>OZ010720.1:13244680-13313056 GCA_963932345.1 Ophion ventricosus | reverse complement strand
TCGGGGACGCCTATTTATGTATACACATATATAAATCCATATAAGTTATATAATCCGTGGCCGATGGTATGGGATAGTTTGATTTTTGCTCATCCCCGGTTGTAAATTACGGTGTGTCGTCGGGCGGGCTAGTAATAAATTTCGCGAATTAGACGAAGAGAATGCTGGGAGTGAAATACGAGAAGCGGATAAGGGGATGAAGAAAGCAGCGAGTCGGGCGAGAGACGGCGAGGGAGAGAGGGCGAGAGAGTGAAAGAGAGCGAGTGAGTGAGGAAGAGAGAGAGGGAGAAGGAGACCCGGACAGGGTGCCAAGCAAGACAAAGCGAGCAAGAGACGAAACGACATATCAGCGTCGTCGTTCCACCCCTTTCCTCCTTGCCAAAAAACATAGTGCGATATTATAGACACTGTCGAGCTCTCCCCGTATACTAGTCGTGTATGAGAAAGCAATTTTTGGATTCTTCTCTTTTAATATTTTTCCGACGAAATAATAGCGAACTGGAGTTTTTCGCGAATTTACGCGCTTCCCCAAACCACCCCCCCCCCCCTCTTCCAGCTCTTTGGAGAACATCCCTTTGGGCGCCGCTCCAACTCGTAAGACATAAAGTAACCGAACCGTTTCTTCTGCACAGTCACGCCGTATATAGCTCTGAAACTTACAGAAGCGTATAGAGAATATATATAGATATTGATACATATATACAACAGAACAAAATTGAAGGGAGAAAGAAATGGTAGAAAAAATACGGATGATAAGAAAAGGTGGGGGGTAACAAAATATATTATTGACAAAAGTTTCGACGTCCACGTAAATGCAGAAGTTGTCCGTTCCACGTACGCACGCACGCAAGTTCGCACGCACGCACACGCACACACACACACACACACACACACACACATTTATACATCTAAAAGTTGTAATTAACTGATATTATATATCATACAATACGTTATAAATTATACATTAATTATTTTTGAAATATTTCAGAAGGACATTTTCATGTAAAATCCCTTTTGAAAATCGACTAAATAACCTATTACTGGAGGTAAATATAGGTATGATTTTTTAACAAAAAAAATCACGATAATTTACGATATATAAATTGTTAGAGATTTGAATTATCCGCGTCCTTCGAGCGTTCCGCCGTTCCTCCCTAGCTGTCGCGTGACTCGAGCGAGGCGCTACCTTACGTTGGTACAACTCTGTGTACCAAAAATGCTGATGCAACTCGACATCGTCTTCTATCTTCTAGAGAATCTTTTCAAATTGTTTTTACTTTCAATAAAGTTATTCGTGTATTCTTACTTGCACACTTGTGTTCCCTCGTAGATCTTACTCGGTAACTCTGACATAAATAAATAAATTCCCATCAAATAAATTTCGGGAAATTTTAGGAAAAAAAAATCACACCTATTTTTACTTTAAGTGGTAGGTTATTTTATAGAATATGCAAAGGCAGTTTAGGGCAAAGTTCCCAAAAGGTTGATTCGCTGATCGAGCTGAAATTTGGCACAGGGTTTCCGTTCAACATTCTAATAAATCGCCTAAAAGGATTGTGGGCGACGCGAATACTTCTCGAGATATCAAATTTTGAAAGTTATTCGTTTTACTGCCCTCCTACTATATCTTCACCTTATAGGCTCAATTCTGCCTATACCTATATACGTGAATGCACTCTCCGCTATTTATGCGGATCCTCGTCTTATCTATGCGTTAGCCCCCCACCCCCCACCCTTCAATGTGGCCCATTGTTTGCGTTGTCGATGCAACGCGGAGGTTTTTATTTTTATGTTGGATGATTTTCTTATTCACGAAATAGAACCGTGGGGCGCGTCGAATACTGATATGGGTACAAGGTCCTCAGATGTGCGCGTGGAATCGTGGGGTACATGGAATACTGCTGTGGGTACAGGACACCTCAGATGTACGTATGAAAAATGAACCAGTCACATAGTTTTATTCCACATGTTTTGCAATTGCCGCGACATTTTCCAGCTTACAGTATTTGTTACATTTTTGTACCTTATACACCTAAATTACACATTCCGCTTAAGAACTATATGACGTTCTTGTTCCCCACCTTGCGACCGCAGCCGACTTCTGCCTCTGCATCGCATTCCCCATGACATGACCGCCATGGATATGGGAAAACTGCGGAAAACCTATACCAATACAGCCACCCATGAAAAAATTGCCGACACGAACAATACGGCCGATGTCTGGCCCAGTACTGGCTAACCGATTGTTGGCAACCAATGCTGGCCCAATATTGAGACAACAGTTCTGCCATTTTTCAGCTGATCCTCTTTTCGAAGCCCGGCATCCAACATTACGCCAATGTAGGGACAGTACCGGTTAACGACCTAGGGCCGACTGTTGGCGTAGACTGATGGAGCCGACCGTGGGCCAATACTGACTGCCATCAATTGTCCTGCGTTCATTTCTAATCCCGGCATCCGGTACTCTACCAATGTCGGACCAGTATAGGCTACGCCCGGAGAGCTGACTGTTGGGGTGAACTACTGGAGCCGACCGTGGGCCAATACTATCTGCCATAATTGTTCTACGTTCATATCTAATCTCGGCACACCGCAATATGCCAATGTCGGGACAGTATCGACTAATAACGAAAAACCGACTGTTGGCATGGATAGCTCGAACCGATCACGGGCCGGTAACACTCCCCGTTACGTATCTTATGAACTGCTAGCGATTCGCCATTTAGTGTCGTATCGATGCAGACCGCGAACAAACAGTAGAGTCCATCGTCGCTTTTTCGTGCAGTACTATTTTTTTCCCTTATACTCCTACCGTATTCTCAATATGAATTAACAAAAGCGGTATGATAAACTGAAAAAAGCGCGGAAAATAAAAAAAATGATGTTGGAATACACTGTCAGTGAACCACGAAAAATGTGTCATGAATCGAAAGAGTCATGTTTGATGGAGAAAAAATCCCCGAAAATAATAAAAAAGCGGAATGTGAAAATACTCTTGAGTGTGTGAAAGAACTGATTGAACATGGGGACGCTAAAAATGATGAAAACGAACAGGATGGAAATGAACAACTAAAAATGTTTACACAAGTGAAGAAGATACCAGTGACGATGATAGTGAATTTCAAGCTAGTGCCACCAACCAGTATGTTTCGTTATTCATTAATATATTATTTGCTGAATAAGTCTGATATAATAAGTACAATGATAATATATAATAAATTACAATATCTGTACGTACTTGAATTAATAATAAATTCTATTTTTGTTATTCTGAGAAAATATTGTATTCATTGCTGCGCATAACCATATATATTAAACAAAAAACGGCCATAATATACTTAATATCGGTGGACACTCGGGGCATTATCGTATCACTGTTGATTACAGACTGAACCAACGTTGGTACGATATTGGCTTGAACTCGGGCCAACCTTGGTTGATTACAGACTGAACCAACGTTGGTACGATATTGGCTTGAACTCGGACCAACCTTGGCACTAGTGTCGGGCTGGTTTTGAGTCCAATATCGGCCCGATGTCGGTAGCCAGTCTTGGCCCGAAGATATCATTCCAACAATGGTCCATTAATGGACCGACATTTATGCCAGGGAATGGCCAACTATACAGGAGAGTTGGCGCAGTATTGGGCGAATGGCGGACCAGCTGTAAATTTTTTCATGGGCAGTCCCAGATTCGGCTGTCAGTTTCGGAGCTAGTCGCGTTTTATAGACAAATAAATCACGGACTACAGGTATACTCACACGATACACACACGTACCGGTTCGTGCGTGTGAAATCCGTGTACAACTGGAACTACGTCATGCCCGTATTTATTTTTCTTCCAGACTACGCGACTTGGAATCGAACCTCCGACCTCCCGATGTTCTGGTTTAAAGGCAAGCACGCTAACCACTAGACCATCACACCAATGAAAAATGAACTATCAAAACACAATAAAAACCTCTAAAAAAATTCAGAACGACAAAATGGACTATGAAAAAAGAAAAAACGAAACCACGGTGCTCTGTGTATATCGTAATATTCCACGTACCCTGCGGTTCCACACCCATGTCCAAGATACCCCGCGCCCACGCCGGTATTCCGCGCAACCCACGGTACCACACGCTCTTCCGAGGTATCCCGAGCCCATATCAGTATTCCGTGGACGGCACGGTTTTATTACAAGAACGCACTCCATATATACAGCAAGCACACTCTCCATACACAAATATATTATCCATCAAACATAAAAAAATCAGCGTTACACCGACATTAAAAACGATGCCAATTTTGGCGGCTCGAAAAGGGGGGGGGAGGGGATAATCCGTAGCTAGACGAAACTTCGCATAAAGCAGAGAGCCCTCAGGAGGACATCTCAAAATGAATTACTAGTTGCCAAAAATTGTTTTAGGGGATCCCTTAGAATGTTAAGAGGAAGGTCCGTGCAAAATTTTAGCTCCATCAGCGAATGAACCTTTTCAGAACTTTATCCCGATCTATATATATATATATATATATATATATATATATATATATATATATAATATATATTGGGTAGGGTGGTCCATTTTTTACCTTGTTTTTAATTTCTTTGCGGGTCACCTGATCAAATTGTGACAAATAAAGAAAAAAATATTGTAAAGGCTCCCTGTAATCGGAAAATATTTAGAAGTCGCTACCGAGCATTATAACATTTTTACTATATATTTTTCCCACCATGGAGGCTCCGCTCGTGTCAAGTATGTCATGGTCTCTATCGGATTGTGTTTAAGGTAGTAGCCTCGCCACAGTCACGTTGAAAAGTTTATTCTCCGCTCAATCGATGAAAGCTTCGAAATATCGCGATCTATCCTTATAATATAGGTTATACATCTTATCGGAATGTAAAAACTTATAATGATGAAAACGCCTCATATAATGTTTATCTAACCCTCACTTTTATATCAGAGTAGCCATTCCGACTACTAGCACGTAGATACTCTGCGTATACGAATATGCACACACTACTATAATCTAGTTCTAGTCTGCTCGAGTCGCTTTGTGGTGGTAGCGTCGCTAGACAATGCTTAATTCAAATCGCTATATCTCTGAAACTAAATGGACGAAAATCATGATTGTTTTTACCCACCTCGTCATATGTTTCTTTGTAATTGAGAATAAAAAAAAATCTGTAGAAAAGTTCCGAAGTTATTGCGTGAAATGTGAAATTTTCCACTGCTCTCCATAAGAACACGTATAAAACATGAAAACTTTGATTGCCAATATCTCGAAATCTGAACGGTGAATCCTTTTGGAATTTTGAGGTAATCATTTAATAGTGTCCTGAATGTGTCCTCAAAAGAAAAAAAAATCTATAGAAAAACACCTTGGTGAGACTACTACATTAAAGTGGCTACTACCATCCTAAAAAAGTTCTTGAACCATCTATGGTATCTGAAAGAAGAGTTAATCTATTGGTCTTTTTTCGATAACGACGTTCCAATTGAAACGACGCGCGAAATTACTGAATCATTAGCACGTTCCGAGAGTACTAGTCGTCAAGTGAAAGCTGATATAACAGTCCAGAGCCGTCTTAACATCAGATTGGTAGACTTCGTAAGCGCTAGAAACTTGCGATTTTATGAAATAATAAAAATAGAACCAACTGTTCTTGCTCGGGACCCACTGGAGTGGAAAAGTGATGAAAGCTTTTTAAAGTGTTCCGCTATTTGCAAAGGATTTCGTGTAATAAATGATACAGCAAAGCGACGAGTTGACCTTGTAGAAGAATTTAATCGGGCTATTACGTAAGATGAAGACCAGGAACAGTATCTGCTGTTAGTCGTAAGTGAACATCGGAAAATCAGGCCAAATTTCAATATCATTACGATTGCATATGCTATAAAGAATTAAAATAAAGTTACATTGTTATAAATAGTATAAACAACTTTGTATTCTGTCACATCCGGGAGGGATGAGAGCATAATATTTCTGTTTCCCTCTTTGTTGCCTACGCCTAGCGCAATAGCACGGGATGAGGGTTAAAATGGGATGTGTATGAGATAAGTGAGATTAGGAGAGTTTCGCGAATGGGTAGGTGTTCGAGGAATAATTCGACAGACATCTGTTCTATTGACACGACATTATTTATGAAAAGATACTAATTGGGTTAAGATGATCAGGGCTATGAAGTGTAATACAGGAAAAACATATGGATGGCTTATATTCGTTGAGTGTTGGTCGCTCGCTCGGTCGCACGGATGTTTATTGTAGACGGGCCGCACACACGCTGTGTTTACAATGTTGCCGCAGATGGGTCAGCGGGTCACTTCGCGAGAGTGAAGAACGCGGAAAAGATTTACGATACTTTTGAAGTAAAATAGAAATGGAAATGAACAATCGAGAAACGGAGTTAAATTATTAGACGCGGAACAGAGGTACGGATCGCGACACAGGGTTGGAGTCGATAGAAAAGATCTTTCTCATTCGGATAATGATGTTGAACTCTTCGATAGAGATTTATTCGGAAAAAGACTAACTCGGATAGAAGTCGATTGAAGACTTGATCGGATCGGGATCGATAGAAGACTGAGTCGGACGGAAAACGATAGAAGACTGACTTGGGATTTTGGTGTACTGGCCCTTCTTGGTTCGCTTATAATTTTTAACAGAGTGGGAGTAGGGAGTGATTCAATCTTTGATTTCCTTCCTTAGAAGCTATGGTACTGATGGAAGGGGAATTGCGCTGTTTATTCCCTTTGTTAATCATGAGCTCATGATGTGCGTAGCCAAAATTCGATGCTGCGGCGTTCACGATAGCGCGGCGGCCGCTAGGTTCGTATGACACGGGTGTGCGCTGGATTTTTATCGCACTCCGCTCTGTTATTGGGTCGATGCTCTGGCCTAAGATGTGTATAATCGATTCACTATTTGGTTCTACGCGATACGGCCCTTCGTGGAATATCCGCTCGGGACCATGTTCTTGATGAAAGCTAGATGAGGTGATGAAGTTGGACGTTGCTCGAGGCTCTGTGTGGGTTTTGTCATGTGACTCTTCGTGGAATATGCGCCTAAGACCGTGTGTTTATTGAAAGCTAGAACGGATACTTGAATTATTATTTACGTGTACGCTCGATCTCGTTTTTCGTTAAGACTCAACCGGACGAAGATCTTTGGACAGAGGGTATCGCACGCGTTTACGCTGTTATATGTTAGATTTCTTAATATATAATACATTTGTGATGGCAAATGAGGATACTGAGAATAACCGAGGGAAGAGACATCCTGCATATTGGCTAGGATGTGACAATTCCGACAAATAATTTGGAAAAAATATAAATCATTCATTTTCAGAATAATTTTGTTGAAACCCTGGTAGTAACCTCTAAATATTTTCTGATTACAGGGAGCCCTTACGATATTTTTCTTCTCTATTTGTCACAATATGGTCGGATGGCCCGTAAAAATAAAATAAACAATGGGCCACCCTAATATTGGGCTATGCATAATTCCGTAGGAAAATCGAGTAAATTTCAAACGCAAAATATTTAACAAAAAAACCGATTTCAATCAACTAAATATAATATGGTCCCTTCTGTTAAATGACTTTCTGCCATCTTTCCACGAACTGCATTAGCCGTCATTCATAGAAGTCCTGAGATATTTGGGCAAAGAAGTCATCCAAGTGGTTTTTGAGGATATCCAGGGAACTGAAAGTTTTTTATTCAAACTGTTCTCCAGCGCCCGAGACATGTGATAGAGTGAAGGTGCAAGGTCCGGAATGGGCGATGGGTGCACTAAAACATCCCACCCAAGCCGCATTAATTTTTTCCGGTTCATCAGAGAAACGTGTGATCTAGCATTGTCCTGGTGGAACACGCCCTTTATGTTCGCCAATTCGGGCCGCTTCTGATCGATTGCGCACTTCAAATTGGCTTGTTGCGAGCAGTACTTGATCAAACCAATCATTTTTTTGGGTGGCAGTGGCTGCAAAGTGGCAGGACATGACCTTCTTCGGCTCTAATCCAGCCTTTGCGACCATCTGAGCAACCTTTCCGAGCTTCGACTATGATTTTTTTTCGACTGACATTGTTGTAGGCAATCTACTTTTCACTGCCAGTAACCATTCGCTTTAAAAATGGTTCATTTTGATAACGTTTTAGCAGCAAATCGCAAGACGAAATTCGGTCCGTTAAATTCTTTTCGCCCAGTTCTTGCGGCACCCAAACATCAAGCTTGTTTACCATTCCAAGCTTCCGTGAAAGTCTCGAAATAGTTCATTGATCAATGTTGAGGTTATGTCTGATCCCTGTAGTCGACAAATGCCGATCGGCGTCGATTAAAGGCTTGATTTTAACATATCAACATGAGTAGTGCCTGGCTAAGGACCGGAGCGAGGAACATATTGGAGATGAAAAAGTCCACAACTAAATTTCACCAACAACTCCCGACACACACTTTCGCTCACAGCATTCTGCGGTATACGGCGTATATCTTTTTCTGAGTTTGCGACGCATTTTTGCTTTTTCGGAAATAAAAAAGCGAAATGCATAGAAAAAACTCGTTTTTTCCTTTCATGTTCAAAATATAATTAAAATTCCTATACGTCACGGATCTCGATGGATACTTTTTTAAAGTGTCGGCAAACGTTTCAGCTTTCACTGAATATACGACACTTCGTACCCACAGTTTGCTTGCATTTCCTTTCGTACTACACTGACAGAATTTTTTTAAAAATATTATTGGGGGTACAAATAAGTCTCCGCCGTTTTTTTAAATAAAAAAGTGGGCATTTATTGTGAAAGAGCGGTACTTTATATTTTATTCAAAGTATTTCCCATCGCTAGCTACTGCTTTTTGCCATCTTTGAGGCTATCCACAAATCCACCTTTTGAGGCTATCCATAAATCGACACAATTCTTGGTATTTTCATATGATGTGAAGTGCTGCTCAGACAGGCCGTGCGTCATCGATCGAAATAAATGATAGTCAGAGGGAGCAATGTCTGGTGAAAACGGCCGGTGGGGTAAAACTTGCCAATTGAGTGTTTCCAAATAGGTTTCGGCGGCGGCGCACCGTGTGGACGAGCATTAGCATGTAGGAGAATAATTTTGTCGTGTCTGGAGTAGTAGTGGGCACGTTTTTTTTTTAGTGCTCGGCTCAATCTCATCAATTGTGTTTGGTAGAGAGCCCCAGTAATGGTTTCGTTCGGTTTCAGCAACTCATAATACACGACACCAAGCTGACCTAACCAAATACACAACATGAGTTTTTTCCATGAATATTCGTCTTGGCTGTCGATGTTGAAGCGTGGCCAGGTGTTCTCCATGATTTCCTCTTCTTTCGGTTATCGTAGTGGATCCATTTTTCATCACCAGTGACTGTACGATGCAAGAAAACCCTTTCGCTGATGCCTGGCAAGCAGCATTTCACATGTGCAAAATCGGCGTTCAACGTTTCTCAGCTTCAGTTCATATGGAACCCAATTTCCTTGCTTTTGAATCATTCCCAACGATTTTAAACGATGTAAAATTGATTGTTGAGTAACTTCTAATGTAAGTGCAAGTTCTCCTTGCGTTTGACACGAATTTCCCTCCAATAATGCTTCCAATTCCGCGTCTTCGTACACTTTCGGCCATCCGCTACGTTCTTTGTCTTCGACGTCAAACTCACCGTTTTTAAACTTTTTAAACCACTCATGACAACTTCTCTCAGTTAAATCAGCCTCACCATATACTTCTACAAGCAATCGATGTGCCTCAGCTGCAGATTTCTTCAAATTAACAAAGTAAATCGAAAGTTCCCGCAAATGACGCTTATTCGGCTCGACTTTTAAATTTGAATTACCTAGATTTTTCGTGAAATCAAATATTTCCTATTACATTCCATTTTTTTAAATTATATTTTTAATATACTTATTGAATATTTATTCAAATCAAGATCTACTCAACATCGTCTCATAACTAAATATTTTATTTATTCCTAATAAATCTGTCATTTGATTTCATCTGGTGGTATAAGACAGAAGAGATAGACGGAAAAATGGTACACGATTCAATCTAAAAAATCTCATGGCTTCGTTTTCATTAGAAACTTGTAACATTCTGCAGTTGAGGAAAAGAGTTAAGGCCGTCTTCTAGTCTAGAATTTTGAAAAAATCGATTTTTTTTGCATATTTTCAATGTTTAGTATTTCAAGAATATACCCTCCAAAGGAAATTTGGAAATTCCAAATGTTAACGGACGTCCAGGAGATTACGATCGGTCCTGAAAGTCACGCGTTCGCTCTCAGACGTGATGAACAGCGGATTCCCCGCCCCGAACTCCGAACTTCTCATCATCCAAAAACATCAAAAGACTTCGATTTTGAAGAAGAAGGAGTATTTTATGGACCAGGAATCGCCGATTAACGAAATGTAAGTATATGTACCATTATATGACTTAGACTGCCTAAAACTGTACTCGAATCTTTAAACGCGTTTTTCTCGAAACTACTTTTTTCGAGACGGTTGACATGATATCTCAAGTTGTAATGAACCGATTTACTTGAAATTTTTTGTGGACCTTCTCTATATACACCCCTCTATCGCCCCTGCCAGATTTATCGCGAAATTTTGTTACTAATTATTTTTAAAAAATCAACAATCGTGAAAAAAACGGCAAAAAATGACCTTTTTTTTTAAACAGCCGCCATTTTGCGAATTTTTTTTTTGCCTGAGGTAGGGGCTATAATGACATCCTTATTAATTAAGAATCTATTTTTTTTTTTAAGATGACCAGGAGGGTTGGAATCATGTCAACCAGGAGAGGCCGTTTTTTTTCCACCCCCACTTTACCAGCCTGCATCTACCAGAATTATGTATTTTTTTTTTCGCCAATTTTTTTTATACAATGTCAAAGGATGAATAAATATGTGGTAAAAAGATAGATACGGAAATATTTTTTGTTTTTTTTTAATCGCATGTTGAAAAATCCCCAAATTTTGGCCCTCTAGACTAGAAGACGGCTTTAATCTTTCTATACATAAATAAAAGGCACCTTCCTTTTTTTCAAATAGCAGCCTTGTTAGTGAAAATAAAGAAAAAAATATAACTTTTTTTTTCACCGGACTTTTATGCCAAGAACCTATATTCCGTTCTCGTATTTATGCGGTATATAGTGTTTTATCTTAATTTATTTAATTTGAATCTAATCTTCATTACGTAATGAAAATCGTGTCAATATTAGCCGGAGTACAATATCCTGATGTCTGAAGGCTGTAGAACTGATTGGATGCGTTGATGTAAAAAAAACCACTTCATCAGTAAAAAGAGTTGAAAGGCCAAATTTAATTTAGAAACAAAAAATATCAGCATTGTACAGCATCACATTGACGGAGAGTGCTTTTTCCGATGAATCAATATTTCAATTATTCAAAATGATGGTCGGAAATACGTGAGACGTCCAACAGCTAAATTTCTAAATATTAAATTTCTACCGTAAAACACGGTGGCGAGAACATTGAAGTTAGGGGAACATTTTCTCACAACGGTGTTGGTCCACTGGTAGAAATTCACGGCAATATGGATGCTACAATATGCAGAAATAGATTGCAAGACCATGTGATCCCATTTGCAATTAAAAAAATGCCGCGTGGTTGGGTTTTTCAACACGATAACGACCCCAAACATGATCCACGTCTTCTAAAAGAGTTTCCTCAAAAACGAAAAGTACGCCTTCTTGACTGGCCATCGCAATCACCGGACTTAAATCCGATTGAGCATTTGTAGCAAGACCTAAAAGATCGTGTTGAAACAAAAAATCATTCTAAGACGAAGTTGTTGAATAATTTGTGAAATAAGTGGATCCTTGTCACAAGAACGGATCTCACAATTAATAGTTTACATGCCTCGTCGACGTGCCGTAGTTATCGCTGCTAAGAGTATGGCAACCAAGTACTGAGTCAAGTGAAAAAGGTCGAATCGCTTTTTGTTATTTTAAACAAAATTTCTTCTGTTTTTCACACGCAATAGTATGGGGCCCAATACTTTCGCACACGCGTTAAATAAAAACAACCAAATATTTAAGAACAATATCTATGTATATAATTAATTGTTTACAAATATAAGAGAATACATGTTTTCAGAACTTATGAATTTCTTCCCCACCGTCGTATTTCCATCCATATGCCTGAAAAATAGAATGGTCCAAAACTTTTGCACGCAACTGTATATACATTCATTCATTTTTTAAATGTATTCATATAAATTTAATTCCACACAAAAATTGTTTTGTTTAACATTTTTAAAGTTCGATTTTACGTAAAATGTTTTTTGATTTTTATACGTTGACCTGCCCTTAAACGAAAAATCGATATGGTTTGTTTACAAATGAGAAACGAGGCCCGAATTAATTATCTATGTCGATAAATTAAAACGATGAGGAATAAATGGATGACGAAATCGGTGTTTTCGATGTCTACGAGCAATTGCCCCGCCATAATAAAACTCCAAAGTTTCGATAACCTCCATGACACACACGGCTTCCGCGACTCTGCCTTATGCCGCGATGAAGATTCATCAGTTGTGTCGCGCTGGCCGCTGAACAATGATTCCATTATTACGAGCTCTCGTGACAATCGTCTCAACTTTAAGCGTGTAAGAAACGAACGAAAACCATCGCGATGTATCGTGATGATTCGGCGAAACCGTTGAATGATCGCGCGCGTGTCTGATACGAAAGAGAAATAACGTTTTTTCTTATCTGTCACGATTTTCAGGAGTAACGCCGCGATCGAGAATGACGGGGCGGATCGCTTGCGATTTCCCGAAGGTTTTGTCATCGGGGCAAGCACGGCTGCCCATCAAATCGAGGGCTCCTGGAACGTAAGCGGTGAGCAGTCCATTTTAATTCAACTGTCCTAAAGAATGAAGCACAAGTGTCGACATAAAAAAAATCACGGGAAAGCAAAGTAAAAATTAAAAAATTTCTTTTGACAAATCGGAGAAAAAATGAGATCGTTTTTTGCAGATTTATCTAATAAGTTATAATTTTATATTTTGAATTTTCTTTTTAGATTTTATATTTTGAATTGTACATATACTACAATATAAGTCTGTAAGTTTATATCATGTGTGTGCGAAATAATAATTTCATGTTCCATTAAAATTTTATTTTGAGGAAAAAAGACACTGTTTTTCACCGATTTGTTCAGTGCAAAAAAATCATTGGACTCAAACTCTATTTAGTACTCCGACATTTCATTTATTCGGGAATTCATTGGGCATGAGATTATCAATGTTACGTTTATTGGCGTTTTTAGTCATTTTCATTTGCACAAAATAAATCGCAACATTATCTCGGTCAACATAAATTTCAAAATGGTAATTTTAACGCCTTACAAGTAGAATTATTCGTTTCTCAAAATTCGACGAGAAATAAATTTATTCGGAAGTAGTAGAATTAAATGCAATGAAATGGAATTATTGGAACGGAATCGTGATGGATACCGGAAATCGAGCGAGAATACGTTGCTTCATATCAAATTTGCGTAGTGCAGAAACGTTTATTGAATTTGAATGAAACTTCCAAAAATAATCATGTCTACGAACAGTCTCACTTTATAAAAATATTCAAATCAAATGGGTCGATCCGAGGGAAATATCTCGTGTCTACCTATATCACAATATACATTATTGAAATAACCTGAAAGAGTTATATTTCGAAAAAATGAGTATTCAGGGAAAATTTTTAATAAACGAATGCAATGTCAATTCTCGATGAATCAATTAATGTAGATTTTGATGCATTGAGAGACAGGTTCATGGTATTTATAAAAAACGCCCATGGTAAAAAAGGGGATAGTAAAATTGCCTATAGTTTATTGAAACCGCAATCATAATATAGTTGAAACAACTATAAGTGAAAAGTATATATATCTAAACATGCGATTTGGGTGGCTTCGTTGACTATCAATGAACCCGAAATAGTAATTAACTAATTGTAATTAAATAATCATAAAAGGCTTGACAATATAGATATCATTAATTCAATGCTATCACAAATCGGCGCACAACGTTAGGTTTTTTTCAGGTCATACTTCTACTGTTCTACCCGAGTCAAAATTTATAGCCTCCTCTGAACACTCACGGGACCCATTTCTTTTGTAATGCACAAGCCGCTAGCCTCCGTTGAACCTACCAAACCCCATTTGTCGACTTCAGTGCCATGAAGACGCCTCCATTTGTTCCCATGTAGCTTCTGTTCGTCCTCCTAAACCTTCTTTCGACCCCCAGTTTCAGTGAAACATGCAGAACGTAGGCCTCCTTAACCCGCTTTCGATCTCAAGTCCGTTTTCTCGATCCCACCTAACCTGCTTTGAGCCCAAATTCGATATCTCCTCCATTAACACTCCATTGTGGCCTGATCGGTAACCCGTTCGATGATGTAATAAATATGTTTTCGCTAAATCGAGGGTCCAGCGGGTTTACAGCGAGTCTACAGTATGCCGAATGAAGGGTCCGGAGGGTCTACAGTGCGCCTGTAGTAGGCCGAAAGGGGGACCGGTAGGTTCTGCGGAAGCGTTGGAAGTATGCCCACCTGGGGTTTAGCAGGTTTGGTTGCGTTCTGCATTGGCCTCCGTTGAGTGACAATGTCCAGTTTCTGCCATTCGGGAGGTTCATCGGAGGGCCTAACGTATTGGTATTCCAAAAATGGTACTCTCGTTTAGGTACCCGATAATCTGCTATGGCCAATCTCTGCTTGGGGAAGGAAGCCTTCATTTTACGGGTTGAAAACGGCTCGACAATTTTGACTCAGCTATTTAAGTTTGTACGATTCTTATGGTTAGCATTAACGTTTGTCAAGTATAATTTTTTACAACACCTTTTGAGAAATGACTATTCCAACATATGATGGCAACGTTTACTTATAGCGAAGACGTAAATCATTCGCAGTTGGAGCAACCACGGCTTAATAGTTTTAATAACTTTGCTGCATTGTATAAATCGTTTTAAGAAGTTTGCTGCATTACAAAAATAGGTTATCCACATCAACATTTATTGTAGTTCGCTTTCTGTTCTTGTAGGACGCAGCATATAGTAGGTCGTATCATATGATAAGCTCCAAATCACTATAAACATCCCGTGTGGAAAATTGGCAGGGCATCCCCAATAAAGATAGGGGCCTTTAAGGGCTTGTTTATGGATTCCCTAGTAGGGATTTCCAAAATGGGACCAGATTTGACCATTATAGGGACAAACCAATATGAATAGCTTTGACTTAATGGGTCATGGTATTTCATTTATTAAAATAAATTACATATTTCAATTGTAAGTTATAGTCAGATCTTAATCGGGGAGCACACAAGGGGCTTAACAAATAAAAAATCAACGCGATACCACTGGTCCAAGCTACGCAATACCACTGGTCCAGCAACATTATTAATTGCCGAATCACTTTCCTCGCCGATGGCGACACCATAAACTAAAGAAATATGTGGATTGGATTCAGTGATTTGGACTTCACTGTCTTCATTGGTAACATTCCGTGGGTAATTTAGATTGTCTCCACCATCCACGCTTCCGATGGAAAGCTGCCTCTCTACAACAGCCGTACATACTCTTTTTAATCAATTGCAATGACTCACTCAATCCGTGAATGGGAGTTCGTAAAAAATTATTTACCGGGGGTACATTCTTCATTCTGATTCTTTCTGCCCTGTATAATTTGTTCCATATCATCTTCTATTTCTTGAAAATACATTCTGCTTTTTCTTTTACGGTCGCGGGCAACTTTCTTTCTATTTCGATCCATTATATTAGTTTTTTTTCAGTGAGAACCGAATATAAATGCGAATTGCACAAAAAAATATATTGCAACAGTAAGCGAGTGGCTATTGTGACGAGATTATGACATATATTTAAAGTACGGAAAGTTTTCTATAAGTGTGTAGGTCTATCGTGAATTTGTATTGTATTCACGTTGTAATACGAAAAAACAATTTCAGGCATTTTTGTGTAACTTCAGTTACGCGACCTCGTTTGTTTCTAGCAGAAATGTGCAATGAACTGTACGGCAGTAAGAGAGTCGAAGAAAGGTGGAAGAAAGCTGATACTAAGAGGAACTGAGTTCTATGAAAAAATGTTTGGCATGCATTTATATTGATGTAAATAAAATGACGTTATAAAGTTTAACAAAATATTTTTTTCCAGAGTTCGTAAAAAACATGCATTCGGTTGAAGAAGTTGTAACTGAAAAAACTTTCTATCATAATCTGGCGATCTGTTTGAACAATGCGAAAGACTGGCACGGGGGGCGCAGGATGCGTTAAGGCCGTCTTCTAGTCTAGAGGGCCAAAATTTGGGGATTTTTCAACATGCGATTAAAAAAAAACAAAAAATATTTCCGTATCTATCTTTTTACCACATATTTATTCATCCTTTGACATTGTATAAAAAAATTGGCGAAAAAAAAATCCATAATTCTGGTAGATGCAGGCTGGTAAAGTGGGGGTGGAAAAAAAACAGCCTCTCCTGGTTGACATGATTCCAACCCTCCTGGTCATCTGAAAAAAAAAACATAGATTCTTAATTAGTAAGGATGTCAGTATAGCCCCTACCTCAGGCAAAAAAAAATCACAAAATGGCGGCTGTTTAAAAAAAAAGGTCATTTTTTGCCGTTTTTTTCACGATTGTTGATTTTTTAAAAATAATTAGTAACAAAATTTCGCGATAAATCTGGTAGGGGCGATAGAGGGGTGTATAGAGAAGGTCCACGAAAAATGTCAAGTAAATCGGTTCATTACAACTTGAGATATCATGTCAACCGTCTCGAAAAAAGTAGTTTCGAGAAAAACGCGTTTAAAGATTCGAGTACAGTTTCAGGCAGTCTAAGTCATATAATGGTACATATACTTACATTTCGTTCATCGGCGATTCCTGGTCCATAAAATAAAGGGTAGGGGACCTCAGGTAGTCAAGAAACGTGAATATCACGAAGGGTAGGGCCTCAGGTAGTCGAGCAGACGGAACCGTCTATTGTTCGATTCGGTCCGGCAGCGCCGGTTAAGTTTCCACCTCACTAATTACAGCTGTAACTCCGTTAATATTTGGAATTTCCCAATTTCCTTTGGAGGGTATATTCTTGAAATACTAAACATTGGAAATATGCAAAAAAATCGATTTTTTCAAAATTCTAGACTAGAAGACGGCCTTAAGTTTAATCGAAGGGACTGGGACATGTGGACCTTGCAGTAAAACGAGTAACCTACATGATTTTTCAGAGTGCGATTTTTTCCGTGATATATTGATTATTAAGTCATAGTTGCGAATTGAGACTGAGTTAATATTACTTTCCATCAAGTCATTCATATGTTATTTTATATAGCAGGCATAAAATGCCTGCTATAGAGTCATTTCAGTCGCTGACTAATTATAATCGATATGATGATCTCATGATTAGTACTTAAGTATTTCAAAGTGTGAGAAATCTAACAAAATGTTATCATAGTGTTTAATTTCTGAAAAATAAATTTCTGCAGTAAAAAGAGTTCGTCTTATATTCATTTTTTCATTACTTCCATTACCGTCATAAAGCCTACACATCCGAATACGCATACCCATATATATACGTGTACACATAGACACATGCATACGCATGTACGCATACATACGCACATACCTATGCACACAAGCAAATACATACACTGACGAGTTCGATATACAGGCTCACCTGAACATACACATATAAAGGCGAACACACGCACATACACACATGTGCATATTTATTAATAGGGATATTTTATGGAGCTGCAATGGTTTTGATGAGGCGCTGTTGAGGCAATTTTAAGGGCCCTAATTATTCTGCCTTCAATGGCCCTCGGTAGCAAAGTGTGACCGGCCACTGACGGCCCATGTGAGGCTTCCAGATTAGGGCCCCATTAAAGTTAGGGAAATACTATTTGGGCCCGACCGAAGCCTTAACTCAATTTTCGCACGTCATCCGATACGCCAAGTATTCGGTACTGAAGCACGCGCGTGCATACACATATACACACGCATGCCCTTGGACAGAAACTCACACACACAAATATATGCATGCACACGATACGACGCGAGCGACGAACGTGCTCAATCATATCAACAAAGTAGAGATAGCAGTAGCAGGCCATGATAGATATGGATATATGCGCGCATTAATTTATCAATTTAAAAAATTCGATACTCCGAAAGTTTTTGCGATTACATCGGAGGTAACAGCTATTCGGAAGTGCAGCCGGAATTACTTTTCTCGGCTATGCCAAATCTACGATTAGGATGCCGTAAGCACCGATAGCTTAGTGGCAGCGTGTGCAGCATAAGCAGAAGATAGGTACATAGGTTGTAGATTCGACATGTGTAGGCGAAATGTTTTCTTTTTTCGATAAGCAGTACTATATTTTGGCCGGTAACTATGGCTATAAAATATTACTGTCCCCTCAAGGAAATATAAAATATGGTTGAAAATACCACACATTTCTCTCAGTGTGCTCATATTTTTCCCTACACGCAATTACTTCTGCTCCACTCTGGAAATAAATAAATATCGTAGAAAAATGAATATTTCAAGCGATGAAAAATATTTAGAGAAATTAGTTAAACCAATCATTTGTTCGCAATTTCTGGACAATTCGTCGACGGTAATTTGTCGGAAAATTCGTGAGGTCACGTCATCTCTTGTCTTGGGCCTTTAAATCGAGTGATTGTTTTCCTGCGATGCACCAGAGACACGAATACACCCTTATTTATTTTGGCAGGAAAGGGCGTTAGTGTTTGGGATCATTTCACTCACGTGCACAACAGCCGTATCGTGAATCATGATAATGCGGATGTAGCATGCGATTCTTTCAACAAATACAAGGAGGACGTTGCGATACTGAAGCAACTTGGAGTAAGTTTTTGCTTTCTAGTTTATCTCTCTCTCTCTCTTCCCCTCTTTGTCTCTCTCTCCCTCTTCCCTCTCATTCTTGTATAGCAAATAACGATCAGTTAACTAGAAGAAATAAAAATTATGAAAGTTTAAAAATTAAAGAGCAAGGGCCTCAAATATGACAGAAATAAAATAATGAGGCAAGATTACGATTTCCATAACGCCACAATTTGATGGTGAATTTTGGGTTATCGGGTCAAAATAAACACAATTTAAAGGGTGGTAAAAGTTGATATTTCGATTATTTCCGTTAAAATTAGAATTTTTCATTAGATATTAAAAATGACGATTTTTTCAAATTTGAAAAAGTTGTCTTTGCTCATTGCGAAGATACCTTTCTTTATCACTAATAATGAAAATCAGGCAAGGTAAGTTGGGAATATATAGTTTAAGCAGTGTCGGATAAGCCAAAAATGTGTTTTATAGCCCACTACCTTGTTTTCCTCGCTTGTAGGTGCATCTAGACAAGGAGTAAAGTAGTATTTTTAATCTCTAGAAGGTCGAAAAGGGATTGAAAGTATACTGTTCATCCCTCTTTGAACTCATAAAGCTCCAAAGTGACTCCTAAGCGTTAAGAGTGGATATTTTTTTCCGTTCACCAACAAGAAGAATCGTAAACCTCACTCCAAACCAAAACGTTCATATTATATAGTGATTGTTAAAAATAAACGATTCTTATGAAAAACGACTGTTCTAATAATGTTTTTTTTTAACAAGCGATACTTTGTTCGCGCTCTCATTTCTACCTCATGCAATTTCACTTAAAAGTGAAAGTTTATGTAACATTTGTTGTTCAGTAATTTGTTGTAGTAATTATATGTAACCATTTTTTGTTATAAATAAACAAAGAATGGGGTAAACTGGACACCGAAGGGTTGCGCCCCTCGGACCCTCTGCGCTCCAGTAGCAAACACATTTCGCCTACGAAACACTTTCCGCGTACATAACACCTTCCCAATAAAGAAGCTCGGAAAGCTTTTTGAAGCTCACCCGGTCGATTTCCATTATTGGTGCTGAAATAAAGGTTTGTACTCATGAGCAAAAAAAATCGTTAAATTTTGGCTTATTTCGAATTACCGCTGAAAGCGCTGATATTTCTTTAAGGAAGCCGAAACGGCAAATTTTTTATTCTTGAAACTCTCTTTATTTCGGTCAAAATATCACGAATGAATGGTCAAAACTTGGCGCCACGGATATCGTAATCCCCCCAATAATGATAATATGCTTAATAATAAAATAAGAAAACAAACGATTCTAACTAATCCAAATCATTAATAATGGTGTCTTTATCTTTCTCATTATCTGAATTTTTTAAATTATCGTTGTTTATTATTATTATTATGCGTTATTATCAATACAATTACTATTTTCTTTGTTTTATATTCGACATTATTATCATTTTTTTATGTATTTTCTGATTAGCACTATTTTATTGAAAATAAATTCATTTCATATAATTTCAACTTTATTTCAACTAATTTAGTTTTATTTCTTTCATTTTTTTTATTTGTTCGATTTATTGATAAAAAAAATGATTGAAATAAATACGAAGAAAACAAAGATAATGATTTTTAGTGAGGGAGAAAAAGCTAAGGAAGAAAAATGGGAAATCAAAGGTGAGAAAGTTCATATCGTAAAGGAATTTAAATACTTGGGATATCGGTGAACATGTAAAAACTCGATTTGGACCCATGGAAAAAAATTGACAGGAAAAACGTAAAAGGCAACGAACATGGTGTGGGGAATCTGGAGAAGGGCGGGGTGGTGTGTGATGGAGGAAAGACTATTTCTTAGATTCGATAGTAAAAACAGAAGCAATGTATGGAGTAGGGATATCAGAATTGAGTTGTTAAAAAGAAAAATGTTCGATTTTTTTTGTCTTGATCTTTTGTGATATTAAAACCGAATATCAAAAGGGTTTTTCTTTGAAATAAATCTAAAGATAATTATTAATGGTTTTTATATCACGATAATTCAAATTGTAGATGTTGGCGCGAAATGTCACGCTATCAGCGCTGGCGTTTGTGACATCACCGGGCGAACGCGGTCGAATAGGCTATGTATACAGTTTACATGCGAGTGTATACAAAAGTAAAATTTTGTGTCATTTTACATAAAAAAATCCCGAGCATTCTGAAAAAGTCGAAATATACAATAGTTTAATTTTCGTGTAACGATTTGTGAAAGTGGATTCGTGAAAGCAAATTCGAGTAATTTACCGACCGTGGATAACTGAACATTTTTAGGTTAGGAGAGGCTTGATAAATTATGTCAGTTATTGCCGCTACGTATCATAAGCACTTTGAAAAAGCCGTATTTAAAAATATATATTTCAATACAGTGTGTGTTATAACACGTTTACACTGACATCAAAGTGGTATTCACAGCAAAAATAAGTGGACGATGATTTCGGGTTGACACGTCGTGCTGCAGCGAACCACAGATTTCGACATTTTATGTCTTGTGGCACATTCAGAAATACCATCGAGAACGTTGCCATCGTGATAGAATACTCGTATTACACGAGTAGTTCGTATACCGGCTTTCGCGCGTTGACGTCACAGAGCGCTCGGGTAACTTCGGATGCCCTCGTCGCGTTTTTGCCGAGCCGAACGGAACAACAATTTCAAAGTGCTATATCATTGTTAATTGTCGAAAAAAAAAGAAAAATCCTTTGCTTTAAAAACCGCACATGATCTTTACAATGAAAAAAAAATCATTCAATGACCCAATTGGGATAAATAAGGGTATTTGAAAGAATACAGAGTAGATACTGTAAGATGACATTAGGCGTGGATAGAACTGTTGCAATATCGCGGGGCTCTCGAACCAAGGGATTAGAGAGAATAATAAACACGTATGTACCGTACGTTAGTCAGCCCGAGAATGCCCGTGGTCTTGCCTCCGTCGTACTTCCTCCGCGCTTCGCGCGCCACCTCGTGACTCGCCGAGGTTTTGTCCTTCAGGCGGTCCCACAACATGTCCTTTTCTTTATTTAAGTGAGTGTACAAAGCGTTTTCGTTCGTATACATACAAGACCTTATATAGTTTTGTGATTGAAAGCCTTAGTTGAAAATCGACTTTTTGTGTAAACGATTAATACTAAACTTAAGCTAAAAGATTAATACGGCACGAAGTCCTTCCACCATGATGGTTTCTTAGTTTGTCTATGACCTTTACCTTCCGTTTCTGAATTGTTTGGCGCGATTTCGTTGGTTTCAGAACTCTTTTCTCCGCCTTCGCTTTCCTTTAATTGGGTCACCTTGTCGTCGGTTTTCTCTACATGAGCGGGAGTTGGGCTTGTAGGTCTTGGCATACTTATAGTCTCAGAGTGAGGCGGTGGGTCATCATGTATTACGGGATACGACTTATTTTGATTCGAATAGAGATTTACAAACGATTGTGAAGTGAAAACGAAGTGAAAACGATTTCGACGCACTTATCCGTTACAGGTTTCCACTCAAAACGACCTAGGCTCTGAGGGTTGACTCAAAACTTTACCATAAGTTCGTAGATCGATTATCCAAATAGTATTGTTGGTTTTTAGGGGAGACAGTTCGGAGGTGCGGTGTCTACGATTGAAAATACTACCCTGGCGAGTTTTCTTTAGCTTTTCCCTACGATGTAGTTCCTCTATAGGAATGTGTGTTGGCAGGAGTTTGCTTGGTAACATGGAGACGTTCGAACGGATCTTTCGCGAAAAGAGTAACTCTGCTGGGCTGCACCCGTGTTCCAGAGGGGCGCTACGATATGCTAGTAAAGCTAAGTAGATATCTTTGTCTTTTGATTTTTTTATTATCATTCTTGCTGAGCCCACCGCGGCTTCGACTGCTCCATTGTTCTGGGGGAAGTGAGGAGAGCTTGTTACGGCTTGAAAATCGTACTGTTTTGCCAAATTCTTAAACTCTGTAGTGAATTGCGGCCCATTATCAGTACGAACAATTTCCGAGATTCCGTACCTTGAGAAAACGTTCTTGCAGATGGCAATAATCTCTTTTAAGCTAAAAGTTGAGAGACAGAAAAGCTCGCAAAATGGTGAGTAGTAGTCCGTGATTATTACATACCAAACATCTTGTTTGAACAAGTCTATACCGATTTTCTGCCACGGCCTTGAAGGAAATTGTTCGTGTACAAAAGGTTGGTGTGGGTTGATTCGGTGTTCTATACAATTTGGACAGTTTGTTATCAAGTTCTTTAGCTGGGTGGACAAACCTAGCCACCATACGGCCTGTTTCGCTCGATCGCGACATCTCGTAATTCCAAAATGTCCTTCGTGAAGTTTGAGTAACAATTCTTGTTGGAGACTTCGTGGTATAACTAATCTACTATTGTATAATAAGAGGTCGTCTCCTACTGAGAAATGGAGTTTGAATGGAACGTATTCAGACAACTCTATAGGAAGCTGGGATTTTTGCGGCCATTTTGTTTGGCAGTATTTCTTTATCGATTGACATATAGGGTCGTTACCTTGTTCTGTGCGCACTCTTTTAAGCATCTCGTTCGATGTAGGCAGGCTTCTGATCGTGTCGAGTACAAATTGGGTCGTTTCGTTTGAAATGTGATTTATCACTGAGCCGTTCATTTCGGGATTACGGGAGAGCGCATCCGCCAATATCAGAGATTTCCCCGGGCTATAAACTACTCTATACCGGTAACGCATTAGACACAGGCGAAAACGCTGCAGACGAGGTGTAAGGTCGTCCAACGGTGTAGTTTGGAGGATCTGGAGCAGAGGCTTATGGTCCGTTTCAAGTATTACCGTGATTCCGGTTATATAGTCCGAAAATCGTTCTGCTGCATAAGTTAGGGCTAAGGCTTCTTTTTCTATTTGCGAATAACGCTGTTCTGTTGAGCTCAGGGTGTAGGAACCATAAGCGACTATCTGTCGATCCTCGTCACTGCCCTGTAACAGAACGAAGCCGATACCATAGCTTGACACGTCCGCCTGTATCCACACGGTTTTGGAATAATCATAAAGTGCCAAGACTGGGGCTTTCCCTAGAAGTTCTTTTACTTTTTCGAACGCTTCTGCTTGAGCGGAGCCCCATACGAACGCGGAATCTTTAAAGTAAAGACTTAAGAACTGATATAAAGAGTTAAGAGGTTCGAGGAGGTTCGACCTATCTGGAATGAATTTCGCAGCAAAGTTTACCATTCCCAGGAATTGCATTAGTGATTTTTTGTTACTTGGCTCTGGGAAATTCTGTATGGCGGAAACTCTCTCCGGCAAGATTTTTATGCCGTTGGCTGATACTAGATGGCCTAGAAATGGCAGCTCTGATGCCCCTACTATGCATTTTTTTAAATTAAGCGTGACTCCTTCTTTGCTAATTCTTCTCAGAGCTTCGTGTAAAATCTCATCGTCTTTCTCGATGGACCCAGCATAGATCAGTATATCATCCATGTGGATGATTACGTTGGGCATATCATCGAACATTTTTTAGAAGACTTCTGCAAAGAGATCCGGTGCTAAATTGATCCCGAAGGGAACGCGTCTGAACATGAACCTCCCAATCGGAGTTATGAAAGTCGTGAGTGGTTGGCTCTCTTTGTTTAGTTTTAGTTGGTAGAAACCAGATTTTGCGTCTAATTTGCTGAATACCTTCGCTTTTCTCATTCGCGCTGGCGATACATCTACATTTAGTATCGGAAATACGGGTTTGTCTATGCTTTTATTAAGTTGAGTATAGTCTCCGCAAACTCGGACGGTATCCCCTTTGGGAATACGCACGATAGGGCTGCAACAATTTGTCGGGGTCTTTATTGGTTCTATTATTTCGTCTTTTATCATGTTATCTAATTGTGTCTTGAGCTTTGAAAGCAACGGAATGGGTACCGATCGGGGTACTGTTTGACAAAACGGCTTGGCATTCTTTGCGATATCGATATTAAACTCCTGCTTGAAATTACCGAGCCCTCTGAAAATTTCAGGAAATTCGCGCTCTACGTTTACTGTTGAAGAACAAGATTCTTTGAGGGGCCCCATTATTCGGACTAAACCAAAAGTTTTTATCGAGTCTTTGCCAAAAAGGTTCTTTCTGAGGTTTCGAATGACGCAGAATTTTAAAGATTTTACAACATTATTTACCTCTATTTTGAAGACTAAGATGCCCGCAACGTCTAGGAGTTTACCGTCCGACCCTTACACATTTATGTTACGCTTTATTATCTTACCGGTCTCGCCGTTCGGTATATCTGAGTACTTCAGGCAAGTGATGTCAGCGCCGGTGTCGATGTGGAACTTTGTCTGTTGTTGAAAATCTACGATGTAGGCATCTACGTCGAAATCTTCGGCGGATACGCTTTGCGTAATATTCCCCAAGAAGTAGACCTTTGCGTCGTCTTCGTCATCTGGCCCGTCGCTTTGCTGGCTGTCGGTGTAGTTTACTGAGCTGCTCGATCCACAGACTTTGTCCCAGTGACCTTTCTTGTTACACTTGCGGCAACGTGATGTTAGGGCTGAACATTTGTTGTATTTATGGAACTTGAGACCGCATCGTGTGCAGTCGCTGCTTTGACCTTGAGAAGGTTGTTTTTGGTTTCCCGGATGATGTTTTCTCTCCAATCGGTCTATCTCGATAACCTCGGGTTGAGTTGTGAGAACTTTGTTTTGTTTACGTTGATCTTCGGCTTGGCGGGCTATCGTCGTAGCGGAATCGAGAGTAAAGTCGTCTTTTAGTTGCAGGCGCTCCTTTGTTCGGGAATCTAAAACTCCCATGACTATACAGTCTCTGATAAGCTCATCTTTGAGCATTCCGTGATTGCACTTCTCTGCCAAAACGTGTAGGGCCGTCACATATTGGTCGACGGTTTCCCCGGGCAGCTGTATCCGAGCGTTGAACCGAGAGCGTTCAAAAACTACGTTTTTCTTGGGTTCGAAATAGTCCGTAAAAGCCTTTATCACGTGCTCAAAACTCTTGTTGCCCATGGATGGCATTATTTGTATCAAAATTTCCTCGCTTTTCTCACCCATCGCGAATAATAGAACGTCTATCTTCTCCGGTGCTGTTTTACCGGCTAACTTTGCCACATTCAAATACCTTTGGAAACGTTTTTTCCATAGCGGCCATGATTCGGGCTTCGAGAAGTCGAAGTTTCCTAGCGGCTGCAGGTTGCTCGTTACCGAGGTGTTCACCTGAACGATCTGCTGAGGCAGTACTGCGTCGCCCGGCATCTTGGTTAGGCGTATCTCAACCGACGCTTCCTTGTCGTTGCAAAGTTCTTCGTTTTTTTTTTCGACACTAACGATTCTCGAGTCTTGAGGCTATTCTTTATGAATACGCTTGATTAGTCCACCGCTTCTGACACCATGTTGCAATATCGCGGGGCTCTCGAACCAAGGGATTAGAGAGAATAATAAACACGTATGTACCGTACGTTAGTCAGCCCGAGAATGCCCGTGGTCTCGCCTCCGTCTTACTTCCTCCGCGCTTCGCGCGCCACCTCGAGACTCGCCGAGGTTTTATCCTTCAGGCGGTCCCACAACAAGAACAACGACAAATTATGTATGCAAAAGAGAACTGGGAGTGCCTATTATGGAATATTTTTTAAGAGAAAGAGCATTAAGGTATATTAAAGAGGGTATAAGAATAGAGAAGACAAGATGGCCAAAAAATTCCTTAATAGAAGAAATTAGAGCGATAAGAAACGGAGACCCGATAAAATAAGGAAAAAACTTAGTGAAAATATTAAGAGATATGGAAATAGTTAACATAATAACAATGATAAGGTCACGAAGAGAAGTGAAAGGAGTATACGAAAGGACAAAAGAGGGGCTAGAAAATTGAAAAGAGGACATTTTAAGGAAGGAAGCGGAAAAAATAAGAAAATCGACAAATAATGGGAAGCACGAATATAGAGAATAATGATATGTCATGGAGATACTGGTCAGAGGGGGGGGGGGGGCAAAGGGAAGGGGCAAGAAAATGTGGGCGAGGTCCAGTTGTGACAACATAGGAAGAGCGGAAAAGAGAGGAGAAAAGGAACGAAAGTGCAGGACATGTAAAGAACAGAATGAGACGTTGGAGCACCTGTTAATCTGTAACAAAAGTAGGGAGTTAATAACAGAGAAACAACAAAAGAAAGCAGGGAAGTAGATGGAAGAAATAGATCAGTGTTTTTCAACCTGTGGGTCGCGACCCCCAGGGAGGTCACAAAGTCTTGCTCGAGGGGTCGCGGTCGCAAGGCAGGTAAAAATAAAAAGCAAGGGTTGTAGGTCTTGCACTACAATAAAAATACAACAATTGCAGTGAAAAGACTGTGCCTGTGTATTTTTTAATAAGTTGTCGAATCGTGGTTCTATTTTTGAGATGCAAATAACCAAATCATTTTCTAATTGGAGTCTACTTCTCGTCTTAGTTTTTATGTTCACCGTTGAAGAGAACGTTAGTTCACATAGGTAGGAAGTGGCGAATGGTACTAATCATTCCAAAGCTTGCCAGCTCTGGATATTCTTTTTTTCTCTTCATCCAGAAGACGTCAATCATTTGCGAAGTAAATTCCATTTTAAGCATGCCGTCAGCAGCAAAATCTATAAGATTTTCTTTCATCTTCGTGGTCAGATCAGCCAGTTGTACTGACATATCCAAAAAAGGATTTAGTGTCCATCTATGCCCATTATCAGCTTCAGAGTCCAGTTTTGGAAAGTAGCTTAATAGTTTCTCTTATAAATTATGCAAGCTCTATATCATACAAGGAATGTGAGAACTTATTACCAACGATTGGTCCGTTGCATTTTCTTCAACAATCTTTTGAACGCAAGGGAAAGACTCATACATCATTTTTTTTTGTAAAGACGTTGACCACAAACGAAGTTTTGCGAGGAATCCGTTGATTTTATCCTTTGCCATTAGAATATTTTCTTCTTTCCTTTGGAGGCTCTTGTTTAAAATATTTGGGTGGTTAAAAAGATCAACGAGAAATGATAATTTTCAATAGCCAAACAGGGTCACAAAAATAATTCGCATATTCAGATTTAGCATCTTGTAAGAACTCTAACAATTCAGCTTTTAGTTCCAGAACTCGTGTCAGTGCCTTTCCTTTGATAGCCACCTGACCTCTGTATGATAAAGGATATTCTGATAGAGCGAACCCATGTCTTCAGAAATGATTCTAAACAGTCGAGTTCGCAAGGCTTCACCTTTGATAGAGTTCACAACTTTGATCATCTCTTTGAGCGCATCATTTAAATCAGAAGGTAAAACCTTGGCTGCCAGAGCTTGTCGATGAAGAAAACGGTGTGTCCATGAAATATTTGGCATTATTGATTTTAATTTCGCAATGAGCCCACTTTTATTGCGGCTTTAGCGCCATCGCCACAAATGGCGATATATTTTGTTCAATCAATCTCGTAGTCGGGAGTGCTTTCTAAAGCCATATCGTACAAACACTGGCAAGTAGTGTTCACAGAAAGTGCTTTGCGAAATAAAATCACTTCTATGATACTTTCGTCTGCTTCGAAGCGCACAAATGCCACAATTTGCGCACAATGTGAAAGATCAGTAGATTTATCAAACTGCAAAGCAAAATGTGGGCCAGATTTTGTTTGCTTGTAAAGGAGTCGCATATTCAAGAAGGTTGAAAAACACTGCAATAGGCGATATGGCAATAAAGGGGGAAATTATAAATATGTTGGGAGGGGAAAATACAAAAAGGGATATATGAATATTTTAGGGAAATAGAGGAAGTATGCAAAAAATCAGTAAGGAGAAAGGGGGAGGAGAAAGAGATGGAGTAGAGGAATAAACGACGAAAAACAGAAAAATGTTACAGCGTACGAAGTACAAGAATACAGGGTGTAGTAATTAAGTGGAGGAGTATATAAGCGGAAAGTTATGGTTTTGTAAAAAAAGCTTTTCTAACAATTTGTGCAAATCAAACTTGTTTGATTGATTGATTGAAAAAAAAAACTTAAGACTTTGCAACGAACATCCCGAGTACGTAGAAATCAGTAGACCCAATCATTTGTTTTTTCTTTCTAGTTCGACGCGTACCGTTTCTCAGTGAGCTGGACAAGGATATTGCCCGGCGGTTTTCCGAACGTCATTAATTATCCAGCTGTGGAGCACTACAGGCGCGTGATCGAGGAATTGTTGGCAAACGATATAGAGCCGATCGTTACGATGGTCCACTGGGATCATCCGCAAATAATCGAGGAACTCGGTGGTTGGACGAACGACAAGATAATCGATTGGCTCGTAGATTACGCAAGGGTGCTGTTTCGCGAGCTTGGGCCAAAAGTCAAAAAGTGGATAACGCTTAACGAGCCCGGTGCCAATTGTATCAACGGTTATTCACTCGGTGTTCACGCGCCTGGTAAAAAAGTTCATGGTATTGCCGAGTACCTTTGCGCTCACAATGCCCTCAAAGCACACGCGAGCGTCTATCGTATGTACGAGAAGGAATTCAAACGAACGCAGAACGGCTCGATCGGCCTCGTAATTAACATGCAACACTATTATCCCCGTGAACCAAGCGACGCCGATCGAAGTGCCGCCGAGATTGGATTCAAATTCAGCAACGGTTGGTTCCTTCATCCGATTTTCTCGCAGAACGGTGATTATCCCGAAATAATGAAGAAAATCGTCGCCGATAATTCGGCCGCTCAGGGCTTCACGAAATCGAGACTACCCGAATTCTCCAACGAGTGGATCGATTACATAAGGTAACGCGGCAATTTTTTCGTTAGCGAACACCAGACTCTGACTATACTCATTTTATATATCTATATAGTTTGTTTGGAAAATTCAACGTACATAATGAGATGGGATATATAAAGAATGGGTTCGGATTCTGTTCGATAATGTGGGAATCCTTTGGGCTTCGAATTGGATTCGTACATTGGATTCCAATGGGAAGTCCGGATTGGAATCCAATGTACGACAGTGACGTTTTAGTTTAGGGGTCCGATGAGATTACCCATTGGATCCCTATCAGGAAGTAGAGATAAGTATGGGAACCCATTTGGATCCCTCAGGCAATTTCTGCACGGATTTCCCCACATTCCCACATCTAAAGTAAATACTTTATATAGAATCTGTATAAATGAAGAAAAATTAACATAGTAAATATCGATTCTATGTTATACTTGTAATGTATGTATATATATATTTGGGTGTCCTTATATAGACCAGTTTTTTTTTGAGAATTGTAACGCATACCCCCTAATTTGGTTCAAAGTACTAAGGCTTACTTGAATATTAAATTTCGTTTTTTTTTTATGCTCGAATGCGTCCATCATTGAACAGGGGATCCGCGGACTTTTTGGGATTGAATCATTACTCGTCGTGGCTCGTTGAGCCTGGGCCATATGGAAATGTGCCATCGTTTCTTCACGATCGTGGCATTACGAGAAGCCCTCATCCGTCCTGGAGAAAATCTGAATCCTCGTGGCTCAATGTATGTTCAATATATGAGAAATTATTTATTCAAATATACAGACATACGCATACTTACAGTTGAAGGTATGCAAAAAAAAAGTAAAGAACGAAATGGAAAAAGAAATTCATGAAACTTTGATTATAAATATTTGAATCGAGAACAAAATATGTTTGTGCGTGTAGAAATGAAAATAAAATAAATAAAACATTTATTTATAAAAACCACGTTTTTAAAACGGACTAAAAAGTATAAAATAATTTCTCGTTGCCCCATACAGATTTGTAACCCAATACAGATTGTCCTGAAAATTTGTGATTGTGAATTTTTAATACCTGTAAAAATAATTGTAAGATTTAAAACGAAAAACGTGAGGCGCATGCGATAGATAAAGTGAGGAGCGTAGAGCGTAGCTGTCGTTGAGAAAACTCACACAACAGTTTATATCATTTGCAGTGCAATAAAATTGTTAGGGACTTAGGAGAATTATTCATGCATAAATTATCTTTTGCATGTGCCCCACGTTTTTCGTTTTAGATCTTACAATTATTTTCACAGCTATTTAAAATTCACAATCACAAATTTTCAGGACAATATGTATTGGGTTTGAAATCTGTATTTGGTTATCTGTATGGGGCTACGAGAAATTATTTTACACTTTTTAGTCCGTGTTAAAAACGTGGTTTTTTTCAAATAATTTTTTTCACTTAATTATTTATTTTCTACTTTTTAGTCTTCTGTTTGTGAAATTGTGCAATCTATTTTAAACATCTTGATGAGATTATGACATAATCTCATGTGGCTCGCATGTGGCAAATTTCAGGTTTACTTCAGTTTTTCTTTACCCGATCATATCTGAAATAGAAAAAGCTTAAATTGGGTGGCTGTCTCCTTGACCATCGTAGAAATTGTCACCAATGCACTATTCACTATTAATTATTATTTTTTAATTTTTCTCTTTCACTGAACTATATTTATTTCTTTACCAATTTTTTTTTTTCACAATTTTTTTCCTCTTTTTCTCTCTCACACTTTTTTATATTTATATTTATCTTGTCTGTCAGTTTGTTTGTTTGTCATCCAGTTCTGAGCTATGTTTGAAGTTCCAAGTCTCTAGCTCATCCGGAAGTTAGTTTAATATAGATATCAAAATTTGTACCGAACAAACAGACAGACAAGAAAGCGAGCTAATAAAAACGTGATAAAAATGAAAATATGAAAAAAATATATATATCTAAGCAATTAAGACTAAAAAAAATTAGCACAAGAAAATAAAAAATCTGTTACATGAAATATTTCGTAAGTGAGAATAAAAAAAAATCATATGTTAGGTAGTACCGGAAGGCTTTGGGGATCTACTGCGAAAAATCGCTACCGAATATGGGAATCCGACGATTTATGTGACGGAAAACGGTGTGTCCGATAAGGGAGAAATAGTGGATCTGTCGAGGATAAAGTACTATCATGATTACGTGAAAGAGATGCTGATCGCTGTGAATCGCAATGGTGTCAACGTCAAGGGATACTTCGTATGGTCTTTGTTCGATAATTTCGAATGGAACATGGGCTACAGGTGACGTAGTCGACATAACATATAATATTCATGACTTAATATTACGCATCGATATATGCGTATATCGGGGAAAAATATTCCCCGATTTTAATGTTACACAATTTGCCAAATCCTCCTCTTTAAACTTTCTTCCGCCATTATAACTTCTCGAAAAAAACAGTATAAAAACAAATTTCTATTTTTCATACAACGGCGAACGTGTTGCTTCTTTTTTTTCGAGGGTTCAACGAAAATTTGTAATGAGTAGGTTTTTTTTACAGCGAATGTTTCGGTATTGTCCATGTCAATTTTGAGGATCCTAAGAGGAAACGTACGATCAAGGAATCAGGACACTGGTGGCAAAGAGTGTTGCTCAGTCGCCAACTTGAACCCGTTGCTACGACGTCAACGGATTGAAAATCAACAGGAAAGAGGTAATAAGTGCGATCCCTTTTTTTATATAAATCTTAAATTTTTTATTATATTGAATGAAATGTAAAAGTAAAATTGCCTCTTATTTTGTTTTTCAGATACAAATATACCCTCATTACGTGGAATTGAAAAAAAAAATTAATCTATATTTTTCATCCATAAATAAATGAATTATTATATCATTTTTATTCGAAAAAACAACATTTAACAAAAAAAACTACAATTCCGTATCTCGTATATAAAAAAAAAAAATTAAACGTATGATAAGAAAAATTCGTACAACCTTTTTTTTCTTTTTTCCTGTGTACCAACGTATACCCTTGCAGATTTTTACATATTGCCCTTTCCACTGAACCCTTTCCTGTCACTCCTCATCCGCACTTCGCTAATCTAACCTAACTTTCCGTTGCGTCCACAGCCGTCTTAAGCTACACTATAACCGAATTTGCCAAAAGTACGGGGAAACAGTGGAAAGCCAGTACCGATATTGGGATCTGTCATATGGGCGAAGCCTAAAAAAACATAGCGGCGATAAGAGGACCGTGAAACAGTCATGTAGTTTAGTGCAAATTTCAGTGATATGATAAGTATTAGTGCAATTTGTGATTGGGCTGGTACCAATCCGAAACAACGCAATTTTATGGAAGGAGAACGTATTTTGAAGGCTGGGCACATTTTAAAATGTGGTAAAGTTAGTGGCGTTTCCCATACCGATGGTGTCACCTTCAAAGCGTATTATTTGCACACATCTCAATTATGAAATAATCTCCATGAGATCGATCCCCATGAGATTCGTTATTTAAAATGATTTGCTCTTGCAAAGCTGCGTTGAGAGAAGAATGCAAGCACATAATTGCGACGTTACCGTATTACATTGGGTAAGTCTAGCCTCTCGTTCTCAGTACCTTTCATTATTTGTCGGTAACATTTTTTTAGTTATTTAAAAATGTTTCTCAATTTTTCAATACAGTTGCAAAAATTCCTTTACAGCACACTTTCATGCCCGAATTCACTGTTTAATTTTTACGATTTCATCCCATCCTCTAATCAATTTGTTTTTTCCACTTTTCCAAAATAATTATTGATATACGCAAAGCGTTACCCTGCAATAGGAAAGTTGTGGAAACTCACTTCCAAACCTTTACTCAAATGCTTTCGCAATCTTTCATAGGACATTTAAGGTATTACTGGATGGACCATCGAGCAAAAAAATAGTCCAAAATGAGTTTATCGTAGATTTACAAGTCTAGATTATATCGTACACGTTTAGCCTTACAAATAGCTAATTTAACAATAAATTAACACTTAGAAATATTAATTTTCCACCTTGAATAATAATTGGAGTCAAATTCTATGATGTTGGCGTATGCTTGACTGAGGTTTTATCAGTGAATGTACATCTGTGCCAACTATCTAACAAAAAAATTTCTCAATTTTTAAATTTAATTAATACGTTCGGATCATCTTATTGTTATCAATAATTACCCAAAACTCAATATATATTGAGTTTTCCAATGATTGCTATTAATTCATCGTTAAAGAAGGCGATACTCATCATTACTTTAATTAATTTCTCGCCAGTTACTCAGTCGATTTATTTGAAACTTAGCATGATCAATCGCTTGATCCTAAATCTTGATGATATAATATTTTCAGAATTTACGGCGATTTAGTTCCATTCGTTTTGCAACCATTAACGTCTGCAAAAGCTGTTTTCCCGTAAGCGACCGTGTTAAATTCATATGTTTATAACTACTGAATTATTTAGTGAAAAATTCTCAAATAATTCATTATTATTATTCTATCAAGGTCCTTATAATGCTTACTTACGTAGCCAGTCCACATACACACTCTACAATATATTTATGCAAGGCCTAGAATGTATTTGTTAATATAACTTTTATTATGGAAAGTTACAAAAAAGGTTATAATCAGACTAATTAGTATAGAGATCATTATGAATAATGTTTCATTTATGGTTTTTATTGAAGTAGTTTTATTCCAAACCGCCCGGTTCCCTCCCAATCCTTGGCATTATCAATTACTTTTCTCACGGCTTGCTCAAAACCTTTCGACGGAAAATAGAGGAAAATATACGCTCGTTCAATTCCAACGTTTCGTAAATTATTAGTTCGTATTTTTCGCACATGAACTTGGTGAAAAACAATTTTGTTTAGGAATTCAAGTATTAATAACGTATTAAACATCCATATATATGTTTAGGTTATACATATCTTGTTCATACGACGATGACAAATTTTGTACTGTGTTTTGAGATTTCGAAATACAGCGGAATCTTCTAACACGCATCCGAGTTGCATAACGTTTTTTTTTTCGTCACAGTCTACAACACCTTTCAAAAACGTAAAAACTTCAAAGATATTAATATGCTGCATAATATGCCGCTGAATGAAAATTGCGACGTAGGATATAGGAAGTTATGTGCGTTGATGGAATGCTGAGGCAGTTGTAAGGCAAGCCCCAATAGGGCCTCATTAGGTTATGCCCTAGTAGGGCCATATCCGTATTGCCTGATTTGCGGAAGTAAAAAGGCACCCTGATCAGGCCGCAGTATGAGGCCCTGGCGTGCCTCATTACGGCATTCCAGACCGCAGCATAATAGCGGCCTGATCAAAATTTCTAGTCGGGCATCTACTGGCGTCGGTTAGGAAAAATTCGTATATTTTCGTACATATTTTTGTACCAAGCTCTCCACGCGCCTTCCTCTCAATCGTGTCATAATCAGAGCTTCCGCAATCAGCCAAACATTACGGGATGAAAGAACCCCATGCACGGTGTAACGCCGATAAAGCGAGAAATTACGCGGCTTTGGAAAATTCCGGCGAATGCGCGGCAAGTCGCAAAATATTGAACTTCTCCTTTGAGCCAACCTGGTGAGGGGCGAGGGGAGAGCTTCTGATTTATATAGTCTATCGAGCATCCTTGAGAATTAACCACCGACGGCTTTGTGCTACGCGCGCGCGAAATTCCCGAACTTTCGAGACTTTTAACGAAGCCAAACGCGAGCGTTTTATCGAGACTCATCCATGAATCGGAGTAAATTTCTAAGGGCCCGATAACGAGGATCTCGAGTAATTTTGAAACTGCGAGGACGAACGAGAGAGAAAATTCCACGATACGTCCCCCACCTCCCTCGAGCTTGCTCTCTCACCTTTTTTTTTCAAATTCGCTTCAGGCACGAATCCAATGCAATCAACCTACAGGATTTGCGACGAGAATTATACCTCGTGCCTTCCGATCGAATCTCGTCGCGTCGATGAACCAACAATCGGCGTGTAATTTTCGTACTGTGTAATCGAAATTTTGACGCTTCCGTGTTTACGCGTTGGAGTGCATTGTTGGCCGATTTGTACACGAATTTCGAATTCTCGAGCCAATAATGTAGGCGCGAGATATGCAGCGCGATCTATCGGGATGAGATATGCGCGAGAAAAAATCGGGGTTGAATTCTGCAGCTTTTTACGGTATGTTGAAGTGCTGACAAAAAATTGGCAATAAACTCTAGCAGCATAATTTTTTTTAATGACAATTTTTTTTATTTTGCATATACATAATATATGCATATATTTTGTAAAAAAAACTAATGTGCGAACTGTTGAAACGAATATTTGAAAAACATTTTTTTCAATTTGTTTGAAAAGCTCCCACGTATAAATTGAGCATCGGCCCAGCGCTGGTTCAGTGTCGAACTTGATTGGCCGAGGCTCGGCAAAAATACTCGGCCCAGGCATGGAAATGTGACGCGCGGCTGACGCTTGGCAGCCATATATTGGCTACGATGCCTGGATCACAAGGATGATCATTATATTTACAGTTTGAGAGAGTAAGACAGTGCTAGAGTGGAAGAGTGAGAGTGAGTGAGAGAGAGAGAGAGACAGGATGGGTGAGAGGGCGGTTGGATGGATGATAATGTAAAAACGTGAAAATGCGAAAATGTCAAAATGTGAAAATGCGAAAATGTGAAAACGCGAAAATGTGACAATGCGAACATGTGAAAATGTGAAAACGCGAAAATTTGATGGATAGATGGAGAGTGAGAGAGCGAGCATGTGATAATGTGAGAGAAAGCAACTCATATTATTTGCATGTTCTTTTTCTTCATCACCCGAAAAGTCTGATAACATTTTCAATGCCATGAAATAGTTGCACTTTGTGTAATATCTGTAGGTTTTTCTAATAGGAACGGAATACTGAGCTGATACGTCAACCAGCTATATCAGTTATATCAAGGTTAATAAACCTTAAAACAATATAAAAAGGTTAAAAACAATAAAACTAAAAACTAAAAAAAACTATGTAAGGGGTTTATACTATATTAAGGTTAAAGTATACAAAGAGATAAAGATTTGAGAATCATATGAGAGAGTTGACTTTAAAAAAAATATATATATATATTTTGCAGAGAGTGAAAAAAATTCTGAAAATATATTGTTCGGAGTAAAAAAGTGAATTATTGGTGTTATTCAGTATTTTTATGAAATAAATGAACTGAAATAAGAGATGGTTACTGTTGCTTAGTATTATTATAAGCTGAAAATTGAAATGCATGGTCCGAAGAATAAAATTCTCCTTCGCTAGCTAAACTGACAACAGTATATAACATTTTTAAATACATTAGGACAGAGTAAAACTGTAAGCTAAGACTGCAAAAGCTTTAGAAATACAATATGGTGAAGATTTATACGACCAATCCATACAAAACAATGCCAGCATATGAAGACAACCAGAGCTGGGCAGAATACTGTTAATCCGTTAATCGTTAATTAACGAAGTTAACATTTTGCTTAACGATTTAACTTTTAAGTTAACCTGAAACATTGTTTACGGTTTTCTTAACTTCCGTTAAATTGAACTTCCGTTAACTTTAGTCCGTTACTTTGGTTGTTGACGTGAGTTTGTTTTTTGAATTTCGCGCCACGCCACGCTCGTACGTACGGCGAGTCGAATGGCGAACGGGCCATGCGTGATGCGGCGCTCGCTCGGTCGGTTGAGGAACTAACAACCTAAAGTCCAACGGAGCCGCGAATTAGTTCGCGTCGTTCGTCTGTGTTAGCGCTCTTTCGACCTATTTCATTCGCGATCTACACAAGATTAGAGTGTCCGTATTCTATGACTGACAACACCGGCGCTGTTGTGTATCAAATTTGATCGGTGATTGATTTTGATATTTTTATAGCCTAACTTTTTACTACGAGCAAAATAGTGCCACTTTTCAGTTTGTGTTCGTGAAATAAATAAAATTGACATTACATCATGGAAACTGAATATCTAGAATGTATTGAATCTGTTCATGAAAGCAGCAACGCCAGAAACAGCGACGTTAGATCTGATAGTCCTCAGTGCCAGATTCAAAATCCTTGGCCACATTTAAGCGATTATGTTGCATTGACATCAAGACTGGGAGAAAAGTTGATTTATCAATGCAAACTGTGCTTGCCTAAACTTTCGACAATCAAGGCTCACGTTTCTAGCCTTAATAATCTCAAACAACATATGAAGAGAATGCATCCATCCAAATATGTACAGTTTGAAGAAAAAGTAAAAGCAGGGTCAACTCGTGGGAAAAAGAAAAACAGTTCACAGCCTTCTTCAAGTGCTGTGGATTCTTCTGATGTAGAAAACGGCAGCAGTAATTTGTTTTCACCTCCATCGGCTAATAAAAGATTACGTCAACAAAGCATTGGCGAATCTTTTGGCATCGTAGCTACCGGCAGCGGCGTATCCCAAGCTAGTGTGGACCGATGTATCGTAAACTTTTTCGTTGCCAACATGATTCCACTACATGTTGTAGAATCCGATACGTTTGAGAAGTTGATTAAAACGTTGAACCCCCGTAAGAACTCAATTTCCAGGAGGACATTGGGGAGACGTATAGTTGATTCGCATGCTCAGTTGAAGCAATATCTGATTAAGTAAGTACCTTGTATGAGGAACAAACAAAATCTGTTATTTTACACGATTACAAAATAATAATTTTATCTTGCACTGGTACAATTTTTTTTTGAAATTGTTGAAATTTAATCTCAGTGAAGTGTACAAATTTGAGCATACGAAGTAGCACTCCAAAGACGTCATGAAAATTTTATGTCGTAGTCGTAGCTGTAGCATACAAATAAATGGCATTCAATATTTAACTGATCCAGTGTAATCAATTATAGAAATTGTTTTTATTATTTTCTTCTGTACATTATTTCAGTGAACTTAGCAAAATCGATTGGCTGGCTACGACAGCTGACTGCTGGTCTGCTCATAACAAAAGTTACTTGGGAATGACTGTCCACTGGGTACATCCTGTTACCAGAGCGAGAATGCAGGCAGTGTTAGCTTGCATCAGAATAAAAGGTGTTCATTCGTATGATGTACTTCCACAGACAATGATTAATATTCATTATGAGTTCCACATTGCGAAAAAAGTAACTAGGTAAGTAAATTGGTAAGAAATCGTTTGTTAATACCGACAAAAAAAACAAAATTATTATACTGCCTGAGTGTCTTGTAAAATTCAACGTTCAATTTTTAGAACAAAAACTGACAATGGCAGCAACTTTGTGAAGGCCTTTGTGCAATTTGGCATAGAGGCTGATATATTACCAGACGTTCCACCAGCATCACATGATGCAAACTCCGATACTGGTGATGCGGTTGCTGCCCTCTTAACTGAATCTGCGCTTGAACAAGAGTTGGAGTATATCTCATTAGAAAATGTGCTTGCTACACCTGATGCTAGTAACACCAATGAAGATGATATTCTGGAAAAACACGGTTTACCAGTTCACATGAGATGTGCTGCTCACACATTCAACTTAGTAGCGAGCAAAGATGCTGATGCTGCTCTACAAACATCTACTTTCAAAATTCCATTCAAAGCTGCTATGGCAAAAGCTCGCACCATTTGGAACCTCCAGTCTCGTAGTACAGTGGCAAGTGACAATATCGAATCTGAATTGGGACGAAAACTGGTTCTACCAAATAGCACAAGATGGAACTCTACCTATGATGCTGTTGTGGTCCTCAACACAATCTTGGAAACAAAAAGGGCTGCTCTTCATAGAGTGATGACTCAGATGAACTTACAATCTTTCAACGATCAAGATGTGGCTATATTAAAGGAGTATGTGAAGGTTAATATCTATAATCTACCTAACATAACATTGTATTTTTATTTAGTCAATCCAATCATTTACCTAAGTATATAATTTGATTTACAATTGTCTTGCAGGTCATGTCACCAGTGGCTAGGGCGCTAGACTTAATTCAAGGTGAAGCTCAAGCATATCTTGGGACTCTACTGCCAACAATTGCGACAACAGTGTTCAAATTACAAGATATTAAACGCCTGGTGAATTCTTGTATCCCTTTGGCTAATGACCTATTATCCGGGATAAAAAAAGGTTCGGACGATTAATGGAAGACGAAGCATGCCAACTGGCTGCAGCCTTTCACCCAAAGTTTCGACTGCTGTGGCTGCAAAAATATGATAGCAGCAAGTTGTCAAAAGTCAAGAAGCTTATGGAAGCAAAAGTTGAAGATGCTCTGAGTAGAGAAAGGGACACAAACGATAAGGATAGCGTTAGCATTAGCGGAAGCAGCAATAATGATGAAGAAGGGGATGATTTTTTTAGCACTGTTACTCAGTCTGAAGATAGGTTTAGAGGTTACAAATCTCTGAAAACCAAAGCTCAGAATTTGGTGAGAACTTGGCTGGACTCAAAGTCAAAAGACTCTCTCACAGATGCTGCCTTTCTAGGTGAACCAGTTTTACTAAATCTATTTATTAAATATAACACTGCTATTCCGTCTAGTGCTGCAGTAGAACGTCTTTTTTCTACAGGACAAGATATTTTACGGGCTCAACGATCATCGCTGTCGGATGAAAATTTCAATATGCTAATGTTTATGAAGGGAAACATGCACCTAATGCAAAATGATGATCAATAATTGATCGGTATTGTTATTTTATTGCAGTAGATGCATATATTTATTTATTTATTATAATAGGATACAAAGGTCACAGGTGTTTAGTTGGTATTGTCCTAAAGATAAAAGGTATTGTCCTAAATGTTAGGTTTGTCTAGATAATAGGTTTTCGTGTTCTATTTTTGATAATAAATGAAATACAAAACAAAACGACGCCCACCCGCGTACACCGATTTTGCTTTCTTCTCTGTTTTTCTTTCTTCGTTTATATGTTTTCTTTTTAAAAAAATCAAATACTTAATCTACCTACTAGTTTTATTTACATGTGTATCCCAGCCCAGCATGTTCTATTATCTTTAATATTTAATACTTAAACATCTTTTGGGTGGTTAACTTTTAAAGGATAATTTGAACTTGCGTTAAATTTTCAAAAAGTTAACGCTTTAACGATTATCGAAGTTAACTTTTTGAGTAACGAATTAACGATTAACGAAGTTAACTTTTGGATTAACTTTGCCCACCTCTGAAGACAACGATATAAGTTATTGATACAAAATTATTACTCGGAATTAAACCTTCAATAGATTACTCTGTAGTTCGTACGAGGTTTATTTGGCCACTAAATAAAGGTTTTATTGAGAGTAAGATTTTTTTTTAAATAGCGAGGAAATAGTAAAGAACATTTTCAAATCATGTCGCAGATTGCAAAAAAGATTATGTGCATGCTACTGCGAGAGGAAAAATACATCTTCGGTAACTAACTAACCGCAGCGTGAAAAGTGTTTCAAAGGGCATTGCTAAGTGGTAAGGCCCTTAACATATCAGAGAGAGAAAAAACTTTTAAGGCTATATGGGAAAAAGTGAAAGAATTACATCGGAGAGAGAGAAAAGTTTTTAAAGAGATATCGGTGAGAGAGAATAAGATTTTATAAAGATATCGGTGAGAGAAAAAGATGTTGAAAAGATATCATAGAGCGAGAAAAACAATTTATAAAGATAGCAATGAGAGAGAAAAAGATTTTGAAAATATATCTGCGATAGAGAGGGAAAGATTTTGAAAGGATATCGGTGAGGGAGAAAAAGATATAACAACATATTAGCAAAAGTTAATTAGGTTTTAAAAGTATCTTCTAGGGTTATGAGGCATGTATCGAACTGATGAAAATTGATCGATTGGAAACAAAAAACTTCCAAACAGATATTAATATAAATTCTCGTCTGATTTTCCGGTCTCCATTGTGATGTGGTATAAACACCAAAAAAACGAAAAAGATAGCAAATTATAGGTAAGTTTTCGTCCGTGAAGATTCTCACCGTCAGAGATTATCACCAATTTCGGTAAAATTATAGGTTTTATATTTTTATATCACGACAATCATATTTTTCAAAAATAGGATATTGCTCCACGAAAAAAAACATTTTATCACGTTATATCTAAAGCTAAACTTTACGACTGAATTTCAGAAAACAAATTGAAACATAGAATTGGCTATTGATAATCCCGATTCAGAAAACACTTCACCGTGAATATTGGCTGTCAATTCGTTTGTATATTTGTAATTATCAATTACACAAATACTTTTTTTCACTTGGTCGTTTAAAACAACACGAGGAGATCTTCCTTGTTCCAACACTAAAAATTCTGAACAATATGGCTGCATGAGCGTAGATGTATACACATGTATAGTAGCGAGATTCTGTAACTCGGTGGCGAGCGTTTTCGCCATAGCTAACGACAACCAATAAGAGGCTCCCTTTCTTCTGTGTTCGTGCATGTGATTGTATGTCGGTCCAATTTTTGCCTTTTCCCAACGCTGGCACTGGCGTTGAGCCAGCGTTGGGTCTGTTCTATACTATCGACATGATGATGCTTGGGCCAGCCTAGAATGCCGACGCTTGGTATTCAGTACTGGGCCAAGTCTTAGCCGATTGTGCATTAACGGTTGAGTCAGCGCTGGCTCTGGTGTTGATCCAGCGTTGGGTCTGTTCTGTACCATCGACATGCTGTCGCTTGGGCCAGTCTAGAATGCCGACGCTTGGTATCCAATACTGGGCCAAGTCTCAGCCGATTGTCCACTAACGGTTGAGCCAGCGCTCGTTTTGACGTTGAGCCAGCGTTGGGCCTGCTCTGTACCATCGACATGCTGACGCTTGGGTCGGTCTAGAATGCCGACGCTTGGCATCCAGTACTGGGCCAAGTCTCAGCCGATTGTCCACTAACGGCTGAGCATTGGCATTTCTACTTGGGGTGTTAAAACGAAACTTAGAAAGCCATGATTTTCAAAAAGTGTTTGCAAATCTTTGATACCGAAATTACAAAGATAATCATCAATAAATGTTACAGAAAAACGTCTCCAAAAACCGTTCAAAAAGTGATTGAAACAAGGATTAATCAAAACGACCCGATAAGAATATTTAACATTTTTAATAAATTAAAAAGTTTTCTACACAAATGTATTGGGTCCACTCTGTTACGTCCCCGTAAACTTATCGGATTTAGAGAAGACTTAACACGGTGTTGACTTCTCTTTCGGGTCAAGACAATTAAGCCCTTTACCCAGGAACGGAAGTCACGTCTTTGATATGTGAGAGTGAGGAGAGTGGCCGTTGATATTGTAGAGGCACAGTAAGAGAACACTCTTAGTAGAGAAGTTTTACTCACTTAAATTACTTTTATTTGCCAGAGAGGTTCCTTTTGTTCTCCTTTTAACCGATAAGGTTACAACTGTTGTTGGTTGTACAATCACCGGTACAATGTTGTTGAAGGGTTGTGCAATCGTCGGTATACAATGTTGTTGAAGGGTTGTATGATCGTTGACACACACGTAGATGAGTTCTTTTATAAAGTTACACGAGGATGATATAGTTCTCTCCATGCAAACTATTCTATAATTCTTAGTTAATCGCAAAGATAATTGTTCTTTCTGTTTTACTTGTAGAACTTGTAACTTAGACAGATATCGATAGAATTTCGCACGTCAGAGATTCAGAGTCACGCCACAAAAGACACAGAGTTGAAATATTCGTTTGATATAGAGTTTCAGACTGGCCGTTTGACAGAGATTCGGCGTCGAAGTTAGACTGAGCGATCGTGAAAGAGGTTTGACCGCTCGTTGGACAGAGATTCAGCGTTATGGAGATAGACTGCTCGGACTTGGAGTTAGACTGTTCAGACTTGGAGTTAGACTGCTCGGACTCGGAGTTAGATTGTTCGGACTCGGAGTTAGACTGCTCCGGTTAGAAATTGTGTCGTCCTTTTATACTTCTTTTTGAAGGGTTAGTCAAGGGAATCGTCGGGATTGCGCTTATTGGAGATCGGTTTATTGCTCCTTATAGGTGACGCGGTGTTAGTTGATGTCGCAATCGTAAATTTGGACCGGCTAGTATTGAATCTTCCATCCCTTTAGTGTGATTGATTGGTACGTTGTATCTCGTCTCTTTGAAAGGCAACTTCTTTCTCTCGTTCATGTTGTGTATTTATCCTTAGTAAGTGATGTCGAGTGGGTGGATATTCCCTGCTTTTTTGTGGGTGACTTGTTTCTTGCATTTTATGATGTGTGCTCGTTTGTAATATCGACTGTGTAGGCATGGCGCCGGTGATAAAAGTCGTGTCGGCCCGGTAATTTTCGGACTATTCAAGGATACAGGCTCATTGTTACCCGGAAAAGAGTTTTGTCTCCCTGCCAGATATCCTGCGTATTGTTCAGATTTTTTGGGGTTTGTGGGGTGAGTGCGATGAAGCGGGGCATGACGTAACAACTCTATAGAAAAATTATCAAAATTTGTTGATAAACTACTAAAAACGCTACCGAAAACCTTTAAAAAAAAACTATTATTCCATTTTTCTAAAATCACATTGCCCTTTCCTATTTTCTCAATGAGGCGAAAAACCATGTTTCTATTTTTCCATCACATTGTAATAATCCAAAAATTATCGTTCCACAAGATTCCATTGAAAAGTCTCTGTGAAAATACTGTTACAAAATCAAAATACGATGTATTCGCAGAAAATAAATGGACTAATGTGGTTACAAAGTGTTTTCGCGAATAATTCACGAAGCAAATTCAATTAAAAATTAATAAAATTATTGTCAAGGAACAGGTGGATTTATTCCACGATATTTCGTCCAAATAATATATATTCCTGCCACGCGCAGCAAATTCAATCATCAACGGAGTCAGGCCGAATAAAAGTCACGTGCCCTTTACTTGGTATAATTCCATGAGGCTTGCGTTAAGTAGACATATATATACATATGCGTATGGGGACATATAGATGTTGTGGAAACTTCGTTACGAGGACGTTCCGAATACAGAAGTAACCGCGGCTTGGGTCACATTAACGTTATTAGCGGACTCGGTAACATGATTGTCTTCTCCACCGAAACGAAAGCAAAGTTGTCTCGTTTCTAGTTGCAGCGACAACCGTCTCGGGTCGTGGCGTCGTCGTGACACACCGAAGGATCCAAAAGAGGAACGTTCACTTTCGTCCATACGAAAAGTAACGATAGAGAGAGAGAGAGAGGGAGAGAGAGAGAGAGAGAGAGAGAGAGAGAGAGAGGAGGGGAGAGGGCGTGGGCAAGGGAGAGGGGGAGGGAGAGGGAGAGAGAGAGAGAGAGAGGGGGTAGGGGATAAAAGAGATGCTTCTTTGGTATCCCTTTCAACCTGTGCCTGAAGAGGCGAAACCCTGGTGGCCTGTCGCTCCGAGCGAAATTGGGGCCCACTGCTGGCCAAGTGTCACATCGATCGAGCGGCCATGAGTGCGAGAGAGATACCTGATTTGCAGATTCCCAATGATTTCTGAAACGGTTGATTTTTGGGAAAAAAGAAAAGAAACACGTTCCGCTCTGTTGAACGACGAACAACCGCTTTCTCTTCTTTTGCCCGAAATATGATCCGTCTAGGAGAAAACTTGGCCGTAGGATTTTTACCGACTGGACGTGTGACACATGGCCTTAAACGAATAAGAAGGCAACGATCGCAATAAAAGCAAACATATATATATATATACATATATATATGAGTATATTACACACACGAACATCACTGCACACATCTCATGTGTAATTGAATCCTGTCAAAATTATTTTTTGTTTTTTTCTGTGAATATTTGGTTCGATGTACAATTAAAAATCCATTATGTTTTATCTTCGGTCTTTTGGAAACGATTTTTTAACCGATGCAAAAAATCGCTGTTTTTTCGTGTCAACCCTCTGTTCACATACTCCTCTCTGACCACGATTTTAACACACTGAGTCAATTTGATTCTTTTGGTACTTCATCCACCTGTCATTAACGACCTTTCGGTCGGTTATTATTTTGAAAAATCGCAGGAATACACTTTGAATACTTATTAATATGTCTGTATAGTTGAAATTCGGAAAATGTAAAAGTGAATTGTTGTAAAAAATTATCGAAAAATTTCCATTTTACAAAAGTTTACAATTTTACTTAAGAATCAGAACTTTTTCAATTTTTAATATATTTAAGAATAATGAGAAGAATTTAAGATGTAGTCTTAAATAATGCTACATTAAAAAAAATAGACTTGCGACAAGCTTTCCAAAAAGTTTATTTATTCCGATGCCTGGACTTAGCTTATTTCTTAAGGAGTTTCCGGCCACTTAACGAAATAATACCATTTGATTCAAATGTATGCAGTAATTTCTTTGTCATATACTGAATGTATCCTCTAAATTTTAAATCGATTGTCTACACCGTTTCTATAAAATTTACAATTGAAGAAACAATTTTTAATATACAGCATTTAACATTATGACACTGATGCCGAATTTGTCATAATGTACTGAGTGATTGGACAGTTTTTCATAAGATCTCAAACATTTTTTCACACTATTAACTGCCATTCAGCGATGAGCGTAGGTACTTAAAATATCTCCTTATATTAAAAAGGGTTTTTTTATTGTAAATTTTATAGGAACGGTGTAGAAGATCGATTTAAAATTTGGAAAGTACATTCAGTATATGAGAAAGAATTGGCTGTATAAATTTGAAAAAATTGGTAGCACTTCACCATTTGTCCTAAAACTCCTGAAATGAAAAAATCGTTTATTTCGGTGGAAAAATCTTTATTCCGTACAATATGGACCAAATGTTTATCAAATCGGTACGAAAAATCATTCTTCGCCCCCACAATGAATGCACAGATTTGCCTTGTACAAATCGCACATTGGTCGCGTACACGGCATACATTTTTCTCTCGTTTTTTTGGTCGCATATATATATATGAACATAAACTACAACAAACTCATTTTTCAAAGCATTCAGGATTCTCACTTTCGTATGGATTCCGTAACCCCAAAATGGTTCGTTGACCTCACTTTCAGATGGATCCCCTCCAAAATTACCATCATTGTCGTCCGTCAATAGTGACTCATCGGAGTGAGGTCACAAATTGTAGGGCATCTATATCACAAATTGTAGGGCACATATATATTGTGAATATATAGAAAATATCACAATTAATTATTAAATCAAAAAGAGAGACATTGTAGACTTATGCTTATGATTTCTAGTGCAAAATAGTCACGAAAAAGGACAATTTTTTCACAGTTCGTAAGCCATTGGTCATATACAGGGTGGACCATTTAAGGGGCCAGTCCACTTTGAAAATTTCAAAAAATCGATTTTTTTTACTGTTTTCGAAAGTACATACATTCAGAAATATTGTGTCAAAATTTTATGAAAATCCGGGCTCTCTAAGTATTTTTTTTTTTTACCTGAACGTCAGGACCTCATTTCGTCTACTTGAGCGTATAGCGCGCTCGGCCGACCCATCGGCCACAAACATCCTCCTGCTCTTTCTGAGGAAGTACAGGAAGTTTTAAAACCTATTTACGAGGATCTCACCAAAACAGAACTGCTCGAAAGGTGTTTAGGTGGCCATACGCAAAACAATAATGAAAGTTTTAACAACTGCGTATGGAATATGGCACCTAAACACATGTTCGACGGCAAAAAAAACGTAGACATTGCCTGCAAAATTTCCGCGTGTGTCTTAAACGAAGGATTTCGTCCAGTGCTTAAAATAATGGAAATAATGGGCATCAAACTCGGCCCGATCGCCATCGGATTCGCCGACAATCGCGATGACGAGCGTGTTCGCTCTGCAAACCTCCGCAGTTCTGAGTGCTCAAAAGAGACGAGAACCAAACGAAAGCAAGCAAGACTTGAAGAAATCGACGATCATGAGCAATCAGAAGGGATTTTGTGCGGTGCAGGAATTTCCGATTGAGTTTAGGTAAGAGTTTTTTATAGTATAAACTTCAAACGCGTTTTTCTCGAAACAATGTTTTCTAAATCTAGCTCCATCGTATCTCTAAAACTAATAAACCGATTCTCTTGAAATTTAAACCACATATTGTAAACATGATTCGCAACAAGATGACCCTCGATGGTTTTAAAATTTTGATTTTTACTCTTTTTTTTGCGAAAAACTGCAAAAAAATACGCGTTTTTTTTTACTTTTTTCGTTTTTCATCTGCCATTTTTTTATTTTTTGATACAACTTTATATCCGAGGGTCATTTTGTAGCTGGTGTCATACTGAATCTAATGGACTTTGATTTTTTTGTTTCAGACAAGCCGTTGCCGAGTTGTGATGGAGCTACCTAGCCCACCTATTTTTGAGGCGTTACGTTAAACTATAGTTTTTGTACTTAAAAATGAATAAAAATGAATTAAACATTTTTTTAAAATGTATTTTAAGACTTTATTTATCAAGCCCAACAACTTTTATATTCATATCTTTTATAAAATCCTCAAAAAAAATCGCGAAAATAGCCCTTTTTTTCGTGGCTCCAAAGTGGACTGGCCCATTAACGTGACCACCCCAAATATCGCCGTTGCCTTTAGAGAGTCGAAAAAAATGTCAGGAGGTAATTTGATTGATTTCGAAAGGCTGATACAGTGGTGAAAAATTCATTTTTTTCACGGTCACAGTTTTTGCGTTCTCAAGGTCATCAATGGTTTTACAAATGGGGACATGTTTTTTTTATATTAAGACGTTGTAGCTGATATTCAGACGAATCCAACGACCTATGATATAATGACCTTGAAATGATTTTTCACCAAAATACACGTGTAAGAACGGGAAATCGTGATGGTATTGACAATAAGAATATCCGAATAATATAATTGAATTTTTTGTGCAGAAAATTTATTGTAACAAATGATCGAAGTGATGGCCGTTAACCGCGACACATTTTTGAAGACGTCGGATGAATGATTCTCTTGACCTTCGAATAGTTTCTGGTGTGATAGCGGCGCAGGTCCACTGTCTCTGCTTGACTGTACAATACCATTTTTGATACGGTTAGTACATGTTACTTTGGATGAATACTTGTCTACTGATTCTAATATTGGTAGATAGTAAACATTCTTCACTCTATTACAGTTTTACTACGTTACAATGCCAGTATTTACAAACATCAGAAACATCTCCGACTATTGAGATTATTGTATCCGTTGGATAACCTGCGCTGCTATCACACCAGAAACTATTCGAAGGTCAAGAGAATCATTCATGTGAAGTCTTCGAAAATGTGTCGAGGTTAATGGCCATCACTTCGAACATTTGTTACAATAAATTTTCTGCACAAAAATTTCAATTACATTATTCGGATATTCTTGTTGTCAATACCATTACGATTTCCCGTTTTTACACGTGTATTTTGGTGAAAAATCATTTCAAAGTCATGATATTATAGGTCGTTGGATTCGTCTGAATATCAGCCTTAACGTCTTATAAAAAAAAACATGTTCCCATTTGAAAAACCATTGATGACCTTAAGAACACGAAAACTATGACCTTGACAAAAATGAATTTTTCACCACTGTATCAGCCCTTCGAAATCAATCAAATTACCTCCTGACATTTTTTTCGTCACTCGAAAGGCAACAGAAATATTTGGGGTGGTCACGTTAAGTGGTCCACCCTGTATATTATATATATTAGGTGTAGTAAAAAGAAATCCATTATTTTTGCAATAAATGGCTTTAGTAATCTGTATCTCGCATTGTAGTAGTGCGATCGGATTACGCTACATGGCGTTAGAAAGATAAGATTTCGTACTAAAATAAACATCTCAGATAGTTTTGTGATTGCTTGACCCAATATTTTTTGAGCGCGCGTCAAAGATGGCCACCAGCAAAGTGAAAATACGCCATATTTTACAGTTTTTCTTCGATAAAGGCGAAAACGCAAGCCAGGCGGCTGAAAATGTGAATAGTGTTTATGGTCCTGATACTGTAACATCTAATCACGCGCAATTTTGGTTTCGTCGATTCCGTTCCTGTTGAGGAAATACAAAAAACATTAAGTTTAAATTTGAACCATCTCGACACGCGCTCTCAGCGCGGCAGCTCTGTCGAGTCCCATCGATCTACGCGACGAATCAGCGACGACCACAAGATGTTTAGTGGCGCCGCCACCATGAAGAAAGCGACAACTCGACGAGGAGACGCGGCCGCCATTATCTCTCTCTCATCGTACTTCTCGACACGTGAAGTGTGTTTGGTGCCTCCAAAGTATTTGGGCTATATCTCTCGGTTTGCTCCAAGTTTTGTGTGCGTAAAAGTATCCGCTCTGTTACCACACATTGTGCTCTCCATTTTATAGTGTTTATTTTAAAGTGTGCTCTCCATAGAAAACAATTGTGTCGGTTTTCTCGTTCTCTCTGGCCACGCGACGGACACGTGCTGGTGTCACGCACTCGGGGCGAGTGAGTGCTCGTAAAAATTGTAAAACGTGCTACTCTCTTAGGTAAAAATAAACAATTGACATTCTCTATCACATTTTATCGTGTCTGGACTGTTCTCTTGTATAGTTTATAAAAATCTCCTGCGCGACAACACCTCGCCCCTCGATCCTTATTTTTCAGCGCATATCCAGTGCAAATCCGGAACAGTTCCGGTAATTTTGATGTCAAAGATGCACCACGCTCTGGAAGGCCAATTGTCGAAAATGTCAATAAAATAATGGAAATCGTCGAGTTCAACCGTCATGTAAGCACTGTTTCGATTACCCAGGAGCTAAACATTGCACAAAAAACCGTTTGGAACCACTTCAATAAGGCTGGATACAAAAAGAAGCTCGATGTACGGGTGCCACACTAGTTAACACAAAAATCTGCCAATTCCCATCTGCGAATCGCTGCTGAATCGCAACAAAATCGACCCATTTCTGAAGCGGATGGTGACTCGTGATGAAAAGTGGGTCACTTACGACAACGTCAAGCGAAAACGGTCGTGGTCGAATCGCGGTGCGCCGGCGCAAACGGTGGCCAAGCCAGGATTGACGGTCACGAAGATTTTACTGTGTGTTTGGTGGGATTGGCAGGGAATCATCTACTATGAGCTGCTCTTCTACGGCCAAACTCTTAATTCGGACCTGTACTGTCAACAATTGGACCGTCTGAAGGAAGCAATCGCCCAGAAGCGGCCAGCTTTGGCCAATAGGAGAGGAATTGTGTTCCATCAAGACAACGCCAGGCCACACACATCGATAGTGACTCGCCAGAAGCTCCGGGAGCTTGGTTGGGAGGTTCTTATGCATCCACCTTATAGTCCGGATCTGGCACCAAGTGATTACCACCTGTTCCTGTCTATGGCGAATGATTTTGCTGGTGAAAAATTCGCCTCAAGAGAAGCTTGTGAAAATCGACTGTCCCAGTTTTTTGCCAATAGAGACGAGGGTTTCTATGAGAAAGGCATAATGAAATTACCTTCAAAGTGGCAACAAGTTATCGATCAAAACGGTGCATATTAGACCTAAATCGGATCATTCTAACTATGCTAAATAAAGCCTTCAATTTCATGCAAATATAATGGATTGCTTTTTACTACACCTTATATATTGTTACATCCTGACTTACCTTTATAAGTAATCATAAATAAATTAACCCTTGCTTGCCACACCTCCGCGGAATAACACGCTTGCCAAACTGGGGTGTCGGCCACCCCAGCCATAAAAACTGTAATAAAAAATTAACTATTGGATATTTTTCTTTGAAAATTGGTTTAGAACTTCTCAAAAGCTTACTTTAAAAGATCATATAGATTATATAGCCAAAAATTAAATTTAAGTACACTAAAAAATATGCAGAAGCAAAAAAAAAATGAAAAAATTACAATTTTTACAAAAAAATTCATATTTTTTTATTTTTTAATATTAAGAGCTCGAATTTTAGCTGAGTCTTCTACTGATATGTCACTATAAGAAAAAAAAATATTAGTTTACTGGATCTTTCAAAAAAGGTATTTATTCTGAGAAATGAAGGACGAAATTTTACGGAAAAAAGAGTTATGTATTTTTGCCAAAAAATTCTATTTTATTTATGAAAAAAAAAGAAAATCTTACATTATTTTTTCTGAAAATGATGAAAAACATCATTCTAAATAAAAACTAATCAATTTCAAGTATTATTTTAAATATCAACACAGTCATTCCACATAGGTACGCTGTGCAGTTGACATACTGCACGATGACAGGATGCACAGCCTGATTTGCTTTTCCTGTCTTCTTTTCTTGTGCAGATTTCACATCGACGTTGAGTTTCGAATGTAAGTCTGTGCACATTTCTGGATTGAACATCAATTTTCAAAATCCCAGCGATGGCCAACCTCAAGTATTTGCGCAAAGATATCGTGTTGTATCTTTGGTGCAGATACGGATTCACCAGATATTGATACAAAGACTCCAAACATTCGATGGCAGATACTATTTTATTGACGTTGTTTATTTTATTTTTACATGCCAGAAGAATCCTCGCATTTACAATCGATTGGTCCAACATCCCACAAAAAGATTGCACTGGCCATCTGTTCGGTCTGCCGCTTACGGTGTACGAATGGGAAAGTTTGTCGAAATTGTCTGTGCCTCCTTTTGTTATGTTGTAATGTCTAATAAGATTTGGTTTTTCATCCGTGATTTCGGTTGTGCGAATGAATGATGAAACGTCCAAGACGATCTTATTAGATTTCTTTTTTTTAACCGTAAATTTATGTTTCCCAAGAAAGAAAGAGACAGGAAGAACGAAAGACAGATGTAACTTAGATGCGCGTTTGAAATAAGAAAGGTACAAAATCAAAGGTGGTAAATTATTGTTGTTGGAACGTTTTACATGAAAAAAAATTAGAAGTTGAATAATATTATATAAAAACTATATTCTTCACTCTGGAATCAAAATATACTCGAAAAAAATTCAACCCGAAAAATCAATTTCGATTATACTTACCACACTGGGGTGTTTGAAACCCCGCGCAACTTTGAAAAGTTACCACAGACACGTAAACTAGTGCAGCGCTATGCCAATGCCCTGAATAGGTACTGGCCATCTCGAATTGTTGACAAATATTGATGTAAAGCGATTTCCTTCACATTTAGGTACTTTAAATTAAGAAAAAAACGGCTGGGGTGTAATCCACCCCTAAGTGGGAAGCAAGGGTTAAGAAAGAAAAGGATTTTCACGCGACTCACGAGTTACCGGAATCCCCTGATAAGGATTTAGCGTCAGCAAGATCACGCCCGTGGAAAGGGACAACCGTGCCTGTGGGAAAAAGCCAACTAAGTTACAACCGCGGGGTCAGGAGTTTTGACCCGCCCACGGAGCCGTGATCGGAGAGTCCAGATTCCCACAAACAGTTAGTCTAATTTTCGCGGGCTCACGAGAACGTTCGAGCTTCTTCTTCAATGCAGTACCGTAACGTAAAATTGGTCAATCTTGCGGTATTTATTTATCGATGTATAGCTAATAAATGTTGTATAAACTTACCAATAAGGCGTTTATAACCAACTATATTATGACAAACATGCGTATAACTAAAAAAAAAAAGAGGGCGCTGCCTATGCGCTCATGCAGCGCGGCCCTTCGTGACGGATTCTCCTTAAGTCTCGTAATAGTAAACCTGGGTATGTCAGTCATAAAAGCGTCTACTCTGTTATTAACCAATTGTAAAAGAAACCTAAGATAATAGTTTTACGGTAACGTGATTGGAGAGCATTTTACCAATTTTCCCTCAAATTATACGAGCAGATCAATGAAGAGTTACGCGGAGCTGTGGAACCAGATTAAAGTACGAAATTCAGTGATTGCTAATCCAATAAATGGCTTTTCTCCTGGTCCGTGCCACGGAACTAAATATGGAGCAACCTCTTTTTGATTCAACTAATTACATCCTAAAATAAATATGAATGAATTTACAGAATGTAACAATATACATACATATTTGCGTCCATTTGATTGCGCAAGCTAACGTGTCAGATTTCCGATAAAGTTTTAGTGTGTGGTTGAAAAACCAGTGAAATTTTTATTTTGCATATACAGGATGTCTCAAAATGACCTGACATTTTTATTTATTAATAGAACGTATTATTTATTTAAAAAGTACGAATATTTTTATTTTAATATAAGATACAAACATGGAGGTTATGTGTGGAACACAATATCCGATAAATGGCCGCCTCGTCCCTGTTTGCAAACGTTCACTCTTTTGACGAAATTTTCAATAACATTTTGGCATAATTGCGAACTAATTGCTTCTTTGAGCGTCGAAATGGTCTGTGGATCATTGGCATACACTTTTCCTTTCAGAAAACCCCAAAGAAAGAAGTGCAATGGCGTCAAATCGCACGATCTTGGTGGCCAATTCACATCGCCGCGGCGCGAGATAATACGACCACGAAACTTCATCTGCAATAACTGCATTGTTTCGTAGTGAATTTTCACAATTTCCATGCGTTGCTCGATCGTGTAATTCTCCATGACTAAACTTCAATACTTCCTGATGCCAGTTATCGAAGATTAGTACTATAAGTTCGCCACAAGAAAAATGGTGCGCCAATCAAAATGTCAATTAATTTTGAGGCACCCTTTATATGTATTTGGCTACTCGTGGGTTGAAAATCCCCGTAGAAGGTAGAACAAGTTGAGCAGAAGATTGGACAATATGCATGTATATAAAAAGGGTTGACTCACCTTCACTGCTGCAGTAATCGGGGATGCGTGAATTTAGCCACGTTTCGGAGAATGAGATAGGGAGGGAGGGAGGGAGAGAGAGAGAAAGCGAAAGGGCGCGAGAAGAAGAGAAGGTGAGAAAAATATCACAGTTTCGATGGAAAAGCAATGAAGAAAGAAACTGGAAGGAAGAAAAAGGTTAAAACATTTCCGTGTATACACTACACGCGCTTTGACAAACTTCTCCCTTTGGGCTCAATTTCCTTTTTCTCTCTTTTTCCTCTCACCTCTTACTCTCATTCGCACTATCGCCTTGCACACCTCTACGTGCTGATTTTTTTTATTATTCCCTTAGCTCTCTCTCTTTCTCTCTCCTCTCTCTCTCTCTTTCTCCCTCCTCTCTCTCTCTCTCTCTCTCTCTCTCTCTCTCATCGCCTCTATCGCCCTGCACACCTCTTCATACTGATCTTTTTTTCTGTTATTCCCTCTGTTCTCTCTCTTCTCCCCCTTCCTCATCCCTCCACAAACCTACTCAACCCTTCGCGCCCACTTCATTTATTTTATCCATTTTTCCGGGCGTCCCTCGGTCCAGCCCGGTCCCCGTATGATATTGACACGCTAAAATCCCAGATTCGCGTATTTGCCGAACTTTGATAACGCAAGAATTTAATTTCACTATTGGGGGAAAAAAATCGTAGCGCGCGATTGGACCGTAGCGCGATGCGACGAATTGCCACGACGATGGAAAGAGGAAAGAAATGGAAAGAAAAAAAAAAACAAAAAAAGGAATATCGAGTAGAAGCGAAGATTGGAGCAACGATGTGGCACAAATATATATACATATATATATATATTAGTGCAAAACGAAGCAAGGGGACGCCTCTGTTTTTTTCCATCCATTGGAGTTCTGCAATTGTACAGCGCGTTGATTAAATTGCAGAAACGAGCCCGACTCACGATGAAAATAATTTTAATACGGATATTTACTCATTTCTCTGACCCGTAATTGTAGATATAGAAGGTTTGTTTTATTTATATATATAAACACACACACACATGTGCATCTCAATAAATGTATATATTCATAATTTATTTACAGTTGTGAATACTTAAATGACATATATCCGCTATATAACACCACACAACGTATGTACATGTACATCAAGAGACGCGGCAGCGTCTCGACGCCAAGTAATAAAAAAAACGACTGTCACGACAACGACACGCCGCGCACTCTTTATACACCAAGATGGGCTTTAGTAGACGACTTCTAAACTTATAATCGGCATTACGCGAAAACGCGGAGACGAATCGAAAATCTAATGACATTTTACCAATGAAATGTTATTTTTTCCTATTGATTTTGTTTGGGTCATTTTTTGATCCGCCTACTCAAACTTGAGATCTCGTAATATTTGACCGAATTTCCGAGCGACTTTTTTACCACAAGAATTCTTCAACACTTTACAACGTTTCAGACTCGTCGGTCTGAAGTGCACTTTAGGGCAAAGCTACTTTAAACAAACGATGGCGCGCTAGAAACGTCAAAAGTCGGGTTCTTCGAATGTATGACCTCTGTCGGCTTTAACCTCCAAGTAGGGTTAGAGCGCGAAAGTGGAAAAGCAGTGAAAGTGTAAAAGCAGTGAAAGTGGATATAAGTTCATTAAAAAAATAGGCCTAATTACGGTTACAAAATTAATTTATAAACAAACGACCTCCGTATACGTCATAATATTGTAATGAAAAGTTCCATCGTTTTTAGTTATACTCGCAGATTCTGGCCGCGGATCCCGGCACGTACGCGGAAGAACATTCTTCTTTATTTATTTATACCTGTTCGGGACCGTCGAGTATACGAAGAAAAAAAAGGCGATACAAATCAACCATGTGTGAGTGTATTCTTCTTCCGTAATTCCTACCGAACGAATTGTGCAACAAAATTTAAGAAAAAAATGTACGTTCGTTTCTTGTCGTGTTTTTTTAGCGAACGTCGATAGTAATTTTATCATTCAAAGAAATTCAAATGCAATGTAAAATCGTCAACGAGATCAAGGATAGTGACAGCGACGTTGAGAATTCTAGAGGCCGAATGATGCCGACTCGGAAGGCAATGAGACCAAAGGAAGGGAAAAGAAACTGAGGTACGGGGTTACTAAATTTCCTGACATCGATGCCATCGTAAGTACCAACCGAACAATCCCAACAAAGATAAATGTTTTACCTGAACCAGAGATGAAATCGATGCAGGTTATGACGAGTATGACGGGGTTATGGTGAAAACTATCCGAATGTACCAATCGAGCCGTTGATTTCATCTTTAACACGTACTCAAAGGAGCTATCGTTGTATTCGCAGCTTTTACGTCTGCTTACATAATCCACACTCCCGATCGAGATCGAGATGAAATCAACAAGAAACTCGACGGGGCGGTTTCGAGTATGTCCTCTGGATGCTAGGAAAATGATTGAGAGAATCGATTTCATCTCTGTTCGCTAGGCACTGGGTGGCAATTGTCCGAGCTCCGTTTCGGCGATAGACCATGCCCGTCTTCAGCATCGTTTACTGAACCAAAGATGAAATCGATGCAGTTTATGACGAGTATGACGGGTATTGTATATGGGCGATGGGTCGATTCGAAGAAAGTAGACACTGATGAGACTTTTATTTATCACAAACGTTTCTTTATTCTTTGATAATTGTTGAGCGTCGTGAGCGCGTGTCGCATGCCTTGGCGGCCATCTTGCTTAATCTCATGCGCAGTGGCGTCGGTCAGCCAGCAGTCTCCCCGGCAGAGTATAGGTAGCGCCATAGAGGCTACACGGAAACTATGTAAACTACGCTCTAGGGAATATACACTGAACATCCCGCCGGCCTTGGAAACTCATGGTTTCCAATGATAAAACAATATAAATGATACATGTTATGAGAACTGTTAGTACAAAATATCTTAATAGTACGAATAACTGATAGATTGATATGCGAATAAATGATAGATTGATATGCGAATAAATGATAGATTGATATACAATGTGGGAGGTTTTTTTCTTTTACATGAAATGTTCAACTCCTTCCGTTTCGATCGGCAAAATACAAATCTTTGGCAAACTGCGTTGAACAATTCCATTGCTCGTATTTATACTGACGACGCGTACATGGCCATCTTTACCTGCGTGAGTCTCAGTTATACGACCTAGTTTCCATTGCAATGGCGGTATCTTATCGTCTTTTAAAATTACAAGTGTGTCGGGTTTGAGTAATTCGTTCACATTTTCATCCCTCCACTTCGTTCGTGCTTGAAGTTGTGTCAAGTACTCGCGACTCCAACGAGACCAAAATTTTTGTTGAATTTGAGTCAGTAATTGATACCGAGTGAGGCGATTAGTCGCGAGATCTTGTAGATCTGGAAGCGGAATAGCCGTCAAAGGGGCTCCAATTAAAAAATGTCCCGGAGACAACGCGGTTAGATCAGAAGGATCGCTTGAAATTGGCGTGAGTGGTCTCGAGTTTAAGCATGCTTCGATTTCAGAGATTATCGTATGAAATTCTTCGAACGTCAGTAGTGCATTTCCGAGAACACGTTTCAAATGCGCTTTGACCGATTTTATACCTGCCTCCCACAGTCCTCCCATATGGGGCGAGTATGGGGGTATGAAATGCCATTGAATTTGAACTTCCGCGGAGAAGTTTATGATTTTTTGTTGATGGGCCTTATCTTAAAGTATCGTGGCGAGTACTTTTAATTCATTGTGTGCTCCCGTGAAGTTCGTGCCATTATCAGAGTAAATATTGGACGATTTTCCTCTACGAGAAATAAATTTATTTAATGCGTTTAAAAAAGCGTTTGTTGCCAAATCTGAAGCTAACTCGAGATGGATCGCGCGAGTAACGAGACAAACGAAGAGGCATAAATATGCTTTCGTAGATTTGTTCCGTGAAAGTTTGATATTGAAAGGCCCCTCGTAATCAACGCCGACGTTGAGAAAGGCTCGACCGGGGTTTACGCGGGCCGAGGGTAAATTCCCCATGATTTGATCCAAATTTTTTGGACGTAGTCGAAAACAAGTCGTACATTTATGTAGGACACTGCGTACGGTAGATCTCGCTGAAAGGATGCAATATGTTTCATTGAGCGAGCTCAAAAGAGTTTGCGCACCGGCATGCAAATTTTTTTAATGCATATCTCGAATGATAAGTCTCGTGAGGACGCTGCTGGGTGCGAGGACAACCGGAAACTTCTGTGCGTAGGGAAGACGAGCATTCTGGAGTCTGCCTCCTACTCTGATCAAGCCGTCTTCGTCGATGAACGGATTGAGCGACGCGAGCTTACTGTCATGATGGACCGGTGATTTCTTGCTCAGTGTTTGAAGTTCTTGAGCGAAAGTTTGAGCTTGACTGATTTTCAACAGTGTTGTCGTGGCTTCGCGTAGTTCTTGAACCGATAGCGGGCCGTTTTTTCGATCGGCACTGTGCGTTGCGTTATATACGAAGCATCTGCAATACGCGATGACTCTCGTGACTTTCCGCAATGACGAGTATCGCTCGATGATTTTAAAGTCTTCAATAACGGTGGCTAAACTCGTTGTCGTTGGTTTCGATTCTTTCTCGATCGTCTCGATGATTTCGTCGTCTAAATCTTCTTCATTGTCGTTTACGTGAGTATCTGTCGGCTGAGATAGCCATTGAGGACCATTCCACCAAATATTACAGTCTTGCAATTGCTCGGGATTTATTCCTCGAGAGATTACGTCAGCAGGATTATCCTCTGAACATACGTAGTACCAACGACCTTTGTCGGAACGTTCCTGAATTTCGGCCACTCTGTTGGCGACGAACGTTTTCCAATTGCACGCTTCACGCGCAATCCAACCTAGCGTGACTTGTGAATCGCACCAATAGTATTTGTCGGTGATTGGAAGTGTAAGTGCTTCGGTGACCTTTTGTACAAGCCGAACGAGCAATACTGTACCGCAAAGCTCGAGTTTTGGAAGAGTTACTGTTTTGAGAGGAGCTACTCTTGATTTTGCGCAGAGTAACTTGACCACGTATTCATTATCGCTTGTTGACGATCTGACGTATACACATGCTCCATACGCGCTCTCTGATGCATCGCAGAATCCATGTAATTCGACTTTCACAGGATTCGCGCAGACAACGACGCGAGGAATGGAGATATCGTTGATTCGTGAGTCGTGATCGTAATACGACCTCCAAATAGTGTACAAATCACTCAGTAACGACTCGTCCCAGCCAATCTTCAATCTCCACAGTTGTTGTAAAACGATTTTTGCCTTAATGCACGCAGGACCAACGAGACCAAGCGGATCATAGATCTGTGAGATCAGCGATAGTACGCTTCGCTTTGTGACTTTCATTTTCGTATCCATCGTGTTGACCTTGTATCGAAATGTGTCGTTCGTATGATTCCAAAATAATCTGAGAGTCTTGACTTTATCGCCGATGGGACGGTCGACGCGCTGACATCCTTCGTAGGTCGTGTCGATTATGTTTGGTGTGTTGGACGTCCACTGTCGCAGCGAGAATCCTCCCGAGAGTAATATTTTATTCACTCCGTCCTTTATTGCCTTGACCTTGTGGACATCGTCACCTCCGGTGAGCAAATCGTCTACATAGAAATCGCGTAAAATAATTTCGCTGAATTCGGGATACTCCTGTTCGTTCTCGTACGCTAATTGTTGCAAACTTCTTATCGCGAGGAACTGAGCTGTTGCGGTGCCGTACGTCACAGTATTGAGTCTGTATTCTTTGACGGGTTCCTCGACGTTGGGTATCCACAGAATCCGTTGCAAATCTCGGTGATCGTCGCGCACGTTCACGTGCCTATACATTTTGGTTATATCGGCGGTCACGACATGCTGATGCTGCCGAAAACGTGTAACGATGGCAAAGAGTTCTTGTTGAATTGTCGGACCGACTCTGAGGATATCATTTTTCCAGAAGAGGTATTGCATGAGCCGTCGAAGACGACACGTAGTTTCGTCGTGAGGCTCGATTCTTTCAGCACGGCATGATGCGGAATGTAGTAGCGAGGCGATTTATTTTCTTTGCCGTTGCTGCAGATCTCGGACATGTGGTCGAGCGTTAAATATTCATTCATAAATTCCTGATATTGGGTTTTCAATTGTGGCTGTTTCTCCAATTTTCGATTGATCGCTTGTAAACGGCGAAGAGCTATATCCCGAGATTCGCCCAGCTGATCAGTGCTGTCACGAAACGAGAGCGCTACTGTAAATCGTCTGTTTTCATCTCGTCGATAGTTCGCTTGAAAATCCTCTTCGCAACGTTTTTCTTCGTCGGAGAATTTTCTCGGCGGACTGTACTCCTCTATTTTCTAAAATCTTTCGACCTGATCTTGTAGATGTGTGGCCGTCGTGACAAAACACAGTGTAGTTTGCGAGCGTTCGTTTTGCGATGTTGGCGCGATATTCCCGCTGACGATCCATCCTAATTTTGTCTTGTGCAGAAGCGGTTGATTGCGGCTGACGACGTGTTGACCTACGCACAGAAGCTGCCAGAATACTCCAGCACCCAGCAATACGTCGACTCTACCTGGGAAATTGAAAGTTGGATCGGCGAGATTAATGTTCTCGGGAATTTTGAAATTTTGCAAATCAATTTTCGCGCTCGATAAATGCTGTGTAATCTCGTTGATAACGAGGAACGGAAGTTTTACTTTGTACTCGTTTATCCGCGATTTAATCGTTGCGTTAATAGATCCGTTTACTCGAGATTGACTCAAATTTATGCCTGTGAGCGAGACGTGCTCGTCGCATTTTTTCAACTGCAATTTCTCGTACTACGCTTTGGTTAGCAAGTTAGATTGTGACCCGGAGTCAAGAACTGCTCGGCACACGTGTGCGTTTCCGAATTTGTCGTAAATCGTAATTAACGCGGTGGCCAACATCACGTGAGGCTTGTTTCGCTGTACGCTCGACAGAATACTCGGTAATTGTTCGGCAGACCCGTGAGCTCGATTTTGACTCGACGTGTTCTCGGAATTGCTTTTTGGATAAAACTCGTCTATGTGTAGTAGCGTGTTGTGTTTTTTATTACATTTCTTACAACTACTTGACCTACACTTGTCCGACGTGTGATCAGAGCGTAAGCAATTAAATCAGACTTTTATGCGCTTCACTTCGTTCCATTTTTCTTGTGTCGTGTATCCTTTGAACGTGGAGCACTGATAAATTGAATGATTACCCTGACACGTAGGACAAGTTTTGGTTTCACTGGTTTTTGTGTTGCTTTCATTTTTGCTACTTATGCACGAGATCGATTCTTCCGCTTTCTTAACGTTAGAATTTGAATTTTTCGTGTTATTGATCGACGATTCTTTCGACGGGTTCAAGGTTTCTAGCATCGCGCAATGTTGAGTCAAGAATTCGGTCAGTTCGTCGAACGTTGGAATGTTTTGAGCCGTGTTGTTTGTTTCCCACTTCCGTCAATTGACAGGATCGAGCTTTGACGCCATCATATGAATTATCAAGTTGCGTCTCCCTTTCGAGTCTCGGGTTATCTGTCCTCGTTATTTTTTAATCCTTCCCCATCAATCGGGTTATCTTACCTACCATCTTCTGCTCGAGTCACGGGTTATCTGTCCTCGTTATTTGTCAATCGCTCCCGATCGATCTGGTTATCTTACCTACCGTGTCCCTTTAAAGTCTCGGGTTATCTGTCCTCGTTGATTTTTATGCCCTCCCCATCGATAGGGTTATCTTGACTACTGTCTCCCTTTGAAGTCTCGAGTTATCTGTCCTCGTTATTTTTCAATCTCTCTCCATCGATCGGGTTATCTGCCCTACCGCCTCCCTTTCCCCTGCTGCAAACTCCCACACAGGAACCTGTATGGGATCCCGTACGGGATCCCACGTGGTGTTTTCGTACAGGGAACCCGTACGGGTTCCCATGGTAAGCGAAAAGAAAACTACCCTTACATGTATCATTGGTTGTTGCTATAGTTTAGTACACCGGCCGCTCTTTGACCAACACAATTGTGGTTCATAGAATATACATATATACGAACGTTCAAGTTGAATACAATATGTTATATACGTGCGCACCCATGTATATAATATAAAAATCACTCAATTCCAAGAAAAGTATAATGATCAAATAAAAATAAAAAAGGAAGAGATGTGATCGATATGTATATATGTATATATACGTGTGATTAAATTTAATATACCGGTCTCTCTCTGACCAACAGAATTGAAGTACTTAGAATATACATATACTACGTTCTCCCGTACAGGATCCCGTACAGGATTCAGCTTCCCACGTTGTCCCACACAGGTTCCCATGCAGGTTCCCGTACAGGAATTTATGTCCTGCGTTCTCCCGTACAGGATCCTGTACAGGATTCAGCTTCCCACGTTGCCCCACACAGGTTCCCATGCAGGTTCCCGTACAGGAATTTATTTCCTGCGTTCTCCCGTACAGGATCCCGTACAGCATTCAGCTTCCCACGTTGCCCCACACAGGTTCCCATGCAGGTTCCCGTACAGGAATTTATTTCCTGTGTTCCCCCGTACAGGATCCCGTACAGGAATTTATTTTCTACGTTCTCCCGTACAGAATTCAGCTTCCCACGTTGCCCCACACAGGTTCCCGTACGGAAATTTATTTCCTGCGTTCTCCCGTACAGGATCCCGTACAGGATTCAGCTTCCCACGTTGCCCCACACAGGTTCCCATGCAGGTTCCCGTACAGGAATTTATTTCCTGTGGTCTCCAGCACAGGATCCCGTACAGGAATTTATTTCCTGCGTTCTCCCGTACAGGATTCAGCTTCCCACGTTGCCCCACACAGGTTCCCATGCAGGTTCCTGTACAGGAATGTTCATCCTGTACAGAAAACCGTACGGGATCCCACACTTTCCTTGGCTGTCCCATGCTTTCCCACACATTCCCACACTAAAACCCGTAAGGGAATTTGCAGCAGGGTCGAATTATGACTTAGCTGTCCTTGTTATTTTGTAATGCCTCCCCATCGGTCGGGTTATCTTACCTAACGTCTCCCTTTCAAGCTACGGGTTGTCTGTCCTCGTTATTTTGTAAACCCTCCCCATCGATCGGGTTATCTTACCTACCGTGTCCTGTTCGAGTCTCAGGTTATCTGTCCTTATTTTTTAATCCTTCCCCGTCGATCGGGTTATCTCGCCTACCGTGTCCTGCTCGAGCTCGGGTTATCTGTCCTCGTTATTTTTCAATCTCTCCCCATCGATCGGGTTATCTTACCTTCCGTGTCCCTTTAAAGTCTCGGGTTATCTGCCCTCGTTAATTTTTATGCCCTCCCCATCGATTGGGTTATCTTACCTACCGTCTCCCTTTAAAGTCTCGGATTATCTGTTCGCGTAATTTTTCAGTCCCTCCCGTTTCGAGTCTCGGGTTATCTGTCCTCATTATTTTTTAATCCTTCCCTGTCGATCGGGTTATCTGGCCTACCGTCTCCTGCTCGAGTCTCGGGTTATCTGTCCTCGTTAATTTTTATGCCCTCCCCATCGAACGGATTATCTTACCTATCGTCTTCCTTTCGAGTCTCCGGTTATTTGTCCTCGTTATTTTGTAATCCCTCCTTATCGATCGGGTTATCTTACTTACCGTTTCCTGTTCGAGTCTTGGGTTATCTGTCCGCGTTATTTTTTAATCCGTCCCCACCCATCGGGACGGGATTTATTTAAATTAATAAATTAAGGCTGGGAAATTGCCACTACCCTTTCACAAGACGAGTCTTTAGCTTTGCTAGAAAGCTCAACAGTAATCGAATTTCCACCGATGACCGTTGCCGAAGAAAGAAATCGATTCGAGCTCATTTATTTAAACAATTCACGATCGCAAAATTTTACCGCTCTTCCGTAGAGCGAGACTCTAGCGCCCTTCGTTCTAGAGACTTTGATCCGCGGATAACCTGCCGAAAATAAATCCTGGCAGAGAGAAAAAATGTTGAACATATTGTTCAACCAATAGGCATAATTGTTAAATTATAGCATTCTCTCGTAGAGAGAATCTCTAGCGATCTCCATTATTAAAAAATTTTAGTCTTGGAAAACCTGCCGAGAGAAACCCTTGGCAGAAAACCTTGGCAGAGAGAACGAATGCTAAACGTATTTGTTTGGACAATAGGGTTCGGCTGTCAGATTTCACCACTCGTTTGCTGAGCGAGTCTCGGGCGATCTCGTTCGATCGATAATTTGGCTGTAGCCGAATGCATCGACGATAAGCTGCATCGAGAATATAAATCGTGCATGAGCTTACCCAGATAGGCAGTCATGATTATCACGGCGTGCATACAATTGATGAAGCAAATTTTACAGCATATTGACTACATGTTGTGATGCAAAGCCATGAACTCGTTTAGTATCATGTATTTACAAAACATTTTGATCTTAATATGTTGTTTACAAATGCATCGTGCGTTTAGAGCACGTCGAACTCATATCGCTGTGCTCAAGTGTTCGCAATTAATATCCGCAAATTTTACGTCATATTGAAGTCATGTGTAGACATTTTGGTGTGTACTCAGTATGGTTACATCAACGGTTCTCATGAATTGTACTTAACATGAACGCAATTTCATTTACGTTGATGAATACATTTCATGAGCTCATTTAGTACCTTGGATTTGAGATACATCGTGAATTAAATTTGTCGTTTCGAAATGCATCATCCATTAACTACAAGATGAACTCATACGAGGGCAAATTTAAATTCTGCAATGAATATTTGCAGATAGACGTCATATGGTAGTCATACAATGATTTTTGTTGATGTATTCACTGGGTTAGCACTGGTAGTAGATATGCCATGCAAGCAATATGCCGGCAAAATGCATGTTTCTCAGTGATACATTCTATGACGGCGATATGCATGTTCTCAGTAATACATTCGATCAGCACAATATGACGGCAATATGCATATTTCTCCGTGACACATCCCATGAGCGCAATATGACGGCGATATGCGTGTTTCTCAGTGATACATTGTATGACGGCGATATACATGTTTCTCAGTGATACATTCGATGAGCGCAATATGACGGCGATATGCATGTTTCTAAGTGATACATTTGATGAGCGCAATATAACGGCGATATGCATGTTTTTCAATAGTACTTCCTATGAGCGCCATACGACGGCCATAGTAAGTACTATATAATGAAATAAAGTTTCAATAAAAATTCAATTCTAAGAATTTGTTGTTTTTTTAAATTCAAATGGATGTATTATACCTTCTTAAAAAATTGAACATTTTTTCATCATTCCTTTTAATGCATCTGGATGTCTTTCTTACATCACTAAAATATTTAGCAAGGACAACAAGGTATTTATTTTATATGCTATATGTAATAATGACTGCAATTATTCGTTTTTTTTATCATCATCAAAAGCCTTGAAGTCGTAAAACTATAATAAGAATACGTAAAAACGTGTCAGTTATTTTTACTGCCTAAATGGGCAAAAAAATTCAGTAGTCAAAAAGAATTAATTTTCATTGCAATGCAACAATGCAAACTTCAACGTTTGCCCACTTATTGACATTTTTTAAAATGATAAAAGTAAGGAGCGAAAAAAAGGAAATTTACACAAGTGATAGGATGGTTAGGTAGATAGCGGGCTCAGCTCTAGAATTAGAAGAGGTAGGTTCAAAATCGAGGCTAGACAAAAACTTTAATGAGGCAGAGAACACGTTTTAATCCAATTATCATATATGCAGAAATATAAGTCAAGCATATGGAAACGAAAAATACTACCAGAACTTTTTTCTTATTCATAATTTTTAGACTTATTAATTTTTTCATTTCAGGCACAGATCCGGCAGCCTGTACAATATCGTAGTACGGGTTACGCCCTCTAGCGCTCATATAAGCACAACAATTGTATCATGTCATGACGCCAATATGAGCTTCATATGAGCACTGCAATTTTTTTCACGCCGTGACACCCATATGAGCTCCAAATGAGCACAATGTAGTTACGTCACGCCGTGACGTCCATATGAGCTGCATATGAGCACTAAAATTTCTTCACGCCGTGACGCTCATATGAGCTCCGTATGAACACAACATTTACGTCACCCTGTGACACCAGTATGAACCCCATATTCACTCCCTTATTGTTGGATATTCGTGACCCGATTTTGCTAGTGCTGATGAATTCACTGCATGCATACTCGCGTGAGAACAACTTTGCTACAATTGTATGTGTTATTATGAATCGTCATGTGATGCAAATATGACTTGAAGGTGAGCACTCATAAGCGACACATAGCTGTGTTAATTTCTATGCATCATAGATAATGCCCATATGATGACAATATGAGCTAAATGTGTCTATCTGGGAAAGTTTCACCGCTCTCTGCAGAGCGAGCGCATGTCATGAGGCGTAGCATGGTTGCTAAGCCTAGCGTGTGTGTGCATCGCTCGATACACACACACTTATTTATAAGGTGATTTCGGTACGATCGAACAGCGTGCGAAAACGTTACATTGTTTCTGCACGCGGTCGGCGTAGCGAATACACACACATACACGGGCGCACAGCGATCGTTGGCTATTCGGTCTCGCCTCTTCGACGTAGCGCGAAGAATCGAGACCCCGTAGAAATCGAGCGGGGCGCCTTCCGCGGTGGTGACGGTAGCTCGCGAAACTGCGAACTCTGCACTGCCGCCGTGACGGGACCTCGAAATTTCCTGGCGTGTGATACATGCCCTCAATGAAGGCTATTCCTCCATTATAAGAATTATGAATGCGTTGGACATAATTGTTTGGACGTACGCCAGAGTTTTCGCCGAAAACTCCGACGAGGCACGAATAGAGAGGCAGAACCGGATGAGCCTTTCCTCGATAAAAGCAGCTTGTACAGCCCGAAAACAGCAGCAAATGGGAGAAAATCAGCTTTTCGAGGAAGTTGAAAGGTTAATGTATGGGCCTGGAATCGCTGATTGATCGGTAAGGCACTAAAATTTATAGTTTATCGTATTGAAAATTTAAACGCGATTATCTCGAAACTACATTTTCAAAAACTGCTCACACTGTGGCTCAAAAAATTATTGATCGATCTCGCTAAAATGTTAAGAAGTTTCTGACTATGATATTACCGGAAGGATAAACCTAAAGTTTGAAGGATATCGTGTACATAAATAATTTTTTGGGGGTAAAAACTGTCGAAAAAATGGTCGAAAATTTGAACTTTTGGTTAAAAAGCCTGCGTCATTTTCAATTTTATACTTTTTTATGATTTTATAGATTTATCCTTCCGCTACATGTGTCAGTAATCGAAAAATATTTTTGTTTTCTGTTTCAGATGAACAGTAAAAATGTGAAAAATGAAGCATTTTTTTATGGCACAAGAAAGACGCCTGGGGGAAAAGGCTATAACGTCGCCATTTTCTTTTGTAAAAAAAATGTTTTTGAGCTCTTTAAACCTATAATAAAATTACATTGCAATTAAAAAATGATGCGATTTTTTCATCACCCTCAAAAAAAATCACAAAAAATGGCTCATTTTCGGGCGTCTAAAGGGATTTCGCCCCTTAAAATCGCTTTTTTTGGTAAATATTTTGCATTTGCAATTTACTCGATTTTCGCTACGGAGTTATGCATATACCCAATACATATGCTGTACTTTGATATAATGGTGATATCATTTTTTTTGTTATCATAGTAATATCATATTTTAAATAAAAATAAAATAATTAGCAAAATGTTATTCCTAGCGTTTAACAAATTTACTTACAACATTTCTAGTTAACTTGCTTGCCTATTTTATAAAAAGTTATTTCACTTTTTTCGTACATTTGATATGAAAAAATCTAATAAAACCGATGTTTATGTTGAAATAGATAACATTCTGAAATAAATCCGAATTTTTAATTTAGTAAGATAAGCGTTGATGTTTTCAGGGGGATTTTTCATTACTTGGCGTTCTTTTTTTGCTTTCTCAAAGTTTTTAAAAATAGATACATAGTTCGTGAAAAGTTTGAAAAAACGTTGAAATGCTCAAAATGGCAAACCCAAAAATCTCCATGCAAGCACCTCCGCTTGGTGTTGTTATTGGCGTAACGTTTGTGTGTTCGCCGCCCCGGAATTTTATGTTGAAAAGAATTGGATCGGAATTTTATGTTATGCGAGAGGTTTATATGTTACGGGGTGGGGTGTACCCACGTC
>OZ010720.1:13206745-13244480 GCA_963932345.1 Ophion ventricosus | reverse complement strand
TGTTTGTTTTCTTTTTGTTTCACAAAACACTGATTTACGTTCAACTGAGAAAAAACAGAGTCCGAAAAGAACGCTGGGGAAGAAAATTAAGAACGTATAAGCCCAAAAAATGTATAATTGGAAAACGCAGAATTGCAACTTTATTACATTCGTTACAGGCGAAATTTTTCGGGACCAGATAAATATCACGTATAAATGATAAAAACGTATGAATGCGAAACGTACAAGCGAGGTTTCACTGTACTGATTAAATATTGATAATTCAATAATAATAAAAAATAAATCGCAATAATATTTTTTTCGCATCCAACATTGTTATTATTACGGCTACTCTTACCTTTTTTGCCGCCACCTATTTTGCCTTCTCGGCTATTTTCGAAATTCCGACTGCCTCCGACCGCTTATTTGTCCGATGGGTGCTTCCCCTACACCCCACTCTATGCCCATCTGCTCGTAGGTATGACCGCTCTTACCGTCCTAATCTCGTCTTGAGGTAGCTCCGCCCGCTAAAATTGTACTGTCACTTCGTGCGATTACCGTGGGGGCGTCGCTGTTATCGAGCCTAGAGTGGGCGACCCTCACGCCGCAAAATAAACGGGAAGCATCAGTCGCAACTCGGCAAAATAAGTGAGAGTTGACTGTATTTTTTTTTTCAATTGTCAACCCAAAGAACTCAAAGAATTCTGCGCAATCGGCTGTTCGAATTTAAAACGGATGAGGATTTTGGAAAATCTTGGCTTTTCGATGAGCCAAGATGAGAGAGAATCCATTCGCGGAGGAAAATACGCGGCGTCGATCTGATAAAACGCTGAAGTAGAAGGGTCTGGAGAAAATGTATTCCAATCATCGTGCCTGATAAACTTGAGAGCAAGAGTTAGAAGAGCTTTTCAAGGAGATAAAGAGAATCTTGCTCCTCTCTTTCCGCCTCGCTCGCTTACCCAAGATAATTTTTTCTCCACCCCCCGTTTCCCAGTCGTACCCTCGCGCGTGTATAGCTCGCTTCACTAGGGATGGGGCTCGGGAGGGCTGGGCGTTAGTCTCTACCTCTTTTTGGGAGTCGTGAAACTTTGGACGGCGGAGAGGGAGGCTGTTTAAAAAAAAACATGATCGCGTGTTATATCGCTTAATCGAGGGTTCTTCGGTCTCACAGGTAAATTTACCGTGTTCGAAAATATTCACCTCATGTTTTTTAGTCTTCGATACATATTTAACGGGTCAGCGTAATCTTGATGCCTAAAAAACAGAACGTTTTTCAAGAGTTTTCTTTGATGAGAGTTTTGGCAAGACGAAATCGGGATTTTACGTACATTAATACATAGCTAAGTGTGAGTTTTTTTAAAAATATTCATGAGCAATGAAATTATTATTATCCAAAGAAAGTGCCATCGTTGCTGCATGGCCGGTGCTCAACTGAAATAAAAAATAAAAAAAGAATACTTTTAGTATAACAATAAAACTTTTGTATGAGCGCATAGTTTTTTTTATTTTGAAAATTACATAGGAAAATAAGTTTGCTTTTCGCCTAAAATAAACAATTTTCCATCATTTCATATTAAAAAAAAAAACCACTAAACATATCGAAAAATAATCCGGATATGCGAAAAATTGTAAACTATCCTCTCTCTCTCTCTCTCTCTCTCTCTCTCTCTCTCTCTCTCTCTCGCTCTCGCTCTCGCTCTCGCTCTCGCTCTCGCTCTCGCTCTCGCTCTCGCTCTCGCTCTCGCTCTCGCTCTCGCTCTCGCTCTCGCTCTCGCTCTCGCTCTCGCTCTCGCTCTCGCTCTCGCTCTCGCTCTCGCTCTCGCTCTCGCTCTCGCTCTCGCTCTCTCTCTCTCTCTCTCTCTCTCTCTCTCTCTCTCTCTCTCTCTCTCTCTCTCTCTCTCTCTCTCTCTCTCTCTCTCTCTCTCTCTCTCTCTCTCTCTCTCTCTCTCTCTCTCTCTCTCTCTCTCTCTCTCTCTCTCTCTCTCTCTCTCTCTCTCTCTCTCTCTCTCTCTCTCTCTCCCCCCCCCCCCCCCCTCCCTCCCTCTCTCTGAATCTGATGTGAATCGGATGAGTAGATTTTGAGATATGACTGAAACCGTTCATCTATCTGAATTCTTGAACCTTTCAAAATCAAATATATCTAACGTGAAAACGAAAACAAAAAATCCTTATCGTAGAGGAGAATGGGATAATTGCGGACGCTTAAAGAAATCCTTCAATAAAAGTGAAAATATTAATATGAATCAGTCTCTTTTTATTAATTATTAAACTTTGGTCATTACCTTACGATTTCAACATTATTAATTATTTGTAATTAATCAACGAACATTAATATTTTTTTTAAACCTTTACGGTCCGTAATTACCCAATGCCGTTCGGGTAAATTACGGACACGTTTTGGGCTAATTTTAGGATGAACTGCACCAACGCTTCTTCTTGTATCTCGTTAAAAACTGGCGTCTTACCACGCTTCGGATCAGTAATATTTTCTTCATATTGCCCAACTTAAGAGATAACGCCACTCTAGGATTTTGGAAAAATCGTTTTTTTTGTCTTGAAAAATACTTTAGGGTCATAAACACAATATGCAATTGGTTCTGTAGCCATTTTTTTTTTTAAGGTTTAATTATCGATTTTGCCGCAGCGCCTCTGAGCGCGCAGGTGGACGGAGATTCTAAAACTTTAAAGGCATCGTAGATTCACAGCCCTATGCAAATTTTACAATTGAGAGGAAGAGAGTGCATCGACCACGTGCAAAAAACGAATGGGTACTCGCCTTCGAAATTCGAAAAAACAAATAAAAGGCCTTGGAGGAACAGGGCAAGCTAACTGGCAAACTATTATAACTGACGAGTTATCCATTTATTATGGTCTAGCAATACGTCGTAATCTCGATTGTATAGAAAAAATGCGGAATGAAATCTACGCAACCCTAGACCATAAATTATCGACAGACGACCAACCAAACCACGAAAAATGCCTGCACGGAGAAAATTTGTGGTGCTCGTGGCAGAAGGCACAGGCCACTGGAGACTTAGATTATACCCATAAGCCACCTATTTCGCAGGAAGTTTTCGAAGCGATCTCTCGATTTACAAAGAATTAAGCAGAGACGAGCTGCTTACTCGTTGCAATCGGCGGCTTCACGCAAATAACATCGAAAGCTTCAATGCAACGCTGTGGTCTATGGCACCGAAATCGATCTCCAGTGGCAAACACGTCCTTGATACCGCAGTATACATTGCTGCAGGTATTTATAATGATCGCCTATCTAGCATCATGATGCTCATGCAGAATTGGGCTGAACTGCTTTAATTTCTGCGTGGAAGCGAATGAGCGCAGCATCAAATTTTCCGAAAGATCGCTTACCGATTCTGCAAAACAGACCCGATTATCCTTCAAATCGTCCAGGAAGGAAGAGGAGGAGGAAAACATCAACGTAGATGGATGGTGTATGGTGCAGGCATTGCAGATTAAAGGTAAACAAAAATTTCAAGGATTTAAGTGCTCGTACAACTTTAAACCCATTTTTCTCGAAACCACTTTTTTTTAACTGGGAGGACGGATTACTCGAACACCTTTGCATGGATCGATTTGAAATTTTGATAGTAGCTTTACAATTACATTCTCTATGGGAGTACGGGGCCGTTTTTTGATTAAATGTAAACTTTTTTTTATAAACAATTTACTGCTTATTTTTTGGGCAAAAAATCGATTTATTTCGTCCAAAGTGCGCCATTTTTTCAAAATTTGATAAAAAAACTCCCTACGTAGTCCCATAGCTAATAATATATAGATTATAATTTTTTTTGGTTTTCGTTCCAGGTCTTATACTTTACGAGAAAACCGTCCTCCTTTGAAGCTATTTGTAAAAAACACGTTTTTCAAGATGGGTTCTGTTGTCGCCATTTTGTATAAATATTATAATAATTTTTTTTTTATACTTTAATATATGTCAAATAAACCCTCTCAAAAGAAATCCTATGCCTTTTTTCATACTCCCAAAATAAATTGTCAAAGTTAGGCCTGATTTTCTGCCGCTAGAGTGGTGTTATCCCTTAATCGAACAGCGTTGCTCTCGAAATATAATTTTTTTTCGGCTTGTCTAAAACTTAATTCTTTCTTTTTGATCTTCCTTACAGCAATTTTTAAAGTTTCGCGGGTATATTTCCTCTCAGTCTTTCTTTTATATTTTCGTGGCATCTGAAATACAATAAAATATCATAAAGTTTACGTTCAGTCGAAGGACGAAAGATCTAGGGGTAATTGCGGACGTCCGGGATTATCCCACGCCGCATGTCCGCAATTGAAACGAAAGGACTTTGACAATTAAAAAAAATAAAAACTAATAGGTTGGGTTTAGTCACATCATTTCTTGTTTCATGATTTTACTACTATATACAATCACTGTTCATAACCAAAGAAAGTATTTCGCTAGCACACATATATCTACGTAAAAACAACATTAAAAATCCTGAAAAATTGTAACGAAAATCACTAAAACATTAAATAAAACTTACTTTGAAACCCGTGCACGGCCTCCCGTGATGTCAACTTTCCTCGCACTAAAGATGGCGGACGCAATGGGTGGGGGGGGGGGCTAACCTACCAAATACCGAGGTATCCGGAATTACCCAGCGTCCGTATTTACCCCACTCTCCTCTAATAATTTACATCGCCCTGTCACGAATGTATACTCAAAACGAAGATAAATAACCTCGGAGAAACGCATAGTTTGCACTGCAAGACTAAAAGACGCAAAAATAAAATATAAAAACAAATAAAAAAAGCAAGTTGTACCAATAAACATTTACGTATATAGGGCAGTGCATCCTTTGACGCGAATTGCCGATAGTCGGTTATGAGAAGAACGTTTCTTTTTTTTGATCTCGTATATATATATACTTGTATGCATGTACAGCAAAGGACTGTAACGAAAAATCGAAGTTCCGGGAAAGCGGCACAATTACGGGAGCGTGAATTATATCTCTACCGTGAAATACGCCTCATCGAACATTTATCGTACTTTATATATACATAAATATACACACAAACGTCTGGATGTGTGTAAAAACTGCAGAGTGCCGGAGGCTGGATGAACGCGAAACGTTGCGTCAGGTCGGAGTAAATCAAAAGAAAATAAATGTCTTTGGGCCTCGCGTTGAAATTACGTCGTGCTTTTTCTGTGTCTTTCGTGCAGTTTATAACGGTCAACATGTGTGGCCTTTGTGTGAGCTTTCGCATTCGCTACACCTCGTGGATATACCGGGCGATGCACTAACTGTTGCCACCTTGAATATCTCTGTAATTATCGACGTCACAAAAAAATGTTTGAAACAAAAGTTGTACCGTACGAAAGGGGTCATCAAATGCGACCATTTTTTTTATCTCAGTGGAGGCGCTGTCGCACAGTAAAGGCCACCTCCACTTTTTTAAATGGGACGGTACATTTTTTTTCAACTATCTTGTAGAGCATCGAAAACTGCATAAAAAACATTTAGGGGTCAAAGTCGTTCAAGGTCATTTAAGATCGAAAAGTGACATGAACTTTATTTTTATGTGAAATTACCTTTATTCACAGTAGATGTTCAAAGTGATTGCCATTGGAATCAATGCAGTATTGCAATCTCCTCATCACGGATTGTGTAGAATTTCTTATCACTTCGGCACTTATCGAATCACAGGCTCGAAGAATTCTCTCACGCATATCATCTGGCGTAGTTGGACGTTCTTTATAAACAAGATCTTTCAAGTATCCCCACAAGAAAAAGTCCAGAGGCGTCAAGTCTGGCGAGCGAGCCGGCCACGATACAGCTCCTCCACGTCCAATCCAACGATTTGGAAATCTCTTTTGCAATTGATTTCTAGCTATCAGCGAAAAATGTGCCGGGCACCCATCGTGTTGATACCACATTCTGTTTCTTGTTTCTAAAGGTATTTCTTCCAATAACGGACCTAATGTTTCTTGAAGGAATGTGGTGTACTTCCTACCATTAAGATTCCCTTCGATGAAATAAGGGCCTATGATTCTATCCCCAATAATCCCACACCATACATTAACCGACCACGGTCTTTGGTGTGCAACTTGCCGCAGCCAATGTGGATTTTCAGTTGACCACAAATGCATGTTATGCAAGTTAATATTTCCATGATTCGTAAATGTTGCCTCATCAGTAAATAAAATCCGATTAATAAATGAGTCATCTCTCTGAATCTGGCGTTGAGCCCATCGGCAGAATTCAGTGCGATTCATGAAATCCGTACCAGTTAATTCCTGGTGGAAACTGATGTGGTCACGATGATATTTATGACGATGTAGAACACGTAGAATACTTATTTGGCTTACGCCAGATTCCCTCGCAATTTGACGAGAACTCGCACAAGGGTCTCGATGAACGGCGGCAAGAACACCAATTTCCGTTTCTTCGTTAGTAACTCGCTTTTGTCGGTTACTTTCCCGACAGGTTAAGGATCCAATTGTCCTCAGTTTAGTGTACAAAATTTGAAATGTACGGCGTGTAGGATGAGAACGTTCAGGAAATCTTTCAGCGTATAAGTCTCTAGCTCTCACTGCATTTTTCTGACATTCTCCGTAAATTAGAAGCATACCAGTTTGCTCTTCAAAAGAATACATCATTTACATTCGCTTGATTCATTAATACTAGTCTCACCATTCTTACTATCGTTATCTTGGGTTTGTTTGGGCGAAACATTGTACAATGATCCGTGTACATTGTAGGTTTGGTGCCGTTGTTTACATACAAGACAGTGGCAAGACTTCGGCGATAAGTGCCGAAGAGATAAGAAATTCGTGATGAGGAGATTGCAATACTGCATTGATTCCAATGGCAATCACTTTGAACATCTACTGTGAATAAAGGTAATTTCACATAAAAATAAAGTTCATGTCACTTTTTGATCTTAAATGACCTTGAACGACTTTGACCCGTAAATATTTTTTATGCAGTTTTCGATGCTCTACAAGGTAGTTGAAAAAAAAATGTACCGTCCCATTTAAAAAAGTGGAGGTGACCTTTACTGTGCGACAGCGCCTCCACTGAGATAAAAAAAAATGGTCGCATTTGATGACCCCTTTCGTACGGTACAACTTTTGTTTCAAACATTTTTTTGTGACGTCGATAATTACAGAGATATTCAAGGTGGCAACAGTTAGTGCCTCACCCGGTATATAAATATATAGGGTGTCCCTCTTATTTCTGCCGCCCAAAATAACTCGGTAATTATCGACGTCAACAAAAAATGTGTCAGGGAAAAGTTTTACGGTGTAAAGGGGGCCATCAAATGCGACCAATTTTTTTTTTATTTCGTTGGAGGCGCTGATGCACAGTGAAGGTCACCTCCACTTTTTTAAATAGAATGATACATTTTTTCCAACCATCTTGTGGAGCACCTCAAGCCGTATAAAAAACATTCGGGGGTCAAAGTCGTTCAAGGTCATTCAAGGTCAGTACCGATGATACAAATCTAAAGAGGTGTTGGAAATTAGCTTGAAATGAGAGATATCGGAGATCGTAGTCATCGACAACACTTCGAATACCTTCTGTTTATTTACCAACCCGCGTTAATTTGTATCGTATGTAGCTCAATCGAGGTTGTCGTTCAGTTTAAACGATGTTGTCGACCGAATGACTCAATCGATGTTGTCGACCGAAAATTTGGTAATAAGCAAGCAGATGAGCCGAGGATCACGAATAGGCTGGCCTGCTCGATCACCGGACTTAACTCCACTCGATTTTTCTTTATGGGGGACGTTAAAGGATAAAGTTTTTCAAGATATGCCCACAACACCGGAGAACATGCGAGAACGCATCATCAATGCGGGTAACAGCATCACTCCGAAAAGCGTTCTACGATCGAAACAGTGTCTGACTGTCCGACTGCAAAAATGTTTGGCGGCTGGTGGAGGTCATTTTGAACATCTATTGAAATAAAATATAAATTTGAAAATATTTTTGGTATCGATCCGAATTGCATCGATATTGACCTTGAATGACCTTGAACGACTTTGACCCCATAATGTTTTTTATGCGGCTTGAGGTGCTCCACAAGATGGTTGAAAAAAAATGTATCATTCCATTTTAAAAAGTGGAGGTGACCTTCACTGTGCATCAGCGCCTCCACCAAAATAAAAAAAATTGGTCGCATTTGATGGCCTCCTTCACACCGTACAACTTTTGTCTGAAACATTTTTTTGTGACGTCGATAATTACCGAGTTTTTTCGGGTGGCAGAGATAAGAGGGACACCCTGTATATACACATGATATATTTCACCGTACATCTACTCTCATTTTCTAATTTTTCGGTTCATCGAGCGAACAAATACCGCGGGGATGGCGGCATCGCTCGGTGTTTCTTGCCAATATATTTCACCCCCTTCAACCCTGTTGGCAAGTAATTATAAAAATTAAATACCTCACTCGATAAAGGCGCCAAAAAGACGGCGACGAGCAACAAAATGAGAAAAATCCGCGATTTTTTACTACCTGCAGTACCGATGTATAATGATATATAATGAATTAAATACGAAATATGTGTTCATAAATACATGCACTGCCCAAGTACATAATTATATATATATATATATATACACTAGTCGCAGAAATTAAGGATGAATGGGCCAGTGTTGGGCGTTAATTAAATTTTCAATCAGTTCATTAATTGGCTAAAAAAGTAATTGCAATTCATTTATTTGGATTAATCTATGTTAACTGCAACTCGCAATTAAAACAATTGCAATTCACTTTTTTAATTGTGCTAAGAAACAATCAAACCTAACAATTAACCTATTTAACTTTACAGATATCAGATACTATGTGTTTGTTTGGGTTTTGTAGGCTTACGCAGTGCCCTATACAATAATCAGTTTTAATTGTTAGTTTTTAATCAAATACACCAAAAAGATTGAAAATTTATTAGTTTTTAATTTCGGAAAGTCACGATTAACAATTGATTCATTGTTAATTGCGACTACAGCAATGAATAATTAATTAATTGTTAATACCGAATTTTCACAATTACAATTAATTAATTGTTAAACTTTAGTTACCCTAGCAATTAAATTTTGCCCAACATTGGAATGCGCTACAACTGAAAATCATAATAAACTGGTCAAAATTTGACATGGCATTCAAAAGTCAAAGCTGCGTTCATGTGCAAAATTTAAAGACTATTGAAGAAACACATCAAAAGTTATACAATGATTAATTTAACGTGCGCTCTCGTGACAAATAGCACGTTTTCCGATATTCACATGTATATTTCCACGTGTATAGAATACATTCAAGAATCTATTCTCAAAATTTTGTACGCGCGACCGTAGTAATTTTGGTGATATTTAATTAAAACCGGAAGAAACTTGTCAATACCTGAAGAATTTCTTACAAATTTATTAATAAATAAATGCATACAAGTTCTATAAGCATTATTAAGCTATCCAAACAGCTTATAAATAGTATTTTCTTTGTCATCTAATGGAATTTCGCAAATTGTAAATTGCTGTTTTTTTCGTTTCCAACAGATAGATTTAGGTGTAATTCGCTTCCAAAAGTTTTTTTCCGGCTTGGCCAAAATATTACGATTTTTCAAGAAAAACTTAATTTGTTTTTCATTGAAATAACGTCTAGGCATAGGAGTTAATGCATTTTCTACTATACAGGGTGAGGCACATAAAGTGTTACAGAGCAAAAGCACTCAATATATTGGTCATATCCAAAAATGTTTCAGACAAAAGTTTCAGTGTTCGAGAAGGCCGTCATACTGGACCACCCTATTTTTTTATCGGTGGAGGCGCTGAAGCTACGTCAAGGTCAACTCCACTTTTTTAAATGGAACCATGTATTTTTTTTCGATGACATTATTACCGATTTTAAGACGAATTCAGCGACCTACAACACAAGGTCATTCTAGTCACGCAAAGTATGAAAATAGTCGAAAAATCGAAAAATATCGGAATAATCACTTTCAAAGGATCCACTAACCTTGGTTTGGGTCTACCTACAGAAGATGCTCGAAGTATGACCCTCGACTTGTAAGCACTTGTTAATTCGCTGATGAAAAGACCGTCTAACTTCAGCCAACATTTGTGGTGTAATTTTGGTACATGCTCGGCGTATTCTTTCTTTCATATCGTCAGGCGTGGTAGGTGCTACCGCCATTACGCGTTCTTTGACAAAACCCCATAAAAAGTTATCTGGTGATGTTAGATCTGGCGAACGAGGTGGCCAGATCTAACATCACCTAACATCACCGTAAGAAATGAAAACAGCGATCAAACAAGTGTTTACAAGTCGAGGGTCATCATTTCGAGCATCTTCTATAGGTAGAATCAAACCAAGGTTAGTGGATCCTTTGAAAGTGATTATTCGGATATTTTTTTTATTTTTCGACTATTTTCATACTTGGGGTGACTAGAATGACCTTGTGTTGTAGGTCGCTGAATTCGTCTCAAAATCTGTAATAATGTCATCGAAAAAAAATACATGGTTCCATTTAAAAAAGTGGAGTTGACCTTGACGTAGCTTCAGCGCCTCCACCGATAAAAAAATAGGGTGGTCCAGTATGACCAGCCTTCTCGAACACTGAAACTTTTGTCTGAAACATTTTTGGATATGATCAATAGTTTGAGTGATATTGCTCTGTAACACTTTATGTGCCTCACCTTGTATATAATTATTCGAAACCAGTTTACATAAAATTATCATTTTTAAAAGTGAGAAAATTCATTTCACAATACTTTTGGTAGTGACCATATCTACCTCCTTGAACATATATCCTTGAAGAATCAAGAAGAAATCTAAAATTTTTTTAGTGATTTTCAACAGGCTCTATTTTTTTCAATAATGAACATTTGTTTGACGAGAAACATGTTTGATATCCAAAGACATAAAAAATCATCCCTCGAAACGAATTAAAAAAAAAGAAAAATTGATCCTTTAGTCGATTTTTCACAAGAGTGACAGTTTTAACCATTCATATCACCACAAAAGCAAAATCGCAGCCGTTTGATCTCTTGAGCATTTACATATAGCGGGATACTTCGAGGTAAAAAAAAACGAAAACATCGTTAGTTTATCGATTAATTACAAAGCAATCATGAATTATATGAAAAATCGTAAAAATACAATTTTTTACCATTTATTAAATTGCATTTGCCGTATTAAAAAAAAAATTCACCAAACACAAGGCACAGAACGTGTAGAGGATACTTGGAAGTTTTCAGAACCATGCTTTAATTTTGTTTACGATCATTAGTACCCGAGTTATGAGTCATCAAAGTCAAAAGTCTCGTTTTGGCTTTAATAACCGATAATTCGGAGACAAACCATCGTACAGAGAGCAGCAATAACTCAAATTAAAGGGAAAGAATCAACCTCAAAAATCTTTCAGATTAAATTACCAAAAAACATTTATTTAGGTCTGTGGATCTTTCGAAAATCAAGCAAAAATTTGGAAACTTTTTTCCTCTGATTTTCTTATAATTTCTCAAAAACTGTTCACTATTTAGCATTTTGAATGCTGAAAAATTAGAGACTTCAAACTATAATTTTCTTTTTTTTTCAATGTTGTACGACCATTTTTGGCAAAGTTGATGTCTGTTGAAAAACGCTAAAAAATTTCGGATTTTTTCTTGATTCTTTAATTTTTGCGCCTAGCGTATATATTTGTGTATGTATGTTTGTGTGGATGTGCGTATTTGACACACGAATTTTACAGCTCTCCAAGTACAAGGTAATTTCCGTTTTTGCTGAACACAATGTAATTTTATAATCAGAAAACAAGATGACTCGAAGACTATCCCTGCACATTGCGGACCGCGTCCCGCGCCACTATCAGACGGCAGTACTCTGGCACAATGTTATCCGTTCAATATCCAGCCCTATCTGCAGACTGATCTCGGCCCTCCCATCCGCAGGCACACACGCTAAATCTAAGGAAATTCATTGTTGCAGCTATTTTATCAGGTATACGTACAGGTGAAATAATCATAATAATAATCATAATAAATATATTAATGTTGATAAAAGTGGAACAAAGTGGGGACGTAAAAAGGTCCTCGCACAGGTGGAAAAGTAAAAAAATATATATTAATGTTAATAATGATAATAAAAAGAATGACAACAGTAATAATATAATGATGATGAATGATAATATAATCATGAATAATAATGATGATAATAAACTAATGACAATAAATGTAATAATAAAATGAAAATAAAATGATAACAGAATAATCATAATAAACGATAAAACGAATGATAATGATAATAAAAAGAATGGTAATAACGTTAATATTTCGACATATAATTCTATTAACCTAGGTATTTTAACGTATGCGCCAAATAATAATAATCATCATCAACGTCAAAATGAATATATTAATAATCATGATAAATGATTTAATGCTCCGGCAACGAACTTCCTCAGCTGGGCTGGGAACCATTCACCTACCCCGGAGTTTAGGCTCGATGGTAAAATAGATCAAAACAATAATACTGCTGGGCGACACTCGAGGGTTCCGACACCACATCGGCTGCCGCCCAGCTAAAAACGTGATAAAACAATGCGATAGCTGCTCCCTCAAGCCAGAGGGTAAGCAGCTTCCGCAGTCCACAATCATGTTGCCTGAGTAAACGGAGGGATCCAAGGATAACCGCCTTCTGCATCTGACCCGCTAGCAACCGGACACTGGGTTTGCAGACCGGTATGCTGGCAAGGCTTGATACAAAAGACTCCTTCATCCCCCCAAGCGCGCCGATTATGAGGACAACGAGAGTAACCCTGAATCCCCGGTGCAGACGACGCAGCTCGGCCAAGAGAGGTTGATATTTGAGCCGTTTCTCCTCTTCCTTTCGGGGGATGTTAAGCTCGGCCGGGGCCGAGAACTCAATAACGTGAATCGTCTTCTCATCGAAATCGAAGAGGACAACATCAGGCTTATTCGCTTGAAGCGGCCCGATGGTCGCGAACGAGAAGTTCCAATAAATCTTGCACCTCTCGCTCACGATAACGGACTCAATATCTCCTGGCAAATAAGGCGGTACGGGTTCCGGTCTATCCCATAAGAGTGCCGTAAATGGTAATACAACACCCTCACGGCCGCGTTATGGCGATGGATATAGCCGGAGACCGCATATACTGGGCAAGCCCACAGTAGATGCATTAGTGTTTCCGGCGATTGTTTGCATGCACGACACACAGTGGTCGGCAGAGGCAGACCCATAACGCGGCTACGATAAACCAGGGTGTCAATGACTCCGTCTTGGCAGGCGCAGATGAACCCTTCGGTCTCGGACATCAGTTCAGCTGACCGCACGAAGGAAAAGGTCAGCTGGGTGCTCCTCGATATGTCGAAAGAACACACCATGCATAGGCCTGTCCACATGCTGTCGAGTCAGGACAGTCTGCTCGGCAGCCCTGATTATCCGCCGACATCGGAACGGAGTGTATGGGCAAGGCTCCGCGCCGACGCCGGCGAAACTCTAAGCCGAGGGTTTCTGCTGGACGATCTGCCGCCTTATAAAGAGATGACCCAACTCCATGAAGCTCATGCTGGTGCACTATCTCCAGGAGTGGGTCCGAGCTCGTTGTTACGTCGTATGCTATTCCGAGGACAATGCGGTCATGAAGATACTCCAATCCCAGGCGTCCCCGCCCTCTGCTCTGTCGCGGCATATACAGGCGCGGGGTGGAAGATCGAGGGTGCAAGCTCCGTTGGATGTTCATGGTCTTGCGCGTGCCAATGTCCAGCTGTTTGAGCTCGTCTCTACGCCATTTGACAACGCCAAATGAGTAGAGCAGGACAGGGACAACGAGCATATTGGTGGCGGTGATCTTGTTTCTCCCAGACAGATCTGATTTCCAGATCCGTCTGAGGCGCCGCCTATACTCGCTGCGGAGGTCCCCTTTGACACCCTCAGCGTCTTGTACAGAACGCTGATCGATGCCAAGGTAACAGTAAGAACCTCCGGCGTCCAGGTGTTTGAAGACGCTCCCGGCCACCAGCCGGACATCAGCCGCGATAGCCTCTGCTCTCCCTCTCCTGAGATGAAGAACAGCGCACTTGTCCAGCCCGAAGTCCATACCAACCGCCCGCGTGTACGTCGCTACGATGTTCAAGAGGAGCTTAAGCCCTTAAGCCCCCCTCCCCGGGGGCGTATAGCTTGAGGTCGTGCATATAAAATAAATGGGTGACCCCGCGCCCACGTTCCCCGGGGGCCCCCGTTTCGTACCCGCGTGCAGCCCGCAAGGCGACAGATAGGGGTAATAGTGAGACGCAAAAGAGGATGGGGCTGAGAGAATCTCCCTGGAAAATCCCCCTCCTATACCCTACCACTCCGGTCGACGCGTTACCTTCGCTAGTTTTAACTGTGAAGCGTGTCTTCCAGAACGGCATGAGCTGTTTAATGCATCCCACTATGTAGGGACTCACCGAAAGGCGTTCGAGTGTGTGAATGATCAGTTTGTGGCTGACAGTATCAAACGCCTTTCGGTAGTCTATCCAAGCGACTGAGAGGTTACGCTTGTGCTGGACTGCGTCCTGCGTGATGCACCGGTCCACCAGCAGGTTTTCTTTACAACCTCCCAGCCCTCTCTTGGATCCCCTTTGTTCGTATATCTCCCTCCATGCAGGCTCGATCTTGCGCAGAACACGCCCATAGGGTGTCTTTGTAAAGATCTTGCGGAGCGCATTCAGACACATTATCGGGCGGTAGTTCTCCGGACGAGACAGATCCCCTTTTTGGGCAGTAACACCGTCCTTCCCTCTGTCAGCCACGTAGGGATTGGCACCGTCCCGTCGATGAACGACGAGAAGATGTGGCCCAGATGGGTATGGGTGCACGTGAATTTCTTCCACCAAAAGTTGTTAATCCCATCCGGTCCGGGAGCGGCGTGGTTCCTCATGCCGCCCAAGGCCGTTTCCACCTCACCCCGCGTGACTGGAAGACAGTCGCCACGCTGACTCGGCTGTTGCCGGCAAAACGCGGCGAACCGCCCCAGAGCTGGAGTGATTTCATCAAAATGGCCCTGCTCGCTATACAGCTCTCCCCAAAACCGCTCCACCTGAACAGCCGATGGCGCTTTGTCGGGGACAGGCGCTTTGTCGGGGACAGGCGCAGGTGGTTGGAACCAACGGCCTGGGTCAGAGCGAAAGAGGGCGTTGTCTGACACCCGACCCAGCCGTCTCTCTAGGGATTGTTTTGCAACCCCCAGGTTCCGCACCTTTTCCACGTAGCGCTCCTTCACAAGAAGAAGGAGAGCTTTGTTCAATGTGTGGTGACGGCATTTCAGTTCCGAGGTGATTTTTCGGATTTTTGGGGTAAACGCCCTCCCCGTCGTAGTGAAGTCCATCACACACTGAATACGGGATGCCTGCCTTCGCGCTTCATTGATCTTATTATGGAGCTGTGCAACGCGCCGTCGAGTGTTAACCACCAACGCCGCCTTGTCATTGCGTGTCCGAGGTCTCGCGTCAACAGCAGCGTGATACACAGCCCAGTTCAAGCTGAGGAGATCAGCGGTCTCAGGAATCGCTGCCGCAAGGGACTCATTTGCCGCTTCTAGGCAACCAGGCTGAAGAGAAAATTTCCCAGTGATTCTCTCCCTCCTTGTTCCCCAGTCCTCTGTTAAATCGACGCGCCAATGAGGGGGTTCCGACTGCCGGGAGGATCGATCCTGCGGCCGGCCGGCACTGATCCGCGCAAAGTGCGCAGAGGAGCGTCTTTGGAGCTTGATCTCGCAGATGTTTTTGCGAAAGGTGTGCAAGCTCTGGATGCACTTGACTCCACAGAGCTTGCAACCTCGCCATATAGCCCCGCCCCGACGGCCTGCTATCCCTCCAGCAGCGGATGAGGTCCTCCTTGAGTTCCTCCGTCCACTCGAGGCGCCGATTTCGAGCCGAAGTCGTTGCCGTGGATCCTATCCGGGTGCCCCTCCCAACTGATCCTTGGTCCCCATCCGAGAGGGACCGGTTGTAGGGGGCATGACCAGGTTGGGTGGTAACCTAGTTTTCGGCATGCCAGGTGGTTTGCCTGGTACGCCGGTGGCTATTGCGAGGGAGTGTTGTTGCACTCCCCCGGGCAATGGGCACGGCAACTTCCCTACGCCAACATCATGATAAATGTATTTATGTTAATAATGACAATCGAAAGAATAATAACGGCAATAAGGGGAAAAACCATCAATAATATTTCTACAAAAAATGAATCGTCGACAATTTGTCGGACAAGTGTCATTTTTCATCACACATGAAAAAACAGTTATCTGTAGAACGGATCGCGAAATAATCAATATAATGGGATAGTACCTACATGCGTCGTTTTATGGTCTTTGTGCTTGTTGACTGAGTGCACGGATATATATATATATATATATATGTAACAACACGGTCAGGTACATATATGAGCATATATGTATATACATATATTATATATTATTATTATTATTATTATCATTATCATCATTATATTATACATAATATTGATATTACGATAGCACTTTGTATGTCGGCCTATTGTAACCTCTCCGCGCGAAAATTGATTTCACGCCATTATCTCTGCAGCAGAGGCGGGAGGGGGGGGGGGGGGAAGAGAGAGAGAGAGAGATCGATAGAGACCGCTGCTCACAGCCAATTTACCTGTTATGCCCATGCAAACGAGCCTGCACAGCTGCCGACGGCTTAACATTTAGAACTGCATAAAAGCGTTTCAACCAGCGTACAGGGGTGATAGAGAAAGAGAGAAAGAGAGACAAAGCTATCAATCTACAAAGCCGACGACGTGATTGCGCTCCGCCGCTCACTTAAAGTGCTATAATAACTATCAGGTACGTTGACACTGCTAAATAATGTTTATAGTGTTCGACCACACGTCCGCGGGTGAAAAAGGTTATATATATATATATATATATATATATATATATATATATATATATATATATATATATACACACATATATATATATATATTTGTAAATATTTCGCGGATTAATAATGTTAATTTTCAAGAGTACAATGTCATTCTAATTTGTAGGTGCTTCGATTTGCGATTTCTTTGTGACGCTGAAAATTCACGTGAATGTGAGAATTGACGCATTTTTGACAATTTTATTTAATAGGTCGAATACATTTGTTTTCTTTTAAATTCCTTCGAGGAATTTTTTTTATTGGGTTAATTTCTTTAATTCTTCAGGTTAATGTAACTTATTAATTTCAAAATTAGCATAATGTATTAAGACTTAATTTAGTTAATCGTTCAATTAGAAAGAGAATAAATTCAACTAATTAAATCAATTAATTGATTTCATTTTGTATAAATTTAACGAATTTTTAACTGAAAAGAAAAACATAATTACGTTTTTTATTCAACTTGTTTTCATGTTGTAAATTGATTAAAAATGGCATTTATTTATTTAGGTAGATTAAAAAAATGAGCCAAGCTTTAATGAACGGTCCGATGAATTTCGATCGGACTTTGATTCGTTCGCAAATGTGCACGTTTTTTTTTTGCTACGCTTCTGACGCAACTGCTCCGAGTGCATTTGATTCAAAACGAATCACCAATTAATATTTTGGCCTGTTTGTATTCCACGATTCCACGATTCGTGGCCTCGATGCTAAAGTATAGAATTACCCTCTTGGTAATTGTTTCTGTTGGTGCGCTGCCATAATAATATTAAATATGATGTTTTTTAACTGTAAGAAACCACACAAAAAAAATCAGTTCGATTCTGACAGGAGTGACACTTCCGAATATTTACCCAAAGAAAATATACAAAAAAAATACTCAATACAACACAAAATAAAAATGACTCTACAGAAGCAAAATCCAAATAATATTGAAAGGGTATATAAACATAAAAGCGCAGTTTTACAAAACAAATATATATTAGGTGTGCAACTTTGTTTCCGCCGTTTTTTTTTCTCGAAAATTTGAGCCTTTATTCTTAAAAAGTGATAACCTAATCATGATTCAAAGTACTGTCCGTCGATAGCTCCTATTTTTCCCATCTTTTGACAATTGTCGGATACCATCTAGAAAAAACGATGCATCTTTTGAGGCAATCCACGAATCGATCCATTTTTAGACTTCTTCATAGGAGCAGAAATGCTGATCAGCCAGGCCGTGTGCCATCGATCGAAACACATGGTAATCGGAAGGAGCAACTTCTGGAGAGTACGGCGGGTGGGCTAAGAGCTCCCATTTTCGGGTTTCCAAGTATGCCTTGACTGATCTTGAGACATGTGTCCGAGCATTGTCATACTGAAGGATAACTTTGCCGTGTCTCTTTTGGTACTGTGGCCGTTTCTACTTCAATGCTCACCTCAAACGCATCAATTGCCTTCGATACCGATCCCCTGTGGTGGTTTCACTCGGTTTCCACAGCTCATAATATATCACACCGAGATGGTCCCACCAAATGCAGAGCATAACCTTGACGTCGAAATCACCGCTCTCGAAGCGTTCAAACCACTCACGACATGTTCTTTCACTAAGAGCAGACTCACCGTAATTACCTGAGAACATTCGATGTTTCTCAACCGCAGTTTTCTTCAAATGGAAGCAGAAAATCAAAACTTCCCGCAAATGATGAGAACTTGGCTCGAAAACTAACATCTTCGATCGAGAATAAATTTATGATGCAAACACAAATTCACTAATGTGGTACTGTCGTTATGTTAACAGATGTCCGAGCTTACTATGTGACATTTTTTATCTGCCCATTTCGACCAGCACTTACCGCTGCAGCCATCTATCGAAAAACTGTGGAAGCAAAGTTATACACCTAATATACAGGGTGGATCAATAACTATTGGCACCTTGGATATCTTCGAAACTATAAGGTTCACAGAAATATTTGCTGAAATGAAATTGCACAGTACGAAAGCGGCCATCCGATAGCGATAATAGTTTTTTTGCAGGTCGAGGTACATCGGATATTGAAGGTCAACTCCATTTTTTTTTAATGGATCGGTATGTTTTTTTTCTGTATCGTTAAAGAGGAGCTTAAAACGAGTTCAACGCCCTATAACATAAGGTCATTGAAGGTCATAGAAAGTACAGAAAGGCGATAATACTTACAGTTTCGGTAGTAAATAAAATTCCTACGTTTTATAGTAAGTGTTCGAAATGACGACCATCAATATCAATGCGTACGTTATTATGTACGTTTACACATTTCTTAGACAGGTACAGAAAGTACAGAAAGGCGATAATACTTACGGTTTACTTCACTGAAAATAAACACTGTTTCAAGGACACTTTAATAAGTTTGCAGGATAAGATAAACATGATAAGATTAGTATCGATAAATCGGTCAATCGAGTACAATGTATTTACTACCGGTTTATTTACTACCGAAAGTGGAAGTATTATCGCCTTTCTGTACTTCCTATGACCGTCAATGACCTTATGTTATAGGTCGTTGAAATCGTTTTAAGCTCCTCTTTCATGATACAGAAAAAAAACATACCGATCCATTAAAAAAAATGGAGTTGACCTTCAAATGTCCGAAGTACCTCCACCTGCAAAAAAACTATTATCGCTATCGGATGGCCCATTTCGTAATGTGCAATTTCATTTCAGCAAATATTTCTGTGAACCTTATAGTTTCGAAGATATCCAAGATGCTAATAGTTATTGATCCACCCGGTATATAAACACAGAGAGAGAGAGAGAGGGAGGGAGGGAGAGAGAAAGAGAGAGAAAAAGAGCGAACGCGAATTCTTTTCCTTCACGATTCCATTCGAAGTGCCAAGCATGTACAGACTTGGCCGGTACCAGCTGTACCGATTTCCCGACGACGGGAACGATGATCCTCCTCCGCTGTTGTCGCTTCTGAATCGTACCAATACAGTATACGACCTATCCGTATAACGTAACAATATAGTGCAAAGTGCAACGCGCCGGGCGTCACACCTGATTATATATATGGGATAGTGCGACCAAGAGTAGCCGATGCAGCCAAGCAGACTCTTCTTGCACGGTCGCACAAAGTCGCGCGGCGCCGCTGCAGGGGTGTTTCAACCACGTATAAGCACGCACACGCGCACAAATATACACACACAGCCATATATATATAAGAAAATATGTACTACCAACAGCAGAACCACCAATACAAATAACGATAATACTATACTATATATATATATATATATATATATATATATATGAGTGTGTACACACACACGCGCGCGCGTTCTTGTTACAGAGCCCGCACTATTGGTACGTTGCCAGAGTGTCATCGATCTCTTTCATTCCGCCGAAGAAATTGCATACGTACGTATCTTACCCGCTCTCTCTCTCTCTCTCTCTCTCTCTCTCTCTCTCTCTCTCTCTCTCTCTCTCTCTCTCTCTCTCTCTCTTCCTCTCTCCCTCACTTCATCACTCTCGCTCTCTTGCTCTTTGCGTTTCTAGCTCACTTCTATCTCGCAGTGCGGCTGGCGCTTATCCGCGTTGGAGATCCTCGCGTCTGCATATGAGGGTGTGAGTGTGTGCGTTTAAAGTTCGCACGCCTCGTACAGCATCCCCTTTTGACTACCTCCCTCTGCCGCCATACCCCTCCACAGCATCACACACACACACACACACTCTCTCTCTCTCTCTCTCTCTCTCTCTCTCTCTCTCTCTCTCTCTCTCTCTCTCTCTCTCACACACACACACACACACACACACACACACACACACACACACATATATATATATATATATATATATATATATATATATATATATATATATATATATATATATATATATATATATGTGATGCTGTGAACCTCGAGAAACTACGTGGTCGCACACCATAACACCATGGACCATAAAACTATCGACTATGTGCATCTTTATGTATATATGCATATGTATATGTATTGGAAAGAGAGAGAGAGGGGTGAGTCAGTGCGCCACCGCACAGGAAACACTGAATCAATGCATTCGCCCACCGTCACTTCCGGTACGATTTACGCGCTAGCCAGGCCGAGAACCGTAAATCCGAGAGATAAAAATTCACCCTCGAAAAGCCCATGCCTCGATGTATAGGTGGACGAATAACGTACCGGATAGATCCCGCCAGCGTGCACCAGCAGCTACACTGGTAAACTTTGCGCGCCGGGCAAACTGGATGTGTGCCCACACACGCAACCGGCGCTCGCTCGCGAGCGGAAAAGAACTATCGCGTTTGACTTCTCGAAGCTCTCAGGTTTTATATGCGGTAACACTCGCGCGCAGGCAAAAGTTCGCGAGAATTTACGGACATACACTTATACGCGAATGTCCGCGTGCGGGCTCTTCGCAGCCCGGCGTCGATATGTACATATCGACGGGATAAAATGTCGACTATGTATTTTTTTTCTTTGTTTTTCGAAATACAATTTTTCTAGTTGTTTGAGTTGAGCGGTCTGTCTAAGGTTGAAAATTCAACGATGCGATTTTTTTGTTGTTTTTTTTACAGTTTACGGTACTAAATTTGATTTGCAACGAACCCGAGTAGAAATTGTGGCTATGAGGTAGCAATATTCTAAATGTATTGTTATCCAGCCATCGTCTATGCACTGCCCAAACGATTTTCACTATAGATGTCGCTGTGTTACAATAAAAATGTCACGTAGTAACTAGGCCGTACTGGACTAGCCAAACATAGTTACGAATAACAAAGTGAGATTATGTGACTAAACGTATTATCATCTAGCGAATGACTCGTGGCTGGCGAGCCAACTTGAGTTTTAGATGGCGTTGCGAATGAACAAAATTCTCAAGTGGCTATCTCGCTATGACCTAGCCAATACTAGGTAACTGCGGCTATGCATCCCTTGGCTAGTCATTGCCCAGCCGAACTTGATTACAGATGTCGCTGCCTTACGAGAAAAATACCACCTAATGCCTAATTCGTACCTGGCTACCCAATGATCGTCACATATGACAAAGTGAGGTTATGTGACTGCACGTATTATCATCGGGCGATTGGCTCATAGCTGGCTAGGCAATTTAAGTTACAGATGGCGTTGCGAATGTAAAAAAAGATCCTCGAGTGGGTGTCTCGCGATGACATAGCCAACTGCGGCTGTGTTCTTTTTAATTAACCACTATCCAGTCGATCGTGATTCGTTTATATAATGTTTATATCGTTATTATAGGAGTTTATATAATGGATAGCATTCGTTGTGGTAACATCGTGCTCATTAATTCGTCACTAGCCAGAATACATGTTTGGATAAATACAATTTGAGATTATTTAATTCTATGCGAATATAGATCGCAATGCAAAAAAAAAGTAATCAATCCGGCAATGTTATTTAAATTTGTTAATTCACCCATTTCTTTATAACGCAACTGTTTTGCATGTGTAGACGATCCGAAATTAATAAATTAACTAAGTAGAACTGGCTCAGTGGACAACGTCGTGAATTTATCACCCAGAGGTACCGGAATCGAAAGCCCCTTGAACTTAAGCGTTTTTTCTGATATAATTTCCAATTAATCAATTAATATATTTGTAACCAACGTTGGCAGGTGAGAAAGAAAATCATAAAATTACGCCGTCATATGAATGATGTGAAAACATTTTTTTGCACATTATCTAGAGAAGAAATATTATTTAGCTGGGAGAGATTTTTTTTTATCTAGTTACCACCTCATTTTCTTTATCCAGTCACTAAACGACGAAAGCGTTACAAGGCTGGGTGGTTACTAGCTAAAAACGGCTAGCTACTGGCGATTTGAAATATAATTTTACTAGTTCAGGGCTAGACAGTAATGAGTTGTGTTTTCCACTTGGGAAGGTTTGTAAGTATTTAAAAAATTGTCCGAGTTATGATGATTTTTGTGAAGGGTCGCCCACTTAGCTACGGCGACCCGCCCCGCTGCAATTTACACTTTTTTTCCTTTGCGTTTTTCGAGAAACAATGTTTTATGAAATCGTGTAAATCGTATCTCAAAATCCGTTCGTCCGATTCAAAGTTCGGACAGGGAATAGCTCATAAAATGTTTTATCGTATTATTTGATAATTTTTTGATGTGTTTATCCATTTGTTGTTGACGAATGAGGAAAGTTGTGTTTTGTTCGAAAATCGAGCTTTCTCTACGATCCAGACATATGAAAGTTTTATTATCATAACAATAGTACTTTTTTTCATTTCTAACTAAAGCAGCATTTTCTTTGAATAATAACTTCATTGTTTATCAATATTTTTCAATTTAAACAAACTCTCAAATGCGTGAAGAATATTTAGTAATTGTGTGTAAAATCCGGACCGCGTCATCCCCTTAATCGCATCAGAAATATATATCGAGTATCACGAATTTTGCGAGTCTCAAGCTCGCGCAACCCGTTAAAAAAAAACGAGATGTACATAAATTTTGCGAAAATTTAAAAAATCACAGACAAAGCACTCCTCACAATTTTGTTATATGCAGAGATATAGAAGATACATCATGTCCATCATACAAATTGTCTACATTGTATTTGTATATGAAGTATTCCACGTGAATCTGGTGGCTTTTTCCCTGACCCCCGCCAATTCGATTCATTTTTTTTTATCTGATTCCATTGACTACAAAAGACACCCTGATTTTGTTTTACATTTTTCTAAACAACCCTTATTCAAAAAAAAATTTTGTTTCGAAAAAAAAACGCCCCGATTTAAAAATCTGAAAAAATTCCCAAAAATGCGTGGTTATATGTAAACATTTTCAAGCTATCACCCGCAGTGGAAGTATGATTTTTTCTCTGCTTTCTGAGCGATTAACGTTAAAAAAAATCCGAAAAATTCAAGAACCGCTTACTTCGGGCGGATACTTAAATATTTTGATACCCACAATGAATTTTTTTGACCATTTTTGAATAACCAAATCACAATCATGGACCTTGAACCGCTAGCAGATAACAATGCCCAAAAATCCGTGATTACATGTAGAATATTTCAAGCTATCACTTTGCAAGAAATCAATATATTGACATAATTTACTCTCGAAAATTTTATGTAACTCATGGTACAGCAATTCTCAATACTCTGCCCCATTTGTTATTTTTAAATATCTTCTCCAAAAAGTTGAGTACACCCGAGTCTGTCCCTACACTGTCACCGTCAGCGTCACGTCGGATTAGCTTTTAGCGGCCATTTGTTGCACTACTATTGCGGAACTATTGCGACTTTTCATGACACAATGCTGGCTATACTCGTCTTTGTTGATTAAGTACATTGATTATAACATTGAATACAGCGATATTGTGGTTTTATAAGGAGAAGAAAATAAGTGATCGCAACGTGTTCGCGGTATGTATTTAGTCAAATAATTGGACAAATTTGGATTTGTTATTTTAGTCAGTTATTTGTATTGGTATGTTTAAGAGTTGGAGAGGTTATGTAACTTTTTGTTCACTACAGAAAGTTGTGCATACATACATGGAGAACCGATGGGACCGCTGTTGTAATCCACAGAATCGGAAGAATCACAAAAAGTCTGATGGATTGCGACGGGCATCTAAATATTTATGTGCTAAATGTTCTTTGACGAACAAACACTTATTGTGTCCGTCCTGCAGATTGACTTTAAAAAATACAGAGCCAGCGACAACTCATCAAACTGAAACTGTTGACGTGAATATTTCCCAAGACGATGATCTGTTACCATTCGAGATCAATAATGATAATGATCATGATAAAAATTATATTGGGGATGGTAATAATGATGTTCTTGAAACTACATCATCTTTATCACTGCAATCGACGTCAGAAATAAACCCATGTGCGAGTGAACTTTTATCACAGCAACTTTTATCTCAATTGAGCATTGATACCCGACTTCCTGTTGTAAATGATGCTTTAAAGTTGCTTGAAGAATCGCCAATTCCGAAGAAGAAATTAAAACTCGAAAAATGGGTTCGTAGCAATGTGGAATAGTGTACCAATAGTCTGAAACAGTCACTAGGAGTTCCTAACCTCGAATCAAGTTCCGAGATCGATAGTCGTGATTTACACGATATTATTGATACATTGAAAGAAAAACTCCATCGCGACAAAACAAGCAGAGCCGAAAAAATTCAAATACTCACTGTATTCCCTCTTCATTGGAGTACAGAAAAACTTTGTCAAGTTATGGATGTGAGCCAGTCTATGGCAAATACAGCGAGAGAGCTCAGCAATATTAATGGGATATTATCTATGCCAGTTGCAAAGCGAGGTTTGAAAGAAACTAATGAATTATGGATTTGAAAAAATGTGCACTTAATATTACGAGATTTTTTATGTTTATCGAACATAAAATTTTATGTTTTACAGGCCGATCGATTTCTGAGGATACAAAAACGAAGGTGTTTGAATTTTATAACGACGATCGTATCAGTGTCAACATGCCAGGCATAAAGGACTACGTTTCTATTCGAGACAAAGATAATAAGCGAGTTCATGTCCAAAAACGATTAATTCTTTCGAACCTGAAAGAACTGTTCAAATTTTTTCAAGAGGAAAATTCGAATACAGTGATCGGCTTTTCGCTGTTCGCGTCCCTACGTCCCAAGAATTGTGTGCTAGCAGGGACTAGTGGTACCCACACTGTTTGTGTATGCCCAATCCACCAGAACGTTAAATTGATGATGATAGGTAAGGGTTTCACATTTGATCAGTGATTGATTGATTTGTTAGCCAAATCTAAGATCAGTGTTGATTATTCTATGAGTGTTGTACAAATGATAAAATATTTTACTATGTTTTTTTTTTCTATAGGAAGCGACTTAAAACTTCTCACGAGGAATTCTCGACCATTGAGACACTACACTGATTGCCTGGATTTAATAGCATGTACCAACTCGTCACCAGAGTGTTACTTTGGAACATGCACCGCTCGTCCAGGAATCGAGGTTTTGCGTGACTATCTTGATGAAGTATTAAACAAAAATGAAATTGACAGTATCACGCACAAACATTGGGTTTCAACACCTCGTACAAGTCTCGAAACGACTATCAAAGAAACATCTGAATTCATTACCGATTTTTGTGAGAGAGTCAAAAATCTTTTGCCGCATTCTTTTATCGCGAAGGCATAATCAAATTTCGTAAAATCGGTCAAAGAATCTCTAAAAGATAATGAATTTCTAGTTCAGTGTGACTTTGCCGAAAATTACGTCTTTGTCGTGCAAGAGACCGCTCCAGGGTTCCATTGGAACAATAACCAGGCCACAATATGTCCGGTTTTCGTTTACTTCAAAAGCAAAGGTGTTATTGATCACAAAAGTTGGGTCATTATATCCGATTGCTTAAATCACGACTCAATCGCCGTTCACGTATTTTCCAAAATTATAACTGACTTTATAAAATCAATCAATTTAACTGCGTCGAAAATCTATTATTTCTCAGACAGTGCGCCACAACAATTTAAAAATTATCAAAACATTCTTAACGTGTATTATCATAAGTCTGATTTCGGCATCTACGCAGAGTGGCATTATTTCCCCACTGCGCATGGCAAAGGAGGCTGCGATGATGTTGGCGGCACTGTAAAAAGGATGGTTGCTCGCGCAAGTTTGCAACTACCACCGGATCGTCAAATCACGAGTCCACAAGAACTATTTAATTGGGCCTCTCAACCAACAAATTTGCCGAATATTGTGGTTAAATTTTCTCCAAAAAGGGATTACGACGGGGCAAAAGATATGCTCGAGAGTCGATTCAAAATTGGTAGACCGATACCGGGAACGCAAAAAATTCATTGCGTACTTCCTCAAGCGGATGGAATTATATTTATAAAACAGTTTTCCGCTTGTGGAGAGCACAGATCACATACGATCCTAAAAAAAGAATTAATTTTTGTATATATTTTTTAAATTAGATTAAACGTGTTGTTTCATAATATTAAACAAAACAATTGAATAAATACTTCTACTATATATATGGCTCTATTTTTTTGTTTTTTGACCCAGAAATTTCGTTCAATTGAAGTCGCCTTCGATTGAAATTAATACCAGAACTTTTTGACTGCTAACTATTCAAGGTTCATGATTGTGATTTGGTTATTCAAAAATGGTAAAAAAAATTCATTGTGGGTATCAAAATATTTAAGTATCCGCCCGAAGTAAGCGGTTCGTGAATTTTTCGGATTTTTTTAAACGTTAATCGCTCAGAAAGCACAGAAAATATCATATTTCCACTGCGGGTAATAGCTTGAAAATTTTTACATATAATCACGCATTTGTGGGAATTTTTTCAGAAATCGAATGTATGGCCCACGGTCTTACATACAGGTCTGAAAACTCTAATGCTGGCAGCCGTGATCAGGTGCGTCGTTTAGCGTGGCAAATTTCGGTCCTAGCGCCGCCATTAGTTGTCGCTGCGGTTCCAAAACCCGCACATACATAACCTTAATACGGCGAGCAACGGAGTGAGCGGTTGAAAACGTGTGTCGCTGAGTCGCTGATAACTGTTGGTTTTTCTGCGTTTTGGACGCAGTACCGTTGACAACCGAAACACTTGCAACAATAAAAAAAAACATGGAGGGGCAACATAAAAAAGTTTGAAAGGATTCATTCTGCTTACCTCGATATGAAAAAAATGCACGTACATAAATAAAAAATATCAGAGAATTTTTTGCATTTGTATTTTTATTAAATTGCATAAAAAATACGGGAATGAGAGATGGAAGAAAAAAAAATTGAGCTTAGTGGCTTTGAACCTAAAACGCGAGTATGAGGGGAGTACGGAACCACTCCGTCAAAGCTCACATGCAATGTGACAGCTTCAAAATCGTATGTATATGCTTATTACGCTCGCTTGGATTTAGAAAGTTTACGGGTTGATTACGATTAGGATCATATTTTATTTATTGTATTAATCGAAACTGACAGGTCTAATGCCTTTTCCTGGCCGTTTTTAAAGTGTTTCGAACTCATAATAAATATCCGCGTAACGAACATGAAGGTGGGCCAGAGATAGAGAAATAGAAACATGACCGACTAGTGCTGTCTGTGTCTGATCCCCCCGGCCGCGCCGCAACGGGTATTCTGATCGTAACCTAGTGGCGACTAGTAAACTACCAACTCTCTTCAATAAGCTACCTACCCCTTCCACTGGAGTTTCCAGACTTGTATGTAAGACCGTGGTATGGCCTCTATCGGCTTTAACCTCCAAGTAGGGTTAGAGCGCTAAAGTGGAAAAGCAGTGAAAGTGTAAAAGCCGCGAAAGTGGATAGAAGTTCATAAAAAAACAGCCCTAATTACGGTTACAAAATTTGTTTATAAACAAACGACCCCCGTATACGTCATAATATTATAATGAAAAATTCCATCGTTTTGGGTTATACATACTCGCAGATTCTCGCCGCGGATCCACAAACAATACGCGTCAAGTGAGTTGGTATGACAGTAAGGCGATTTTTCATAACCTCACTACACAATGGACGGACGTGCGAAAGAGTTTAAGTGGGAATTGTGTTATTTTAAAGCGAATTGCATAAGTTTTTGCTGCATCATATCGTGAAATAGCGTAAACATGACGTATGTACGTACCCTAAAAAACTAACAAGTAAAAAAACGCCAAGTAATAAAAAATGCCCTCGAAATAATTATCGGTTGTTTCACTATCTACAAGATTCTAATTAACCCCGAAATATTTGTGATTTTTTTCAAACAATAGTTTTATTTAGATTTTAATTTTTCAACTCAAACGTACAAAAGAAGTGAAATAACTTTTTATGAAAAAGCCAAGCAAATTTACTAGAAACGTACAGAAAATTACCAAACTCTAGTAATACCATTTTTCTCAATATTTTGTTTTCAAAAACCATTTTACTATTATAATAAAAGTACGAATCACGATTATATAAAAGTACAACGTATGCATCACACAAGTACTGTATGTATGTATCACTAGAAAAGCTGGGCAACGACTTGGCGTGCATGTCGTCGGTGCGCGTGTTGCGAGACGCAGGAAGGCATTTACAATCTCCCGGTAGGTGGCAGGGGCTCGTACGAGTTCTGCCCTACCGACTCGAGCCGGGGCTGCGTTGAAATCTTGTTGCGGGTACCGTCCCGACTCTGTATGGCCGACAGAGGCCATACATTCGAAGAACCCGACTTTTGACCGTTCTAGCGCGCCATCGTTTGTTTATAGTAGCATTGCCCTGAAGTGTGCAAACAGTGCACTTCAGGCTGAAACGCTGGCTTTCCACATGTTAACGGTTTCCCCAAAAGGACGTATGTAGTATAGCTTACGATACGATCGAATAACTTTATTCCTCCAAGAAAACCGACGAGTCTGGAACGTCCTACAGTGTTGAAGAATTTTTGTGGCAAAAAAGTCGCTCGGAAATTCCGCCAAATATTACGAGATCTCAAGTTTGAGTAGGCTGATCGAAAAATGACCCAAACAAAATCGATAGGAAAAAATTACATTTCATTGGTAAAATGTCATTAGATTTTCGATTCGTCTCAGCGTTTTCGCGTAATGTCGATTATAAGTTAAAAAGTCGTCTGCTAAAGCCCAGCTTGGTGTATAAAGAGTGCGCGGCGTGTCGTTGTCGTGACAGTCGTTTTTTTTATTACTTGGCGCCGAGACGCTGCCACGGCTTTTGATGGAAAACGTCACATGGCTCAGACACATCCCGACGTCGAGATTGGAAGTGAAACGACGATCGCAGTCGACAAAACGAGGATTTTACGTTTGAGGAAAAAGGTGACTAAATATAAAATTATAATTTTTATAAAGTCATATAAGTACTATATCTGCATTATAGTGTACGATCTGAGTTTGAGTTTTCTCCACCCATTTTGAAGTGATGAATAGAATATGTTAATGTTTATAGGGCCAAATATACCACCACGTGACCGTCTGGAATGATGCAGTACTCAATTTTTTATTCGCATCCGGAAAAACGGCAAGTTTCACCAGACAACTATCGACAGTAACATCGATTCGGTGTACGCAGGTTATGGCAGAACTTTTCAACAATTATAATGATAATATTCTTCTATCCCGTAGTGTATTCTTTGAGTAGACTGGTTACGCCATAATAATTATCAGCGTAGACTGGTTACGCTACAAAAATTCTTTGCGTAAACTGGTTACACCAGATCAATTATTTGCGTAGACTGGTTACGCTAGAAGAATTTTTTGCGTAGACTGGTTACGCTAGAAGAATTCCTTGCGGAGACTGCTTACGCTAGAACAATTCCTTGCGTAGACTGGTTACACTAGAAGAATTCCTTGCAAAGACTGCTTACGCTAGAAGAATTTCTTGCGAAGACTGCTTACGCTAGAAGAATTTCTTGCATAGACTGGTTCCGCTAGAAGAATTCCTTGGGAAGACTGCATACGCTAGAAGTTACATATAAATTGTATTTAATTAACTATACAACGACCTTAGATTTCGTAAATAAAAATCGGGAAACTGAGTATAAATGTGTGATATTAATTTCTCAAATTACTATTGTGCTAAAGTCAATTTCAAAATTCAAATTGAAATCAAGTTTATTAAACATTTAAAAAGTTGAACGTCTCAAACTTTTTATTTATAGTCACATATAGGTGACTTGGTAAGAAAAAATATCTTCAACTTTTCAGTACATTAAATAAAAGCTTGTTTTTAAAAGATTATTTTTTACATATAAATTATTTTCTACTTTTTAGTCTGTAATTTTTTAAAGTCGAATCATGCAGTGTCACCTCTTAGAGGCATGTTTGCAAAATTTTAGAGTTCTAAGTAGTCGGGAATTGGGTGAAAAATCAATTTTCCGGTTTGCATCCCACAGAAAGTCGTTATTTTTTACAAGCTTTTATTTACCTTCACTTGTTGTCAGATGCAAAACGGAAAATCGATATTTCACCCACTTCCCTACTACTCATAGCTCTGAAATTTTGCAAACATACATCTAAGAGGTGACAATGCCTGATTCAACTTAAAAAAATAAAAAAATAAATAAAATAACGACTTTCTGTGAGATGCAAAACTGAAAATCGATATTTCACCCACTTCACGACTACTTATAATAAATAAAATACTATAAATAAAAACAAATAACGACTTTCTGTGAGGTGCAAAATGGAAAATCGATATTTCACCCACTTCCCGACGATGTCGAACTCTGAAATTTTCCAAACATGCCTCTAAGAGGTGACACTGCATGATTCGACTTAAAAAAATTAACGACTGGAAAGTAAAAAATAATTTATATGTAAGAAAATTATTTTTTTTAAACAAGCTTTTATTTAATGTACTGAAAAGTAGAAAATAATTTTTCTTACCAAGTCATCTATATGTGATTATAAATAAAAGCTTGGGGTGCTTAAAATTTAGACACATAATCTTTAATTTACATAAATCCTTTAACGTATGAACTGTATTTAATTTACTGTAAAACAACCTTAGATTTCTTAAACCAAAATCGGTAAACTGAGCATAAACGTGTGATAATAATTTCTCAAATTACTATTGTGCCAAATTCAATTTCAAATTTCGAATTCAAATCAAATTTATTAAACTTTTAAAAAGTTGAGGGCTCCAAGCTTTCATTTATAGTCACATATAGATGACTTGGTAAGAAATATTATTTTCTACGTTTCAGTACATTAAATAAAAGCTTGTTAAAAAAAATATATATTTTTATTTTTTTTAAGTTGAATCATGCATTGCCACCTCTTAGATGCATGTTTGCAAAAATGCAGCGCTCTAAGTAGTCGGGAAATGGGTGAAATATCTATTTTCCGTTTTGCATCTCACAGAAGTCGTTATTTTTATTTTATTTTCCTTATTATTTTTTTAAAGTTAAATCATGCATTGTTACCTCTTAGATGCATGTTTGCAAAATTTCAAAGCTTTAAGTAGTCGGGAAGTGGGTGAAAAATCGATTTTCAGTTTTGCATCTCCCAGAAATTCGTTATTTTTATTTATTATTTTTTCAAAAGTTGAATCGTGCATTGTCACCTTTTAGATGCATGTTTGCAAAATTTCAGAGCTACAAGTAGTCGGGAAGTGAGTGAAATAACGATTTTCCCTTTTGCATCTCACAACAAGTGAAGTTAAATAAAAGCTTGTCAAAAAGAAAGTTATCGTTGTGCCTTTTATTAACAGGCGCGACTATTTATGCATAGAAATACTAACCCTTTTTCTCCGTCTGTCTCTTTTGTCTTATACTACCAGGTGGAACCAAATCACAGATTTATTAGGAATAAATGAAATACTATTTATCCGTCTGTCTCTTTTGTTTTATACTACCAGGTGGAACCAAATAACAGATTTATTAGGAATAAATGAAAGATTTAGTTGTTAGATGATATTGAATAGATCTTGATTTGTATAAATAAATAATTTTAATAATGGAATGCAATAGGAAAAAATTTGATTTAACGAAAAATCTAGTCAGTTCAAATAAAAGAAATTCAAATTTCTACAGTAAATCCTTTGTCATATACTGAATATCCCCTCCGAATGGGTAAAATTCTGGGACAGCGCTATGTATATATGTCCTTAACTGTGATTACATATCTCTTATTAATACGAACATGTCTGTTATCTGCTAGCTTAAAACGGCAAAGCTTTGATGTTACAAACTTGCATTAAACAAAAATTCTAAACGACGAATAAAAAATTTCAGTTGGCTCTTTAATTCGTTACTACCAATCAAATTTTCAATTGGAAAACCAAACATTATCGTAATAGATATTGCTATTGAAGAAACATCGTAAATTATGCACCAATTGCCATTTTCAAATGCTAAAGAGTTACAGGTACATACTTTATTTCACTTCTACGTTATTCTCATACGTCATACTTGCTGTACCCCTTAAAAAACGCATAACTGAAATTTTACTGCAATTCGTCCTCAGGCATTTTTATATCAAAAGATATAAGCATACTGATCTCTTTCAATATAGGAAAAACATACATTTTTTCGGCACGGCGAATGAGAAATTCGAAGACAATAAGAAGCGTAATATTTGTCCAGTGAACTTAAGTAACATCGGCGAAATAATCCACCATCCTAATAAATTTAACGTATCGATATGAAAATAAAAAAATATACCACACTAACTAGAGTGAGCAAATGACGCTGCAACCACGTTAAGTTTATAACTATAGAAAATGAAGTATTCCTGTTTCAAAAAAATATGAAATCTCCCTAAAAAACTTTAACAAGTAAAAAAAACGTCAAGTAATAAAAAATGCCATCGAAAACATTATCGGTTATTTCACTATCTACAAAATTCTAATTAACCTCGAAATATTTGCGATTTTTTTCAAACAAAAATTTTATTTAGATTTTAATTTTTCAATTCAAACGTACAAAAGAAGTGAAATAACTTTTTATGAAAAAGCCAAGCAAATTTACTAGAAAGGTACAGAAAATTACCAAACCCTAGTAATACCATTTTTCTCAATATTTTATTTTCGAAAACGATTTTACTATTTTAATAAAAGTACGAATCACCATAATATAAAAGTACAACGTATGCATCACACAAGTACTGTATGTATGTATCACTGGAAATGCTGGGCAAAGACTTGGCGTGCATGGTTAAGAAAAAAAGCTCGGGAAGTTACACGATTTTCTTACAGAAACGTCCCTACCGCTTGCAAAAGTAACTTTTGCAACAATTTATCTACATAGATTGTTTCAAATAGTAACATCGCATCAGGCATACAGGTTATTAGAAATGACATGTTCGACTGTATTTAGACAGGCTATCGGAAATGGAGCGATAGGTGTCGAGAGTAATATCTATTTTCTTTTTCCACCAGCAAGTCGTGCGGACCGTAATTAAAACCTTCAGCCTGCCAAAACTATGTCCATTACACCAAAATTTATATCACGCAATAGATTTCATAAAATAGTCTGGGTGTACATCACACTGGAAAAAATAAGCGTGTTGTCGGTGTGTTGAAACAATACACAACACGCCTACAATGTGTGTAGAACCTGGTTAATGTGTTGAAACAATGCGTTTTACTTATTTTGCCGTGTTGAAACAACACGCTCTCTACTATTCTTAGCATCAACACGATTTTAACGTATTGCTGGAGAACACACTTACTGTAACACACATAAAGCGTGTTGAATCAACCCATTTTTTTCGAAACAACACACTTGGTGCAGCTACACGCGACGCGAACGACATCTCGTGGCGCAAAGCGTCAGAAAACAACTCACTTGCACGTGTATACCACAAACAACACGCGTCAAATGAGTTGATATGACAGTAAGGCGATTTTTCGTAACCTCACTACATAATTGACGGACGTGCGAAAGAGTTTAAGTGGGAATTATGTTATTTTAAGGCAGTAGTCTGCTTTAGGAGCCGAAAAAAAGCGTTTTTTCAACAATTTTTTTGAAAGGGAAGGAAATGATTGCGGTAAACGAAATTTTGAGACGATAGTATATTATATTCAAGCTTTAAAAAACAATTTTTATTATTACAAATTATTGAAATTTGCCAAAGTTGTAACGATTTTTCTGGGGCGCCTGGAGTGTGCACTCGTAAATCGGTGCCGGTGATGGAGGTCGTGCGATGCATCTGAAACAGTGGAACCAAATTTTTTTTTAGTTTTTATAAGTTCCTTTTCTATATGAACTAAAAAAATACCGAAGAAATGACGAAATTCCAAATTTTTTCGAAGTTTGAAAAAAAAATTCACTTTTTTGAAAAAAAAAATTCACTTTAAGTTGCAAAACAAGTAATTTAAATAGTACTTTTGTCCAACTTTTTTAGTTCAAATAGAAGATAATTCAATACTGAAGCTAGATCACTTTGGTTTTTTTCGATCGGACATATATTGTTTTTACTATCGCCGGCACCGTTTTCCAAAACTTGTGAAAATGAAAACTCGAGAAAACGGGCTGTAAAGTTCTGCCCGAGCATTCGCACCTGCTCGACGCTCGGCCACTAAAACTGATCTAGCTTCGAAAATATGTCGAATTGGCCTCTAAAATTTTGAACACATATTCTTGGATAGTTTTGGAATAGATTTAAGACAAAAACGAAAAATCGATTTTTTGAAGCCTGTAAAGCAGACTACTGCCTTAAAAGCGATTTGCATAAGTTTTTGCTGCATCATATCGTGAAATAGCATAAACATGACGTACGTATCAAAAACGTCTAGATATGCTAGAAGAATTCCTTGCGAAGACTGCTTACGCTAGAAGAATTCCTTGCGAAGACTGCTTACACTAGAAGAATTCCCTGCGAAGACTGCTTACGCTAGAAGAATTCCTTGCATAGACTGGTTACGCTAGAAGAATTCCTTGCGAAGACTGCTTATGCTAGAAGAATTGCTTGCGAAGACTGATTATTCTAGAAGCATTCCTTGCGTAGACTGGTTACGCTAGAAGGATTCCTTGCATAGCCTGGTTACGCTAGAAGAATTCCTTGCGAAGACTGCTTATGCTAGAAGAATTGCTTGGGAAGACTGATTATGCTAGAAACATTCCTTGCATAGACTGGTTACGCTAGAAGAATTCTTTGTGTAGACCAGTTACGCTAGCAGAATTCCTAGCAAGGATAATCCCCTGCGGAGAATGGTTCCGCAGTTTTAAAAGTAACGACTGTATTGCTTGCATATAAATTCAGAGCTCACGGATTCTATGCAACAGTTCAGCATAAAACATTACATGTTATGAGAGCTCACGCTATGTGAAAAGCGACATTTTTGTCTTTTACATAGAAATATAAAATGTATTGGTCGCAGTCAAAGCTTATAACTAAAACACATTTAACATATATCTTCCATAACAAGTCTCCGCAGGGAATACTGTTTACGAAGATGAGTTACGCAGAATAAACCGTCTCACTTGTGTTACATTTATCCTTTGCACAGAAATGCGCATCGACCTTTTGTATGAGGATTTTTTGTGACGAGTAGTAGTACCTCGTCACAACCAACCCAATAATAAGTCGTTGTCTTAACTCAGTTTTTTTCGTATATTTAATATGTAATTTCACATCTTTCATAAATCTTTCACTTTTGTTTATAGGAAGAACTGAACACAAAAGTCAACGAAGAAACGAATCTTCTACACACGAATGAAGTCGGATGAGTTTTCACAGAAACGTTTTATAGAATTTTCCGAATGCAGCTTTTGTCCGTCTTCCGAATGCACGGATGCACCATTTCATCGTCATTTGGAAGAAAACTAAACGATGTAAAATCTTCGGAATTCGTAAAGCGATGACTCAAGGTGTAACTTATAAAAAGAGCAGTGTAATTCTACTGAAGCACGGCACTACAGAATCTTTACCTGTTTTCGGCGACGTACAAGACATATTTGTCTATAATAACACTATTTTCTTCGTGCATGTTCTTCTGGACATACTAGAATATCGTGGATATTTCCACATCCTATATTGACTGTAACTCTAACGAGAGAAAAGTACGTGCACGTAAAAGGGAAAGCACCCCGTACGATGGTAGCACCCCATACAAATAATAATTATAACATAAGTTTATTTGTACATTAATATTGTAAAAGAAAAATATATACTGTTAGAAAAAAAACGGGTTTTTCTATATACTTATTCATGTAGATGATACGCCCGCTCAGCCACACATAACACACACACACGTGTGACTACATGTGGTCTATATATATGTGCGTACATGTAAATGTGTGTGTATGTGTGAAATGTGTGTGAAAATAAGGCTACTTCTTAATGGCCACGATCCCGTTAAAGGGTTGTAGGACATGTTTTCCGCTATCAAATAACCCAGTTATCCTTCATACAAAAGTTAACCATGTTCGAGATAGTAATACGTGACGTCATATGTATCATTCCCAAGCGTTTACAAGTACACACAAAAAGTGTGTTGCAGAAATAAAAACGCGTGGAAGCGTGTAGAAAGTCCCACAAAGGTAAACCGAATAATGGCCGACAATAACACTCTTGAAGTGTGTTGATTTGGGCCTTGATATATTTTAAACGTGTGGAAAATGGCGACAAGCGTTTACGCGCCTAAAGTGTATTGAAACAACACGCGTAAGATGTGTCGTTACCTCTACACACGAGTTACCGTGTCGAAAAGAGCGACAAGATTACACACGGGAAACGTGTTGAAACAACGCGCTTGGTTTTTACAGTGCACTGATGTTTTGACTTATACTTTGCGGAATCAGAAACTTGGTTTGTAGTTACATAATAAATTGCGTCAACTTATGTCTTAACTTGATGCTCAAGTTGTTGAGAAAACATCACCCTTCGCCGTGCTTTTTTTAACCATGCACGCCAAGTCGTTGCCCAGCATTTCCAGTGATAAATACATACAGTACTTGTGTGATGCATACGTTGTACTTTTATATAATGGTGATTCGTACTTTTATTAAAATAGTAAAATCGTTTTCGAAAATAAAATATTGAGAAAAATGGTATTACTAGGGTTTGGTAATTTTCTGTACCTTTCTAGTAAATTTGCTTGGCTTTTTCATAAAAAGTTATTTCACTTATTTTGTACGTTTGAATTGAAAAATTAAAATCTAAATAAAATTTTGTTTGAAAAAAAAATCACAAATATTTCGAGGTTAATTAGAATTTTGTAGATAGTGAAATAAGCGATAATGTTGTCGAGGGGCATTTTTTATTACTTGGCGTTTTTTTTCTTGTTAAAGTTTTAGGGGGATATACTATACACGACGGAATAAAGTACGCACCTTGCCATTTACTTTTCATTGTCCTCTGCGTACTGTATTTTGTCAACTGCTGCATATATGTTTTTGTGTTATGTGTGAATGTGCCTGTACATATATGTATATAACATATATATTTTT
>OZ010720.1:13174833-13206545 GCA_963932345.1 Ophion ventricosus | reverse complement strand
GTCCAAGTGGTTTTCGAGGACGGCCAGGGGAAAAAAATTTTATATTATTTAAACTGTTCTGTAGCGTCCGGAATAAGTAATGTCTGAAGGTGCAAGTCCCCGGACTATACGGTGGGTGCACCAAAATATCCCACCCAAGCCGGAATAACTTCTGCCGGGTCATCAGAGGAACGTTTAATCTAGCATTGTCCTGGTGGAACACTACACCCTTTCTGTTCGTCAATTTGGGCCGCTTCTGATGGATTGCTCGCTCTAATTTGGCCAGCTGTGAGAAGTACTTGGTCGAATCCATTGTTTTGTTGGGCGTCAGCACCGCATAATAGACGATTCCTTTCCAATCCCATCAGATATCAAGCATGACGTTTTACGGGTATACCATAATCCAACCTTTGCAACCGTCTGGCCAGCTTCCCCGAGCTTCAACCATCTTTCTTTTTCGACTGACATTGTTGTAGATAATCCACTTTTCATCGCCAGTAATCCAATATATATATAAAACCGACACTGGCGGAAGGGCGATCGGGGTTCGCCTGCGGCGGTACCTCAAGTTAAACAGCGTTGTGCATGGCCGATACTTGGAGCGGTGACCCCATAGCAGTGTTGGGCAAAATTTAATTACTAGGGTAACTAAAGATTAACAATTCATTAATTGTTAGGCACGACTATAACAATTAACAATGAATTGATTGTTAACCACGACTATAGCAGTTAACAATTAATTAATTGTAATTGTGAAAACTCACGATTAACGATTAATAAATTGTTAATTGCTGTAGTCACAATTAACAATTAATCAATTGTTAATCTTGACTTTCCATAATTAGAAACTAATCAATTTTCAATCATTTTTGTGTATTTGATCAAAAACTAACAATTGAAACAGATTATTGTATCGGTCGTTGCGTAAGCCTACAAAACCCAAATAAGCACCTGTAATGTGCTTATTTGGGTTTTGCATCGCATCTGTATCTGATATCTGTAAAGTTAAATAGGTTAATTGTTAGTTTTAACTGTTTCTTAGAACAATTAAAAAAGTTAATTGTAATTGTTTTAATTGCGAGTTGCAATTAACATAGATTAAACCAAATAAATGAATTGCAACATGCAATTAATAGGTAATTGCAATTAATGTTAATTGCAATTCAATTAATTGCAATTTCTTTTTTAGTCAATTAATGAACTGACTGAACATTTAATTGATTAACGCCCAACAGTGCCGCTTAGCCGTGCACCGGCTGACGTATCAACGAATGGGTGGAAGGTCAATATTTCTGACACATTGGGGTAGATACTGGAGGCAGTATTATTGTCTAGAGCGCTGTTTTGAAAGTGATCTTGAGGATGGAATAATGGTTAAATTGTTTCAGTTTTCTTATGAATCTTTTTTGCACGTTTTGATTGATACTTCGAAAATATCTCTACTAGAAATTTAGCTACGGAACAGGCTAGGGCCGGCTGAGGGCTTTACTAGGCGTGAAACGCTTTTCGGCATCCGGAATTGATGCAGATGCCGGTTACGGACCTGCTCCGTAGACTCTCAGTCCCTGAACCGGCTGCCGTATCTATGCCTGAAATAGAAAATTAAAACATCAACAAATTAGCGTAGTATTTTTTGTTTCCATATGCTTTATTTATATTCCTGCATAAATGAGAATTGGATGACATCGAGTCCTGCCGCATTAAAGTTTTTGTCTAACGCGGGATTTGAACCTACACCTTTTAATTCTAAAGCTGTGCGCGCTACCTGCTTAGCCATTCTAACACTTATATAAACCTGCTTCTTTTTATCATTCCAAAGAATGTCATTGATTTTTTTTATATATATAATCTTTTTCCCTGAAACTTAAAAAAAGATTCTCGAAATAAGGTTAAAAAGCGGATGCTGGAATTATAATAATTAACAATAATAAATCCACTTGTAATGTATTTTTATTTTTATATTATTTAGATATTACAGTCATGACATATAGGTGAAAAAATAGGTGAATACAATTTCGGAAAAAATAGGTGAATTTTGGGAATTATGGCCGCAAAAACTATTAGTCCGATTTCATCCAAATTTGTATTATTCGAAAGTGTATATATTGTGTTATACTGACAATTTTTTCTCATATACACTGCTTGTCAGGAGTCTGAGAACATCACTCAAAACCAACAAAATTAATATATTCCCGGGTGTCCGAGGCACCTAATGCGAAGAAATAGTAAAAGCACACACAAATAGGATATACGCGTCGTTTAAATTACACAGATATTGAAAATAAAATTCGTAAAATAGAAGTTTTTGACACCGATCCTCATCGCGCCTCCCGAGCTGAGCAGATAGAAGCTTGTTTACAAGTTACTGTCGCTTGCTGAGAGTACGATACACTCTGTTGACACAATTGCTAAGTAATTATATGTGAACTGACTTGTCAATCTAGTTATTGTCAACAGACTGTGAATATGTCAACGAGCAATCGCGTTCACGGAACCATCGAAATTACTGAGGTTATCACGAGTAGAAATAGTGCTAGCCTGTCTGAGTTGCGTGCTAGTAACTGGCTCACCGGATTGAGCTTATACGAACTGGCCAATGGCTGCCTCGCTATGAGCTAGTAATATTCGAAATATTTTGTTATCCAACCCTTGTCTACTCACTGCCCAATTGATTTTCACTATAGATATCGCTGCGTTACAATAAAAATGCCACCAAGTAACTATGCCGCACTGGACTAGCCAACCATGATTACGAATAACAAAGTGAGGTTATGTGACTACACGTACTATCATCTAGTGGTTCATGGCTGGCTAGCCAATTTGAGTTTCCGATGGAGTTGCAAATGAACAAAACCAACACTAACTAACTGCGGCTAGTGTTGGCTAGCCGAATAAAATATAGCCGAGCTTGATTACAGATGTCGCTGCCTTACTATAAAAATACCACCTAATGACTAAGTCATATCTGGCTAGCCAATGATCGTCACACAAGACAAAGTGAGGTTATGTGACCCGTGTAGTTCCATCGAGCGATTGGCTCATAGCTGGCTAAGTAATTTGAGTTACAGATGACGTTGCGAATGTAGAAAAAATATCCTCGAATGGGTATCTCGCGAAGACCTAACCAACACTAGCTAACTCTGGCTATGTGCTCTTTGAATAGCCACTACCGAGTCGATCGTCATTACTTTATACAATGTTTATATTATATTCTCATTAGTAGTTTATATAATGGATATCATTGGTTGCAGTACCACACCGCTCATTAATTCGTCACTAGCCAGTATAAGTGTTTGGATAAATACAATTTGAGGTTACTTAATTCTATGTGAATATAGCTCTCAAAGCAAAAAACATCGATCCAAAAATGTTATTTAAATTTGCTAATCCACCCATATCTTAATAACGCAACTTTTTGCATGTGTAGACGATCCGAAATTAATAAATTAACTAACAATAAGTAGAACTGGCTCAGTGTACAATGACGTGGATTTATCACCCAGAGATACCGGGATCGCAACCACCTCACACTTAAGCGTTGTTTTCTGCTATAATTTAAAAATAATTAATATATTTGCAGCGCAAATATCGTAACCAACATTGGCAGTTGAGGCAGAAAATCGTAAAATTACGCCGCGATATAAATAATGTGACAAAAAATGATTTCACATTATCTAGAGAAGAAATATTATACAGCTGCGGGATATTTTTTTTATCTAGTCACCGCCTCATTTTCCGTATGCAGTCACTAGACGACGAAAGCGTTACAAGGCTGGACAGTTACTAACTAAAACGGCTAGCTAGTGGCAATTTGAAATATTGTTTTACTAGCTCAGGGCTAGACAGCGAAGAGGTGTATTTTCCACTCAGGATGTGTGTTCCCACTTGTGGTTTACACTCCATGGTTTTCATTTGCTTGCGCCACAATGCGCCGAAAAATAAGGAGCTCAGCATTGACATTAGAGCACAGGTGTCTCTTTTAAGAGACCTTAAGTGGTTGCTACGAAAAATTGCTGCAAAGTTGAAGATTTCACTAGGGGCCATCACTCGAACCTTGGACAGAAAAGCGAAAACTGGCCAAACACGACTAGAACAAGGACCGGCGTTCCTAGAAAGACACCAAAACGTGAAGATAACTTCATTGTTACACATTCAAAGAGAAATCGAAAGCTGACAGCTTGATAAATTGCAGCTGCGTTGAACAGAACATGGAAAGGAAATCAGTGTCATCCAGGACGGTGGCACGACGTTTGTGTGATGCCGGTCTAGGAGGGAGAGTGGCTGTCAGGAAACCTTTATTGAGAAAGGGAAATGTTGCTAAGAGACTTAAATGGGTCAAAGAACATGAAAATTGGACAGCGGGCCAATGGAAGAACATGCTTTGGACCGATGAGTCCAAGTTCGAACTTTTTGGTTCTCAACAGCACGGCACTTTTTGGTGCCCATAGTAAAGCATGGTGCAGGTAACCACTGTTTTGGTGGTAGCAGAGTCGGAGATTTAGCCAAAGTTGCAGGAATTATGGATAAAAACGTCTATCATAGGGTTCTGGTAAGACATGCAATACCATCTGGAACACGAATTCTACGTCGTGGGTTCATCTTCTAGTAAGATAATGATTCTGCGTATACTTCTTTGCTGGGTAACAACTATTTGAAAAAAAAAGAATCTCTGGCGCTATAAAAATCATGGAATGGCCACCTCATTCCCCGGACTTGTCGCCGATTGAAGTTCTATGGGAAGAGCTCGATAGAGCGGTAGGCAACGACCATCCCATCAATCGGGAAGGGTTATGCAAGTCCCTTCAGGATTCAAGAAAGAAAATTTCAGCCGAAATGCTGGAAGAATTGACCGCAAAAATGGCCAGAATCTGTGCAGCGGTTATCAGAGCTAAGCGTCGACACTTCGACGAGAAGCTATTATAGCCAAAATTAAATTGTACGGTGAAACTTATCGTATGTTTCATTACTAATGCGCACTAATATTTTGTACTATATTATTTTATGTAAAATATATAAGTCCTGTTGTTTTGTTTCGCATAAAAATGGTGTTTTTACTACCTGTTCTCAAACTTCTGACCAGCACTGTCTATTGACTGGGCACACTGTTATTGTGATCAGCGTAAAACCTGTCCCTCGCTAGTGGCCCTGATGATTGCATGCAGTCGGTTGATCTGAAACAAAAATTTCGAAAAGGTTCTCAAAATGTAATGTACGAGGTGTGTAAATTAAGTAATGAGACTGATTTTTTTCCAATTTTTTTTATTTGAATAGAGTTACAATTCAATATTGTCACATTTAGAATAACTTCCTTGAGAAGCCACACAGCGCTGAAGACGGTTCTTCCAATCCTCATAGCAGTCCTGGTATTCGGATACTGGTAAAGCCTTCAGCTGGTTGCTTACGACTGTTTGAATGTTTTCGAGTGTCTCAAAATAACGTCCCTTGAGGTGATTTTTCAATCTCGGAAAGAGGAAAAGTCACAAGGACTCAAGTCAGCTGAATGAGGAGGTTGAGGAGCCACAGGAATGTTTTTACTGGCCAAAAACTCGTTTATTGAAATTGCTGTTCGACAAGACGCATTGTCGTGATGCAACACCCAGTCGTTCTTGATGATTGTTCTCACACGTACGGTGGTGTGAGTCAAATTCAAGTCTCCCGATCATTCTGACCGTCAACCGACGATAGGAACGCACAAGATCCCGAATTCTGTCGACATTTTCATCGGTTCTTGAAGATGAAGGCCTTCCGCCGCTTGGTTCATCTTCAATCCACTCGTTTTCTTCTGAGAATGCCGCAAACCACTGAAAAACCTGGGCCCTTGACAAAACACTGTCTCCGTGGGCCTGCTGAAGTTTTGCAAAAGTTTCCGTTGCACTGTCCCCAAGTCTGAAGTAAACCCTGATAGCATACCGTTGCAAGAAATTGATGTCACTTGTTTTTTAGAACGCACTAGAAAAAACTGTTTCATGAAAAAAAATCACCTCAGACAACTAAATGACTCTAGCGAGTTCAAATTCGTACTCATTACTTAATTTACACACCTCGTATAACGCCCCTCGCATCGTAGGGTTTTTTTTAGAAATTTAGGTTGAAAAATAAATGTAAATTTCAATCAGGCGTCATTTCGTGAATTTTGTTTTATCCTACAATGCGACGGGCCTTTTTACGTCACATTTTAAGAATGTTTTCGAAAATTTTGTTTCTGATCAACGACTGCATGCAATCATGAGGACCGCATACCGTGCCAGCAAAAGACATTTTTTACGCCGGCCACAATAACAGTGCTCCCAATGAATCTATATTTATAAAAAATAATTGTCAATAAACCTCAATAATATTTGTATTTTAGAATAAAACGAACTTGGTTGAAATCGGTGGAATAGTTTATGAGATAAAAATTCCCAAAATTCGGCATTTTTTTTCCACCGTTTACTCGGATATGTCGCATTAAGGGCAAGTGTCACACCGACCGAGCGGCCATGAGTGCGAGAGAGATAGCTGATTTGCAGGTTCCCAATGATTTCTGAAACGGTTAATTTTTTAGAAAAAAGAAAAGAAACACGTTTCGCTCTGTTGAACGACGAACAACCGCTTTCTCTTCTTTTGCCCGAAATATGATCCGTCTAGGAGAAACCTTGGCAGTAGGGTTTTTACCGACTGGACGTGTGACACATGACCTTAAGGTCCTTACGACATAATATGCACGGAAAAACGGGAGCATTCAACTCAGCGCCAGTCTGACTAAAAATTGCGCTAAACGGAAACTACACTACTAGTAGGGTAGCGTGGTCCAAAACCGACCGCCTAATCAGCAAAGGCAATAAAAGTGCATCAAATTAATTTTTTTGTCCAAACCAAATTTTGATTCTTTAGAGGGAACGTTATTCTAAGTGTTGAGCAGCTTGACGAGGTTTTCAGGTATCGTTTGTTTAAGATACCGAGGCCGTAATGAAAGTCTGCATATTCGTTGTTCTCAAAAATCGTGGTCCGAAACAGACCTCCCCATGGTCCGAACCCGACTCCCTATTTTTTTTACAGCGAATCAAGGGAAAAGGCAAAATTTTGAATTTATTTTGCAACTTGTTAGCAAAACAATACGATTTGGGAATAATTTCCAAATTTATTTCAGAACATTTTAAGGCCTTTTTTAGGAAATACAATTGAATGAATGCATTGATTACAATTTTACTCGCTTAGTGCAAAAATTACAATTTCAATCGCTGTCTGAGCTGTCTTCTGCCTCATAATAACTGCCAATAGCCGACGGACGAGTCGTTTTTCGAGGCTGAAGTTCCCCGTTTTTCTCTTTTTATTTTTGTCGCTGTTTCTCTTCTCGCTGCTTTTTCTTTTCTTCTTTTTCTTTCAGATTCTGTTTGCGATTTTCTCCTTTTTGTTTGGCTTTTTCCTCTGCTCTTCTTTTTTTCTTCTTTCGCTTTTTCTTTTTCGGCAATTCTTTGTACCTCAGCATCGGATTTCAAAATTGATATTCGGCCCGGCGGTCGACCTCCCTTCTTCAGGCAGCGCGGCGGAGCCTTTGGGAGAGGCAAAAGCGACTCTAAAGTTGAAATAAATGACGTTGACGCCCTCGAAGTTGATGTGTCCGGTGGAATGATTTCTTCTTCTCGATGTTGATTTTCTTCCTTATCTCTTCCTCCTTCCTCATCAACATCCATTTCATTCGAAGCGTCATTCGGATTTCCACGATCCGTCGTAGCGCTTGGCATAAAATGTGTTTCTTGAAAGATATCTGCGTCCATTGGCCATATTCCTGTTGATCGGAAGTCGGATTTGATGTTGACTTCATTTACACCAATCTCCAATGCACGCGATACCATCGCCGGAATGTCATGAAATTGAACGACGCGCCCTGGATTCATTCGCATGAATGTATCGAATTGCTTGTTAATCGCAGTTTTGAAGGGCGTGTTTAAACATGCCCACGTCGGGTGGCTGAAGGCGATGAGAGCAATGGGGCGTAAACGAAAGAACATGAATTCCGTTGTCGCGACAAAACTTCAATGCTGCCCAAGAACAATGGAATTCGTGATTGTCCAAGATAAGAAGAACAGGATGATCACGGTCGCAGCGAGTGAAGGTCTGAAAAGTTTTCAAAAACTCGACAAACAATTCCGCAGTTATCCACCCGCTGGAATTCGCTCCTCCTTTTGTTCCCCCGGGCCCGCCATTCAAAAAATGCGGTTGAAACCGGGCGCGCGGAAAGACAAAATAGGGCGGTGTGCGATTTCCAGTTGCCGATACAGTCTGGACGAGTGTCACTAAATTTCCGCGTTGGTCTGAAGTGATATGTCCAACTCGTTTCTGACCACGACGTGAAATTACGCGGACTGCGCTATGCACTGTTGATACACCCGTTTCGTCGACGTTCCAAATATCGCTTGGCCGAAACTTTGATGGTATCCAAGACCGTAAAGTAATTGGAAAAAAAGCAGCAACATTCGTTAGATTAAATGCGCTAGCTCTGGCTAAGCTTGTCGCCTCGGGTTTTCTCAGAGCCAATCGTGGGTGTCTGGACATAAAATTACGAAACCATTCCAAGCCGGATATTTCTTCCCGATCCCAAGAAGATGGATAGGAAACTTTTAACTGTTTCGCACATTGGTAGGCCAATACTCGCGCGTCTATTAGTTTTAATCCGAAATAAATATCAGCCAAACGAAGAAGATGCTTCTCTAGAGAATCCTCCTGTTCTTTGCTGAGCACCTACAAAAACAGAAATTAAAACGTGTTGACGAAAAAATATTCAAAATGTTGAAAAATAAAATTCATCTAATCAAACAAAAATACCTACCGTTTTGAAGACGTTCTCTGCAATCTTAAAATTGTCGACATTAACTTCCGTCGGTCGTTCAGTTACATCTCCTTCAGGAGTTATCTCATTATTTCTCCGATGGAGCAGTAATGTCGAACGAGGAATTCCAAATTCACGTGCAGCTACACGAAGCGAATATCCTAATGCCATGGCAGCAAGTGCTCGCCGCAGAATTTCCGGATCTCGTTTTGGCTTTAGACGTTTGACCGATCGCCCCATTTTTAAAACAACCATGTGTAATTACCGTCAGAAGTCATTAAATCACAGTTTGACTATCAAAAATACGCTAGAAAATCTTTAGCGCGCAAAAACGTAGGGGTCGGTTTCGGACCACCTATTGGCGGTCGGTTTCGGAGCACCGCGACTTTTTTCAAACAAAGACTCGCCGTTTACTTGCAACGATGCAAGTGATCTAAATTTATTAGTGCGTGTTCAAGTCTAGGCCATCAGCAACCAAAACAACCTACCTTTGGATTTTTCAAGAAAAAATAAAACACTTCAAACTGCAGTTCCGTGCAACTCAAAAATGAACTTCCGCGTTGTCAAAACACAACGCGACGCAAAACCATAGGATGAAATGAGAGAAAAAGATGGCTCTCTACCTCCAAATTGTCGGTGTTGTGAGAGCTTTCAAATGCCACCACCGACAGTTTCGGTTGCAGCACAAGTACTGAGAAACATGGAAAGGTCGGTATGGAACCACCGGTCGGTTTCGGACCACGCTACCCTACAGAGAAAATTCTGTAAAAGGTGGGCTGGCTAAGACTTGTCCTTGCGACAGCCAGGCAGTATACAGGGTGAGGCCCATAAAGTGTTACAGAGCAATAGCAATCAAACTATTGATCATATCCAAAAATGTTTCAGACAAAAGTTTCAGTGTTCGAGAAGGCCGTCATACTGGACCACCCTATTTTTTTATCGGTGGAGGCGCTGCAGCTACGTCAAGGTCAACTCCACTTTTTTAAATGGAACCACGTATTTTTTTTCGATGACATTATTACCAATCTTAAGATGAATTCAGCGACCTACAACACAAGGTCCACTAACCTTGGTTTGGGTCTACCGACAGAAGATGCTCGAAGTGATGACCCTCGACTTGTAAACACTTGTAAACACGCGTGACCACGCCTGACGACATGAAAGAAAGAATACGCCGAGCATGTACCGAAATTACACCACAAATGTTGGCTGAAGTTAGACGGGATTTTCATCAGCGAATTAACAAGTGCTTACAAGTCGAGGGTCATCATTTCGAGCATCTTCTATAGGTAGACCCGAACCAAGGTTAGTGGATCCTTTGAAAGTGATTATTTCGATATTTTTCGATTTTTCGACTATTTTCATACTTTGCGTGACTAGAATGACCTTGTGTTGTAGGTCGTTGAATTCGTCTTAAAATCGGTAATAATGTCAGGCGAAAAAAAATACATGGTTCCATTTAAAAAAGTGGAGTTGACCGTGACGTAGCTTCAGCGCCTCCACCAATAAAAAAATAGGGTGGTCCAGTATGACGGCCTTTTCGAACACTGAAACTTTTGTCTGAAACTTTTTGGATATGATCAATAGTTTGAGTGCTATTGCTCTGTAACACTTTATGTGCCTCACCCTGTATAGGTGTGAGAATGTCTAAACAAAACATTAAATCGCAATCTAGACCAGTCACATGTGATTTTATCCAGCGAGAGAATGTCACATGTGATTACCGTAAAACTGGGAAAAAACCTACCTCAAAACGGAGGCTGGAGAACAAAAGTAATAACAATATAACGAATCTCTAGGGAAAAGCAAAAAAAGTTCGTAATATCGAGTTTTCGTTATATTGAGATTTCGTTTTATCGAAGTCATGTTCCAAAAAAATCGTTATATCGAGGTTTTAATAAAAAAGACAAATAAAAATTGCTCTAATTTAAACCGTTCTTTCTCCAAAAAAAATATATTACTACTATAAATAGAGGGATATCTTTTAAAGAAAAAAAGGTTTCAATTCGAGCAATTTTTACAAGCAATTAGCGTATTAGAGCATAATGTATATGACATATTTTTTAAAGCGGATTATTTTTTAATTAAACTAATATTTTGTTTGATTTTATTTTTAAATTCATTTTATTTGTATTTAAACATTTTTATATTTTATTTATATTTTAAGATAATATATATTTTTGAATTAAACAAATATTTTGTGTAATTTTAAAAGTTTGCAAATCTAGACAGTCTCCGTAGAAGCAGAGAGGGGAATGAGAGTAAGGGAGTTCGTTTACCGAACGCTTCGTTATACAGAAGGTTTTGTTCACAAAAATTCCTTGTATAGAGGTTAAGGGCCCTGAAAATAAATTCGTTATATCTATAGTTTTTCTTCGTTGTATCAGGGTTTCGGGTGTTTATCGGAAGGGAATAGACAAATCTTCCTTATATCGAGAATTTCTTTATATCGAGGTTCGACTGTATGAAAAAAGTATGAATGAAAAACGTAGAATTGAAGTTTTATTACATTCTTTATAGGCTGAATCTGCCCGGGCAGATAAATTTGGCGTATAAATGATAAAAACGTATAAGTGCAAAATGTATCTACAAGGTCTCACTGTATATTTAAAAAAAACGTGTTTTCTATAAGAAACTTGATATGTAGCGCCTGAAATACATTGCAATACACGCGAGCGAATCCACCGGCTAATATTATCGTATTTATATACATACGTACATATATATATATGTCTGCGTACTAAATGCAACAAAACGAGAGAACGAGAGGCCGAGCTGCTCGAGGTAATCCACATTGAATCAGCACCACACGCAATACTAGATCGCGAAAGGGTCTACTCTACTTCGCGAATTAATGGGGGAAAAAACGGTGCCACTCTGGTTCCCGTCGATTCTCTCGGTACCAGTTGCAGTGCCGAAAGCAATTTGCGCAACGAGTGTGCATTTGCATGTCCTAAGCGACAACCCCCACCGTATCGATGAAACCGATTGTTACCTGTTTTCTTATTTTAAGATCTATTTTGTAAATATTAATTTGTATCTTGTAAATTTTAGTTTCTATTGTGCAAATTTTGGTTTTGTACATTTTATTTTCTTTTTTTTTTAATTTAATTTCTATTTTTTATCTACTCATGACGATTCTCACTGTCGCAAATTCCCCGTCCAAAAGTCCCCATACACCGAACGTCATAACGGATGAAAAAAAATACCGTAAAGTAAAAACTTCTGGCGAAATAAAAAAAAACAACCGTTGTGGTAAAAGCTTCGTGAAACTGCTCTCGACCCGATGAATCGTCGAAATTATGTGTGTGTGTGTGTGTGTATATATATACATATATCGTGTGTATAAAACGTCGAGACAGGACAAATGATGATACATAGCGTGACTCGGACGAATCAGTCGAACAGGTCGAATCACATATCAATCATTTTTTTACCGCTTTTTTCATTCCTCCTCCTCTCCCTTTTCGTTTCGTCGTCGTTCCTCTCCCCTTCGCTTTCGATAAACGCTTGATAAATGTAAATCCATATATAATGACAGTCAGAGAGCGAAACGTTTACTGTCGTCCATCCGCGCGTTGCTCACGGAAATCTCGCGTGATTGGTCCCTTTCCAGTTGTGTCCTCGCGGCACGTTCGTGACCATATATATTCATATATATACCCATACATTAAAATATATATATATATATATCCGCATATGGAAATGTAATCTTCTGCTTTAATAATACGATCGCGGCAGGAGGGGCAGGAAATTGCGGGCAGAACTACTACGTTGAAAATGCAACGATTTACGATCTAATACGAAACCAACCTTACACACACACATATATATATGCATCGTGGAATAATAGAAGGAGATAGCAGGAGAACAAAAGGAAAACGGAACCAAAGAATTCATATATATGTTTATATATTTATGTGCGCGTGTGCGAGTAAAAGGCCAGCCGATTTCGTCGATTTACTTTTATAAATAGTGTCGAGCCTTTGTTCCATCAAGTATAATTTGAAGGAAAGTAGTCCATACAATACTAAAGATAGTAAGAGCAATAACCGAGGACAAAAATAATAATGTTAACAATATCAATAACATTAACAATTATTATGATATTAATAATAGCAAAAACAACAATAGCCATAAGAAAAATAAAAAAATAATAGAAATAATAGCAATAATAAGGGCGGTGATAAATTGCGAGACAAAGAGAGAGAGAGAGAGAGAGAGAGAGAGAGAGAGAGAGAGAGAGGAGAGAGAGGGAGAGAGAGAAAGACGACAGTGAAACAGAGACAAAATGACATAGGCGCCAGGGTCATGTCTCGCGACAATAAGTGATCCTGGGACTCGATTTGCCGCGAGGATTGTGTGCCAGGCAGTGCCGATTCCCTCACCAATGTATATATATGCCAAATGTCTATTCGGCTCGCGAACGTGTTGTAGAAGACCTCTTAATTATGCGAGAACGAACCACGACGGCATGGAAAACGCGACGAGGGACCGCGGAGGGCGTAACGTATAACAACCAACGTCGTGTCTGCACGGGACACGAAATAGTATAGTACACGCGAGAGGGTTGCGGTTGATAGTACAACGGTAGCAAGTTCGTTAACCGCTCCCGACGTCGGTAAGAAGAAACGCGGTTAAGAGACGCGATCATCCCCGAACCGTGTGTACGACCGTCGCCTTGTGTGAGAGTGTAAGCGGTGCGGTAACGACTTTGGTTCGTTCCTGATGCGGGGGTGGAACGGGGGAGGAATGTAAGTTTGTATCGTAAGAAACGCGTGGAAACCTCCAAAGAATTTGCAAGCAATGTACGTACGTCGAAACTTGCATCTGTCTACATAGAGGGAGAGAGAGAGAGAGAGAGAGAGAGAGAGAGAGAGAGAGAGAGAGAGAGAGAGAGAGAGAGAGAGAGAGAGAGAGAGAGAATTTTACATACATATATATATATATATATATTTATTTATTTATGTGTTTAGATATTGATTCATGAAATTAGAAAAATAATATTTACGTTAACAGAGTGCAGGAATTTTGTTTGTGTGAAATCGTATCTTTCGAAACGGAAATCTACATATATATATGAGAGTTCTATGACTGACTGAGTAACTGACATATAGGCAATGCATAGCCTAAACTGCTGAAGATAGAAACATGAAATTTGGAAGATATGTTCCTCAAAGGGCGTAATGGTTCATTAAGAAAGGATTTTTCGAAAATTAACCCCTAAAAGGATGAAATAGCATGTGAAAGTTTGTATGGAAAATTTTATTCCTTGCGTGTATCAACTTGAACTCCGTACAAATATTCTTCAAAACAAATAATATGCCGCATATTTTAGGATTTTTTAAAACAACCCCTAATGAGGGGTGCAAATGACAAAAATACATTGATTTTGATCAATTATTTTTATTCGTACTAAACAATTTGAGTAAGATTTATTCTTTGATGAGTCGTCATTGTTTTGTCTTTTTTTCTATTTGAATCCAATCTGTTCAGGAACACCCGTGTCACACACCCGTGCCACACGAAATTCCACACGGGCGCAGCCGCGCGCCATAGGTATGTATATATGTTAGAATATTTTGCGCATTTTTTTTCAGAAAAAAAACGATTAAAGGCGAACAAAATGACTGCAGTTTATTTACGTAAGTGTCATTATTCTCATTAACAATCATACTAGATCAATTAATGAACATAAGAGAAATAAAAGTAAAACAGACGAGGCGGGATATAATAGAAACCTTAAAACTAATTAACAATGAATAAAATACTAGCCATAAAAATAAAATAATAAGCCATAGACATAATATAATAATAAATAAAAATATTAAATAAATGAGAAACATGGATGAATAGAAATTAAATATAGGCTCAAGGTAATCGGAAGAGTTAGATAGAGATAGAGAAAGAGAGAGAGAGAGAGAGAGAGAGAGAGAGAGAGAGAGAGAGAGAGAGAGAGAGAGAGAGAGAAAAGGGAGAAAGAGAGGTACTCTTACATTAAAGCCAACTAGAAGATGTATCACATGACATATGCGTGCAATAGAGATAGTTGAAATTTTCGAACATAGATTTCTCAGAGCCGAATAATATTTGGAGCAAAAAGATATCGTCAAGCTCTGTATCAGTAAATTCAACAGAGCCTTATGCTTCGTTTTTCCACAACAAAAAAATTTCTAGTCAAAAGTCTACGAGGAAAAGCTGTTCGAACATTGTGAGGTTATGTCAACGATGTACACGTAGGGTAGGGAGGGGCATGTTGAGCAGTCGGGTAAGTTGGGCAATCGAAATATCTGGAAAACTAAGCACCCCACGTGAGTGCATCAAATAATGGAAAGAGTGATATGGGGGAGGGGAACACATCACGCCATCGCCCGTTGCCATGCGGCGCACTACATGGTAACACGGGATGTTTCATTATTTTTGCACCCAAAAGTAAACAAACGTGATTGAAAGATTTTCTTCTACCATTGTACGAGAAAAAATATTTCAAAGTTCATTGCAATTAATGTTAATGTTTCAAAACCTAACTAATTAACAAGCAACTGTTGGTTTATTACTGCATTGTGCCAAATCATGTTGAATACGTCTGATTTTATTATACAATTCTTACTTTGCACAACTTACCTCATACTCATACTCAACTTATCCCACTATTGAGGCGGTTTGAGCAAATATGGCCTTAGTCATTTAAAAGCGAGTATTTGTGAAACAATAAGGATAACAGGAATTCCCTCTTCATACTTTTTTCCCCAGATAAATTTCCTATTGGCCAAAGTAAGTTGCATTTTTATACAGTAGACTGTTAAGGAATTACAGGGCGATAATTCCAAACTTGCTCGACATGCCCCGCCCTACCCTACTCTTAGACTCAGCCCTCTCGCTCCCGCCGTTCCGTCAGAGTTTAGCGGCGCTCAGCTGCCGCACGAGCTGTAAATCACCGTAATTATAAATTATATCGCACATCATCCTATGTTAATCAAAACGGGGTGAAACGAGCGCGGGGCGGGCGCGTTTATCCACGCGAGCCACGCACCTCGCCGCTCTTCAATCCTCATGGACTGGCCCCCACAACAGACCACCCTTTCACCCTCTCAGCAATTTACGAGCTTCGAGTACGAACCAGTCACTGGAACGACCGCTTTTTCGAAGCGCCGGAACATCAACTGACCTTTTATCGCGCGCATCCTCAAGTCCGTGACGAAACAATTCTCACGCGAAAAAAAGCACGCGGGAGCAAAAAGCCAACATTTTCAGCTTCGACGTTATGGAAATTTTATGGGAATTTTTTTGATCGTCCATGAAAAAGTTGGCTAATTATCGCAGATACGACGCTATGTAGATTTCTCGATTTTCCGGGCAATTTCGTTCACCCCTTTTCCTCTAAGACACGTGACCTCAGTGAGGATTTTTTTAAATTGTAAGATAAATTTAAATGACACGTAGCAACCTGTCGGCGAAGAAAAAAACTACATTAATTATAGTTAAAAAATATTACGCGCGACCATTTTATTTGTTATTTTCATTCATTTTTGTCTCCTCGTTACGATGATATAAAGTTGTATATTATGCGTCTGTGCAAAGGAAGAAAAAGAAGTTGGATTAAATAGGGTCAAAAGAAATCCCTTTTAACTACCGTGCCGACTGTTGTCATTATTTCCGGCTCCGCTTTGCTATAAATCAACATTATGCGCCTCGGTGCAACGGAGACAAAATTACGCTTATAAAAAAACATGGAAATATATACAATGAAATGGTAAATATTTTTTTAGAAAATTACAATCTACGTAGCATAGCAATTGTATAACTGCTGTTATGAAATATAGGAAATGTATGAGGCATTAATTGTTATATAATCGCCTTCATATAATTCTACAAATGTATATAGAATTTCGCCTACATAGAACTATATTCCACGATATAGAAAATAGATAATGAAATAAAAAAAATCAAAAACCATTTCAATTACTTATAAAAATTAGATAATATTGAAAATATGCAATAATCTTAATTTTACACATAGAAAATGTACTGTTACATCCGAAGACGTTGAGAAAGTATATATATTTTTCGGATATATATTAACAGAGTTATAAACGTCGAGCAGCAAATGTTTTAATCCGATTACTACCCCAAGGAGATACGCGTTCTCTTCGGAATAATAATTATGTGGGATCGTTTGCTGTGAGAACTCGAGAGATGTTGTTTTTTTTTTTAATGAATTTGGCAAATCGGAAATATAGGACTTCTAAATCTTGAGTCACACAATAGTTTAGTTGAAAATGGATGAAAATGAAATTCATACTTTTTTAGTACATATTATAATATTGTAAATACTTTGACTGTCTGGAGAGGTCTCGTAGTATTACAAACTCGTATAGCGATCTTCGATGAAAATTTCTTTTAACACACGCACGTTTCTCACACTCTTCTACGGAAGACCCAGGGTACACGTGATAATACAATTTTAAATGCGTTGGTCGTTATCGCGCAAATTCTTCTACAGAAGAGCCAGTTACGAAAGAATGGTAAACGGTACTTTAAAATATTTATTAATTCAACTTGAAGATTGTGAAAATAATGTAAGTTTAACTTCGATAATCCTGCTGAGTCGCATTCTTCTACGGAAGCCCCGGATTTCGTACAGCGTAACGACGAGTAAAAAGTCTTGATTGGAATTGAGTCTAATATACGTCCAATACTACTGTCGAATCAATCTCTTCTACGGAAGACCTGGAATAGGTAGGACAACAACTCTATTATTTATTTCATCTGTTTCTCTGCCGAACCATATTTATTCGTAAAGATCACTATGCCACAATAACTCATTTCTGAAATATTACTACTCTTGAATATCTCCATAACGCAATCTTTCGTATCCGAAACTTCTCTATTCTTAAATATCTGTATTGGGGGCGTCCACAAATTACGTAACGCCAAAATCCCCAATTTTCGCAAAGTAAAGTCCCAAAGTAACGTCTGGCCGGACACCCCCCACCCCTCTATTTCGTTACGTAACGGATGCTTTGTAAAAAGTTTTGGGCTTACATTCAGGAAAGAAAGATTTTTTAGTTCCTTAAGATAATTCATTCTTTAATAAACAAATTCATTGTTTATTAAACTTTAAAATATGGTGTTACATTGTGATTAAACGAAAATCTATTCATAGGACAACATGGGATTATTTTGGGAATCCTATATTGTGTCCTATGAACGGATTTTTGTTCTATTCTTTCACGCATTCTATCAGAGGCAAATCAGAATCGGAATCGGCTTTGGCGGTGGTCACACTTTCTGTGACTTCTACCTTTGCATCTTGGGCTTATGGTAATTTTATTAAGTATATATTCAACTAGTTTTATACCAATTTTCATGAAATTTTTTAAAAAATTAACCGAGATATATGCCTTGTTTTGACGACGAAAAAAATGTTTTCTTCATTATCTCATCGATATCTTAATGAAAGGTTATCTATAAATAGAAAATTAAAAATTTATCAATGTTTATCAAATGTATCTATCATTATGCGTAGCCGCTTTTTATTTTGTTTTTTTTTTCAAAATGGCGACGGTTTACACATTTATTTCTATTTTCAAGGCCCATTTTTGTATTCAAGCAGTCTTTAAACATGGTAATTACCAAAATTTAAAAAATCGGTTACGTACAACCGTAGTTACTGCGGTTACAAAAATTTCAAAAAAAAAATTGAAAATCAGTTGATAAGTTTTTGAGTATTCGCTGGGACAAGGTCGAAAAAAGTTGTTTCGAGAAAAACGCGTTCAAAGTTTTCGGTCTGTTTTTCCTCAAATAAAGTTATGTTTCTTCTAGAATATTGATACTTACATTGAAGTATCTAGTCGTAGGCGATATGACGGTTCTTCATTTTTATTATACTTCACAAAATAATAAGACCCTGCAATTCATCTATTGTGAACAATGCCCCACCTGTAGGAACTGAGGGTTCTAACCGGTCGTGCTATCTGTTCTCACTAAAGTGACGGTAACTTTGTCAATTTTTGGACTTTTGGCATAAAATGTTGCCAACATATTTTGAAATATTTGTACTTTCTAGAATGATAAAAAACAACAACTTTTTTTTCAAATTTTGTTTGGGGAAAGTGGGAAAGGGGGGAAGCTGTCTTAAATTAAAAACTTGAACATGCAGAAATTTTGTTATTTCCGGCAGTTCTGAAATCGTGACGTAACGCAAACCTTGGCCTCCCCCTCCCCCCACGTACGTAAGACCGTAACGTCTGACCGGACCCTCTCCCTCCCCCCAAATTGCGTTACTTAATTTGTGGATGCCCCTATTCTTCAAAGTCTCAAGTGACATCCAAAACATCTGTATTCCGACAATTTAATCTCATAATATCTCTCTTCCGAAACATCTCTATTCCAAGAGCCTCTGCGTTGCATTTGTTTTATTCATCGCCAATATAGCAAATGCAATTAACCTATTACGTGTACAACTTTGCCTCCGCCGTTTTTCAATAGATGGCTGCAGCGGTAAGTGCTGATCGAAATAGGCAGATAAAAAATGTCACACAGTAAGATTGGATATCTGTCAACATAGCGACAGCACCACATTAGTGAATTTGTGTTTGCATCATACATTTATTCTCGATCGAAGATGTAAGTTTTCGAGCTAAATTCTCGTCATTTGCGGGAAGTTTTGATTTTCTGCTTCCATTTGAAGAAAACTGCGGCTGGGGCGCATCGAATGCTCTCAAGTGCTTACGGTGAGTCTGCTCTTAGAGAAAGAACATGTCGTGAGTGGTTTCAACGCTTCAAGAGCGGTGATTTTGACGTCGAGGACCGGCATAGCGGTGGAAGAGAGAAAATTTTCGAAGATTCCGAACTGGAGGCATTACTTGATGAAGACTCGTGCCAAACGCAAGAAAAATAGGCAGAATCATTGGGAGTGACTCAACAAGCAATTTTGAAACACCTTAAAGCTATGGGAATGACTTTTTAAGAATAAAGCCTCAAATTTTGGAAAAAAACGGCGGAAGCAAAGTTGTACACCTAATATAAAATCTTCATGCGCTTGGTATACAATTTCAATACTCACTTTGCTGTTCGCAATGCCCCAGTGACGCCGGTAAGTTAGGAAAATTGAGAACATTAACACGATCGCATTGTAATTTCGATATTATAATTGAAAAATAAAAAGTACTTTATATGGGAAATTTATCATTCGCCAACTTCATATCAATTTCATTCGAATAACCCATTCGTAATATTGCATTTACTATATTGGCCATGAATAAAACAAGTACAACGCAGAGACTCTTGGAATAGAGATGTTTCAGAAGAGAGATATTGTGATATTAAACTGTCGGAATACAGATGTTTTGGCTGTCACATGAGATTTTGAAGAATACAGATATTTAAGAATAGAGAAGGATCGCATACGTAAGATTGTGGAATGGAGATATTTAAAAGCAGTAATATTTCAGACGTGAGTTATTGTGGCATAGTGATCTTTACGAATAGGTATTTTGGAGTATAAGCTATGGTAGAAAAGTTCATGTAGGTCGTGTACTTACCTTTCTACACATGAGTATCTCACAAAAAATTAATTAAAAAAAACCATTCAAAAACGGTTTCTGGTCGCCATAACGCTCAAAAACACATCAAATAACGCCGTACAAGAACAGTACAAAGAATTATTGCTATCTGGGAATACAGAAAGTGTGAAAAAAGTAATAAATGAAATAAAAAGATTACAACTCTGACAGTTAGAAAAATTTCCTGCTATATTGCAAGTTTCTTGATTACAATTTTTATTTCTTTTCTCTACACAAAGTAGACGAAAATGTTTCCCTCATACTTTCAAGCACACCGCACTTCGATATCGTCGCCCCGCTCTATAGACAAACGGGAAACGCGCTAACTTTTTCCCTCACACGCATAAAAAGAAGAAGAAAAAATAACAAAGAACCTTCTCACGTTGATCGACAGAATCGACGTTTTTTATTCTCGTCACCCTCGAGTGAAGAAAAATTGTGGCGACGTTATCGTGACAGGCTGGAGGGATCGAGCGACGTTAAAGTTTCAGGCGACCGTGGAATATCGTCGTCCCACGCCACCGTCAGTCCCCAGACGCGTGTCCCAGGCTCATCGTTACGGAGAAGCGAAAATTCGGTTCGTTCGGCTATTTTGCTATTTTTCCCCGCTTTCGTTTTTTTTTTTTCGTCCACTTCCTTTTTTCGGGAACGGCCTCTCGATGCGTTCGCCCGGTATGGGATCAGGATCGAAGACTCACCGCGCCCTCTCGCACGGACACTGCGATATCCTCGTTGAGAATAGAACTCGTCAGAGACACGCGGTACGTGCTTGAAATCCGTAACTCCCCCGTGCACACGTTAGCCTCACTCGATAGGCCCCTCGGTACAGCCACAACTGAAAGAAAAAATGTTTCCATCGACTCAACGTAGGGTCGCGTACGTGCACCTAAACTTTTGATCTAGGTGACATTTTTTTTTTCGCTAAGTCGATCATTGTCTCTCTAATTCCTTATCGCGAATAGCTGTCCGAACTAGTAATTTTTATTTTTAGCAAGAAACGTTAGATTTGTTTGAGGGTCCGCGACCGAAGTTCGTAGAGTTATAGATATATCATATATACAGTACTGGACAAAACAAAGTACGCACTAGTCGAAATTTCTTACCGCACTAAAGTTTACATAGCGGACTCAAAAATAAAGGTTATTGAATTTCCAAAGTGGCGTTTTAAAGAGGACAAGTTTATCTTCATTTTACTTTTTTAGAAAATTCTCTACGATTTTTTTTCACCCCGGTGCGCACTTTTGAACGTGGCCATTTTTCGGCTATTTTTTGGCCGTCGAAAATTAACTGCCAAGTTTATAGAAAAACTTTTCCTCTGTTTTTTCCATGGTAAACTTAAAAAGGATATCAAAACCTACATTTTTGTTTTTTAGAAAGTCTCGTACGATTTGTTTCGCCCCAGTATTGCATTTTTAGGTAAAAAAGACATGTTTCAGACAAAAAGGCGTCATCGAAGTCATCGAACGAAAAAAAGGCGTCATCGAACTATAGGGTTTCAGAGGAAATGTCAAGGGGGTAAAAAGTTGCATGGGTTCACACTGGAGTGGCTAGAATTTTGCAGAATTTTTTTTTGACATTTTTGTTTTACGATTTTTGGTTGGAACTTTGATGAGTGGAAAGGCTCCACTTGGGAATTATGGGGTCTAGGGCAATATATTGAGAAATGAAATTTGTTTGCATATTCATTTTTAATTAACAACAATCTTTTTAGAATTGTTTTTTCATTTTTTCAATTTTTATTTTTTTATTTTTATTTTCAAAAATAAAAAAAACATCTAGAAAAATTGTAGTTAATTAAAAATGAAAATGTAAACAAATTTCCTTTCTTAATTGTCCTAGACCCCATAATTCCCAAGTGGAGCGTCTCCACTCATCAAAGTTCCAACCAAAAAGGGTAAAAAAAATATCCGAGGAAAATTCTGAAAAAATTCTAGCCACTCCAGTGTACCCATGCAACTTTTTACCCTCTTGACATTTCCCCTGAAACCCTATAGTTCTTCGATGACGCCTTTTTTTCTAAAACATGTATTTTTTAGCTAAAAATGCAATACTAGGGCGAAAAAAATCGTACGAGACTTTCTAAAAAATAAAAATGTCGGTTTTGGTATTCTTTTTAAGTCTCCCATGGAAAAACCGAGAAAAAAATGTTCCACAAACTTTATAGTTAATTTTCAACGTCCAAAAGTGCGCAACGGGGCGAAAAAAAATCGTAGAGAATTTTCTAAAAAAGCAAAATAAAGGTAAACTTGTCCTCTTTAAAACGCCACTTGGGAAATTTAATTACCTTTATTTTTGAGTCCGCTATGTAAATTTTAGTGCGGTAAGAAATTTCGACTAGTGCGTACTTTTTTTTGTCCCGTACTGTATATACGAGGTGTGTAACGAGTAACGAGACTGATTATTTTTCAATTTTTTTATTCGAATAGAATTACAATTCAATATTGTTTGCCTCAAAATAACTTCCTTGGAAAGTCACACAGCGCTGGAGAGGATTCTTCCAACCCTCATAGTAGTGCTTGGGACTCGGATACTGGAATAGCCTTCAGCTGGTCGGTTACAGCTGTTTGAATGTTTTCGAGTATCCCAATATGACATCCTTGAGGTGATTTTTCAATTTCGGGAAGAGGACAAAGTCACAAGGACTCAAGTCAGGCAAATAAGGAGGTTGAGAAGCTACAGGAATGTTTTTACTGGCCGAAAACTCGTTTATTGAAATTGCTGTGTGAAAGGCGCATCGTCGCGATGCAACACCCAGTTTTTTAGATCTTTGGTCTCACACGCATGACCCTTTTCCGAAGTTTTCGTTCATTTTGTCTGTCAACCGACGATTTGAACGCACAAGATTCCGGATTCTGTCGACATTTTCAACGGTTCTTGAAGATGAAGGCCTTCCGCTACGTAGTTCATCTTCATTCGACCCTCTTCCTTTCGATAATGCCTTGAACCATCGAAAAACCTAGGCCCTTGACAAAACATTGTCCCCGTAGGCCTGCTGAAGTTCTCCAGAAGCACGTTGCATTGTGCTCAAGTCTGAAACAAAACCTGATAGCACACTGTTGCTCGAAATTGATGTCACTCGTTTTTAGAACGCACTAGAAAAAACTGTTTCACGTACATTCGCTACGGGCAACCAAATGATTCTAGCGAGTTCGAACTCGTACTAAAGGCGTGTCACATGTTCATCTGTCGCCCCTCGAAGTCCCACATCCGAAGTGTTGCCAGATCGAACGCTTCGTTGCCAGTCTCATCACTTCATTTACACACCTCGTATGTACACATACATTTTGTTCGTCAGGACACGCGGTACCTCGTAATTCGTTTGAATAAATACCTACATGCCTAACTGTATGTATATATATATATATATATATATATATTTATATATATATATTAATTCGGATCAGAAATCCGAATTGTTGGATCCATGTTCCTTTAATTGTTCTGTAAAACTTTGATCAATCGGTCCGGAAAAACGGTTCGATGGATCAATTTGAAAATTTACACGGCTATTGGGAGTATATTAAGCTGAAAAAAACCTGGAAACGTTAGTCTTTCCATAAATATTTGTAAAGTAATGGTAGATTTACTGAAACACCAGAAACAGTCATTTTTTTAATACTTTTCTTCTAATTGATGTTAAGGGTGGAAAAAAAATTGTTTCTCCAAAATCAATAAAAGGGTCTTGTAGGAAATGTATTCAAGTTTTCAAAACTGCCCCTTACTTCCCTGTGCGATCATTGGTTGCTGAGATATCGCTGATCAAAGACAAAAGGATCCTTTTTCATTCAAAGTCCGATATCTCAGCCTAAAATTGACGTAGAGAGACCGACAAAAAATGAAATTGTAGCTGAATAAACAAGCTAACTGACCTATACATTGATTGAACTGAAAAAGAACTTTCAGAGCCCGTGGACCCTTGAAAAAAAAACAAAATTTTTTTAAAATTTTTGTCTCGCGGTATTTCTTATGATAGCGACATAACTGTAGCTCATAAAAAAAATTGCGAAAAGATCTCAAAACTAGAGATTTGAAGGTTCAAAATTCTTTTTTTTTAATCTCGATACGACCATTTTTCACAGAGATACAGCGCTCCAAAAAACACTTAAAAAAAGGGAGGGAATGTTATGTTCCTTTAATTCTTTGGAGTAGTGTATATAAAAATGTCAACTCAATAAAAAAACGTAATATATATATATATATATATATATATATAAATTACGAATAAAGTACATGAATTTTTTATTCCATTTGAAATATATCCTCCATCAGCATTACGGCGTAGGTATATGACCTGGGAGAATTCTCGTACGTCGAATAAAATATAGTCGAAATCGAGGCACGTACGCGCCCGTGCGTCCCACGAATCTTTCGCACACGATAATACAGCGCCCGTCGTACATTATCGTACCAAGGTACACATTCGTACGTAAGGGACGACACCCTTCTCTGCACGTGGACGATACGAGAAAAAATATTGTACGAAATAGAGGGGCAAAAAAAGACACAAATAAGAGAAGAAAACAAATGAAAAAGATTTTTATAGGGAAGCAGGAGCGCCAAGAGAGAGTGAGCGAGAGAAGCATTCGTTAATTTAAAAAAGTAAACTGATACCCCGCCGCGGTTTGTGTACGCATACCTGGGGAGAGACGTGTATACGAGCGGATTTCCAACATTTTTTTCCCTTCCCACGGAAGAAACGCCATTTTTCTACTTTTATTCGGCTTACCTGTCACCGCCAGGCGGTGTACTCTCTCAGCTGATTCTCCGCGACTTGATAAAGTACAAATTTCATTAAATTCTCACTCTCGCACCTCTGTCTGTGTACAGTAACATTTGTTTGTGTTTTTTATGTTCTTTTCTTTTTTCATCGTGCTCTTTTGTCGGGAACCTTGATGCGCAGATACACACACATGTCTCGCTCTTTTTCTCTTTTCGTTCTATCGCCATTGTTATTGTTATATTTTTTAAGCTACCTCATTCGTGAAATTGAAGCATGGGAGACGTTGTTAAAAAAATTGAGCGCATAATTCATTGTACTACTGTGCTATTAGGTTATTATATTGAAACATTATTCTATTGATACATTGTTACATTATTTTATTACTGTATTGATAATTAACTATGTTATTATCTCATTTGCTAATGGTTTTGATTCCAAAATGAAAGGATTCAATTCTTTAATTAAAAAAAAAAATACCATCGAATAGTCTATTCATTAGTCAATACATTAATTTGAAGAAAACAAGCCATTAAATCGTACTATTTTTAATATTGATCAATATAATTATATTGTTATATTATTATGTTATTATCTGATTTTCTGATGGCTTCATTTGCGAAATGGAAGCATTGCATACACTGATTTCAAAATCAATGAAATAATTAATTAAAATATCATATTAACATTCTATTATATTAATATATTATTATATTATCGAATTATCATATCATTATATCATTGCACGATTATATAAAGTGCTAGACTTATACCATTTATATATGACCCTCAGAGACTGCTTCGAAAGTTATAGGCACGTTTATACACACACACACACATACATATATATATGAGGCATTCCACGCTATTTCACCTAGCCCGTAACCCCGGCCATTTTTTATTTTCCTGATTTTTTTTTATAAAATTGTACCGCATAAAAGAAATACCCACACCAATTTTTTAATTTTGATCTCTTCTCGTTTAGGAGTTATAATTTTCCAAAAAATGTTGGTTTCGGAAGTTTTGAAAACGTTTAAATGCTGATAACCTCTGAACTAATTGAGATATCGACAAATGTCAGTATATATATTTTTTTCATTTTGAGTCATACTTTTATGAAAAAATATGAAAAAAATTATCAATTGTACTGAACCACGTATTTTTTGCTTCGAAAGTGGAAAGTATTTTTTTTTAGGATGATTGCCATTTTTGATTTTTATCAAAAAATTCTCTAAAATAGAGTGACCCATTCTATGATTTTTGAGACTAGTCTCGTCGTGAGCCCATGTTTCCTTCTATTTTTTTTGCGAAATAATCATATTTTTATCATTTTAATCGCCAATAATGCTATATATCTCCATTTTAATCTTGAATAATGCTAATAATGAAACTGTTCATTTTTCATTTGTGCTAAAATTAACGAAAAATAAGATCTTTTGTGCAAAATGAATTTTTTTTCACTAATAATATTGACCAATACTAGTAAGACAATTCTCAATCGGATCTAACAGTTATCACTATTCCAGTTTCTATCCTTTTCATAAATAAAATAAACTAAATAAATAAATATATGGGAATACGTGAATTTAAAAAAAATAATGAAATTATATATATATACACCCTTGGCCAAAAGTTTGGGGCATCCTGCAATTTTTCTTTCCGGACAAAAAGTTGAATATCTCGGCCAAAAAAAATCGGAAACCAATTTCCCAAATGGGGTTTTGAAGAAAGTAAAGTCAGCTTCAATTTGCTCTTTTAATTTTATTTTTTCGATTTTTTTTGTGCCCGGTACATCATTTTGAAAATGATGGTTTTTCACGATTTTCGCACCTCGCAAAGTGGTTCGCTGGACTTCGGAAAAATAGAAATCTCGCTATTTAGTGAAATGATCTTCGAAAAAGGAAGTGTTAGCTTTAGTTTCGTTTCTTTTTTTTAATTTTACAATTTTTTTTCGCAGAGAAATTTAGTTTTTCTTAAAAAAACGGCAGGTTTCCGTAAAGCCGGCATCGTGCAGCGTATCCTGAAAACGATGAGGTTGAGAATATTTGTCCTAAGAACTAAAAAGTTTTGTTTTGTTATTTTCGCGTTGTTAAATTTTTTTCAGATTTTTTTTGGCAAAATTCTTTTTTATCGCTAGTTTTGGTTGATCGTCGACGATTAATCTAACAAATTTATTGCCGTTACTTTACAACGAAGATGTTTTAAGGGAAATATCAAGAAGAGAAAAGCTACTGACATCTTTGGCCACAAATATTGGGCACCCCTATAAAATATTGATATTTTCAAAAGTACATAAAGCTATTATAGTTGTGTTGCACTAAAGCTAAGTTCGCATTATCAAATATAAAATTAAACAATAAAGAATCGTCTTGAGGGAATTGCAAAACATCTGGATCGTAAAAATTGACTAATAAATACATTTAAAAAACAAAAAGAGTTCAATGGGATACCCTAAACTAGACAATGAAGGAAAACACAGGGTGCTTAATGCTTTTGGTCAAGGCGTAATTGAATTTGTACGTCGTACTGTTCAAACGACATTTTCTTTTGATTTTTAAGAGCACTTGCCACTAATTTTCGAATCTGCCGAAGTGTAATTACTTTATGTTCCCGATCATCTTTGATTTGAATGACAGTCAGTAGTCATTCGTTTGACTCTGTATAAGCGCAGAACGCCATTTGATTCGTACGACGTACAAATTCAATTATGTCCGTTTTCTTGAAAAGTTACTTTGAAACAAAGATATTTTCATTAAAACATCTTCGTTTCGATGTAATGGCAATAAATTAATTAGATTAATCGTCGACGATCAACCAAAACTAGCGATGAAAAAAAATGTTGCCAACAAAAATCTGAAAAAAATTTAACAATTCCAAAATAACAAACAAAACTTTTTAGTCCTTAGGACAAATATTCTCAACCTCATAGTTTTCACGATACGCTGCACGATGCCGGCTTTACGGAAACCTGCCGTTTTTTCAGGAAAAACTAAATTTCTCTGCGAAAAAAAATTGCAAAATAAAAAAAAAAACGAAACTAAAGCTAACACTTCCCTTTTCTAAGATCATTTCACTAAATAGCGTGATTTCTATTTTTCCGAAGTCCAGCGAACGACTTTGCAAGGTGCGAAGATCGTGAAAAACCGCCATTTTCAAAATGACGTACCGGGCACAAAAAAAATCGAAAAAATAAAATTAAGAAAGCAAATTGAAGCTGACTTTATTCTCTCCAAAACCCCATTTGGTAAATTGGTTTCCGATTTTTTTTGGCCGAGATATTCAATTTTTTGTCCGGAAAGAAAAATTGCAGGGTGCCTCAAACTTTTGGCCAAATGTGTTATATATATATATATATATATATAAAATTTCATTCTTTTTTTTAATTCACGTATTCCCATATAATTCTTTATTTAGTTTATTTTATTTATGAAAAGGATAGAAACTGGAATAGTGATGACTGTTAGATCCGATTGAGAATTGTCTTACTAGTTTGGTCAATATTATTAGTGAAAAAAATTCATTTTGCACAAAAAATCTTCCTTTTCGTTAATTTAAGCACAAATTAAAAATAAACATTTTATTATTAGCATTATTCAAAATTAAAATGGAGATATACAGCATTATTGAAGATTAAAATAATAAAAATCTTCTAAAAAAATGTGTTTAATTCGCAAAAAAATAGAAGGAAAAATGGGCCCACGATGAGACTGGTCTAAAAAATCATAGAATGGGTCACGCTATTTTAGAGAATTTTTTGAAAAAAATAAAAAATGGCAATCATCTTTAAAAAAATAGTTTCCACTTTTGAAGCAAAAAACACATGTTCCAGTATAAATGATAATTTTTCCATATTTTTTCACGAAAGTATGCTTCAAAATGAAAAATATATATATACTGACATTTGTCGATACCTCAATTAGTTCACGGGTTATAAGCGTTTAAACGTTTGCAAAAGTTCCGAAATCGACATTTTTTGAAAAATTATAACTCCTAAAAGAGAAGAGATAAAAATCTAAAAATTGATGTGGATATTCCTTTTATAGGGTACAATTTTACAAAAACAAATCAGAAAAATAAAAAATGGGCGGGATCACAGGGTAGGTGAAATGGCGTGGAACGCCTCATATATATGGGTGTGTGTGTGGGTGTGTGTGTGTGTGTGTGTGTGTGTGTGTGTGTGTGTGTGTGTGTGTGTGTGTGTGTGTGCGCACTCACACACACACACACACACACACATATATATATATATATAGGTGGTATATGTTCTATAAATGGTGGTCTTATTTATATAAGACTACCCACAGCCACGATACACCGCAATGAAGTAGGAGAAGGAGAAGAAACATTTCCCTTTTTGTTTTCCTTAGCGAACTTTAATTAAGCCGCGGTAATTAAACTTCGGCAGAAATGGAAATTAGTTGTTCGGTTAATTCTGTGGCGTAGCTCCACAGGGAGAACGCTCCGGCTGCTTTTAACCTATAGTATACATAAAAGGAACGTAAAAATACGCGTCACATTATCTGTCCGAGAATTCCTCGTACCAATCTACTTTGGCGAGGTACCGAGTATTTTTACCTTTATTTTCTGTCAATCGTGTATGACGAACAATCGTGATTCAGATTCACCCGAGTAAAAAAAGCAATGCACGTTTTGAAATGAATCATTATATATATATATATATGTTATCGGTAATGTGTTTAATGCAGGTATTCTATAGAATACCTAGTTATTTTATACAATGCCGGGTTCGTCAAGGCAACGTATAAAATATTTTATCTATCGTTAACCATTACATAGTCTACCTAGGTAATGTATGCAATACCTAGGAATTATATAGAATGCCATTAGGAGATCAGGTGAAGTATAAAATAATGGACAAATAAAAGTTAGGGTGTGTGGAGGGCTGGTGTGGGCGTAAGACATTTCGGATGTGCGTGTGCAATCGTGGGGTGCGTAGAACACTGGTGTGGGCGCACGGCACTTTGGAGGTGCGTGTGGAATAGTGGAGTGCGCTGAACACTGGTATGGGCGCAGGGCACCGCGAATGTATGTGTGGAATGGTAACGTGCGTGAAACACTGGTATGACGGACTCAGCTCTGGCTATACCTATATATTTATGTTATCGCGCTCTCCGCTTTGTACTGATTTTCGTCAAGTTTGGGCGGTAGATATGTTCCACGCACCCCACCATTCCACACGCACATCCGAGGTGACCCGCGCCCATACTAGTATTTCATGCATCCCACCATTCCGTTCGTCGTTTTTAAAAAAAAAACATTCTGATGAGAGTATTGAGATGACGAGCTGTGGGTTTTACACACAACTAATATATAGTCTTGCCAAGTTCGAAACGACTCCTCTGTGGAGCCAACCGTGGACCCGTACTATCCGCCATTAATTGTCCTACCTTCATATCTAATCCCGACATACAGCAATATGCCAACGTCGGACAGTGTCGACTAGCGACGAAGAATCGACAATTGGTGTGTTTAGCTCGAACCGACCATGGGCCAGTAACATTCCCCGTTATTCAGTGTCGTATCGATGTAGGTAAACGATCGGTTAGAGTCCATCGTCGGCTTTTCGTGCGATACTTGACTATTTTTTCCGTATACTCCTAACGTATTTCCAAAGTGAATGAAGAAAAACGATATGCTAAACTTCAAAAAGTGCGCAAAATGAAAAAAAAAATGACGTTGGAATATACCCTCAGTGAAGCACAACAAATGTGTGAGGTATCGAACGATTTCATGTGGCGTGTGTCGTCCGTCATGTTCGCGTGTTCGCGAAAGTAAAATAAAGTTGGAAAATATAACAGTATTTCGAAATGTATAGTAAACGCGAAACCGCCAGTTTATTAATCGTACAATTTGAAGAAAAACGATCAACGAGACAAAACGTTATCGAGTTAGTGCCAGAATCATCCACATGGAAATAAAATATGTGTGAAAATATATTTCTCGATATATTAAAAATAGATGTAAAATATTTTTCTGATATATATTAGATATATGCAATATATACGGGAAATGCTTTGAAAATATATTCGCGATATCCAACTATTCGTCAAAAAATATATCTTCAGAATGTATAGAGAATATATGTTGGATATGCGATTACATATATTCAAACTATATTTGAAATATACTTTAAATATATTCAAAATGCATCTAAAATGTACACGAAATATATTCATACTATATTTCAAATATTATTGAAATATATTTAAAGTGTAAATATACTCGAAATATATTCAAAGTATATTTCAAATGTACTCGTAATATATCTCAAGTGTACACGGAATACATTTAAAATAAGTACATTTTTGGCATATTTTAAGATATTTAGAAAATCTATATACCTAAAATAAATTTTGTAAATATCTGCAGGAATCAAACAGATATTACAAAAAAATTTACAACGAATAATTTTGAGGTGCAATCCTATTTATTTATGTTAATTACCCGAAAGTCTTGAAACGGTCCAATTATTATGTACGCTTTGTTGACGGTGAAACCTTCGAAATCGAATTCTTTTACGTTGTCACGATAACGTATCTCCTGTTATGCTCTCGGTAAATATTTAAAAAAAAAACATGGTCGTCGACTAATCATGGCCAGGAGATGACAGCACCTGAGT
>OZ010720.1:13137706-13174633 GCA_963932345.1 Ophion ventricosus | reverse complement strand
CGGACTAGAGATGGATACGCGTTGCCCGAACGACTGCAGTAATGCAGTTAATCTTAAAAATGAGAACTGTCAATTAGCGCGACACTAGAGTCCCTTAATTACGGTGTTATAGTGTACTTTCCCCAGACTCTTTTTTTTTCTTGCCAATCTACAAAAATGAAAAGTTATTCCGGCTCGGATAGCGGCCTTATGACCCTCTTCTTTTTTGCGGCGCTCACTGTACCTGCATACACGGATAACGGCCGCCGCTCGACGGATTTGAATAATTCATAGGTCGTTCCGCGAAAAGAGAGAAAGGAACAGACAAGGAAAGACAGAGAGAAAAAAACCAACGCGCCACGAACTCGTTCAACAGGCTTCGATGGCGATAGGAAGCATGCAAAATAACTATAACTGTGACGTAAAAACTACAAAAAATATTCTTCCTTTACGTACAATATTCATTGTGTTTGCTGGAAGTTTACCAAAAAATACATAGAAAAGAAGTGAGGTGTGCAAATCTCCTTTTACTCGATAATTATACATATACATATATGTGTATATATGGTGGGTAAAAAAGGATTCGCCGACCTCGCCTTTTCTGTGACTTTTCCGAAGATTTCCCTCAACATACGCTTTTTACATTTAAAATAAGCCATCGAATAAAAAATCTACGGAAATATGTATACACGCGTGTACACGCTTTTCCAATTCGCTTGGATGCAACTCTTGAAAGATGATATCGCTTAAATAGGACAACTGTTCGAAATTTTGGAATTTTGAAGATTTCGCAAAGTGGCCAAAAGGGTACAAACAATTTTATTCGACTTTTAAACCATTTCGAGGGTCCATATTTAGTGGAAAACTTTCCGCCGATTACAAATGTCGCTGAATTTTTGGTGAAAGCTCAAAATTATGCAGGCCAAACGCAAAAAAAACTTCTTTCCACACCCTTTTAAGGATTTTTCGTAAAAATATTGAGTTTCGGGGAAAAGCAGTGGTGAATTCGTTCTCAGGGAATAAAAATTCATCGATATAGATTTAGAAAAAAAACATTTAAAATCCAAAGTTCTTTTCCCGTCTCGGCTAAAAATAAATCGATTTACTTAATCGTCGATCACTTCTTTTCTGTTTTGATTTAGAACTTCATCCGTGCTCTTTCTCTTCGTTATCGTTGTTTTTTTAAATGCCCTTTGATTCGTGGAGTTCAATGACATTTCGATTTTTGCAAAAATTTCAAAGCTGGACCATCGATTGTTGCTAATTTTTCCATACAATACCTTTTTTTACGGCCATTGTTTAAATGAATTTTCCGGGTGAACGAATGGATATATCGGGATGAATGCAGCGGCATTCTCTACGCCCATCAAAATCCTTTTTAACCCCCTTCCTCCATTAAATTTATGCAACTAAAATATTATCGACGCTACGGCCGTTTAAAATCTCGCTGTTTTGGCGATTTTAAAAAAGTGTTATAAACAGTCGAAATTATTTTTTTTCGACTTTTAGACTGGTTCAAGGGGCTATCCGATAGGAACTTTTCCGCCGATAATGAATATCACCACATTTTGATCCAAAGTTAAAAATTACGCGGCCTAGAAACGTGTTTTTCTTCACTTTGGATGGATTTGTATAAAAATCGAGGCTTTCGGGAGAAATGAATTGTGAATTCATGGAACCACAGTGATGTTCTTTGTGAGATGTACAGTAGTCGCAATTCCAATAATGCCCAACTTCCGCGTTGCAGAGAAGCGAGTCTCCTACCGCGATTGTAACCGGACGCCTTTGGGACATTCCTTGATTCTGTCCCATGCCCGCGGCCCCCTCTTATTTGTGTCCCGGTATATAGGAAGGCCGACGGCACTGAACTAGCGCGCCCGTGTTCGGATCCTTTGAGCGAGTTTCATCTTCTATCCCCCTTTGTCTTCCGGCACGACGTCGGAGCTCGTTTTCCGGGAGCGCATCCCACGCACATAGAACGCGGTTGCCTTTCTGCTTATCCACAAACCGTCTTTGCCTCTTATTTCTATCAATTCCGACGTCGTCAAATTTCACCCGGCATAATGTAGACATAAATTGTTTAACGAGAGAGAAAGAGAGAGAGAGAGAGAGAGAGAGAGAGAGAGAGACGCCCCCCTCTCCCCCGGAAATGGAGCAAAGGATATACCGTAAACCGGGGTAACGTTGGGACGCTTTTTCAGGTTTTTTATAACTCCTGCCAATATATATTAAGCTAGATATTGGGAGTACAAATGTCTCCGCCGTTTTTTATAAAAAATTGGGCATTTATTGTGAAAAAACAGTACTTTATGTTTTATTCAAAGTATTGTCCATCGCTAGCCACTACTTTTTGCCATCTTTCTGGCAGCATATGGATACCGCGTCGGAAGAACGCTTCATCTTTTGAGGCTATCCACAAATCGACCCAATTTTTGGTATCTTTATATGATGTGACGTACTGCTCAGACAGGCGGTGCGTCATCGATCGAAATAAATGATAGTCAGAGGGAGCAATGTCTGATGAATACGGCGGGTGGGGTAAAATTTCCCAATTGAGTGTTTCGAAGTAGGTTTTGACCGGCGCCGTAACACGTGGACGAGCATTATCATGCAGGAGAATAATTTTGTCGTGTCTGGAGTAGTAGTGGGCGTGTTTTTCCTTGAGTGCTCCGCTCAATCTCATCAATTGTGTTCGGTAGAGAGCCCCAGTAATGGTTTCATTCGATTTGAGCAACTCATAATACACGACACCAAGCTGATCCCACCAAATACACAACATGAGTTTTTTCCATGAATATTCGGCTTGGCTGTCGATGTTGAAGCATGGCCAGGTGGTCCCCATGATTTTCTCTTCTTTGGGTTATCGTAGTGGATCCATTTTTCATCACCAGTGACTATACGATGCAAAAAACCCTTTCGCTTATGCCTGGCAAGCAGCATTTCACATGTGCAAATTCGGCGTTCAACGTTTCTCGGCTTCAGTTCATATGGAACCCAATTTCCTTGCTTTTGAATCATTCCCAACGATTTTAAATGATGTGAAATTGCTTGCTGAGTCACTTCTAATGTAAGTGCAAGTTCTTCTCGCGTTTGGCAAGAATCTCCCTCCAATAATGCTTCCAATTCCGCGTCTTCGTACACTTTCGGCCTTCCGCTACGTTCTTTGTCTTCGACGTAAAACTCACGACGACTTCTCTCACGTAAAGCAGCCTCACTATATGCTTCTACAAGCAATCGATGCGCCTCAGCTGCAGATGTCTTCAAATGAAAGAAGTAAATCAAAAGTTCCCGCAAATGATGCTTATTCGGCTCAAAACTCGACATTTTCGCACGAATAAATTATGTGATGCTGATACAAAATCGCTAATATTTCAAGGTTTTGCCAGATGTCCAACCTTACGATATGACGTTTTACATCCGACAATTTCAACCATAACCTCCTGGTGGGGCCATCTTTTGTCAAACAGCGGAGACTTATTTGTACTCCCAATAACTGAGACTATGGTGTTATATGAAGTTAAGGCCTTATATACGCGAAAAATTTCAAAATTTTAAATTTTTTTAAATTTTTTATTCCATTAGCCTGAACGGTTAGGAATATTTTAAGCTTTACAGAATTGAAAAATTCCAAAAATGATTAAAGTTACAGCATTTAGAGCGTATAATAGATACCGCGCGGTGCGCCCGACCGCCAACATCAAAGCCGTTTTTCCACGATTCACTTTTTTGAACCTTGTGAAAGTTCTAACTCTTGAACGAAGGTTCAGATCGCTTTGAAATTTTTACAACATATTCTTAGTATTATCACCTATCGTGTGAACCACAGAAACAAAAATTTCAATGACACAAAAAAATATAAAAAATAAAATACCGACAGAAAATTGAGTAAAAAAATTTTAAGTTTCGAATTTTTATTATAATAAGTTTTTAAAATAATATTGTTGGTTCACACTGAAGATACATTCATTATGCAATTATAAATATGTTCATTTTTTTTCAGACACCCACATCGATGCCGAGAACTTTCACCATCAACGCGCGCGCAAAAAAAAATACATTGATTTATTATGTTATATCTCCGCCATTTGTTAATATTTCTGATTTTTTTTACCATGTGCATAAATGATCGGTAAAAAAATGTTGCCAATATATGCGTCATTTTTTTTTAACCGTGTCTAGAAAAGTGCCTTCGAAAATCGGCGAAATCGCGTATATAAGGCCTTAACCTTCTTCTTTTAAAACATGGGCATAATTTTACTTTACAACCAATGACACCCTCATAGGAATCCTTCATCTTTGTTTCAATCTCACCCCATGAATTGAAGTAACTTTGGGACAGTACTGTTTTTGCTTAGAAACACTAGGGAACAATCAATCTGTCCGAATGTTACATAGAAGTGTTTCAATAGAGACTTAAGACACAGTTTTTGAAATATTTACAAAAGGTTTTATTACAAATTTGTATAAAAATTTTACGACTTACAATAATAGTTTTTAAGCATTAGGATTTAACATAACATAATTGGTTAGGAAGGTAATATAAATTAATTAGTCAAGTGAATTTAAAACTTGTTCGTAAACCGTATTAGTTCGTGAACTCTAAAAATTTCCCGTCGGCCAAATCAAGTAGGCTGGTTGATTTTCTGGACTATTTCATCCTTCGAATAAAAAATTTCGTCAGACTTAGCTGGCCATTTCCAGTTTATAGCAGCCTTCATCATCGCAGAGATAAATACTTTTTTGGCATTTTTTATCTCAATGATCCGTCCCGGGTAAGGCTCACCTTCGTGTCTCACCAGAACATAGTTGCCCACCATAAGGTTATGGTAGAAACTTGAAAATTGTGGGGTTGGCATTGATGGAGTAAGCTGTTCTTCCAAATCACTTTGGGACTGTCCCAATGTTGCCACACTCAGTGCTGAAAATGTATAACTTTCGAGTTATAAAATTAAATAACAAAATGAAAGGTATAAATAATACTTCAAATAGATGTCAAATAATGTACTTCTAAATACACATACCTGCCGGTAGTGAAATATTTCCAGTTTTTCGAAGGCAAATGAAAGTTTTAACATGAACTAAAAACGCTACAACGAACGGTGAAAAACAAGATGGACTGCCGTCGGACGTCAGTACAACTACAGCTTCAAATATTTTCCGCGAGATAGTTGCAATACCAGCGTATGCAGTAGCGGTGAGTGCGCTCCAATTCATAAGGTACGGTGTTGGTGTGAAATTCAAAAGTCGAATATTACGCGATGTCCCAAAGTTGTACCTCTAGTCCCAAAGTTACCCCGGTTTATGGTATATATATATTTATACAGTTGCGTGCAAAAGTTTTGGGCCATCTTATTTTTCAGGCATATTGCATTAAAATACGACGGTGAGAAAAAAATTAACGAGTTATAACAACATGCATTCACTTATATTTGAAAACAATTAATTATATACATAGATATTGTATATAAGATTTGATTGTCTATAATTTTTTATTTAACGAGTGAGTAAAAGTGTTGGGTCTCATACTATTGCGTGTGAAAAACATGACCAAATTTTTTTAAACTAACATAACAAAACGAGTTTCGACCTTCTTTACTTGACGCATTACGTTGTTGCCATGCCCTTAGCAGTGATAACTTGTTGTACGCCACTTCGGCGTACTCTAAAAATGTTGCCGTCGAGACTCGTCCCTGCCCCTTCCGCTACCTGTAAAAACCCCTGTAAATACAACCGGTAATTTTTAAGTACGCTATTTCGGATAAACATCAACGCTCACCGTAATTACTTTAATCGCGCACAGTATACTTGCGCTCGAGTCTTGGCCTGTCAAAAAATACGGTGAGGTTATGCCAACGGACTCGAGCGTCGTCTGCTCGTACTCCGGCGTAGTCGATTTACGGACGCGCCGCGATGTCAGCGCCCCGATACCCGACCGGTGACACTTTCGCGTCGCGATCGGTAAAACCCGCGACGCTAACGCCGCGATTGGCCACTCGCGACACCGTCACCCATGCGACTCGCGTTACTTGTCCATCGCCGCGATACCCGCGCCGCGGTCGACGACGCGCGGCACTAGGACAATGCGACACACCCACCGGGGTCTCGGGCTCCGCAACCCGCACTCGAATTCTTGGCGGCTAGACGGATCGCCGAGATCCGGGGCAGGGTATAAAAGGCGGAGCGCGAGGCCCGAAATCCTCAGTTTCCTCCCCTCCCCGACGGGCTTTGTCCGAACTACCCCGTCACACCCGCTCCGAATAACTCCCCCGCTCTCTCTTCTATGCCAACCCGGACTTGCTTTTAAACCGGACTCCGAATCCTCCCCCCAAATGGCCCTTTCAAGGGCTAAGGCCCAACCATACCAACGTACGGTTCGTCCCGGCCTCAGCCGGCCGCTTTAAGGGCTAACGCCTAAACCCCGCCAACCTAACGTTGGTTTCGGCCTCTAAACGGGCCTTCTATCGGTTAGAGTCTTAACTTCTTCCCCCACCCCCCTTAATTTTTGGAACCTGCGCAGAAACCACCGGCGTTCAGAATTTACAACAATTTTGGCGCCCAACGTGGGGCCATCTCCGTTTAATTTTAAACCACGAACCTCCAGCTCTCCGCACTTATGAAAGTCGAGCATACACCTACCACAGAAATAGATCTCCTGAAGAGATCCGTCGGTCGGTCCCGCAAAACGCAAATGAAGCGTACGCCCGCCCGGTTCTTTGAACGCCTCGCGAAAGCGAAGATATCCCCTGAATCACCACTTCCGGGAGGGGGAAAACTCGGTAGCGCCCAACACACCTTTACCATCGGCTCCAAACCTCTCCATACCCGAGATGGCAGAACGGGTCGATTCCAAGGGACTTCCTCCCACCACCGACTCAACTGAAAAGGCAGGATCATCCAGCATCCCTGCGCCCTCAGCACCACCAATGGACACGCTTAGCAATTGGGCCTCTTTGCTACGCCTCCTGCAGAGTGCGCCCCCGTCACTTCCGCTGCCTACCTACGGGGAGAGCGATTACGAAGACCCAAAACTGTCCCTACGTCGCTGCGAGGAATACTTCCGAGCAACCTGCACGCCCGCCTCCAACCAAACGCTCACCGCCGCTGAAGGCCTTCAGGGAGATGCGGAACGTTGGTGGACAATCTATAAACCACTGGATTTCGACTGTACAAAATTCTAGGAATTGCTCCATAGCAAATACGACAGTCCGGTCATCATCTCCAGGCTCGACGGGCAGTTGTTCTCCCGTAAGCAGGGTGAACGAGAAGGGGTCGGCATATTCCTGCAACAAAAGTATCTATTGTCCCAACGGATACGAGCAGATGAACCGGAGGCAATGAGGTTCGCCACCTTACTAGAGCTTCTCAAACCAAACCTTCGTGTGGCGATAAGGCCGAGTAACCCAAGAACGCTTGCCGCCTTAATGACCAAGGCAATGGAAGCGGAATACGATTTGACTGAACCCCTCCTTCCACCTCGCCCCCGGAGGGAACAGGGGATCAAGATTGATAAACCGGTAAAACCCAGCACAGAGGGCGCTTTTCTGCCACAGTGTTGGTACTGTCCGGATAAACACTTGCATCGTGACTATCCCGTCCTCGCTCAGAGAAAGACGGCCCGACAGGAGTCGGAAAACCAAAACCGGACGACGGATGCTCCCCGTCCCGTCGTCCACAACCCGAAGTAGGGTTAACGGACCTCGCTACGGACGGCAATGAACTACCTCACGTCTGGGTCATCCTCCATGGTGAAGAGGTATGCGCCGCCGTAGACTGCTTCGCTGGCCACTGCTCCGTCCAACCTAGTCGTCTGCCTCCCGGTCATCCGATCACTCCAAGGTCTTCCACCGCCAACCTGGCCGGGCGGGATAGTCAGATGGCACTCACGGGGATAACTAATTTCAATATCACCATCCAAGGACCCCAATCTAACGTCGAAGCTTGGATAGCACCAGATGCCCGAGAACCTCTCGTCCTGGGCTATCCTTGGTTAAAACAACAGGGGGCCATCGCTGACTATGGCAATGGCATCCTCTACCTAGGTAATCAAGCACGCTTCTCGGTGAGGCTCACTTACGCTCCCGTACCACAAGAAAACGCCAACCAGATCGACTTAGCAATGGTCCAACACGCATTCCCATCCGAATACCAGCGGGAATTCGAGACCTTACTTCGGAGGTACCACCAGCTTTTCGATTCCTCGAATGGTTTACTTCAAACCACGAGTACGAAGCATGAGATAAAATTATAGGGTGAGGGCTAGACAGCATTTTCAAAAAATCGTTTTTTTGCATTTTCTCAAAGTACAGCATTTCAAAAGTATTCTCTAAAAATTTTAGACAAATCGGAGCATTATTCATGAAGATATACAACTTTGAACACAGCCGCCTCGAGCGGGTAAAACCAGGTAGTTAGCGACAGCCGCGCGCTTGAAGATCTAAGGGATGATAGGGGGTTTTTTTCTACCTCTAAGGTATATATATAACTATAACCGAATGTCAGACATTCAGATATTGGTGCTACATTGTAGTACATTGTGCATTTGCTTTTGCAGCAGTAGGACGTGAAACGCCGAGCTGTGAACAAGTCGTGTTTCTGTCCGTTTGTAGCGTCTTCCTTTTTAAATTAGTTGAGATTTCTTGAGTGCGAAATGAAGAGGAAAATTTCAAGAGAAACGAGAAAGGCTGATCGTATTTACAAGTCAAGAAGCAGGAAAAGAAAACAGACTTTCAATCCAAAAACCGCAGAGGATTACGATGGCGGAGCGAGTACGTCGGCGAAAAAAACTAAAAAATCAAAATGAATATAATGTGCCGAAAACAAATCACGTTGAATTCAGAATTTTAAACTATTTCGCTGTTTTTACAGCCATTTCGAATCTCATAAAATGTGCAAAGTGTGATGGCAATGTATTTTTTGGTATAACAAGCGAACGTGGTCTTGGCTTTAAAATTTCTCTTGTGTGCGATAATTGTGCTCCTGAATACATACCATCGTATAATTTTATCGGACATTCATATGAGATAAATCGAAGATTTATATTAAACACTCGAGAGGCCAAAGTAGTTCGACGACGGAAGAAAATCGCTTCTACTGCGACTGCTAAGGCGAAGAAAGGGTCACTTTATGGTGCCGGAATAGATGATTCAATGTAAGTCCAAAAATAACTTTTTTATTTGCATGTAAATTGTACTTAAAACTTTAAACGCGTTTTTCTCGAAAGCACGTTTTCAAATTCGGTGATCACTGTAACTCCAGAACGGCTTGACCGATCGTTTTCAAATTTGTATCACTTATTCTGTACATAATTGTCCCCTGGATGGACGAAGGATTTTTATCGGCGGTGAATAGTTTTTTTTTATAACTGAAAATATGAGTGAAATTTTTGTCGAAAAAAAAGTTTTTACTTTGAACATCCGCCACTTTGTAAAAATTCGAAATTTTCATTAACCCTTCGTCCATCCTCGGCTCAATATGATTTACTAATGATCCCCGTTAATTTTTTTGGTTTGAGATGATCCAGTGATGAGCAGCAGTGATCACCGCGAAACACCTTTTTTCTGGACCCCTCGCAGACTGACTGCATCTCGCTTATTTATCATTATTTTTCAATGAAAATTTTACTGTAGCTACTAGAAATATTGATTATTCATATGGGAAAACATTTTTCACTAAAAAATAAAACCTGTAAAAAAAATCCCGAAAAAAGCGTTTTTTGCGGCGTTACAAGTAGCTCTCACCCCTTAACATCCGACAAAACCTTCCGCCTCGCCCCCTATGGTTATTCCGTCGCTAAGCAGGAAATCATACGGGAGCAAGTAACATCCATGCTCAACAAAGGGATCATCGAACCATGTACCTCTCCTTACAACTCACCCATAGTTATAGTTAAAAAACGTGACGGTCAATCCGGGTTCTGCGTGGACTACCGAAAATTAAACTCCGTCACCGAGGATGTCTTGCAGCCAATTCCGAACATCCACGACGCTCTGAAGGTACTCGGGACGGTCAAGACCTTTTCAACCATAGACCTGAAGAGCGGATACTGGCAAATATCTATAGCATCAGAAGTAAAAAAATTGACCGCTTTCACTATGCCGGACGGCGCCACCTACCAATTTCGGGTGATGCCGTTTGGCCTCAAAAACGCACCAAAAACGTTCCAGCGCCTGATGAGCCAGGAGATCCTGGTAGGATACGTTGACCGCATCTGCGTTCTATACCTTGACGATATCATCATATTCTCCAGCACCTGGGAGGATCATCTACGCCACGTAACCCTCATCCTTGAACGTCTGGCCATCCATCACCTCACCTGCTCGGTGAACAAATGCCACTTCGGGAAGACGGAACTGGCGTACCTCGGACACACCGTCTCCGGGGACGGAAACAAGGCTCAGAATGAGCACGTGCGCGCCGTACTGCAATTGGTTGCAGGAATACATCCCGAACTTCGCGACGCCTGCCTCGCCCAACACCGAACTCCTGGTGGGCAAGAAAAAATTCCAATGGACCCCTGATGCACAGAATGCCTTAGACGCCATCAGAAGGGAGATTCAAAAACCCCTTGCCTTAAGTCGGCCAAATCCCGATCTCACGTTCATTCTTCAAACGAACACGAGCAAAATCGGTATGGGTGCCGTACTCTTCCAAGAGTCTCCCACTGGCGAGAAGCTGGTAATTAGTTATGCCAGCGCCAAATTTGATGCAACCCAGGCCCGGTATCATCGGTATGAACAGGACTACCTCGCCGTGGTCTGGGCAATAAAACGATATCGCAGTTAACTCGAAGACCGGCCCTTCGTCTTACGGGCGGATAATCACTTCCGAATCATTGAAATTTGGATTCGTCGGAGAAAACGCACTTTCTGGCAATCTGATGCTGGCCAATGCTGATATTTTTTTTGCAAAAACCAATCTGGCGTTTTTACTAATTCTTTTTACTAATGAGTGGTTTTTTTATCCCAACGCGTCCGAACAGTCCTCCATCCTTCAGGCCTTGGGATACTGTACTCCGACGAATGCCATCACGATCTTCACTACGTAATTTTCTCGAAATGACTGCTGCAGTGTTTCGTGAGACTATAATGCACTTCCTTTTTATAATTTTGTCAACGTATTTCGTATTCTTCGCGGTCTACCACTTCGTCTGTTGTCCTATAACTAATTTGTTAATTTATATTTACGAATAATATGATGACCGTACTTTTTCCAATGCATAAAGTAGTCACAATATCGCGAAAACTTTTTTCTTCTGAAGAAAGTTAATCTCTTAAAAATTTGAAATGATAAACGAGTTCAGGAATTAAATATTTTATCGCTCAACTCAAAAAATAGGGTTGCCCGAAACTTTCTCACGACACTGTATATGTACAGTGGGTAAAAAACGTATCTGTACGGCACGATTCAACGACTTCAATACTAAACGATTTTAAGAAACGCATTAGCTGTGATATGTATTCCTATTATTTCCATTCATCGGTGCCTGATAACCGTTTCCTACATAGAGAAAAAACCAAATTATTGGTGTACCATCGTCATATATACAGAAAACGTATACGCAGAAGATTTCATGGTCCAAAAAGTTTCCGTACATTATGCGACAAAGAGAAATAGTTCTTTTGTTATTCATTGGCGTATTGTGTAGGTAAATGTAGACAAGGCTCTTACTTTTGTGTGGACGAAATTATTTTCCTTTCTCAGTATTTCAAATATCAGTCAGTCAAATATACGCAAAAATCAAAATTCCGATCACGATTTGTGAGTTGGTCGTAAAATTAAGAAAAGAGTGTCAGTGTCTTAGAAAAATAACAAGCAATGTAAAGTTGTCGCATTCTACGGTCCAGTACATTGTTAACCGGTATGAAGAAAGAAAAAGTTGCGTCGATCGAAAACGCAGCCGCTCTCCACCAAAGCTAGAACCGTATCATAAACGGGCAACTTTAAAACAAATTAGAACAGATCCAAGAATGAGTGCTCCAAATTTGTCCGCAATGATTGAGACCGATTACAATGTAAGTGTAGTACCCGAAACAGTGCGGAACATTATTAGGCACGTTGGGTATACTGGCCGTGTAGCGCGAAAAAACCCCATTTATTTTTTACGTGAATAAAAAACAATGCATGGATTTCCGAAAGAACATGTTGGTAAGCCAATTAGCTTCTGGACTTTCGTGATATTCAGTGATGAGAGTAAATTAAACATCTTCGGTGCAGATGGTCGTGTTATGTTGTGGAGAAAACCGAATACACAGATGCGCACCAAAAATTTGTATCCAACAGTGAAGCATGGCGGTGACGGTGTTCTTGTGTGGGGATGTATGACCGCAACCAGAGTAGAAAAATTAACATGAATTGTCTGCATTATGGATTAATACGTTTATATGAACAATTTTGAAGATAATTTACAAGGAAGTGTACAAAAATTAAATCTGGATGCGGCATTCATTTTTTTACACGACAAGGACACGAAGCACACAGCGAAGAAGGGTAAGCAAGTTTTGCTCGAACTTAAAAAAATTGGGAAAGCCTTGAAATTTATATTTTCACTTGCACCTGCCAAATTTAAGCAAGTTTGGCCACCTACTTATCGAAATAAAAAATCGAAAAGATACCTTCGAATTACATACGGTCTTATGGTAAATACTGTTATGACGTAAGAAACAATTCCATATCAGTTGCTTAAGAATTGCTGGCTTATTGCAAATTTTATGAGGTATAGATTTATCTATAACAGAGGTGTAACAGAAAAATGGGCCCGATTGACCACGCCTGCTATGAGCTATAGCTAATAAATATGACGAAGAGCACTCAAATTGTTTGGCATATGGGCGCACAAGCCCTTCGATGTGGCAGCGCTGTGACGGGCAGGGGGACGTGGGCGGAGAGACGAAGATTGAGACAGCGCGTACAGTGGGGGCCACCTAGCGCTGTCTGCTAGACGCATTATGTAGAGAGTAGGGGCCAACAAGGAAAGAAACGAATAAATGGTTAAACGTACATTTTTTGGTTAAACACAGCCTCCCTAACGACCATCCCCTTCCAGCAAAGTCGTTTTTTCGAAAGAGCTTGTATACTTTTTTTTATATTGATGCTCCAGAGATAACATAAACACGATGTAAATACAGCGAAATTGCTGCCTACCCACTATGAGCGCGAGCGCACATCACTTCTGCAGCGTTGCCAAGTTTCATACTTTGAATGATGCCTTGAAAATAAATAATTTAGTAATCATAAAAACTTTTAGAATGCTCTATAAAGTAAAGTAGTACAACTTTATTCATTAGAAAATAATAATATCGATTTATATACAATAAATTTGTTATGCAATGAGATATTATTTTTTCATCGCAAAATGAGGTTAGTACTAATGAGGTTGCCCTATGTCCCTATGCATAGGGACCCCATCGTTCTGCGCATCCCTCAGAGTTGGAGCAGAACTTCCTTAAGGGCAGAAAACCCTTTAGACGCCCGAAATCGAGTGATTTTTGTGATTTCTTTTGAGGGTGATGAAATAATCGCATCATTTTAAAATTTTAATGTGATTTTATTATAGGTTCAAACAGCTCGAAAAAAAATTTTTTTACGAAAGAAAATAGCGACGTTATAGCCTTTTCCCCCAGGCGTCTTTCCTGTGCCATTAAGAAATGCTCCATTTTTCACATTTTTACTGTTCAGCTGAAACCGAAAACAAAAATATTTTTCGATTTCTGACACATGTAGGGAATGGATAAACCTATAAAATTATAAAAAGGTATAAAACTGAAAATTACGCAGGCTTTTTAACCAAAAGTTCAAATTTTCGACCATTTTTTCGACAGTTTTTATCCCAAAAAAATTTATCTACGCGAAATCCTTCAAACTTTAGGTTTATCCTTCCGGTAATATCATAGACAGAAAAGTCTCAAAATTTCAACGAGATCGATCAATAACTTTTTGAGCTACAGTGTGAGCAGTTTTTGAAAATGTAGTTTCGAGATAATAGCGTTTGAAGTTTCAATACGATAAAACTATAAATTTTAGTGACTTACCGATCAATCAGCGATTCCAGGTCCATACACTAACCCTTCAACTTCCTCGAAAAGCTGATTTTATTCCATTTGCTGCTCTTTCCGGCCTGTACAAGCTGCGTTTGTCGAGGACGAAAGGCTCATCCGGTTCTGCCTCTCTATCCGTGCCTCGTCGGAGTTATTGGCGAAAACTCTGGCCTACGTCCCAACAATTATGTCCAACGAATTCATAATTCTTAGAATGGAGGCACAGCCTTCACTAAACACCCCAACAGCAATATAGGCTGCGATTTCAACGATTTTGAGCCCAGAATGGAGGTGTTTTGGAACTAATCACCAAACTGTTGCGTTGCAACTCTCGTTCGCGTTTTGGGTATGGCCACCCAAGCATCTTTCGAGTAAATCTTCCCTCGACAAATCTTTGTAAATTGGTAAGAGATGCTGCTTCATCTCTTCACCAAGTAACGGAGTTACCTGGCTCACTAGTTCGCGGTATGCAATCTAGGCGCTCTCCACTGTGAGCTATAACTCCGTAAATCTTTCATATTTCGATTTTTGCTTTTAACAGTATCTTTTTAATATATTATAGTTTCGAAATATTAAAAAAAAATCGATTTTTTGAAAATTCTAAAGGGTTTTCTTCTCTTAAGGGACAACACCACTGTGACGGCTTCAAAAAATCGATTTTTTGAAAACCATCTAGAAAAATCTAAAATACATTTAAGATTAAGATGCCGTTGGACCCAGGTCGAAAAAATAATTATTTTCGGAGATATTGAATATTTTGTGGAGCGGTGCAGCGCTCCGTGACGCTCGGGGTCCCGGCAATTACGCCAGTCTTCGAAAATTTGAGCAGAGACGATTTGCTGCAGCGTTGTTTGGGCGGCTTCACGCAAAACAACAACGAAATCTACAACAAATCAGTTTGGGCAATAGCCCCCAAGTGTCAGCCCGGGAGCAAAAAAATCGTCGATATTGCAGCTGATATCGCGGTATTATTATTCAATGATGGCCTGAGAAGCCTCATGAAAGTTTTGGAGACGTTGGGGATAACTATCGGCCCAAATTGTTTCAATTTTTGCGTTGAAACCGACGCAGCGCGGATCGAGCTGGCGGAGCGCTCGCTCACACACGCTGCAAAAGAGGCAAGAAGAGCCTCTACAAGTTCGAGAAAAGATGCTAGGGACAATCATTTGCTTCTTGAAGGCCAGCTATATGGTGCCGGCATCGCTGATTAAAGGTAAACAATTTTTTTTCCAATTTATCGCATAAATTAACAAACCTAAAACTTTGAACGCGTTTTTCTCAAAACCACTTTTTTGAGTGCGGCACGCAGCAGAACTCGAGCAAATTTGGACTGCATCAATAAAACTAGATTATCTAAAGAAGTACATAGGATTTTTTCGATATCTCAATAATAAAAAAAGTTATAGCCTATTTTCGACGAGAAATTTTGCTCGAAAATCGTCCTTTAATTTCAAAAGCGTGCCTATTTTTTAAAAATCAATATTTTTTCAAATCCCTGTGTACTTCTCTTCAAAATATCATATTATTAACGAAAACACTCGGTATTTTTTTTCAGATCGACTTTGAAGAGAGTTCTGCTGCGTGCCGCGAACCACTGCAGAGGCAACAGTACCTGACGCGGGAGCTTCCCCAGCGTCACCATGGGGCGTGAAAAATTTGAAATTTTTTTTTTATGTATCTTCAATAAACAACGAACAAAACAAAAAAAAATTTTCGAATATCTCTTTTTTTTCCACAAAAAAAAATTCTTGAAAAATGGCAAAAAAGCAGGGGGTCACAGTGGTGTTCTGCCTTAAGAACTGGTTATCGCGCAATGTGCCTAACCAACTCCGTATACCTCCGCAATCGCCTGATTTCCTCCTAATGAAACATTTATAGGATGGATTGGGCAGGCGAATAAAGAAATATGCGGTTCGAAATACGGAACAATTAAAAAATGCACTTCAAAAAGAGTGGCACAAAATCGGGTTATCGACAACATCGAAACTCGTCACAAGTACGCAAAAACGCTGGAAAAAAGTTTTGAAGACTAAGGGTGGACCCACTGATCACTAGTCATGGTAAGAACAGAAAACTACGATAGATAAAACTAAAGTTGTGGTACATGTACGGAAACTTTATTGGTACATATTTGGCTAGTTCTTGATTTGTTTATTTCTTTACTGAAGAAGTCAGTGTTTTTAGATTTGTTTTTATGTTATGTTTATTGTTAATTTGATTATTCTTACGGTAAAAAAATTAACATCAATATATTAAACAAAGATCGTAGAATAATCTAAAATAAATTAGTTTGTACAACGTTTACGGAAACTTTTTTGACCCCCTGTATATACGCGGTCATTCAAGATAGGTGTAACAATAGGAAATCTCGGGTTCGGCAGGTTACTCCGAAGATTTCCACTCAGGCTTTTTTATTTCGATCGCGTCTTTAAATGGGAAGCATCAGAAAGTACGAGTTCGATATTAAAAAAGAACGCTGAAACCCGCCATATTGGACGATCAGGAAGGGCCGACGAGTACCATTGCCTGTTAATCAATCCGGTTCGAGACTCGTAACAGACCCCCCGATTTGACGATTTACGTATCCTTTGTTATCTCTCCGTGTATTGTATGCCGCAGTTTGAAGCTCGACGAAATTCATGACGTTTTCGACTTGCACTGTGAGCGGTAATGAAGAAAAAAATCATGCTCGAAGAGATTATTCTCCGAATTATCCCTACAGAAGTGGATAATTCAGGCGGTGCTGCAACTGGCGAGCACAAGAAGAGCATCGTTTTTTGGGTGATAAAGATGAAAACGACATTACACTTCTGGTTTCCGCGTGACTTTCTTACATTAAGTAAATAACCCCCGAGACGTGAATAGTCTGTCATTGAGACGGAATTTGATCGACTACCAGCTGGTACTAAGAGAGCAAAAATAAAATCGATGCTTCGCTTCACTGACTGGCCATTCACGCCTTGGGGATTATTGACTTGATCTAGGATAAAATCGATCGCTGTTGTGATGAGTACGCCGCACAACGTTAAATGTCATGCAGAAACATCACCCGCAACGTCGATTTCATCCTTGTCACGTAAACAGAGTTCCTGTCATTGTACGCGCAGCTTGCAACTCCGCCCAAATTTTCCACTCGCACTGATCGAAAACAAGATGAAATCACCGGCGAATTTAAGCGAATCATTTCAGAAATCTCGAATTGAGTCTCCAAGAACCATTCAGACCGTCGGTATCGTCTTTGCTCGCTTGGTGCCAGCTGTTAGTCGCTCGAGCTTCGTTATAATGGCGCACCATGCACTTGTCAGGAATTATTCACTTGATCTAAGATTAAATTGATGATTGCTGTGGAGGGAGGGAGGGAGTGGAGGGAAGAGGAGAAGGGAGAGAGAGAGAGAGAGAGAGAGAGAGAGAGAGAGAGAGAGAGAGAGAGAGAGAGACTTGACGAAGTACATGTTCGTGTTCACTCATCGATGCACGAAACGCGCGTCTCCATACTGTCCTGTCATCGAATTAAAAACTCATAAATATTCGCCGGTTTTATTCGGCAAAGTACAGTTTTTCATAGAACGCTGAAAACAAAAAAAAATCAAATCTTGTAGTACTTGGCGCCACGTAGTGACCCATGTGTACAAATGCCTTTACCATTTAAAACAAGAGTCGACAACAGTATACTGATTTCACAGTATTTTCATTCCGCAACACTGACTCTTTGTTTGGATTAATTTTATCAACCGATGTAAACATTTTTAGGATTTCGTAAAATTTTATTTTGGCATTCTAATATCATCCGAATGTGATAGTCGAGCGGGTAAAATAGAAGTACATTAAAGTTGAAGTGAAGGATTCTAATGATAATTAGACAACTATATTGAGAAGTGCACGTTGAGATTGTTTGAGATTTGAAGATAAACTAACTTCTCTGGGTCCAAAGGAAAGACGTGTGATTGAAGCGGCAGAGCCTAGGATGGCGAAGGGGATACCACGAGCGAGCATAGGCCCAAGAACAAAGGGACAAGGAGACAAAGAGATGCAGTCGAGGATTACTAGAAAAAGGGATTAGGTCTAGATAAGCAATGAGGTTTTTTTGTGAGAAATAGTTGATAGCGGCTATGGAGTGTCGGATGTTGCGTGAGAATGGGTTTGGAAATAAAAGTCGTGTGGGATCTTGACACCAACGTGAATTTCATAATTTTTTTAGTATATGAAACGTTGACAAATTTCTTTCCAGCTCGCGTCCCATTGTTGAGGTTGAGAAGAGAATGGAAAATATATTTCGAAAGTTCCGGTTAAGAGCATACAATATTTAACCCTAGAACTCATGAGACATTTTTTTACCTTCAAACGCATGGCAAATCGGCCCAACGGGGATAATAGAATTAATCATATATGAATTTATTCGCTTTTTCCATAAGGAAGAGAATCATGCGCGAGAAATCTAGTTAAATTAACAACCAAATGCTGAAGAATCCATTCAGGACTGAAAAACCGAAAAAATCAGACAAACCCTTTTTTCCATAAAAATTTATATTTTTCAACCATTCAACTGATTTTCAAATTTCAAAGGGAGTTTCAAAGAAGACACATTATACTACCCGAAAAAAATTACTATCGCTGTGTTCAGTTAAAGAAGTATAATTATTCGGGCCATTCGAAATGGCGGAAATTCGAAAATTGAAAAATCGGAAAAGTCAATAGAAAAGTCACAAAAAATTATATTTGAAGTATATTTTTATTGTTATTTCGTACTAAAAAGTTGAACCGACTTAACCGAATGACGAACCGATACAAGTTTGTGATCGACTGCCACACAATCAGCGCAGAATCGCAGTCTGTGCTCTTCGCACATACGTCGGCAGCGTTTCGCAATGTGTGTGGCATTCGCGTACGTTTGATCTGGGCGCAAATAAATGTTTGCTTTTCAATGCGCCAATAGTATTTGTGACTATTATACTCAAATTAGGACAGTTCAGAAGTAAATTGCGTCACTGCCAGCGATCAACCAAATCCACGAGCGACCTGGCACTACTAGGCCTTTGAATTGAATTCCAGAGGGTGTTCATAAAGTACTGCAAGTGTTGTCGTAAAAAACAATTCATTCAAGATATAGTTACAAATGTTTAGAAATCTTCGAAGTATATCCCTACACATTTTTTTCAGCGACTTTCCCAGGCAGGGTACGCGCCCTAGAAGGCCGTGACGGGAACCTCGTTCGGATCGGTCGTCACGGCAGCTTGGATCGCCTCAATGCCGTCAAAATGGTGACCTTTGAGGGCGGTCTTAATCCTCGGAAACAAAAAGAAGTCTGCCGGAACCAAGTCGGGGCTGTAAGGGAGCTGGGGCAGCGTTGCCAAGCTGTGCTTCGCCAGGAACTCACGGCGCAGATCTTGATCGCGTACCATTGTTTGATCGTTTGTTCCATCGCGCGGCGTGATACAGTCATTGAAATGGCTTTCACAAAATCAACGATACTGACGCAACCACTACTCGGAGCAGACTGACTTTTGAGACGTTGTGAAGCCAAGCGTTCCCGCCATCTATCCCAAGCGACCGGAACGCACTGTGACGTATACTCGCTTCACCATAAAATCACTTGCATTACTTTATGAACACACCTTGTATGATTCAGATTCGGAGTTACGGCTATCGCTGGCTAGCTTAGGAGCGTCGTTCAAAGTTCATGTAGGGTACGAAGGCCCTCCAGTTATGCGTTCTAGGGTTAATGCATATACTTATGCATATATTTGATATATTTAATACATATATTCGACAATTAATCTATATATTTATTGATAAATATACCGAAAGTAAAAACATAAAATACATATACATAAATATATACTAGGTCTATGCATAATTCCGTAGGAAAAATCGAGTAAATTTCAAACCCAAAATCTTTACCAAAAAAAGCAATTTTATTCAACTAAATTTGATTGATTCTGTTCAATGACTTTTTGCCATCTCTACACGAGCTTATTATCCCTCTTTCATAGAAGTCCTGAAATCTTTGGCAAATAAGTCGTCCACGTGGTTTTTGAGAATGTCCAGGGAACTGAAGGTTTTGTTATTCAAACTGTTCTGTAGCGCCCGGAACAAGTAATAGTCTTAAGGTTCGGACTATACGGTGAACGCACCAAAACATCCCACCGAAGCCGCATTAACTTTTTCCGGGTCATCAGAGAAACGTGTGGGCTAGCGTTGTCTTGGTAGAATAATACGCCCTTTGTGTTCGCCAGTTCATGCCGCTTCTGATCGATTGCTCACTTTAATTTGGGTAGTTGTGAGCAGTACTTGATCAAATCAATCATTTTGTTGGGTGGCAGTAGGTCAAAATAGACGATTCCTTTCCAATCCCACCAGAAATTATCCAATTGAATCATTCGCTTTAAAATTGGTTCGTTTTGAAAGCGTTTGAGTAGCAAATCGCAAGCTGAAATTCGGTCCATTAAATTCTTTTCGCTCAGTTCGTGCGGCACCCAAACATTAAACTTGGTTACCATCCCAAGCTTCCATAAATGTCATGAAACAGTTGATTGATTAATTTTGAGGTTATTTCCGATGTCCGTAGTCCTCTAATGCCGGTTGATGTCGCTTAAAGCCTTGATAGAGATAAAAATCTCCACAACAGAATTTCGCAAGCCACTTCCGACACACACTTTCGCTTACGGCATTCTCTCCATATACGGCGCATATCTTTTTGTGATTTTGCGACGCGTTTTTGCCTTTTTTCATTAAACTTCCGATCCGTCACGGAACTAGATGGATACTTTTTTTCCACTTAATATACGCACAAGTTTCAGCTTCCACTTAATATACGACACTTCATATGATTGACGCATATCTGCGAGCAGCGAAACAACTGCGAATGACATCTTTTGGAATTTCGCTACGGAATTATGCATAGATCCAATATTTTGAATACGTTTATTTTGATATATACATATTTGCCAAATGTTTGACAGTTTTCGTAAAAGCTGTTTTTTAACGTTATTTCTTTCACTTAATGTTTGTATTTAATATTCACTTAAATAATACAATATAATAGTTAAAATAGGCTAAATATATAATATAATTAATAAATCAATAAAATTGATATATATATTCATACATATAAATTTACAGGGCAGAGGCATCGCCTCGCATTTTTCTTTTCAACCCCTAAAAATATAAACACCACCAGAAGTGGTGTTCATTATTCCACTCGTGCAATTTAACCGCCTCTCGCCACGAAAATAATCGCCTCCAGGCTACACACCCAAATTTACGCTGAATCTTATTGAGAACGAGTTCGCGTATATTTTTTGACATGGTCTCGCAGTTTCATCCATTCTAGATTCGCACCCTCGAAGTGGCCCCATTGCCGTGAAGAGACCGAGAGCCTCGTTCAAATTGCGAGCTACATTTTTTATCGCGCATATTACAAAATCATGAAACGCAGGTATAGACGGCCGGCATAGGTATATACACACACACATATATATATATATATATATATATGTGGGTATATACATAGAAGCCGTGTTACAAAAGAAGGCGACGATGGCGCAAGAAGATTTCGTCTGCGCACGTTGAAGGATTCTTGAATGAGACAGCCTTCCGACGGTCCAGCGATAATGGTTCGAGAATCGTTGAACGCAAAAACGGGGGGTTGGGCTGGGGGAGACAAGGGTGAAATTCGAGAGGGAAAAACGACGAAAGGAAAAAGCGGGCGAGAAAGTTAATTTAGTAAAGAGGCTTCGCGGGGGATACCAAACGTTTGTAATCCTCGACAAAGCAAGAGCAATAGCATCGCCAATTTTATTTATATATATATATATATGTATATATATATAGTAACCCCCGGAAAAAACTCCCGAGAACTATCCGAAAAAAATGCAGGGCACTTCGGGACCGGAATTCAAACCTGGGACCTTTCGATAGCCGATCGAATGCTCTGGCCACTGATCTACGCCAGCCCGCTTACCACACTCTTCTCGGATAGTCTGGTTATACTTTGTAACGTTACGATTTCGCAACGTTACAATATATATATATATATGTCTGGGTGTATTTTTGGGCGCCAAGGACGATAAAATCCGATGCGATAAAACGTTAAGCTAGGATAACGAGTGAAAAAAAAAGAGAAAATGCGGAGGTCAGACACTACAAAATATTGAGAATTTTTCATAAGAATATGTAAGAAGTTGAAGAAAGCAAAATGAAAGAAAAAAAATTGGTAGGTTTTCAATATTTTTTCTGTGGAGTTTATTGGGATGACGAGGTCGGGATTTCACACACAATTAATACATAGCCTTGCAAAGTTTGAATTTTTTCTTTATTAAAAAATATTAATCAATAATGACGTTATTATTATTTGAAGAATCCAACCGGCAAGAAGCACGGTTGGTGCTTCTGGTAACTAAGGTCTTCTGAAATGAAAAACTTAAAAATGCACTTTCAGTACATCAATAAAACTTTTGTATGACCGGATACCTTTCTGAAATTTTGAAAACGACGAAAAAGGCAAAGTGTGGAAAAACAAGTTCGATTTGTAACGAAAACAAATTAACTCTCTTCTTATTAACAAATGGATAAACATATCAAAAAATCACCCGGTTATACAATAGAAAAAGTTATAAAATATGCTTTGTCCGATTTCGAAGTGAATCGGACTAATAGATTTTAAGATACGACTTGTAACGTTTCACAAAACAGTTTCTTAAAAAATGCAATAGAAAAAAGAGTAAATCGCAACGAAGTGGTTCGCCGTAGCGCAGTGAGCGATCTAACCCTTCGAAAATCGTCGAATCTCCATGAGTTTTATGAATTTTTACAAAACCCTTGTTTCAAATTCCAATTAAGACCCTATGCAAGATTGTATTTTTGAAATTACAGGGTTAAACAAGCCCCTCAATTAACCGTAACCCGCGTCATGACTTACAATTAGCATCGTCACCGCTTTCGCGGGGCATTGTCGCGAGTTCGTGCGTTCAATAAAGCCACTGTATAATAATGTATACGGAGGTGAGCGCAAACACGTGAGCTGGCATGTGCAAAATTATTAATGAAGCCTGTTGGCGTGAAAGCCTCTTGCATTCTTCGATGAGCGATACTATCTCGCGAAAGTCAATGACGGAATCCAATGGTAATTTAATCGTTAGCTCTACTCCAAAGAGGGGGAAAGAGAAAGAGGGACGGAGAGGAAAGATGACAAGGAAAGCGGATGCAAAGTTTGATACGAACGGCGTCTGCAATACGAACTTCAAATTTCGTTCGAGAATCACGGAAAGTTCTCACTTGTCAAACGAAGAGTATCCATAACGAATAGCAGCGAACTTTCGTGCGATCGATTCCATTGAAATTCTGATCACCTTCAACCATTATATATTCGTTTGAATATGTAACGATGATAAGGGCGCTTCTCCTTCTCGCTCCCATTATGCCTTTCTTCCTCTTTATTTCTATCTATCTTCTATCTTCCATATATATATATAAAAGGCAAAGTCCTGACTGACTGACTGACTGATTCATCATCGCCCAGCATAAACCGCTAAATGTAGAAACGTGAAATTTGGAGGACATGTTGATTTTGTTGAAGGGATTTTTCGTAATTCAACATCTAAGGGGTGAAAAGGGGTGGCAAAATTTGTATGGAAATAAAAAAAAATCTAGAACGATTTACTTGAAATTTGGCATCTGTGCTTCTTGACACAATTAATGAAACACGTATTTCAGCGTTTTAAGAAATTCAAGCCTTGAGGGGAGAAAGGGGGTGGCAAAGTTCGTGTGGTAAAAGATAAAACAGTATTGTGACTGATTGACTTACTGACATATAGACAACGCACAGTCGAAACCGCTGAAAATAGAAACATGATATTTGGAAGATATATTCCTCACAAGGTGTAGAGGTGTAGTAAGAGAGGATTTTTCGAAAATCAACTCTTAAGGGGGTTAAATGGGCTGTAAAAGTTTGAATGGGAAATTGTATTCTTTTCGTGTATGAACTTGAAACGTCGTATAGGGGTGAGGGGGCAAGATGGGGTACCCGGCCAAATACTCGATCTGAATGAATCAATCACGCTCATTCTGGCATCGGATGATGCGCTGCCTTGACAGCTATCAGTCGCCCGCGTGTCATCGCTCCAGAATGCACGCATATCGAGAGATGAAGAGGAAGCTCATTTTTTGTATATATGTATACTTGTTGTCGTTTTGAAATTTGTTTTCGGATGTGACTGTGCTTTGTCAATTAACGCTAGATGGTGACGTGCTGTTACTATATGTTTTTTATTTAATGTAGAATCAGGTAAGGACGTACGATTTGACGCGTTGCGCGTCGTTATTTTATTATAAATATTTGATTGGCAAAATATAGGGTGGGGCGAGATCGGGAGCTACCACCCCATCTTGCCCCATACATGGGACACAGGATTATTCAGATTTTTTAATTTTTTTATGTTATTTTATAGACAGCATGTGTATTATTACATTTAAATAATCTTATTTTTATAAAAATGTGTGCTACATATAGCTTCCGTTTCTTCTAGGATGGTGCGAAATTATAAACGCAAGACGGAGAGGGAAGCATGGTCCGAAGAAAGCTGAATTAAAGAAAAAAATAGTAATTTATGCTACAAGTGCGGAAAACAACGAATTCCATCGCGCGTGAAGTTGCCGCATGAGCCGAAGGCTTATGGTGCATTTCACACGAGTACGAGTGTGATTTGCAGCACGAGCCGAAGGCGAGTGCTGTAACCACACGAGTACGAGTGAGAAATGCACCATAAGTCGAGGCGAATTCGGCAACTTACGCGCGATGTAATTCGTTTTTTTTCGCACATGTCCCATACATTATTTTTTGCAATGACTGTCTCGAAAGTGGGATTTGAGATTCAACAAAACCAATAACAATTATATTCAAATATATCAGATCAGTTCAGATCATTTCCTTGTCAGAAAATACGACTTTGATAAGTTGACGTTTCATATCACATGAATTTCGCTACATTCAAGTTTCTTCAATCGGTCCAAAATCGTAGAACAAAAAACTATCAAGCGTGAAAAAAACCGTTTTTTCGCGAATCAACGTGGTAAAGTGAGCTATAAATAGATATTTTTCCGCACTAGTGCGGGAAAGTCTCACATTCCCGCACTAGTGCGGGAAAGTAAGCATCGTTGAGAAATAAGCCACTTTCCGCACGCTAAACACCAATCGAAAATCGCACTTTCGGGGCAGGCATTGCGAAAAACTATTTTTGCAATGCCTGCCCCGAAAGTGCGATTTTCGATTGGTGTTCAGCGTGTAGAAAGTGGCTTATTTCTCAACGATGCTCACTTTCCCGCACTAGTGCAGAAATGTGAGCCTTTCCCGCACTGGTGCGGGAATGTGAGACTTTCCCGCACTAGTGCGGGAAAGTCTCACATTCTCGGGAAAAAATCTAGAACTAGTGCGGGAAAGTCTCACAGTCTCGGGAAAAAATCTATTTATAGCTCACTTTACCGCATTGATTCACGAAAAAACGGCTTTTTTCACGTTTGATAGTTTTTTGTTCTACAATTTTGGACCGATTGAACAAACTTGAATGTAGCGAAATTCACGTGATATGAAACGTCAACTTATCACAGTCGTATTTTCTGACAAGGAAATGATCTGAACTGATCTGATATATTTGAATATAATTGTTATTGGTTTTGTTGAATCTCAAATCCACTTTCGAGACAGTCATTGCAAAAAATAATGTATGGGACATGTGCGAAAAAAAAACGAATTCCATCGCGCGTAAGGTGCCGAATTCGCCTCCACTTATGGTGCATTTCTCGCTCGTACTCGTGTGAAATGCACCATAAGCCTTCGGCTCATGCGGCAACTTCACGCGCGATGGAATTCGTTGTTTCCCGCACTTGTAGCATAAATTACTATTATGTCTGTGCGCTTTGCCAGCCCGAATAAAGCCACTTCTTTGTGTGCAGTGTGATTGGGAAGTAGTATCGCCCACCATGCCCCCGGGGGTATCCCGTTTAGCCCGCAGTATGACGCAAAATGGGGATATCTCCCTTTTTTGTTTTTAATTTTTTTTGCTATTGTATAATTATCACACGAATGTTCCTAATTTGACCAAATCTTGTGAGACTGATTATTGTAGGTTGAATCAGAAATAAATACGATTATGTGACTTTAAAAACATGAGTTTTATTGAGCCTCAGTCCTTAAATTCCCCGTCTTTCCCCCCTCTTCCCTATATATTCTTCAAAACAAATAATAAAACGCATATTTTAGGTTTTTTTTTAAACAACCCCTAATTAGAGGTGCAACGGGGTGTTGCAGTTTGTATAGGAAAATCGAATCCCTTGCTTTTATCTCAATGGAATTCGGAAGATATGTTCCTTGAAGGGTGTAGAGATTCACTTAGAAAGGGTTCTTTGTGTCAACCCCTAAGAGGATGAAACGGGATGTAAAAGTTCGTATGGAAAATTGTAGTCATTGCGTGTATCAACTTGAAACTCGGCATAAATATTCTTTAACATAAATAATAAAACACACATTTTACGATTTTTTAAAACAATCCCGTATAAGGAATGCAACTGTTAATGAAGTTTCTATTGGCCAAATTCCACGCGGGCGTAGCCGGAGGACGGAAGCTAGTATATATATACCGGGTGAGTCATTAGAAATTAGATACTCGAATGATCTTACAAATAGGTACCGATTCTGAACGAAAAACAAAAATTACCGAAAAAGCTGGAAGGCTTTGTCCAGATCTGGATTTCGGTTGGCTCAGTAATTTTATTTCTATTAACATATTTTTTCTAGCCCGTCAAACTGATTTCTAGCTGAACTCCACTTTTTCGAATAGGAACCCCTGTTTGTATATCGCCTCTTCGAATTCGTTTTATTTTAAGCAAAGCCCATGATCTATAGTAGAAAACCAAAACAAACCTAAACGAAGTCCACTTTTTCAGATAGAAACCTCCGGCTTGGCACCGCCTTTCCAGCGGCCGTTATTTTTAAAAACAAAACTAACGACCCTTCGTAACTTCGTGATGCTCCTGGCATACGAAAAAAACGAATAAAGCAGGTATTAGCTGTAGGCGGGTAATAAACGTGTCACTTTCGGAAGCAAATAATTATTTGTATACGATTTAAATAATTTTTTAGCGCGATTCCGGAATGACGCGTTGTACGCTTGTGGGGTCTCATTTTTCTAGTGTTTTATTTTTCGTGACTCACCTTGTGTATATATATACAGGGTGACATTTATAAGGTGGCCATGTGTTTTTTAAGGGTCTTGCACGATGGATTTGCGACTGAAAAAATATAACGCATTTTTGTCATGAATAATATTTGCCGGAGAAAATAGCGCATTCTGGAAAAAAAATGAAAATTCCATTTTGAGTGCAGGGGAATGAAGTTTTTCAAATTCCGAACAAAGAACACTCCCGAAAAACTTTATTTGTGCCCCCCGTCATGGGGAAAAATTATCAAACATACGATTTAAAGTTGATAGCTCGGAATTTAATGAGTGGAACAAATGAATAAAATCAGGTCCCGCCGCGCTATAGGAAGTGCTAGTGTGACGTCACAGCTGCAACTTCCGAATATTTGGCTGCCACAGGAACTTAGTTGAGACTCCTATGACACGCAGTTGAACCACGGTCTTACATACAGGTCTGGAAACTGTAATGCTGGCAGCCGCGATCAGGTGCGTCAGTTAGTGTGACAAATTTCGGTCCTAACGCCGCCACTAGTTGTCGCTGCGGTTTTAAAACCCCGACATACATAACCTCAATACGGCGAACAACGGAGTGAGCGGTTGAAAACGTGTGTCGCTGAATCGATGATAACTGTTTTTTCTGCGTTTTGGACACAGTATGTTTTCGATCAATTGAAAGCTTATTCTTTTAAAATGGTGAAGGGGTGCACCGTACGGAATTGTTAATGTATATGTTTAAATGTTTGTGTATATTAATACTTACCTGCCTGTATACAACTGGAATACTTACAAAAATAATATAAAAAAATACTGGATGCAGAGAAGGTACGAATATCAAAAGATTGAATTATATATTCATACTTACCTGCGTTTAAACAGCTGGCATACCTGCAAATAAAAGAAAATAAACGTTATAATATGAAAAAAGAACGGGTTTTTTGTATTTATTTATTTATTTTACCATGATGTTTTCGTGAAATTTCTGTGAACTTATTTATACTTACCATGATGTAATACGTGAAAACAAACAAAAATCATTACATCAACGTGATGAGATAAAAAATATAATAAAGATTTTTTTCGTGGTTACTTACCTTGGTACGTTTAATACGTTTCAGGAATAAAAGTTGGTTAAAAAGAGATATGCTACCGTTGACAACCGAAACACTTGCAACAATAAAAAAAAACATGAAGGGGCAACATAACAAAATTTTAAAGGATTCATTCTGCTTACCTCGATATGAAAGAAAAATGATGTGAAAGAAGATGTGAAGAATGATGTGAAAAAGATATGAAAGAAAAATGCACAAAAATGTTTTTGCATTTGTATTTTTATTAAATTGCATAAAAAACACGGGAATGAGGGATGGAAGAAAAAAAGTTGAGACGAGTAGCTTTGAAAGTTCACATGCAATGTGACAGCTTCAAAATCGTATGTATATGCTTATTACGCTCGCTTGGATTTAGAATGTTTACGGTTTGATTACGATTAGGATCATATTTTATTTATTGTATTAATCGAAACTGACAGGACTAACGCCTTTTCCTGGCCGTTTTTAAAGTGTTTCGAACTCATAATAAATATCCGCGTAACGAACATGAAGGTGGGACAGAGATAGAGAAATAGAAACATGGCCGACTAGTGCTGTCTCTGTCTGATCCCCCCGGCCGCGCCACAGCGGGTATTCTGATCGTAACCTAGTGGCGACTAGTGAACTACCAACTCTCTTCAATAAGCTACCTACCCCTTCCACTGGAGTTTCCAGACCTGTATGTAAGACCGTGGGTTGAACCAAGGGATCTGAACGTGTCCCTATGCGAGAACTTTACTGAGAATAATGTCAATTTCGACAATGTTCGAAGATTTCATGCTCCGCAGAATAATATTTTCAATCATTTGCGATTCGCAAACAACTTTCGGAATAAATAATTCTAAGAATACATTTTAATGTAATTTGTCGTTAAATTATAACTTTGTACCAAATACTACGAGTGTTTTTTTTTAATGTCTCATAAGTTAACTTAACATTCTGTAACTCAATCAATTATCGTAAAATTCTCTACTCAATCCGTCAGATTGCGTCGAGAAGTCTGATAATGGTGCGAGAACGGTGACAGGAGCATTGTTTACCTAACAAAAATAAAATCGGTGCTCGGAATGGTTCTCCGGGCCTCAATTGGACATTCCTGATATTACTGCCCCGAATTTGTCTCCGATTTTATCTTACTTCCGGTCAGACTGCGTCGACAAGACTGACGATGCTGCGAGAACGGTGACAGGAGCATTGTTTAATTAACAGCGATAAAATGTACTATATTATTATATTATATTATTCCATCAAGAACTATCATTCCGCGAATTTTCAAGAATTTCGGCGATTTTTTAATATTCACCCAATACCTTAAGGAACATATATTTCAAATTGCATGTTTCTATATTCAGCAGGTTAGCCTATTCCTTGTCTATATGTCAGTTAGTCATTCCGTCAGTCCGTCATGGTACTGGTTTATATGTATAGATATCGCGGATAGTAAGATTGCTCTCACTATGTTATCCGACTTCTAGATTAGTTAATAAAAACCTACGAAGATATATAGTATGCCGAATACGAGATAAAGATAATACGATGTAAATAAAAGGGTTCGACGTCGGTTATATATGCGTAAGGGGATGAAAGTTTCTTTCATTCTAGATCCGTCGGCCGATCGAGCAGACGCGAGCGCACGGTAAAGCTTTCCTCGTGGTACCTATTATTATCTCCTCCTCATTCGTATCAAGGAGCCAAGGTTGCTCCGGGCTTCCAAGTTCGATCCCAGCATCGTCTGGAATAGAAAAGAGGCACGAAATCAGGAATAAGAGAGAGGAAGGGAGAAAAAGAAAAGAGGAAGGCGGAGCTTTTCTCACGCGTATTATGCGAACGTATATATATATATATATATATATATATATATGCACAATGTTCGTGCGAAATTCAATCTGGCGCACGATGTAACTAACTAAGAAATAAAACTCATTCTTGTCTGATCCTCGAGGAGATTTTTTTTCATTGGAACGCTAGACGACGATATTATACGAGAGACAAATATGGAAGAGCCATTTATACATATACATTAATTTATTTATTGATTCATTTATCCATTTATTTATATACTTATTCATGTTAGTATGTATTTATTTATTTATTCTATATCAACTCCTTGTATATACCTGTATATACCTTGTTATGGGGGAAAGCGTTAATATGGAAAAAATTCTTGCATTTGGTACATATATGTACATATATGTATATGAGGCATTCCACGCCAAATCGACCAGTTTTCGGCCCGACCCCTTTCGATTTGGCTGAAACTTTAATTTGTTATCGTTTTCATCTTAAAACGTTTGTATGATTATTTTCAATTTTTTTTACATAATCGCAAACTCGTACAGAATTTATTAAAAAACCGCCCGTTTTTTTTTTCAAATGCTCGTAACTTTCTGAAAAATGGACCGATTAGGATTCTTTGTTTTTTCAAATCTTCGTTTTGAAATGTTTTTTATGAAACAAAAATATTTGAAATATATTCAAAGTCATCTTTGACATGACTTTTTCGTTTAAAAAAAAACGCGATTTTTCCAAAGAACGCCACTTTTGATTATTGATTTTTTTTTGTAAAAATAATATGATAAATTTAGCATTTTTTGCCGCCAGACCCATCGTGGTAAGATTTTTTTTTCTATGTTATTTTCTAAATTCAAAATGTTTATTCTTAATTTTTTCCAAATATAGCTGTATTCTATGATGATATAATAATTTAAATGGTTAATTCTATCATACTCAATACTTTGTATATTATATTAACGCACTTAAAAAGTTTTCGAATTATGTTAAATTATTTTTAAAGGATTATTTAATGGAGAATGAAGTAAATAGTCATTTAATTAAATGTTTAATAGTAATTAATGAAGAATTTATTCATTTCTGTGACGTTTGAATAATTTACATAATTTGTGATCTCTTGAATTTCTTGAAATAGTACACTGCATTTTTTTTTTTTGGAAAACCATAGAATTTAAAAATGGATATTATTGCATCATAGGAAACAGCTATATTTGGAAAAAATTAAAATTAAAAATTTTTCAATTTAGACAAAAATCTTAGCATGATGGATCTGGCAGCAAAAAGTGCTAAGTTTATCATATTTTTTTTAACAACAAAAAATAAAAAATCAAAAGTGGCGTTCTTTGAAAAAAAAACGCGTTTTTTTTACAAAAAACTAAAAAAATTATGTCGAACATGACTTTGAAGATTTTTCAAATATTTTTTTTCATAAAGATAATTTCAAGACGAAGAATTAAAAAATAAGATCCTAATCGGTCCATTCTTTAGAAAGTTATAAGCATTTGAAAAAAAAACGGGCGATTTTTTCAAAAATTCACGACGTATTTGTGATTATGTAAAAAAATTGGAAAAAATGACACAAGCATTTTAAGATGAAAACAATAACATATTAAAGTTTCAGCCAAATCGAAAGGGGTCGGGCCGGAAAGTGGCCGATTTGACGTGGAATGCCCCATATATACATATATACACATGTAATATAAGTTGCGTTTTACGTGTATATACGAGAGGGAAAAATACCTCATATCCGAGTTACTTCTTCCTTCGAACCTTTCTTCCATCTTTTTTTCTACCCCTCTTTCTATCTCCCGTATAGTTGATGGTAGTTTTCGCAGAAGTATCGCCTCGGAGAGAAAGGGAGAGAGAGAAGCAAGAGTAATTTTCTCCTCTCGAACAAGCTCGTAATGTCTCTTCGTCTCATCGTCGTTCTGATCGACGTGTCATATTCTCACTTCTCGTTCTGCAACAACTCCGAGTATACTGTAATACTCCTCGTACTGCAGAGACCAAGACAATGCACGAATAAGCCATGACGATGACTCGCGTTCTCGTTTCTCAGGGGTGTATACAGCGTGATAAAATATCATTGGCCGTAGGGCCCTTTATACGTTGCACGATAATGCTTCGCAACGAGATAGAGTAAAAGAACGCGGCACGGCAAGCGTACAGTGTGTATAAAATTCAAGATACGAGAGTTTCGCGTCGACCGCGCGCAGAAAGAGACTCTTAGGTAATTCTTACGATTTTACAAATAAAAATTAAAATAAAAAATTGTCGGTCTAAAATAATAATACTAAATAATAATAAGAATATCTTGAGTGATGTGAATTCAGCCGGGACATTCCCGAGTAGAAATATTGTCAGGCTGGCTTGATATTTGATCCGGGCCTGATCACGTTGTAGTAAGGAGGCCTTACTTAAGGTATGCCTCAATTTGCCTGATCCGGTCGGTGTCAGGTGATAGTCAGGCAACTGGATGTAGTGTTTCCTCCAGTTGCCTGATCCAGCTAGCTTCAGGCTATGGTCAAGTAAGTGGACTTACGGCTTGCTTCAATTCGCCTGATCCAGCTAGCTTCAAGCGTTAGTCAAGCAACTGGACTTACGGCTCCGGCAGCCGTAAGTCCACTTACTTGACCATAGCCTGAAGCTAGCTGGATCAAGCAACTGGAGGAAACACTACATCCAGTTGCCTGACTATCACCTGACACCGACCGGATCAGGCAAATTGAGGCATACCTTAAGTAAGGCATCCGGACTACAACGTGATCAGGCCCGGATCAAATATCAAGCAAGTCTGACAATATTTCTACATAACCGGACGAAAGTGCGGCAGTAATCTCGTGCGTTTCATTCCGTATTGACGTGTTCTCGATTGTTGTCATTGCGATATTTATTTGAGGTAAGATAACTGTATATACCGTTTTGTTATATTCCAACAATACATTTTTATTTTACTTACTTTTTCAACACTTTTCTGTTTCCTTGCATGCGTTTATTTGCATTTTTTCTGTTGCCCACGTGTAGCCATTCATTTCGGTGAAACATAACCTATTTTCGAATTCGAAATGCACTGCGGACATAATGGGCATTACATTCACATTACCAATATTTGGTTTGTCTACGCTGACCGGGCTAACCTGCACCGAAGGCATCACATTCTTCGATACCGATTAGCCCGGAGAGCGTAGGCCAACCAAATAATGTTAAGTTCCCAGTGTAGTTCGATCCAGTAAATGTGATTCCATCGGTGCAGGTCACTTTTTTCTAAAGTAACCTGCACCGATTTTTCAAAGTCTATTTCGCATTTTTCCTATATAAAAAATATATAACAAAGTTTTATTTATTTTACACATAAAGAACATGTGATAAAGTAGAGTAATAAGAAAAATATAAGTGTGATAAAGTAGAGTAATAAGAAAAATTTGTGATAAATAAGATTCCTATTTAGTTTATAAAATAAAGTATCAACGTTATTTGTAATTTGTGTCTTTTTCTATTTTGGGTTTGCGTGGTATTTTTTATTTCAGGAATAAATAGGACATCCACAGCAGAGGTTCATTCCATCATCCTGACTAGGCGATGATGTTTCAATTCAATTAATCCTTGAAAAATTAAGCCCTGATCAGGCTTAGATTTTTTGCACTGATCAGGCCTTTATTTTTTACGCTGATCAGGCTTTGATTTTCTATCCTGATCAGGCCTTTATTTTGCACTGTAATCAAGCCTTGATGTTCTATCCTGGTCAGGCCTTGATTTGTTTCACTGATCAAGCCTTGACGTTCTATCCTGGTCAGGCCTTGATTTTTTTCACTGATCAAGCCTTGATGTTCTATCCTGATCAGGCCTTGATCTTTTCCATTGATCAAGCCTTGATTTTTTACCCTGATCAGACCGAAGTCAGGGAAAGTGTCACAAAAATGATCAGGGCTTGATCAAAAATCCTGATCAAGGCATGAAAAAGAAATCAGGATGCCTGATCAGGCCTTTATTGTAGCCGGAGCAGGATTTCTACTCGGGTTCCTGATCAACCCAAATTCATCGCACCATTCATTTCCGGTCTCCACTCAAATCGGTTGGGACCTTTTTTGTTAATTCTTCGGCTCAATCGATCAGACAAAAATGTGATCGATGTAAAATCAATGGAAAATCACAAATTCTCCAATCCGAGCCGTGATCGAAGATAAGTATATCGTCCGGATGTGATTTTCATATAAAAGATATGTTCTTCGGTTGAGTAACGGCTGGACAACGATAAGGAGTTGAGAACTTGGCATCCCACGACGATTTTATGTCGTATTTCAAGCTCGGCCACGATAAACTAAAAATTGCGCGTTTAACGTATGGGCAAAATATTAAAAATAATGCATTTAACGTGGCAAATGTGGTAGAGACTTGGGGAAGTGTGGTATGGCATGAGTTTTTTATTCTATTTTTATTTCTTGAATTACATTTTTATGTATTTTATTTTTATTTTAAATTTTGTTTACATTTGCATTTCATTCATTCCATTTTTTTTACATATAAACAACATGGATATATGTATATGTGTAAGTAATTAATATACTATAGGGCCACTGATGGCAGCACTTCCCAGTACATGTACGGGCCTCTTCCCCTTCCTTTTCTAATTTTTCTCCGCCTCTTGCGCGTTCGCCTCGTTGACGCACTTTCGTCCTAAAACGCGAAAGAGATGAGAGAGAGAGTCATAAAAAGAAAAATGTTTCTTAACCGATTTTTCTTAATAGGCTTAATCAAATACAAAGTATTATTTTTAGTTTAGGCATCATTGAAACAGTTATTTTTGTTGATTTTGTGGAAATAAACGTTTCTATATGAACGCCCGCTGCGTGATAAAAACTTATTATAAGAATCGCCCGAACGAGTGCATCGACTACTGAAGTTCAGCAGCAAGTTGCATAAAAGAAATCTTCAACAATATGAAATGGATATTTCGTATATGGATATATATAAAAAAACATTTAAAATAAAAATGAAAAAAAAAGATATATATATATATATATTATATACATATTTACCTTTAATGTATATGGAAATTCACATATCTCGTTAAAGGGGGACATACATGTAGTGGTATCAAAGACTCGCATTATTTTTTAATGTAAAATGTTAGTTAAACGTCTCAAAAATACGGTGGTAAAGTTTTCAACCGAAATTCGTAAGTCACTGTTAAAAAGTAAATCATTGAAAACATTGAGTTTTCGTAATTAAAAACTTTAAACGCGTTTTTCTCAAAACTACATTTTTTAAGTTTGTGGGAAACATAGCTTTGAAACGAGTTAACCTATCATGCTAAAATTGTACACATAACTCAATAACAATATTACCTTGAACTTATAGTTACTTGCTTATGAATATCACTTTTAGAAAAAAAAAATTTATTGCAAAAAAAAACGAAAATGTTGTGCAAAGTTTTAATTTTTTCTTTTGACGTCGTATTTTTTTGGTTCAACTTTTTAAATGTGTCTTTAATATTAGTTCAGCATTTAGATGTTAAAATACTAAAAATTCTAGACCCATATTTTTCAGATCAATATTAAAGACGTTAAATTTCCCACAAACGGCAACTGCCGCCGAAACCTTCCTGGAAGGCCACACCATAACATCGCCATTTTGCTGTATTTCTCAATGAAAAAAAAATGATTTAAACAGCTTAATTATGTAATAAAGTGTATTTAAAGTTTCATAAACGTAAATAGTTTTATTCCTTTCCACCAAAAATTATCAAAATTGGCTATTCTTTCGTCGTCTACATGTATTTCCCCTCTTAAGCGTAATCATGGAGCGTGCATACGCGAGCAGTTCGTGGATACGAGCTTCCGAGTATGTGTTACAGAAGCCTGAATTCTCTCAAGCTATTATACATCGATTTAAGATGGATCCTCATGTAATGGGCATGTATACAGCAAGAAAGTTCCGGCACAACAATCGCGTGACTAATTGATGGAATTATGGTGCGCTTCGGTTGGCTACAGTTGGCGTGCGGCTATATATATATATATATATATATATATATATATATATATATATATACATACCCACGTACATGTGGGTGTTTCGTCGATACTAAAATCGTCTCCCTCTCTCATGGCCAAACGAATGAGCATAACCCCGCCGCCCGCTTACGATCCCCAAATGTTACATGCCATTCTTGTGTTTTCTCTACCTCACAGAGGATTGCCTTTGCACAACCCTCGGCCAATTAAAATATGACCCCGAGACGCGTACACTTTCGTACGTTGTATGTCGTGTCCGCCGACGACTGCCAATTTAATGCCAGCAACGTTAAAACGGGGGAGAAAAAAGCTATCGACCTCCCGTAGAGGCGGAAAAGCCTTTTTTTCTTTCGAGCTCACCTGTGGCGCTCGGGACAACGAAGGGGCTGTTCAAAGTGAGGAATGTTTGTCTCTTCAAGCTGTGTATCTAACGAATGTTTTTTTTTTTCGTGATTCTGATTTGTTGGTGAAAAATCACGATGATACAAATAAAAATAAGAGTATTATGATAATGATGATAATAATGAAAATAATAATAATAATGGTGCCATTTTTGCAGAGACCGTTGGCCTGCAGTTCCGCCGGCACCGGCGCGGAGCCTCGCCAATAGACTCCATCGCTCGGTTGCCCAAGTCCCAACGTCTGCGGACGATCAGGGCTGCCAAGCGACTGTCCTGACTCGACAGCACATGGACAGATCCATGCACTCTGCGTTTTTTCGACACATCGAGGAGCATGGACTGTCCGCCCAGCTGACCTCCTTCTTGCGGTCAGCTGGATGTCCGAGAGCGAAGGGTTCATCTGCGCCTGCCAAGACGGAGTCATCAATAGC
>OZ010720.1:12996829-13137506 GCA_963932345.1 Ophion ventricosus | reverse complement strand
GTGAACCTCGCATTCAGATTAACAGTGAATTAGACTTAGAAAAGCTGTGACTACCTAGTCATGAGCAAGCCGTAGCAGATTCTCCTTTGTCAACACCTCTTGTTGAGCCTACCACTCTAAATCGAAGGTCAAAAAACGTCCTCAAGATAGCTCAATTTAATGCTAACTCTCTATTGGCCCATATCGATCTTATTAGATTTCACGTTCTCACTCACAAATACCATATAGTTTCTATTTCTGAAACCTGGTTACACTCTCACATAGATGATGCACTTATTAACATAGACGGCTATTTCATTTTGCGTAATGACAGAGAGGGTAGGGAAGGTGGTGGTATAGCTGTTTATATTCATTGTTCTCTCAAGGCTAATATTTTATCATCATCACCTAGCATTTTTACAAATTCACCCGAATATCTATTGCTAAGCATTTTCCTGGTTGGCACTGATTCTCTATTGTTCTCATCTGTTTATAGGCGACCTAAAGGTCTCTTGCTTGATACATTTTCTTCCGACTTTTAAAATTTTTCTCATGCATTTAAGAATATCATAATTGCGGGTGACTTTAATTGTAACCTTCTGACAATTTTGAATCCAAATATTTTAAAGATTTTGCGTTTTCATCTGCCCTCCATATTTTAAATACTGGTTCGTCTTTTCACACACCATCATGCGACTCGTGGCTGGATGTTATTTTAGTTGATGATCCATCAAAGGTTCACATTTTTTCCCGATCATCATGTCCGTTTATAAACTGTCATGATCTTCTGGAGCTTTTGTACTCTTTTGAGCAAACTGAAAGTACCTCTAGGCGTCTTACGAGACGTTGCTTAGCTTCTTTTAACGCTAGCACCTTTTACACCTCTACCACTGAGTCACTCTTGAGCTCGCTAAATTCAGTTGATGAAACACACACTGAAGTAGACTTAGAATTAAAAGTTAATGATTTTTCTAGTGCATTGATACGTGCTATGGATCTTCACGCACCTTGGAAGACGTTCGTGGTGTCAAGACCACCATCTCCCTGGCTGAACTCTGGTCTCAAGCAACACATGAGCACAAAGGACAGGTTGTATCGTTCTGCCAAACGATCAAACAGTCTTTTGGGTTTTGCTACATATAAGTCTTACCGTGACACTCTCACTCAGGACATTCGTAAGGCAAAATGTGATTATTATCAGTTAAGATTGAGTTCCATAAATGATGCTTCATGTCTATAGAAAGAGCTAGGGAGACTTGGCCTGGTTAAAATTACTTTATCATCCCCACTAAATTTCTTTTCATCTGAGGAGCTAAATTTTTTCTACGCATCCGTTTCCTCGTCTTCTGGGTGTTCTGAGATTTCAAATAATCTATCCTTATTGTCTCATCTTACTTTAATACATAGCGAGTTAATTTTCTCCTTTTTACCTATAAATACCACTACTGTACGTCACTACTTATCTTCTGTTGGGTCCTCGTCGCTGACTACAGGTCCTGATGGTATTTCACGTTTTAGCCTATGCAATGCTGCGTCGATTACTGCAAAATATTTGGCTGATATTTTTAATGACTCTATTAGACCATCTGTTTTTCTATCACAATGGAAAAAAGGGTTCATTCGCCCTCTGTTAAAAATCAAATTTCCTGTTACACCATCTGACACGCGCCCCATAAACCATCTCTCAGAAGTTTCAAAATTATTTGAACGCATTCTCAGCAAGAATCTAATAATCTTGCTGACTCCATGCAATCTGCGTATAGAGTTGGTTTTTCTACTCAAACAGCCCTAATTAAAGTGTGTGAAGATATTAGACGTGAGTTTGATGCGGGCAAATTTACCATTTTAGTACTCTTCGATTTCTCAAAAGCATTCGACAAAGTACCCTACCACTTACTTTTGGAAAAACTTCACCATATTGGTTTTTCTCCGTCAGCTTTAAAACTGATAAAATCTTATGTCTCAGGTCGCTCGCAGGCAGTAAGGGATGATCAGGGTGCATGTTCAGCTTGGTTGGAAACAAATTTAGGAGTGCCACAAGGTTCTGTTTTGGGCCCTTTACTGTTTTCTCTTTTCATCAAAGATATTGCGGACGGGTTGAAATTTTCAAAACATATCGTCTTTGCGGATGATATCCAAATTTACCGCCATTGTTACCCTTATGGACTCCATGATGCTCTTCGCAAAATTAACCGTGATGTGCATGCTATTCATAATTTTTCAACAACAAATGCACTGTCGCTGAGTTCAACTAAGTCAAAAGTAATGATAATGGGAAGCAAAGCTCGTGTTAAAACCCTTAATCTTATGGAGCTTCCGCCTATTTTGATAAACGGTACACCATTACCATATGTAACTGAGTGTAGGAACTTGGGAGTGATTATTAACTCATCTCTCACGTGGTATAAGCAAGTAGCGACTGTCAGTCGTGATGTTCATGCCATCTTGCACAAATTAAAATATCACAGAAATGCAATTTCTCCAAACTTGAAAGCTAAATTAGTTTCTTCTTTAATTTTTCCCAAACTCGACTATTGGTCATTAGTTTATAATGATCTCACGGACACTTTAAATTCAAAGCTCCAGAAGGTTATGAATTGTTGCATTCGTTTCGTCTTTAATTTGAGTAAACATCAGCATGTAACTGAATTCAGATTGCGTTTAAATTGGCTATCAGTCAAAAATAGACGAATCTATTTCCTGGGTATTCTTACGTATAAAGTGTTCCACGAAAATGTACCGAAATATCTAAAAGAACTTTTTGTCTTGGAAAATCAAGAGATACGCGGATCAACAAGATTGCCACGTCGTACTTTCTCTATCCACTCTTACAGAACGTCATTGTATGGGAGAACAGTATTAATCTCGGCGTGTTATCTATGGCATACGTTACCCGAGAGTGTAACCAGTGCTTCATCACTTGCAATTTTCAAAGAGAAATTGCATTCCTTCTTACTCCAGAGTGAACGTGATACTCTTGCTGCGTCTTAAATAAATAAATAAATATATTCTCACCTTATTGTTAGGAGTTTCGCGTGAGTTTTTTTTAAGTTGTCATGTTTTTAACTTTAAGTCTCTAAGCTGTGGGTCATCGATTAGTCAGAGGTTAAGTTGGTTACTACAGAATTAACTGCAGATTCAAGTGTTTGTTTATTATTATGTTCAAATGTATGATTATTTGTAAATTGTGTAGAGTTATTTTTAGTTTTAATGTTATTAGTTGTAAGTTTAAGTTATCATCACTATGAAACTCTGTAACTTTTTATTTTCTTATTATTTTGTAAACTTATGGCGTACTTATAATTTTCTTTTAATTTTTAATATTTATATCGAGTCATTTTATTTTATTTTTTAATTTTTTTTTCTTATGATTTATGCAAGTGAAGCGGTATAACTTATTTATATTATATTTTATTTTATTTTATTTTATTTTCTTCTTCTCATGTCTTTTCTGTCTTTATATTTTGTAAAATGTTATTGGTATAATTTTCATTTGCCCCATAGATCGCTAGGGCATATTAAATATCAATCAATCTCTCTCCTCTCTCTCTCTCTCTCTCTCTCTCTCTCTCTTCTCTTTCCCTCTCTATATATAGAATGTATGTCTCGTCGACGAACAAAACAGCAAAGCCATCATCATATACCGTGTTGCGCGGTGGTTTGTACGAAGACCCGTCCTGTATGGAAACTCATCTCCGGTGGAACAGTTGTATACCTAATATAGAAAGTGTTTGGTGTGTTTGCAACACGGTTTCGTTGCCGCGCGTGAATGATATACATGTACCCGTTATACGTACACGTATAAATTGTACAGCATAGGGTTGAGTTTGGGGATGGGCGACCGTAGGTGACGACGACGAGTTCTCGCAAATCAGCGTCGTTATGTTGCGAATGGCCAGGCGATAGTTTGTCGGTTGACCACGGAAAATTAGCCTGTCCTATGCGAAGATGACGAGAAGCTTTACGCTCCATTGTTATTATTGTTGTTGTTGGTGTTATAACCGTGGCAGGAGCGATTAAAGTTGTAAGTGGAAACGGCCATTATACTGGTCGGAGGGAAGATCGCTGCGCGATTAATCGTTCGATGCATATTAGTTTCCGATCGCGACGATGGAGTTGATTGATTTTCCGTGGCGTTATTGCCTTCGTAGCTGGGGGATTGAATTTCGGTCTTCAATAACGTTGATGCTAGAAGGGCCGTATGCTAGGACGTCCCAAAATGTCGAGAATGACAGAGTTTATGAAGGGTAAATGGGAGGCTTTTTTTCTCGTTGCATTGAAATTCTTCGAAATTGGATGTACTTGTTGATACCCGGGGAGGAAGAGAGAGAGAGTAAGGGATAGAGATTAATTAATCACTTGATCAAATTCATCATGCCTTGGTTACACCTTGAGGAAATCTAACAATGAGGATAATAATAATTATTATTATTATGAGTGAAAACGTAAGAATCATTGTCATGAGACGAAAATAGAGTAACAACGAAAATTCAATTTAGACAAATTGTAATAAAGATCCTGAGATATTATTGAAGTAGTGACGAGAAAAATGAGAGAAAAGAAGAGAGTGAGAGAGAGAAGAAATCGATCGTTTTTCATATATCATGCATTGGGGTTATCTTTGAGACAAAATAAAATAACACAAAGAGAAAATAAATTTCTAACAGCACCTTAATCTTCGCTGATTTAGAAAGAAAATCTACCTATGAGAAATTATACTTAAAATTAGTCGTATCATTTATTGTTGTACTCCCGAGTCGAAAACTAAGGCCGAAAACTTTATTCGATTCGGCCGAAATTGTAAAAGTTGGCCTACGGTTGGCGACTTAGACCGAAAAAACGGCGAATCTTTTAAAATCGTAATAATTCTGGCGACTTATAAACCGGAACGTACCGAAAATGCACCGGAAAAAAAACGCCGGAACTTAGTTCCGGCGTGTTGATCGGCCTAACGGGTTGCAGGCTGAAAGTACGCCGAAACTTGGGATTTCAGCTTACGTCAGTCAGCGTTCTGCTCAGGCCGAAAATATGCCGATACTCATTTTTTCGGTCTACTGATCGACGTCGCAGGTTACAGGCTCCTCATTATCAATCGAACTCACAAGAACAGTTCAACAATTGGCAGAATTCAGCTAATCAAAGCTGAAATTTTACATCACTTTAACTCCTAATTTTACATCACTTTAACTCCCAACTAATTTACTCAAGGCTCTGTATAAATTCATTATTTTGAATAAAAAAAAAACACGGTGAAAAGGATCTTCTTTATTATCGTAGAGATTTAAGAAGAAGCAAGATCGAATTGCACTAATTATCACTCATTATATTACCAAATATTGATACTCGATGGGGAGACCGAAATTCCAGATTTCTGCGTGTTTTTGGCCCGAGAAAGCAGGCTGACGGAGAAACCGAAATCCAGAGTTCAGGCGTGTTTTCGGCCTGCAAAGCCTGGCCGGAATGGTTCGCTATTCCGGCCGGTTTTCAACGTGAATTCGGTCTAGACCGAAAACACGCCGGAAAATAAGACTTTTATTTTTCGACTCGGGCTGTAATTTATGAATATATACACAGTGATACCTCGACTTTCTACCATTGAAGGATAGCATTAGCAAAAAATCAAGTTCGAGCCGAGAGGCGTGGCTTGAGAGTTGTTGAAAGGTAGCAAATAGTTGGAGCATGCGCATTCCCGAGTAGAAAAATTGTCAGGCTGGTCTGATATTTGATCCGGGCGTGATCACGTTGTAGTCCGGAGGCCTTATTTGAGGCGGGCAACCACTTTAGATGCTTCGAAAAATCATTTTTTTTTAATTTCATAAATGGTTAGCAAAATATCTTAAGAATACACCCTGAAAATTTCAAAACGATATTCGGATTCCTTCTAACAGTATGTATATAAATGATAAGGACTCTCTGCTCGACTCCCAAGCGCACTCAGGTATCCACGAACGCTCAGTTAGGTAGTTTGTTTGGGTTTTCATAACCCAAATAAACCCAAACTCGACCGTTTGGCGATTAGCTCCAAAATATCTCCATTCTGGTTACAAAATAATCGAGATAGCGGCATTTCTTGTTGTTGCTATTTTATTCAATGATGGAAATTCAGCCTACTCATGGTTATGAATGAACTACAAATCGTAGTTGTCAAGCAGAGCTACGGATACCCAGCAAATGGATTAGATTCACGTGGTTCGGTAAAATAGAAAAAGTTTATTAGAGACAAAAGAATCTTGAAAAGTTCGTAAAGAGGAAATGCAAGCTTCAAATGAGTTGCATGAGGAAAAGGAAGGACTGCTGTATTGGTGCTGGAATCGCTGATTAATCGGTAAGACAATTTATCAGTTCATTAAACACATTTGACTTAGCGTTTTTCGTTTGTGAAATTTTAAATGCGTTTTTCTCGAAACGACATTTTTCAATTTGCGGGAATCATAACTCAAAAACGAATTGTTGGATCATCTTCAAATTTGAAACACCTTTACATAATATAATTTATTAAAATATGAACCTAAATTTTGAAAGATTCTTCATTAATGCATGAATTAACTTGAAAAAATTACCAGAGATGTATGAAAATATGAATAAATTATTGTCAGCGTTGCGGAAATTTCCGTTTTTTTTCACAATAAAAAAATCCAAAAAATCATCTAATTTTCGGTCTCCTAAAGTGGTTGCCTGCCTTAAGGCATGCCTTAATTTGCCTGATCTGGCTGGTGTTAGGCGATAGTCAAGCAACTGGATGTCTTCTCTATTTGCCTCATCCGACTAACTTCAGGCGCTGGTCAAGCAATTGGACTTACGGCTTACTTCGATTCGCTTCATCTGGCTAGCTTCAGGCAATGGTCAAGCAATCGGACTTATGCAGTTTGGCGCTAAAAACGTCCCTAACCTTATCTTGCCAGATGCTAGAGTGACACGAGAGAAGCACGAGACATTAATTACTTTACACATTTTCGTATATAAAGTGTACGTTGTGAATGAAATGGATAAACAAAAGCGGCAGAAAATTGCCCTACGACGGTGTCTGCGAGAATAGCGGGCACTTAATAAGGAAAAAAAAGGAATAATAGAACAGCAGGTTAGTATAACAATTTTTTTTTTAACTTTTACAATTCTTAAATTTATTTGTATAGATTTAAGAATTGTAATAAGTAAGATTCAAGAATTTTAAAGTAAAGTAAAGAATTTCAAAATTGAGGCTAACCTGTACCGATGGCATGACATTCACCAGACTGAACTACACAGTCAACTTACCATTGTTTGATCAGCCTACGCTATCCGAGCTAACCTGCACCGATGGCATCACATTCATCGGTGCAGGTTAATCTGGACAACGTAGGCCAAAAAAATTATGGTAAGTTGACAAAGTAGTTCAGTATAGTGAATGTGAAGCCATCGGTGCAGGTTAGCCTGGACAAAAATATTTAAAAAATGATCAGGCTTTGATCAAGAATCCTGATCAAGGCCGGAAAAAGAAATCAGGATGCCTGATTAGGTCGTTATTGTAGCCGGAGCATTCTACTAGGGTTCTGAAGTCTATGAGCAATTTTGTTAACGGAGCATCACGTAACCTAAAAGTATGGGCTGCCCTAGTTATATCAAAATTTCCATATGTTCCGTTGCGCCGGTGTGTTAGATACTCGTAGTAAAGATTGCAGACAGCGACACCAAGTAGTCCCTTCGGTGGAATAGTAAATTGTTTGAAAGCGATTATTCTGGTTTTATTCGATATTTTGACTATTTTTCTACTTTGCGTGATTAGAATGACCTCGTACTGTAGGTCACTGAATTCGTCTGAATGTCAGTAATAATGTCATCAGAAAAAAAAAGATGTGGTTCGGTTAAAAAAAGTGGAACCGGCGTGCGCTGGCTCATTGGGCGCACCGGATTAGCCCGCCTTTAAAAATTAATAATAATTCAGGGGGGGATCTTAGACCCATATATAGGTACTTATATCAATCAACTCAGAATTTCTCCCCCAACCCTCCATTTCAGGGACTACATTCAGTTCTGGGAGACCCAGTATACCCTGTATACAGTGGCATGCAAAAGTTTCGGGCCATCTTATTTTTTTTAGTAAAGTGATAACATATTGAATTCCTGAACTCGTTATCCATTTCAAATTTCAACCATTTCAAATAACCAGGGCCCAGTGGCGGATCTAGGGGGGGCGGTGGGATCGGTCCGCTCCAGCCCCCAGGAAAAAATTGGTCTTGGGGGCTCCAAAATTGGTCTTGGGTGCCAATTTTATTACGAAAAAATTGAACAGTCAATATAGCTCAAATTTTTCCAAAGGGTGCATAACGTATTCGTCAACATCATATAAAAATGTCATGCCCGAAAGTTGGATTCGTCCCCATGATCGTACCTCCTTAATCTCGACTCGAAGTGAAAAATCATGCTTTGTTGGCTTTAACTGCAGCCTTTCGTATAAACGAACGATTGTCTTCAGTGGATTGAACAGATAGGAGATGGTGGGACCCAGTGTGCCACTTTTTTTCTAACGATTTTTGTACTCTCAACAAACAAAGTAGTCTGATTAAGAAAGAAAGGTCATGACCGATTTTATGGACCTTTGGGCGTACAATAAAGCTACCATATTTTTTGCAAAAAGATTAAAAATCCTAAAATAATGGGATCGAAAACAATTAGCGGATTGACTCATTGTGCCCCATAGGTGGGGTACAATGTGTCAGATAAGTGGGTACAGTGTGCCAAATGCTGCGAAACGTTAATGGACAAAAACATTGGGAGTCGACTCATTGTACGCAACAATTCGATGACACATTGTGCCCCACAATATTTAACGTTTTCCCGACAAGCGATTTTTTGTTGAGGGTCAAATTCATTTTGTATTTTTAATAATTTTTTGTGAATTATTGACTTTCTTTTAGGCCAGCCGAAACTTTAAATAAATCATGGGCCAACACGAAAAATTTCGGGTTCTACGAGCTACAAAACTCCGAGAAATCGCATGTGGTTGACAGTTGCCCGTGACACATTGCGCTTGTTCGGAGCGTTGCCACTTCTTTGTTTACTCATTGGGAGTCGACTCATTGTGCCCCACAATTCGGTGACACATTATACCCCACTAATAAAATATTTCATTATTGATGAAAATAACTATTAATTAAACTAAGAATGAAAAAAACAAGTCACGGAGTGCATCATAATCAATGAAACTATCAAGTAGGACCGAAAACCCGAGCCGCTACGGAAAGTGTCCTATATTTTACGTTTTTCCAGCGAGCGAAATATTTTTTTTCCAAGCCTCAAAACAATTTTTAATCTTTAAGAACTTACGAGCTACAAAACTTCCGAGAAACTGCATGTGGCTCATAGTGCCCCGTGACACATTGTGACCCACTCTCCCCTACATTGAGATTTCGATTCTGAAATTCCATATTAAAAACTTCCGGGTAAGCCGCATTTTGTGTCTGCGTTGAACATATATTTCTGCGTGGACCAAGTTCTAGTTCCAAATTACAATCAATATTTCATTGTTTCTAATTATATGATTTTTAATTGACTCGGTGATTTATAAAACCCCACATGTTACATAGACCAAATGTTTAGGAGGCAATAAAACCTGCTTATTAATGAATGCAGTGATTATTTAGTATATTTTGAAAATATAGAGCCTAACAAATTATATAAAGGTATATTACCTAGATAATTTAGAATGATGTTAAATAGTATAGATTCAAAACCGACACTGGTGGATGTGCGGTCGGGGTTCGGCTTCAGCGGTACTTCGAGTTCAGCAGCATTGTGCTTGACCAATACTCGGGGGGTGATCACTTAGCCGTGCCGGTGCACGGCTAACAATAAGCTGGCGCATCAACCAGTGAGTGGAAAGCTAATCCTTCTGATACTTTGGTGTAGATACTTGAGTAAAAGTATTGTGCACCAGAGAATCATAAGAATATAGGGCTGACTATACTGGTATGGGTTTTCCACAGTTTCCCTGTACCCTCGGCAAATACGGTATAGTGTACCCTAAGATGGCTGTGGACGCAACGGAAGTTAGGTAAGATTAGCGAAATTCGGGTAGGCATTGACAGGAAAAGGGTTCAATTGGATAATTTTATTACTTTAAAGCCCGCAAGGATATACTTTGGAACACTGGAAAAAATATTTTAAAAATATTTTAATTTCGAAAAAAAACACAATTTTGGTGACGAAAAACATGTGTTTCAAGTTAATATGAAAGTCAAATAAATGATAAAATACATGAAACATACGTTCATTAAATAATAAATATATTCAAAGCCAAGCTTAGTCTAAAACTCCTGGTAGTAGCGTACTGAGTAGGTATACAGTGGTCCGCCGGGGGCACCAAGAAGAAGAGGGCACCAAAGTTAAAAAAAAATCAACCGATTTGTTGACATTTTTTACTTTGTTCATACGCAAACAAGATTTATTTTGTTCATACGCACGCTTTATTATCAATATGCAAATAAAATATGTACGTAAATGGTGTCTAATTTTTAGCTTGCCAGAAAAATGTTTAAAGCTATTTTTCAAGGGCCCATTTTTGCTGGGCCGCCCCGGGCCTACCATACCCTAGATCCGCCACTGCCAGGGCCTTTAAAATTGCCTCAACGGCGCCTCATAACAAATTATTGCAGCCATATGCGTACGTGCGTGCGTGTGCACTGTGAAAAAGAAATGTGTTATTTCCATACATTTGAGGCTTAGAATTCTGTCGCATATTTTGACCCGTTTGAGTCCGCGTTGTCCCAATCAACGAACTGCATGCGTATTGGTTCAAGGCATCACAGCTCGTCTACTAAACGCATAGTTTAATTATTATATTTAATCCATCTCGATAATTATTATGGCAGAAATCTTTTAGTCAAGCAATTTATACTGATTTGCCCCTATAATAGCCGAATCTAGGCAGTATTGGGGAAATCGCTACTAGGGAATCTACAACTACACCTCTTAAAGGCCCTTACTTAGTTTCCGTACTCAGACCATAGTTTTAGTCGACCTACCTACCCTACCATTCCCTGATAGGGGCCCGGTCCGGCTCTTTTACGGAAAACCCTACTATGGAATCCGCAAACAATTCCTTGAAGGCCCTGTATTGAATTAGGGATACCCTGCCAATTTTCCGCACGGGGTAGTAAAAATCGTGCTAGCAATAGTCGATGTACAGTATATCCCGACATCTGAAAGCTGTAGGACTAATTGGATGTATTGGTGTAAAAAAAACCATTTATCGGTAAAAAGAATTAAAAGGTCAGATTCAATTTTGTAAAAAAATATCAGCATTGGGCGGCATCAGTTTGACGGAAAGTGCTTTTGTCCGGTGAATCCAAATTTCAATTATTTCGAAGTGATGGTCGGAAGTACGTGAGACGTCCAAAAGGTATCAGATTCAATGTAAGGTATCAAACACCTACCGTAAAACACGGTGACGGGAACATGGAAGTTTGGGGAGCATTTTCTGATGATGGCGTTGGTCCGCTGGTAGAAATTTGAGACAAGATGGACGCTACAATATACAGAAATATATTGCAAGACCATATGCATCCATTCGCAATGAAAAAAATGCCGCGTGGTTGGGTTTTTCACCATATGAACAACCCCAAACATGTTTTACGTCTTGTAAAAGATTTTCACCGGACTCAAATCCAATTGAGCATTTGTGGCAAGACGTGAAAGATCGTGTTGGATCAAAAAATCACTCTAACAAGACGGAATTGTGGAATCATTTGCGACATGAGTGCGAACACTTGCCACAAAAACGGATCTCACAATTAATAGCGTCCGTGCATCGTCGATGTGCCGCAGTTATCGCTGCTAAGGCATGACAATAAAGTACTGAGTCAAGTGGAGAAGATCGAATCTCATTTTGTTATTTTCAAAAAAAGTTGTTATGTTTTTTACATGCAATATCTGGCCTAATACTTTTGCAAACTCATTAAACAGAAAATGAGAGAAAATAAAATATTTACGAACAATATCTATGTATACCGGGTGGACCATTTAACGTGACCACCCCAAATATCTCCGTTGCCTTTAGCGTGACGAAAAAAATGTCAGAAGGTAATTTGATTGATTTCGAAGGGCTGATACAGTGGTGAAAAATTCATTTTTGTTAAGGTCATAGTTTTTGCGTTCTCAAACGTCATCAATGGTTTTGCAAATGAGAACATGTTTTTTTTTATTAAGACGTTGTAGCTGATATTCAGGCGAATCCAACGAACTATGACATCATGACCTTGAAATGATTTTTCACCAAAATACACGTGTAAAAACGGAAAATCGTGATGGTATTGACAATAAGAATATCCGAGTAATGTAATTGAATTTTTGTGCAGAAAATTTATTGTAACAAATGTTCAAAGTGATGGCCATTAACCTTGACACATTTTTGAAGACGTCGCAAGGATGATTTCTGTCAGGATAAAGTTATAAACTGCATTAAGTTCCTGCGCTTGCACAGAATTTCTTGAGTGTACAATACCATTTTCGATATGGGTATTACATGTTACTTTGGATGAATACACTTGTCTACTTATTCTAATATTGGTAGATGGTAAACATTCTTTACTCTACTACAGTTTTACTACGTCACAATGCCAGTATTTACAAACATCAGAAACATCTCCGACTATTGACATTATTGTATCCGTTGGATAACCTGCGCCGCTATCACACCAGAAACTATTCGAAGGTCAAGAGAATCATTCATCCAGTCTTCAAAAATGTGTTGAGGTTAATGGCCATTAATTCGAACATTTGTTACAATAAATTTTTTGCATAAAAAATGCATTTACATTAATCGGATATTCTTATCGTCAATACCATCACGATTTCCTGTTTTTACACGTGTATTTTGGTGAAAAATCATTTCAAGGTCATGATATCATAGGTCGTTGGATTCATCTGAATATCAGGTACGTCTTAATAAAAAAAAACATATTCCCATTTGAAAAACCATTGATGACCTTGAGAATGCCAAAACTATGACCTTGACAAAAATGAATTTTTCATCACTGTATCAGCCCTTCGAAATCAATCAAATTACCTTTCAACTATTAATTGAATAGTTGGTTCGTTGAGTCCTTCGACAAATCCTTTTTATAAATTGTCCGACAAATCCAAACGATATCACTTCGTTTTTCAATAAATTCGACAACTATGGTTCGTTCGTTGGTCAAATTGCTCTTTCCGTTATTTATTCCTTCGGAACTGTGTTTGATGTCAAGTCTCTCGACAGATGACGAAACATACAATATCGAGATATGAAAATAGCAGCATATGCTGAGATATGAAAGTGTCTACCTTAATGGTTAGATTTTTGACGTTCTGACTATGGGCAGAGTATACTATGGAATCATAGCTATGAATGTATCCTTATAGCGACTATTTGATGTTCTAAAATCCAAATTTTCCAAACTAAACAATTGAGTGCCAAAATGTGTGCCAAATTTCATCATTTAATTCTAATATGCTGTAATATTATAATTATAATTATAAAAATATTAGCTATTATAATCGGATTTCACATTCAAAATATATAAAACGTACATTAGTAATATATTTTCGATAAATTTTATATATATCATAAAGGTATTTTTCTATATACGTCAGCATATTGTCTCGGGTATATTTCCCAATATATAAAACGTAGATTAGTGATGCATTTTCGATAAGTTTTATATATATCTGATATGTATTTTATTATATACGTCAGCATATTTTTTCCAGTATATTCCCCAATATATAAAACATACATTCAGTTTGTATGTCTGATATATTTAATATATATCTTAAATGTATTTATATTTATATCTCGCATAGGTTTTGACTTATATCCAAAAATATGATTAATATATCCAATTCTTCGAACAAAATATATTTTATATATGTTTTATATATCTTTCGATATATTTTTTATATATTTTATTTCCATGTGGGTCAACGCCAGAGCCAACGCCAGAGCTAGCGCTGGCTCAACCGTTTGTTGGACAATCGGTTGAGACTTAGCCCAGTACTGGATACTAAGCTTTGGTATTCTAGACTGGCCCAAGCGTCAGCATATCGATGGTACAGCACCTACCCAACGCTGGCTCAACACCAGAGCCAGCGCTGGCTCAACCGTTTGTGGACAGTCGGCTGAGACTTGGCCCGGTAGTAGATACCAAGCTTCGGTATTTTCGAACAAAATATATTTTATATATGTTTTATATATCTTTCGATATATTTTTTATATATTTTATTTCCATGTGGGTCAACGCCAGAGCCAACGCCAGAGCTAGCGCTGGCTCAACCGTTTGTTGGACAATCGGTTGAGACTTAGCCCAGTACTGGATACTAAGCTTTGGTATTCTAGACTGGCCCAAGCGTCAGCATATCGATGGTACAGCACCTACCCAACGCTGGCTCAACACCAGAGCCAGCGCTGGCTCAACCGTTTGTGGACAGTCGGCTGAGACTTGGCCCGGTAGTAGATACCAAGCTTCGGTATTTTCGAACAAAATATATTTTATATATGTTTTATATATCTTTCGATATATTTTTTATATATTTTATTTCCATGTGGGTCAACGCCAGAGCCAACGCCAGAGCTAGCGCTGGCTCAACCGTTTGTTGGACAATCGGTTGAAACTTAGCCCAGTACTGGATACTAAGCTTTGGTATTCTAGACTGGCCCAAGCGTCAGCATATCGATGGTACAGCACCTACCCAACGCTGGCTCAACACCAGAGCCAGCGCTGGCTCAACCGTTTGTGGACAGTCGGCTGAGACTTGGCCCGGTAGTAGATACCAAGCTTCGGTATTCTAGACTTGCCCGAACGTCAGCCTGTCGATGGTACAGAACAGACCCAACGCTGACTCAACGCCAGAGCCAACGCAAAAGTCAACGTTGGCTCAACCGTTTATGGGAAATTGGCTGAGACTTGGCCCCGTAGTGGATATCAAGATTCGGTATTCCAGACGGATCCAAAAATCAGCTTGTCGATGGTACAGAATAGACCCAACTGTTATTTGAAGGCTCGAAAAACTAACATTACTGAACCTGCACCAGGTAACGGGTCTCTGCAGCCCGGGCATAATTTGACTGTAGTGTCAGGTTCGGCTATATCATTACAGAAAACATGCGCCAACAGTTGTCTTGGTTCTGCCTAAAACTCGGCCGAAAAAAATTCTCGAAGACGATTATCGAGTAAATAAAAAATATCGTAAAAATTATTTTTGCTGCCTAAATAGACGAAAAGAATTCAGCAGTCAAAAAGAATTAATTTTCGTTGGATTGCAACGATGCAAACTTCAACGTTTGCGAACTTATTGACAAATTTTTATTCATAATTTGTTGACTTATTTATTTTTTTCATTTCAGCGGCAGTCAAGCATTTGGCTGCCAAGCGTCAGCCGCGCGTTACATTTTCATTACTGGCCCAGCATTGGCTGAGCATTGGCCAATCAAGTTCGAAACTGAGCCAGCGCTGAGTCGATGGTCAATTTCTACTTGGGCCAGTCGTAGTCCAGGCGTCGTAAGCAGCCCTCGGCTGCCGAGCCTCAGCCGCGCGTCACATTTCCATGCCTGGGCGAAGTATTTTTGGCATGCCTCGGCCAATCAAGTTCGACACTGAACCAGCGCTGGGCCGATAGTCAATTCCTACATGGGGTATTTCTCTTCGAAATGTTGTTACGTAGATATAGTTAAAAATTCAAACGAAAAAAATTAAAATTTTTTGAGTTATGCCGCACGCCGTTTTCAAAAATCGTTTCTCGAGGAAAACGCGTTTAAAGTTTTGAAATGTGTTATACACAGTCCGACGGGCTAGGGGGGGGAGGTCAACATTTTGATGAAAAAAAATTATTTCAGGGGAAAAACTTTTTGCCTCATTTTCTAGAGGTTTCAATGCATCTTTTAAGCAAAAAAAAATGTTTTTTTAAATTTACAGTGATGTGAGCACTTAAACAAAGTGGTAATTACACTCGAACTCTGATTTCGGGGTGGGAAAATGGCGGCTTCTGGAAATATTCTGTACTCGATAAAAAGTCAAAAGGCGGCGTCTGTAGAATACAGGGCAAAGGGATAACATCTACGTATAGATGCCGCCTTTTTTCTCTATTTTTGTAGTTGCCGCCTTTTCACCATTTAACGCCTCCGCCATAATTGCAGATCCGGCATTTCTCATATCAGATTTTTTTTCTCATCTGATTTCTATTCGTCTACCCTAAAGCTCAAGCGCCCGAATCATCCGCATCTCGTAAAAATTGTGTGCTTAAAGGCCATTCGGGGCGAATTCATACTTGAGAATAAGTTAACGTATGACGACGTTGAGGAAAGAATAAGTTAACGTATGACGACGTTGAGGAATATAAGGTTTTAAACTTACTGAAAACCACCAATATGAGAGAGGACAGTACACCATTGCCAGATGCATAAAATGGTCCAGTCGACTTTCCAAAAGCAAAAAACGAAAACATCATCCACAGACTACGGAAAATTCTTCTTCGAAACCGAAAGAGGTTCTGGAAGAATTTGCCAGAAACTTTGCTTACCTTTACAAAACAACCGTGCCAGCGACGCCGCGATATTGATTAAGGAAAAAATATGCTTGATTTGTGATATCAATAAACCTATGTTTCAATTCTTAATTTTATTTTATTAAAAATTAATGCTGTAATTAGCTTAATTATGGTATAAAGTAATCAAATTCGAGATTTCTACATAGATGCCACCTTTTAGATAGTATTGACATAGTGTTAGTTTATTTAAATGCAAATTCTAATAGCGGCAACTACGTGTTTTCATCATAACTTCTTCAATTTCTATAAAATTAATATTATTATTTTTTCTACAGTAAAACAAGATTTAGCCCATCCTAACACTACAAAAAGTTATACGTATTTGTATCCCACAGCTGTGAAATATCAAAAAGTTACGTTTTGTTATTTATCTCAAAACAATATCATCTGTAGATGCCGCCTTCTTCCACATAACGGCAGTATATATACATATATATATATATATATATATATATATATACATCGAAAAGTTTTCCAGGGGCCACAGAAGAAGGGCCAAGAAGAGCTCGACAACATAATGAGTGATCTATGTAAGGAGCGGAAGATGGCAAGAGGATGGGAAACAATCAGGATTTACTCTACCCACAAGGCCAGCGTTTCGACAAAAGCAAAAATCTACAGAGCAACAACACTAATGGATACGGGATACAAGCTAATCACAAGAATAATGAATAACTAATTAAGATACCTGCTGGAGGAAAAAACTGACGGGAGAAGGACATGCGAGTTTCCGGCCGGGGAGGGGAATTCGGGATCATATTTTCTTGAATCCTTTAATAAAATGCATGTCTTGAATAATTCAATAAACAACAGACTTAAGAGGAAGGGCGTCAAACTCTTGACCGCGTTCGTGGATTTCTGAACGGCGTTCAACTCGGTAGACGGGGAGGGCATGATAAGGAAGCTAGAGACAGCGGGGATCAAAGGAAGACTACTGAAAATGATAAAGAAAATGTGAAAAAAAAAACGCAGAAAGAAATCGTAACGGCGGAGAAGGTATCGATAAAGTTCATAACGACAAGAGGGGTCCGGCAGGGATGCACACTGAGTTCCTTACTATTTAATGTATTTATTGAAGACATGGAAACGGGCTGGAAAAGGAAAAAGGAAGGAGGCACGGTAATAAGAGGAGAAAAAATATATGCCCTAAAGTATGCGGACGACGTGGCGGATACAGGGGAGGGGCTGACAGAAATGATCAGGAAACTGAAGGAGTACAGGGAAAGGAATAAGCTGAAAGTAAATATAGAAAAAACCAAGGTAATGATTTTCAGAAAGGAAGGAGAATGAAAAAGGAGACGGGTTGGAAGATAAGCCATAAAACACTGGAGATGCTGGAAGAATACAAATATACCTGGCCGTATATTTCTTGACCAGAAACACCTTTGAGAAACACATCAAGATGGTAGAGAGCAAGGTCAGGAAGGCAGCAAATGGAGCATGGGGAATATTGAAGACAGCAAAGATTGGCAGGTTGGCAGACGAACTGACAAATAGCGGGAGCAATCGCGAGGAGCGGATTGCTGTATGGAGTAGAAGTTAGTGGATGGAAAAGGAGGTAGATGATAGATAGATAGATAGAGAGAGAGAGAGAGAGAGAGAGAGAGAGAGAGAGAGAGAGAGAGCACAGGCCCGACATACAAAGATGGCGATGGGGCTGAGGAGGAATACGTCAGAGTACATCTCGAAAATGGAGGCAGGGTGCAGAGACGGTTTGAAAAGCCCGCACGTATTTTGGTCATCATAACGCACCATCTCGCAACACCGCGGTGAATTTAATTACAAAATTTGAGGTTAGTGAATCAATTATGATCGTGAAAAGCAGTGGCCGTTTTCGTACCGGTCGGTCGAATGAAAACATAGCCGCAGTGAGTGCAAGTGTTGTCGAAAGTCGTTCCACCTCGATTCACCATTGTGCTCAGCAATTAAACATTTCAAGATGCTCTGTGCAGCGAATTTTGATGAAAGATCTGCATATGCATGCTTAGAAGATCTAATTAACGTTTGCAAACAGAGAAGGTCATTTATCGGATATTCCACACATACCCTCCATATTCCACACATACCCTCCATATTTGTACCTTATATTAAAATAAAAATATTCCCACTTTTCAAATAAATAATATGTTGAATAATAAATAAAAATGTCAGATCATTTTGAGACACCCTTTACATCAAATAGTATTAACATGAAATGGTGGGACAGATATATATATATGTTACAGGAAATGTGTTAAACTCGTCATTATATATAATTTCGAGGAAATATAAATAATAATACCTACAATGGTCAGGGCATGAGTAAAATGAATTTGAACAGATACATTTCCTAAGAATTGGATACATATCAACATATCCAAAGTACTAATCGGAAAAGGGTGAAATTCGGGATAGCAGTGATTGCGGAGATGTGCAACGAAAAGAAGGTACGTACCATAGTTTTCGAGATATCGTTTTTTGAAAGTTATTTTTTTACCGCGCTCCTACTATATCTATAGCTGACGGGCTCAGCTCTGACTATACCTTTATATGTTATCGCGCTACCCGCTTTGTGTGGATCATAGTCAAGTTTGGGCGGTAGAAGTTTTCCACGCATCCCACCATTCCACACGCACATCCGAGGTGACCCGCGCCGACACTAGTATTTCATGCACCCCACCATTCCACACGCACATCCGAGGTTTCCTGCGCCCACGCCAGTGTTCTATGCACCGCACTATTCCACACGCACGTCCGAGATGCCCTGCGCCCATACCAGTTGTGTGACAAAAGTCGAAGTGGTAGAACGCGAAAAACTACGGAATACGTTGACAAAATTATAAAAAGTGCATTATCGATCCACGAAAAACAGCAGCAGGAATTTCAAGAGAATTACGTAATGAAAATCGTGCCGACATTAGTCGAAATACAGTATCCCGACGTCCAAAGGGTTTGGGACTGATTTGACGCATTGGTGTACAAAAACCACTCTTTAGTAAAAAGAATCAAAAAGCCAGATTAATATTTTTCAAAAAAATATCAGCGTTGGACAGCTTCAGATTAGCGGAAAGTGCTTTTTTTCCGATGAATCCAAATTTCAATTATTCGGAAGTGACGGTCGGAAGTACGTGAGACATCCAACAAGTACCAGATTCAACGTAAGGTATCAAATTCCTACCGTAAAATACGGTAGCGGGAACTTTTCAAATTTGAGGAGCATTTTCTGACTACGGCGTTGGCCCACTGGTAGAAATTCAAGCAATATGGATGCTAAAATCTACAGTAATATATGGCATGATCATATGATCCCATTTGCAATTTAAAAAAAAGCCGCGTGGTTGGGTTTTTCAACACGATAATGTGCCTCAACATACTGCACGTCTTGTAAAAGATTTTGTTCAAAGAAAAAAGTACGCCTTCACGAATGGCCATTGCAACCACCGGACTCGAATCTGATTGAACATTTGTGGCAAGACCCAAAAGATCGTGTTGCAACAAAAAATGACTCTAATAAGACGGAATTGTGGAATCATTTGAGACATGAGTGGGAAAACTTGCCACAAGAACGGATCTCATAATTATAGCGTCCATGGCTCGTTGATGTGTCGCAGTTATCGCTGCTAAGGCCATGGCAACAACGTACTGAGTCAAGTTAAGAAGGGCGAATGTCGTTTTGTTAGTTTCAAAAAATGTTGTTATGTTTTCCACACGCAACAGTATCTGACCCCATACTTTTGCATTCCGATTAAATAAAAAGTGATAGAATATCAAATATTTAATAATAATATCTGTATATAATTAATGTAATAATTAATTGTACAATGTAATGTAATAATTAATAATTAATATAATTATGTATTATATATAATTAATTGTTTTCAAATATAAGTGAATACATGATGTCATCACTTGTTCATTTTTTGCCCACCGTCGTATTTCAATGCAATATGCCTGAAGAATAGAATGACCCAAAACATTAGCACGCAACTGCATATAAATATATCTGTTCGTGGTAATAAGAGAAACTACCTGTCGACCATAAGCATTTGGGTTTGTTAGTCACGTGACTAACTTCGTATAAATATACGTGGGATATTCCATCCGAAGCGCAATATTTTCTTGGCAGCGCGACGTTTCTTCCCGGCCTTAGAGAACAGACAACGGAATAAATTGATAAAAGTATCCCGAATTAAGGGGAAAAAAGCGACTCCTCTTTCATCTCACCTATGTGTGACCAATTTCATTATTTTATAAATGATTTTTCCTTAAATTTGTATTATTTTTTCTTATTCCTCGTGAATACACGGATATACGATTTACGGATGAGGATTCAATTTTCTTTATTTCTTTTTACGTGTTTTTTAAATTGACTTCAACTTCCGGGATTACTTTTCAAAGTCGACCTGATGAGTAGAACAGGATTGATCGGTTCAGGTGGAGTCGTGAAGAATGAGTTTATTTTCCATTTGGCGTCGTGCCAATTTTACAATCTTCTGGATTCGTGACACAGTAATCTTTGCGGATGAGCGGTTTATCCGCGTATACGCGAACCTCTGTGTGAGGCTCCTGTATGCACTTGAAGACAAGGCCTCCGTTGTCGATGTACCTTCTGTAGAGCATCGAGAAGACGCACTCCCAACCGAAACCCTCGGCGATTTTCGCCGTGTATCTTTTGGTAAATTGAAATTTAAATAGATCGGTGTGAATTTAAGTACTGATTGAATGAAAACTTGAACATTTTTTAAAAATTAATTCATGTAAATTTATTGTATGCCGTTTTTTAGGATATGTGAATTGCGATTTTTCAATGTTAATTTAGAGAAATGTAATAATTTGTTGAATTCCTTTATATTCGAATTAATTGCTGCATTTTGAATTGCGGTTTTTTTTAATTGATAATAAAACGAATCGGTAAGAAACTTGATATGAAATAAATCTTGAAATTGATTCATTGAAAAAACTGATATTTGAATAAATCTTGAAATTGATATATTGAGAAAAAAATAGATATTGAAGTAAATCTTGAAATTGATATATTGAAGAAAAAAATCGGTATCGAAGTGAATCGCTGGTTCTTTCACGATCCAAAGGAACAACAAATTAATTTATCTCCCCAGGCAGAAGAGGATTTTTTTTCAGCGTACTCACTCGCTCGTGCAATCGATGCGAAAAACTTTATAGCCGCAATCTCTGGCGAGATACCAGCTTTCTCTAATGAGACGTTTTGCGATACCGATACCGAGATAATTCGGGTGGACGCCGACATGGGAGCATTCGAAAATCTTAAGCACGCAATATTTGTCCCAGAGATTGGGTGCTTTCGTGACGTGAGCGTAAAACTTCATGATGTCGCGGATGTTTCCGGCCTCGCAAGCATCGGCGCGTTTGATGATCTCATCCGGTTCCCAGGGACAAGAGCCCGCGTTCACCACAGCCCCGATCACGCAATTTTTCTCATTTTCAGCTATAAAGGTTAGTCCTTCCTTGACTTGTCTGTACATCTGATCGACGAGGATGACCGGTGGTGGCTCGTCCTCGTTCGCCAGGCCAATGTTCACCAAGCTCGGCTCTGTCTTGAAGTACGACTCGCACATCAGCTCCATTACAGCCTCGTAATCGGTCGGAAGTGCCAATCTTACGTTAACATTTGCGTTTTCCTAAATCAATCATGACATTTGATGCATCTAGCTCCTTTTTGTTAGTTACTAGAAATACTAGAAAAGCAATGGCACTCCATGCGTGGTTGCAAACTAGAAATCAATAGAAATATTCGAACCACAATGACACTCTGGCGCTAGTTACTAAACTAGAACTCGAAGTTACTAGAAATACTAGTAGCACAATGAAATACTAGTTTCCAGTTGCCGACTAGCTAATGTTCTGAAAACACAATGAAATTCTGCCTTTAGTTTTCAGCTAAAAGTCACTAAAAATACGATGAAACTCTGGTTCTAGATCTCAGCTATACGTCACTAGAAATACACTGAAACTATGGTTTCAGTGTATTTTTAGTGACTTTTGGCTGGAAACTCTAGTTTCCAGCCAAAAGTTACTAAAAATACAAAAGTTACTAAAAATACAAAAGTTACTAAAAATACAAAAATTACTAGAAATACTATAAATACTAAGATCACATGAAAGTTCTAGTTATAGTTTCCAGCTAAAAGTCACTACGATCTGATCGCCTACTGACGTTGCACTGCGAACTTGATCTTCGGACAGGAAGTGCTCCTCCAGGTTTGCTGGTGACCGAACCGCGCGCTATATCCAGGAATGCTCTTATCAGCCTAATCGCCGGATATCGCGACATGTCAGCCTTGCACATAACCACGAACGCGATCGTGAAGAAACGTGACAGTAGCTATCAAAGTGCAGCGCAATCTTTTTGTGCGGTTTAAAAGAACGGAGCGAGAAACAAAAGAAATAATTAAACTTTTTCCATGACGATTACGAATAACAGGAGGTCTGCACCGCGGCTTTAAGGTAGGAGTCTCGCCAAGGCGTTTTTCTATAGAATTTTTTTTAATTTTCAGGACTGATTCAGGACACTATTGAATGATTACCTGCAAAATTTCAAAAGGATTCACTATTCTGTTTTGTAGATATTGGCAATCAAAGATTTTAGGGTTTTACACGTGTTCTTATGGGGAGCAGTGGAAAATTTCACATTTCACGCAATAAGTTTGAAACTTTTCTACAGATTACAAAAAACATTCTCAATTACAGAGGAACATATGACGAAGTGGGTAAAAAAAATTATGAATTTTGACCGTCTAGTTTCAGAGATATAGCGATTTAAATTAATCAATGTCTAGCGACGCTAGCGCCACGAAGCGACTGGAGCAGACTAGAACTAGATTACAGCAGTGTATGCATATTCGTATGCGCGGAGTATCTACGTACTAGTAGCCGGAATGGATAGTCTGATACAAAAGTGAGGGTTAGGTGAACATTATAAATATTACGCGTTTTCATCATTACTTTATAAGTTTTTACATCCCGATAAGATGTACAACCTACATTATAAGGATATTTCGCAATATTTCGAAGCTTTCATCGATTGACCGGAGAATAAAGTTTTCAACCTGACTGTGGCGAGTCTACAACCGTAAGAATTCTATCCCCGATGCAAGTTACTAGAAATACGAGAATCTGGTAAACTCTATAGGTACAAAGAAAAATTGAACGTTACTAGACATTATAGATCCGGTTTCCAGCTAACATATGCTGAAATCACAAGAAAGCAGAAATACAGTCGATTTCTAGATCTAGATTCCAACTAGAAGTTACTAGAAATACAATAAAACTCTAGTTCTAGTTCCTAATCAAAAATTAATAACTATAGAATGAAATTCTAGTTCTCGTTCTCAACCATAAGTTACGAGAAATTCAACGAAATTATATTTCTAGTTCCGAACTAGAAGTAATCAGAAACCTCAACAAAATCTTGTTCTCGTTTCCGACTACAAAATTTATGTATGCTCATACTTTCGTAGTCCAATCTCCTTAGGTGTTTTTTTTCTTCACAGGCATAGACGCCATCTTTCACCGAGTAGCCAATAGCATCCAATACAGTTGGAATAAAGTTGTGCGGTAAATAATTGTCGAAGCGGCAGAGGGATTAAGGTGAAGCGTAGATATCCGACGACAGGTTCGAAAGGGAAGGAAAATCCCGCGGGTTTGCTCCGCGTTAGCAGTCCCGCGGTCTCCGGGCTTTCCCCTAGGAGTCCCGGGGGCAAAGACATTTGACGATTTACGAGTTGGCGCGGCGTGCTGATTTCGCCCGCTGGTGTCCCTCGTCTCATCGTTTACCTTCTTCTCGTCGTACACTTCGTCCCTTTCGGCACTAACACCCGCGTGAGGATAGGGGGCACGAGCGAGGCAGAAAGAGAAAGAGAGGAAAAAAGCCGGGGAGAGAGAGAGAGAGAGAGAGAGAGAGAGAGAGAGAGAGAGAGAGAGAGAGAGAGAGATTTGATTTGATATTATATATTATGCCCTAGCAGGCTATGGGGCAAGATACAAATAGTAGGTATATGGTGAGCCAAGCAAGTTGCATGTCATAAGAGTCGTACAATAGCGACGCACGCAAAACACATCTCGGATTACATAATAGTGTACAATGCGATGAGAGTATGAAACGCGCTCGGATACTAGCTGTATAGTATGCAAAAATACAATCGGATGAAATACTTAGAAATCTTAGATTATAGAGAACTTACGTTATATATAAAATACATACATTAGGAATAGAAAGAAAAAAGATTATAATATAATGTACTAAACTACTTAACGATAAGAATAATAAGGTAAGGGTGATATCCTCAGACTTGGGACTTCTCAATATTTAGCAAGTGATCATGCAAAAGCACCTTAAACTGAGCGAGAGAAGAAGCGCTTATCCACGCAGGGGGCAGAGAGTGCCAGAAGTACGCAGCTGAAAGACCGAACGATCCGCGGAGTGAAGCTGTCGAGTGATGAGTCGAGTAAAGGGAACACAATGATTGGCAAGGCACTGAAGTTTCAAATTTAAGTAGTTAGGCAAGTCAAGGAACAGGAAACAGCAATAGTCGAAGTAAGGATAGACCAGAGAAACCACCAGCTTAGCTCGGATATCAATGGAGAGAGAGCGTCGGTGATACTTAAGCCGATATAATGTAAAGTTGACCTTCTGAGACACGGACGAGATATGCTTATTTCAGGCCAGAGTACTAGAGAAATGAACGCCAAGACTGCATGCTTGTGTAACAAAGGGAATGATAGAAAGTCCAGTAGTGATCTGAGGGCACGCAGTGTAATCCAAGGAACGAACGTAACCTGAGCTACCAAAGACCAGTGCCTTAGATTTAGCAGGGTTCAATGAAAGGTGGTTAGCGGTAGCGAATTCAGCAATTGTGTTAGCATCATAAGAGATCTTTGCTATAGCATTGGTCAGGTCAGATGGATGAAAATGTAAATAGATTTGCGTGTCATCAGCAAAAACCATTAGACTGGAGTATCGCAGCCAGGTCCCAATGTCATTAAAGAGAAAAGAGCAGGGGGCAGAGGACAGAGCCCCGGGGGACCCCCATGGTAGTGGGAAGCCATCCAGAGCACTGCCCAGAGCCATCCAGCATAGCCTGGCTTCTGCCAGTCAAGTAGGAGAAAAACCAGTCTAAGATATTGGGACCGAAGCCGATCAATTTGAGCTTTTAGAGTAGTCTCAGGTGAGTAAGTGTATCGAAGGCCTTACTGAAATCAAATAAGAGCAGGACTGTCAGCATCTTCTGGTCAATTCCCTGTCGAATATCGTCGGAAATGCGCAATAGTGCAGACTGAGTACTATAGGCTGCCCTGAACCCCGACTGCCGATCATGTATGATGTTATGTTCGTTTAAGTAAGCTGAAATCTGGGCGAAGATTATGCGCTCGAACACCTTGGACAAGTAAGGGAGGTTGGCGATAGGTCGCACGTCAGATAATGAAATAGGGGTTCGAATTTTCAGGATTTGAGGGATGTATGCTCCCTTCCAAATAGACGGGAAAAGAGAACGACGAATCGATAGGTTGAAAATGACCGTTAGGTAACGAGAGAAGAGAGAGCGAGAGAGAGAGGGAGAGAGAGAGCGAGAGTGCCGGCGGGCGGGAGGGAGGGAGAGGCGAAAAACGGTGAGAGAGAAGGTGAAAGAGGGCAAGGGAGAGAGAGAGGGAAGAACTAGAAGGTTCACGGAAAGTATGTTTCGGTATCCCCCTCTCTCTCTCTCTCTCTCCCCCTCTCTCTCGTGGTCGCGGCAATATCAGCTAGCTGGAACCCGACCAGACGATAATTCAGCACCTTCGTTCATTCATAGCCGTTGCCCGAAGTGATATGGCTGGCAGAATGCAGACTGACTGATTTATGTACATTCACGCCGCTCGATGGAGCTCGCGTGCCCTCTGCAGGCAGCGTCCCTGTACCACAAGCGCTCCGCAGTCGAGCGATAGGCTCGGTCCTTCCATCATTCCTCTCTCTCTCCCTCCATCTTTCTCCCGCCCTCTCTCTCCCTTTCTTCCGTTCGCTTCTCCTCTCCCGTGCTCTCTTTCCCGCCAGAAACGCGAGCAATAATAAACTCGGAGAAAAAGATAATACTCACCGTCCCTTTGTTCGCACAACCCAAAGCTTGTATCAATTACGGCCATGTTCTCGTGCGCGCGTACGCACCTGATATCTCCCCAAATTGCAATTTATCGCTATAAAATTATACGTTACATTACACATTGCACATTAGCGCGAGCATTATTAATATCCATTAATCAAAGGGGGTGTATACACATCAGGATGTTCTGGCTCACACACCTCACACGGCCAACTACCCCGCACTCGAGTCATGTGCGGAATGGGTTCTTCATCCCCCAGCTACTCTCGCGTTCCGGTTGCACCACAACCTTGCAGCTTACTACCCTGTCTTCACACTTCGTGGCTAGCCTCATGCCTATATGACTAACCTGGCCCGGTACGGACAATCGTTACCTCCGAAAGCTCGTGATAAATTGCACATTTATATATATATATATATATATATGAATGTGCAATTATATATTATATATGTAACATATATATCAAATATATTATATATACTTGTGCAATTTATTTACAGTACTGGACAAAAAAAACTACGTACTAGTCGAAATTTCTTACCGCACTAAAATTTACATAGCGGACTCAAAAATAAAAGTAATTGAATTTCCCAAGTGGCATTTTAAAGAGGACAAGTTTACCTTTATTTTGCGTTTTTAGAAAATTCTCTACGATCTTTTTTCGCCCCGGTGCGCACTTTTGAACGTAGCCATTTTTCGGCTATTTTATGGCCGTCGAAAATTAACTCTAAAGTTTGTAGAAAAATTTATCCTCGGTTTTTTCCATGGTAAACTTAAAAAGAATGTCAAAACCTATATTTTTATTTTTTTTAAAGTCTCGTACGATTTTTTTTCCAGTATTGCATTTTAGCTACAAAAATACACGTTTCAGAAAAAAAATTGCATCGGTTCACACTGGAGTGGCTAGAATATTTTCCGAATTTCTTTTTGAGATTTTTTTACCATTTTTGGTTGGAACTTTGATGAGTGGAGAGGCTCCACTTGGGAATTATGGGGTCTAGGACAATATATTGAGAAAGGAAATTTGTTTACATATTCATGTTTAATTAACAACAATTATTTTTTTCATTGTTTTGATTATCATTTTTTTTATTTTAATTTTCAATATAAAAAAAAACTTCTAGAAAAATTGTTGTTAATTAAAAATGAAAATGTAAACAAATTTCCTTTCTTATGTAGGGAGATTAAAGGCTTTGACGGTTGAATGAGGATTCCAGTAATAAAGATTTCTGTCAGGACCTTCTTTATTATTTCGGGCTACCGATACGCGTGTTCGGGTTGAACTGACTCCGCCAAGTTAGCTTCGTCTCTTTGACCACGCAGGGCCGATACATATTATTGTAATCATCGCGAGAACGCGATCACGGTATTGTTCTCGCGACGATTCCGAGGTGTCGGTCGTTCTCGGAACTCGGTGCTCTCTTCGGTAAGAAGCGCACACTACAGTTCGACCAATCCTGACTTTAGTCCGTCCCGGACTTCGCATTAACGTAAGAACGTACGTAACATCGGAATACATATGCGCGTCATCGCTTGTCATCGAATTAAAACCAAACTACTTACAGAGCTTCTAACTTACACTTCTCTTTCCTTTTTCGCCTTCGATTAGGCACTTTTATCAACACGCCAGGGCCTCATATTCGAGGCTTCCGATACTCTCATATACGGCCTTTGCGTGGCTTGAAAATTCTCTACGTCCGAGATTACATATCGGTCATTCCGGAGAACTTTCGTGACTTGATACGGCCCCTTGAATTCCGGGATAATCTTCTTTGAAACACCGGGCGTATTCTCAAAGTTTCTAATAACGACATAATCACCCTCGCTGTACACGTGAGCTGGCTTACGTTTGCTGTCGAAATACTTCCTATTCGATTCCTGAGCCTTCTCGATTTTTTTCCGCGGCTTTGTCACGAAGTGTCTCAAGATCTCTCCCTTTAGCGCAGATGTTCTCGTCAAGGTAGCGCTGGATCTCGTCGGACACCTTCCCTTGTTGATTTACTCCAAAGAGGAGTTTACAGGGTGTCTGGCCGGTTGACTTGCTGGTCGTGTTGTTAAGGGCATATTCAACGTCTCCCAAAATTTTGTACCAGTAACGTCCTGCTGAATTGTCAACGAGTTTTCCGATAATAGGTCCTATTACTCTATTTACCCGCTCGGCCTGCCCGTTTGCCCTCGGCGAGCCGGTAGCGACCTTTACATCTCGGATGCCACTTTCCTCGAGAAAATCACGGAACTCTTTCGAGGTAAATCTTGTCCCCTTGTCGGATACAATGACCTTGGGGCGACTATAATTTGCAAAGTATTGCCTCGACAGTCTACTGTTTCCCGAGAAGTCGTCGTTTTCGTTGCGTATAATTTCGTGAACTTTATGAAAGAGTCAACCACGACGAGAATGTATTTCTTTTTTAAATGCTTATTATCGACGGGACCATAGTGGTCGATGTGGACCGTCGCGAAAGGTACATTCCCCTTTGAAGTCAAATGAAGGAACACCTCTTGCCTTCCACTGGTCAGGTTAAACGCGATGCATTTTAGACAGTCGCGGACATACGAGTTTACACGTTCCTTCATATTCGGGAACCAGTACGTCGCTTTAAGGTAGTACTAGCGGATTGACTAGTCAACAGGAAATCTATAAGTTTTTGAGTCTGAAAAAAGAAAAATACAATACATTTAGGTATAATAATATTCATCATAAGAAAATAATTATTTGAGCAGTGTTTGTAATAACCGTGTTCAATTATTATTATGAAAAGTGAAGCACTAAAATAGCAATCAGTTTTGACTTGAGTGGTCTCACCAACCGCCATTTCATAATTCTGGCAATATCTGTGGCAACGCTGTACTCTCAGCCGTTCCCGACAAATTGCGGGCGCGCGCTTGTTTAAGTGAGTGTAAGCGTGTGTTGTAGTGGGTGTATGCCGATATGGATCGCCATAGCATTCGTTCCAATCACGGACGCAATAAAGGACGATTCGTTTCGAGTAAAGTGTACGCATGGCGAAACAACGTGCGTGCATCGAGGAAAAAAATGCGGATTCAAGAAGTGAGGTTAAAGCAGGAACCCTCGATGGTGCCGGACGTCGCGTTGTAGATTTGGATACTCTCGGTCAAAATCTCTGGTGCAGTGATTGCAACAACCCTCTTTCACTCCGAAATGTTGTAAATGAGGAGAGATTCGGCCTGGCGAGCAGGCTCGATGTGCTCTGTGTACAGTGCAACACGAATCATATCGCCGAGACCAACAAACGTCAGGCGAATCATCGGTTGTATGACCTAAACAGTAAAGCTGCAATAGGTATGTAACAATTACATCACAAAGTATAGTCCAATTGAAAAACGAACTGTGCATCTATAAAATTAATTGTTCTTTTTAATTTCCTATCAGTATTAATTTTACGCTGAGGATTTTTCCTACAACTTTTGTTTTTCTTTTTATATGTGTAATACAGGTATGATTGATGCGGGGATCGGAGAGGCAACATTAAATACATTCCTTTCGGCTGTGAATATCCCTGCCTTGCCACCATCACTCGTAAAACGACACGAGCGATTCGTTGGTCCGGCGATTGAAAAGGCTGCGGAAAATACCTGTCGTGAAAGTATACGAATCGAGAAGGCAATGACTATTGCGGTGGGTGGCGAACAGAAGAAGCGCAAGCTGAGTGAGTATGACCATGTATATATATTCTTGTAAAGTGTAACTAGAATTTCGAACGGACTACCATTTTCCTGTATATTTATTGTAATCTCATTATCGAATAACCGGTACCTTACGTAGTGAATGAATGAATCTCGTAAATAAAAAAACATGAAAATTCCTTAGTGCAACACATGAACGCTAGACGATTTAATACTTTTCTGTTTTCAAGCGCCAAACGACCATGACAACGATAATGTTTTTTCTGCGGAAAGTCATACAGTCAAGAATCCTAAGAATCTGGTGGATATTGCAGCATCGGTTGACGCTGGATGGCAGAAGCGGGGCACAGGCCACGCATATAATAGCCGCTCCGGTTGACTTCGTTTAGTGCTCACGATTATTGTTAATGTTACAGCCTGAGCACTTTATATTAACTGTTTTGTTTGATTTCACAGCGCACCTGTCTCTGATCGGCCACCGTTCGAAAAAGATTTTGGCATATGCTGTACGGAGTAAGGCATGTGCTATGTGCGCTCACGGACATGGCCAGGACGATCACGACTGTCGCAAGAATTTTAATGGGAGCGCGAAATCTATGGAGCCGCGTATGGCTGTGGAAACGATCGCAAAAAATGAAATGCTAAAAGCCGGAAAAGCCAGGGTTACGATACTCATAGGAGACGACGACTCATCAACAATTGCAGCCGTCCGACGAGAATCAGCGATGAAAATCGAGAAATGGTCGGATCTCAATCACGCGTCGAAAGCTCTGAGCAATGCTCTGTATGGTTTACATTTGCCGGTCAAAGTAAACCGATATCTTTCGCGCTGCTTCAGTTCTGCTTTGAAGCAAAATCAAGGCGATCCCAAGGCCGTGGCATCGGCAATAAAAAATATTATTTGTCACGCTTATGGCGAACATGATAACTGCGGGGATTGGTGGGGTTATAAAACGTTGGGAAAAAATTACGAGCACAAAGGGCTTCCAAAAGGTCAACCGCTTACCGATCACGGACTCCGTGATTCGCTAACTGCAATATTCGCGCGTGTTGCTCAAAACTCGGCAAAATTAGCACCTTGTGCTTCTAGCCAGGTCAATGAATCCTTCAATCACACCGTAGCAAGCAAAGCTCCCGAATCAAAATTCTACGCTGGTTCTGAATCGTTGAATTTTCGTGTCGCAGCATCGGTATGTCAAAAAAACAACGGAGTTACTTACATTGACGAGGTGAACGAGATATTGATACTGTCCCCAAGTAGCATAACGAGGCCATTTCGCGAGAAAAAAGAATTAACACGAAGATCGAAGATCGAAAAATCGAGGACGATTGAGATGAAAAAACAGCGCAGCAGCGCGAAGGGATCACTTACGAAACCGAGAGCGGATTAACTTGCGTCTCTGAACTCATAGATGAAACGTCCGGTTCGCGTATGTATTACATTACGTATTACGAATAGAACGAAATATATTTTTCGTACAGACTATACGTTAGAAAGAAACGTAAAAATTTGCATGAAAAGTCAAAAGAAAAAATACTTCTCTTTTCCAGGTGATGATTCACAAGCTCAGACTGGTTTCAAAGATAACGCATTGGTAATATTCGATCTGGAGACCACTGGGCTCTTGAAGATGGCAGAGATATGCCAAATCGCTGCTATTCATAAGAATAACGTTTTTAATGCGTACATATTACCGTCAAGAGGCATATCGAGTAGCGCAGCGGCAATCACAGGACTCCAAGTATGCGGGGGTGAGCTTTACTTAAACGACACTCGAGTGAATACAACGCCGCCTCAAATGGCGCTGAAAAATTTCATCGAGTATTTGCGCAACATCGGAGAAGGCGTAATTCTGGCGGCTCACAATGGCTTTAGGTAGTGCTTAACCGTTCATCAGGAATTGTACTAAAAACTGAACCTTCAATAATCGTTTATGTTGACTATTTAACAGGATTTCTACGTCGGACAAAAATACCATCTAATCTCGTGGTTTTACACTTTCGCTATTATATCGTAATATTCATAGGCTCATGATCTGTGATAGGTTTGATGCGCCGATGATACTACGTTGCATGAGAGATTGTGGACTGCTCGACGAATTCCGATCGATCGTGAAAGGATTTGTTGATACCCTGATTTTATTTCGCGAACACCTTCCGAGTCGAAAGAAAGATAAGAAAGGTTACAGTCGAATCGCTCTCGCTGAAGATCTGTTAGGCTTTAGTGCCTTAAAGGGGGCCCACAGTGCTGTTAACGACGTGTCAATCCTAAGCAGACTAGTGTCGAGTAGTGGATTAAGCGAAGATGTAATTAGGAGTAAGGCGAAAGCGACACATGAAATATTAGATGTAGCGAAGATGGCCGTTGCACACGCTCGAAACAAGGAATCGCTAGTTGCATTGAAGGAATTTGTATCAGCTGGCATGCTAAACAAATTAGCAAAGGCTGGGATCACTAAGCAGCTTCTAGAAACTGCTTATGCAAATGCAGGAGCTGAAGGGATTCGAATTCTCCTCGGCGAAGATGTCAGAGGGAGACCGAGAGTTACGAAAAATAATCGAATCCTTAACGCGATCGTAGCTTATATCGGAAAAACGCACATTCCACAAAAAAATCTGTAATAACTTAAAGAGAGTTTATGGATATAATGTTCGATTTTAAGCCTTGTTCAAATATATGCTGAAATATTTATTTTCAACTATGACTTATTATACCTGCAAACCGTTTCCTTTTTTTCCCTCGTTCAAATTTTGCAGAAAATCGAAAAAAAGGGGTCGGCGTTTACATCGTTGGAATGCAACGAAAATAAATTCTTTTTCACTTCCTCCATTTTTTTAACCAATTTTTGCTGCGAGAATTGCTCAAACATTATGGCATATTCTTATCGAAGATTTCCGAGCTAAAATTAAAAAAAAGTTCTCAATACTAATCGAAACATCGAAATGTAGAAATGACAAAAAAAAATATTGCATTCCAATGATGCAAACTTCAACGTCGTAAAAAATACAGTAACGATAATGTACAATTGCAACATGGAGTATGGAAAAGCCTTGCAAAGATAAAAAAATGATAAAAACTCGATTACATAAGATTCAACCCATGATTATTTATCATTATTGAGCAAATTTATCGCGTGAAGAACCTACAACTTGTGTCGTTGCATTCAAATTGACCGCCTCGATCGGCCGCCCGAGTATGAGCCCAGCTGATGGCATGCGGCGTTGCCAAATCTACATCATCTCTCCCGTCATGCTAAACGCGGCCAGCAAAGGTCGCTTCAATCGATAATATCTGCTCGAAATGTCCGGTAACCTATATTTTTTTTTAACAGACGTGATCGCGAGAGTTTTCTTGTCATTTTTCGATTTTCTCATCGCACGTATCTGGTCGCAAACTATTATTATTTCCGTCCCAAAGTTCGATCCGCACGGATTTCCCATATGTTGTGGGTTAAGTGCATTGATTTCGTGAATTAATTACTATAGTATTTCCTCGGCAAGGTGTGCGGAGTTTTCGTGGACGTAATTCTGTATCGCTATACTACAGCATACAAAAAAATCAATTTTGTTTCTAATGAGGACATTCACGCACGTACTACCTTAATTGCGTCGCAAGTCTTTTCTGTACCCAAATGTCCCATTTCGTCGTGGCATTTTCTTAAAACGTGTACAATCATGTTCTCTGGGACGCAAAAAAGCAGGTCCTCGCCCTGTTTACGATAGACGAGACCGTTACGCATTTCGTATCTTTTGTCTTCACTTTTCTCGAGTTTTATCTTCAGCTCTCTTATCACTGGATCACGATTTTGGCTCAACGATAAATTCAACTCGAAAGGATTATCCTCAATAGCTAGGATGTGAGTCTTACGACTCAGCGCATCCACATGCTGCATGCGGTTTCCGGACCTATGTTCGATTTCGTAATCGAAGTTTTGTAATTCAAGAGCCCACCGTGCGATTCGGGGGTTTATCTGTCTTGTCTAAAGTCATCTCCAGGGAGTTGCAATCGGTAACGATTTTGAATTTTATTCCCTGAAGATAAACTCTGAATCTTCTCAATGAGTAAATTATCGACAGGGTCTCCAAGTCGAAACTGTGGTACCGGCTTTCCGCGTCCGTCGTGCGCTTTGAAAAATAAAAGATTGGGTGGAATTTGTGATCGGATTTCCGTTGAACCAAAATCGACCCGAAACCGTGAGAGCTAGCGTCACAATGTAATTCCTTTGGATCGTGTGGACTGAAAATGCTAAGTATCGGCGGCTCCACGAGATTCTTTTTTAACTTTTCGAACGACTGCATTTCCTCGTCACCAAACTTGAACGAGGCGTTTTTCTTTAGCAGCGAATACAGAGGTTTTGCGATCACGGAAAATCCCTCCACAAATTTGCGGAAATAGGAGCACATCCCCAAGAAACGTTGCACACCACGAACGTCGCGCGGTACGGGGTAATTCGAAACCGCTGCGACGCCATTGTCAGTTGGGCTTACTCCATTTTCGGAAATTTTGTAGCCGAGGTACTCGATCTCAGTATACGCAAACTTGCATTTATCGAGTCGCAATTCAAGTCGGTTCGCTACTAGCAACTCAAACACGGATTTCAGGACTTTCATGTGATAACCAAGGGTCTTTGTAGCGACGAGGAAGTCATCCATATATGCCACGACGTCTCCGTCTGCGATAGGCTTTGCGAGGACTTCATTTATCCATTTCTGGAATCGCGTCGGCGCTGTTTTCAACCCAAACGGCATTTTTACATATTCGAATTGCCCACACGGTGTAATAAAAGACGTGTACTTAATGGACTCTTTGGCCATACACACGTGGTGAAATCCGTCCTTGAGGTCAAGTAAGGTATAGTATTTTTTCCCGTTTAGAACGTCTAACTGATCCTCGATTAAAGGGAGTGGATAATTGTCGCGGAGCGTGTTTTTATTCGACGCACGGTAGTCTACGCACATTCTAGTCTCACCGTTTTTTTTTCTTAGTAAGGACTATAGGTGATGCGTACTCTGAGGTACTCTCGCGAATAATTCCTTTCGACAAAAGTGTATCCAAAATTTCACGTACCTCCCTCTTCTCAGCAAATGACAATCTACGAGGCAGGAAATGAAAAGGTTCGTGGTCACGCAAAAGTAGCTTGAGTTCGGCCCTTTTTTCCGAGACCACTGGCCGTTCTGCTCGAATATACTCGTTACGAATTATCTCTTTGAGTTCCGCCTGAGCTGTACTGGAAATCTCTCTGTTTATTATTATTGATTCTGCTTCGTCATCGCGTGGCCCCGAAATATCTATACTCATTATATCTGAAGCGACCGCAATACTATCATCGTTCTTGTCTGGAGCGATCCTGAGCGCAAAACCAAAAAGGTTCAAAACATCCCGACCCAATATCACAGGAGACGACATCGTATTGTCCGGGACGACCAATAACCGCGCGTCCCTCGATATATTTTTTCCTAGCGTAATTTTTAATCCGACTGTTCCGAGTACGACTAGGTTGCTGCTATTTATGCCACAAAACCGTTGGCCTATGTCGTCCGCGGACTCTATGATACTGCCCGGTACGTAACGTGACTTTATCAGACTTACGGCGCTACCAGTGTCCATTAATGTTCCCAGCGACCACATGTTCTCAACACCGCGAATTGATGTACTATACGTAACTGACTGGATAAATTCTTCTTCGATGTTTAGGATTTCATCGATGTTCTCTACCCGTTTGTCGTGTTGGGGGCAGTCTTTGGTGAGATGTCCCAATCCGTGGCATCTGGAACACGTCGGTTTCTCGCCCTTCCGCCGGGGGCAATTTGGGCGCAAATGTCCTTCCTCGTTACAGTAGTAACATCTTCGAGATCTTGGGGAACGCGGTGCGTCCTCACCTGGTGGTCTCATCGGTGCTGTGTCCCTGTCTTTCGTAGGTTCACTCCGTCTCGGTCGATTTTTTATTTCTGGTCGCAGAGAAATCTTCTCGAATGCGTCCAAGAGCGAATCCTGGGTGTCGAAGTTTTGCAAGCGGGCTTGACTCTGAAGCTGAGAGTCCGTTATCCCCTCGATTAAGTAATCGATAACCTCGTCCGCCGCTATTGGAACCCGGTTCGCTAGGATTACCTTATCGTGGTAGTAATCACTGAAGGGCTCGTTATGACGCCACTGTCTTTCCTCGAATCGCTCGCGAAGCGTCAGCTTGTTTTGACGATGGTCAAACATTTTACGCAGCTCTTCCACGAGCTGAATGAAGTTTAGTTGGACATGCTCTGGCTTCGAATGAAACCATCTGAGCGCTTTATCCCCCAACTAAGTAACCGCGAGAATTCTCGCTGTATTATCATCTAGACTGTACGTCTCCTTTAACATCTGAAGCTGTTTCGACCACTGTGAAAAAGTATCATTCGTACCGTCAAACGTGCTCAGGAGACCGCCTAAAACTTTGACGTGCGCCGTCGGCCTCTCGCTCCCCAATAGCGTAGCCTGCTGCTCGCCCGTTCGTAGCTGCCGATTTTCATTACGCACCAATTGTAACTCTCTCTCCAGTAGCGCGCGCTCGCGACGCAGCAGATCCATCTCGCGTCGTACGAAATCGTCCCCATTATTGATAGCGGCCGGATTGCCACTATTTACTGGCAAATACCCACTGCCTTCCGCCTCACTTGGCCTCTGGACGTCGTCGCATGTAGTCGCAACCTCGCTACTCTGTTGCACCAGCCACTCACCGCTTGGGTCGGCTGCTTGTATCCTCATGATGAGCTCAGCCTTTGTCCCACCGATAGGCAATCCGTGATCCCGTAGCATTTCTTTCAACTCGCTAACGTGGAAGCTAGACAGTTCCCTCATTTTGGAGCTTTTCTATTCACACGTTATACGCGATATTCCTGCACTGTACGGTATCGCGTTGTGCTCACCCCACGTGTACGGGGGAGTCAATGCTGTTCTCTCTCAATTGTCCCGAAAGTATACAGCACGTATTCTGATCCTCAACCGAAAATCTATCAACACGCGTCGGTAGACCCCACGATCGTTCCGAGAGTACGCACACAGCACCACCTCAATCGCAATTGAGGGCCACGTCACTTCCGGTCGAACGTTTAACTTAGCCGAATTTTCGCTTTCCTCTCACTTTGTCCTTTTTCACGAAAGTTTTACGGGTGTACTTTATGAAGGTCCGTTCATCTTTCGCGTCGAACCGAGATCCACGACAATGCGCGAGAAAATCAGACCGCTGGTTCTCCTTTCTCGGCGCATTTCTCGCGACTGTATTTGAAATCAGCATTTGTAAGACCAAAAATGGACGGCACTTTTCATTCCGGCACTCGAATTCCCGAACTTTTCTTTTGATTTATTTTGAGGAAGAGCAATTCGTTTGGGGCTCGTAGTTAGATCCCACTTCTGAAAAACTGTAGGGAGATTAAAGGCTTTGACGGTTGAATGAGGATTCCAGTAATAAAGATTTCTGTCAGGACCTTCTTTATTATTGCGGGCTACCGATACGCGTGTTCGGGTTGAACTGACTCCGCCAAGTTAGCTTCGTCCCTTTGACCACGCAGGGCCGATACATATTATTGTAATCATCGCGAGAACGTGATCACGGTATTGTTCTCGCGACGATTCCGAGGTGTCGGTCGTTCTCGGAATTCGGTGCTCTCTTCGGTAAGAAGCGTATACTACACTTAATTTCCCTAGACCCCATAATTCCCAAGTAGAGCCTTTCCACTCATCAAAGTTCCAACCAAAAATAGTAAAAAAAAAATTCCAAGAAAAATTTTGAAAAAATTCTAGCCATTCCAGTGTGAACCCATGTAACTTTTTACCCTCTTGGCATTTCCCCTGAAACCCTATAGTTCTTCGATGACGCCTTTTTTTTCTAAAACATGTCTTTTTTAGCTAAAAATGCAATATTAGGGCGAAAAAAATCGTAGGAGACTTTCTAAACATTAAAAATGTCTTTTTTGATATTCTTTTTAAGTTTTCCATGGAAAAAACTGAGGAAAAAATTTTCTACAAACTTTGCAGTTAATTTTCGATGGCCAAAAAATAGCCGAAAAATGACCACGTTCAAAAGTGCGCAGCGGGGCGAAAAAAAATCGTAGAGAATTTTCTAAAAAAGCAAAATAAAGCCATCACCACTTGGGAAACTCAATTACCTTTATTTTTGAGTCCGCTATGTAAATTTTAGTGAGGTACGAAATTTAGACTCATGCGTACTTTTTTTGTCCAGTACTGAATATATATTGGAACAAGGAACATCACAAAATATATTTTGTGATGTTCCTTGTCAGTATCTTATGTAAGGTTGTCCACAAACCCCCAAAAACTTTGAAAAAATATAAATTTGATAATATTTGATTTGATACAATAAAAACCTATTTATGGAAAAAAATCCCCCTCAATTCTATATTTTTCAAAATTTTAGTGGTTTTGTGGAAAATCTTACTGGAGATACTGACAAGGAATATCACTTTGTTGTCCGCCTTCGATTTTGTTACAACTAATGTATATGGTGGAGCATTAAAAGCTATTAGATAACTATTTTTTTACCGACGAAAAAATTGTGCAATCACCCCTTAGAATAAAACATGTCAAGGTCTGATTTTGCAATTTCATCCACGAGTGATCCACCGATCTCAGTGGCCAAAAAAGAAAACTGTTTTCATGCAAAATGATCCGAAATCCAATATGGATACTGTGACCAAAAAAACCCAATCGCTGTCACATAACCCCCCCCCCCCCCCCCCTTCTATCACGACAATTTATATAGGATGCCAGCCGACAATCGGCTTGCCGGGATAAGAGAGAAAGAGAGTTAATCTATGCCTGGCCAACTACAGCCTCGTGGATAAGGTAGAGGCGAGGGGCCAGGTGTCAATCACGCACGACAAAAAAGAATTCCGGAAACAATAATTAAACAATGAAACAATAATTTATTTTCACTGTTCTTTCGCAACAATACGGCGCACGGGAAGGAAAAAAACAGAAAAGAAAGAAGACGGGAGATCACGAATTCACATACACGCACACATACTTGACCGGGGCCTACACACAGAAATGAGCTCGTCACCGGCCGTTTCCAATTCCCGCCTATCGGCCTTACTTAGATACGAAAAACCGGGCCCCCGCTAATCGGTTACCCGGCCGAGCTTGATTAGAACACATCGAGTACGAGCCCGCGTCCCGCTGGTCGGCGGGAAGCACGCTCGTCCACATTTTCCGCGGGAACCCGTGATTGTTGATTTTTTTGCGGGAAATTGCGTCTTCCCGAACAATTGACTGTATTCGTGCCACTGGGCTTCACGATCCTTGACCTTGAAAATGTGTTTGGCCCCGCATCGGTCTCCTCTCGCTCTCCCTCCCGACGACGTCGAGCTCTTTCCCGGCCGTTGGAACTTCGGCTCGTATTTACGACACGCTAAAGAAAAGACAACAAACGGCATATCAGAATTAAATGATAACGCCGCGCAGAGTACCCTATGAAATATCGTCGTGGTAGCGATGCCTGGTGGGCATCGCTACCACGAAGTCGCCTTGCCTGGTGGGCCGGCAAAGTACCAATAAAAACCCGTTACGGTGAATTGGAAAAAAAAATAAAAAATTAAGGGACGACCCACCCGCTTTATTTTTCGTTCTCTCATCCCTCACTTGAACGGGGCGCATTTAATTTAATAAAATGGGTGACATTTTGAAGCAGGAATAAAATTTAAGTTTACATATTTTTGCCGAATGACAAGCTTAAGAAGGTACACCACCCCTCACTTCAAGTCCCTTATCGCCGTTGTTTTTTTCTGAATTTGAAATGTGTATGCTGAATTAACGTGTTACTACGAACTCCATATTGATGCGCAAAGTATGGAAAAAATTTGTAAAAATCGATGGCCCTACATAGGAATTCCGCCAAAAATCGAAAAATATTCGTAGCTCGATCAATCAGTCTTTAGAGAAAACGATTGCGAATAGAATACGCGCAAATCTCAGTTTTAGATCGAAACGAAAAAAAAATGGGCAAAGATTGAGTTAAGAGACTTTTTGATATGGCCAAAATTCGAAACAGAATTGGATTTCTAATTTTTTTTCTGATTCCATATCAATGTATTTTCACCCTCTGAACAAAAGTTCACTATTAATCCCCCCCAATCCTCAATTTCTATTAGAAATTGTCGAATGCATACAAAAGGTATTTCAAAATGACCTGACATTTTAAATTGCACGCCATTTTTTTTATAGCGAAAAAAGAGTTCCAATCTTTGACAACTGACATCAGGAAGTATTTAGGTTTTGTCATGGAGAATTACACGATCGAGCAATGCATAAAAATGCAAACGCAAACGCAATTAATTACACAATCGAGCAAACGCATAGAAATGCAAACGCATACACAATTAATTACACAATTGAGCAAACGCATATAAGTTTCATGATCGTGTTATCTCGTGCCGCAGCGACGTGAATTGGCCATCAAGATCTTGCAATTTGACGCCATTGGATTTTTTTTTGTTTTTGGGGTTTTCTGGAAGGAAAAGTGTATGCCAATGACCCACAGATCATTCCGGAGCTCAAGGAAGCAATAGGACGCACCATTAAAGAAATTAGTCCGTGATTATGACAAAATGTTATTGAAAATTTCAATAACATTTTGTGATAATCACAAAATGTTATTGAAATGTTATTGAAATGAACGTCTGCAAACAGGGACGAGGGGGCGATTTATCGGATATTGTGTTCCACACATAACCTCAATGTTTTTACCTTATATTAAAATAAAAATATTCGTACTTTTCAAATAAATAATACGTTTTATTAATAAATTAAAATATCAGGTTATTTCGAGACACCCTTTATGAAAACAAGTTTTTCGCGTTCAGCCGGCTTAATTTGGAACTTCTGACAAAAACTCGTTTATATTTGTAATCGGCATGAATAGCATTAAAACCCATAATAAATGTTAAAAGAGACACAGCATTTATCGAACGTCCATTGGATCATGAGCTTTCGAAATTGCGAAAATTATTCTACCTTCCGGCGTACTGGCCGTGCTCCTGGAAACGTCCATTCTCGGGATCCTTGTCGTAGAAATCGGCGTCCTTCTTGTAGTCGTCCTTCCGATAGGAGCTGCGATATACGACCCCGTTTTCATCCTTGGGACGATCATGCGGGCGATCGCGGTCCACAGCCTTGCTACCGGAAGTCACGTCGTCGCATGCCTCATCGAAGCTCTCGATGATGTCTGCGCGGGTCATCTTCTTGCGCGCGTCCTTGGCGTGATGGCCCTTCTGGAGGTTCTTGATGGAGCCCTTCGTGGCTGGATATTTCTCGAACTCGTCTAGACTTTGCTTCCCTACCTGGACGCGTCCCGAAGACGTTACGGAACCTCCGTGCACCGCCATTTTGGTTCCATCGGCCGGGCCGCTCTTTCGGTCAGATCCCATCTTGGAGGCGATCTGGGACGCCCGCAACTCCATGTGATCGACACCCGGCGGCTGCACACCTGTGTAATGAGCCGGCAACATTTCCGCGTCGGGTTCCGGCACCCTTGGCACAGGGGCACTTCCGGTCCCCGACAGCAGCTCATCACGTTCGAGCATTTCGACGCTCGCTTCGTCTACCGTGGCCTCCAAATTATACTTCTTCGCCGATATATCTTCGAAGTCTTCGTACTCGTTTCCGGTTGAAATCGCGTGACTCGTAAACGGCGCGTAATCATACTCGGTACTTTTACCCCGTCTCGTTGGGCTCGCATTCGTACACGCGAGCGCGAGAAGCACGAGCCAGCCTTGCGAATAAATCACTCGCATCCTTGTCGATCAAGTATTGCTTTTGAGTATAACCAATGCGTGACGTCACGATTTATATCCATATATATATATATATTCACACGCACCTATATTTGCACAATTGAAAATAAATCTATTTATTTTCGACATGACATTTTTATTCCGAATATTTAACCGGCAATTTTGTTCAGTATGAATATATAAATATATAGGGCAATGCCGAGGGAGTTGGCCATAAGGGAGAGATAGCCAATAGAAATATTTCATAGAACCACTCACTAGGTACCGTCCGTTCCCGTGCGGAAAATTGGCAGGGCATCCCCAATACAATTCGGGGCCTTCAAGGGATTATTTGCGGATTACATAGTAGGGTTTTCGGTAAAAGAGCCGGACTGGGCCCCTATTAGGGAATGGTAGGATAGGTAGGTTGACTAAAACTATGGTCTAAGTACGGAAACCAAGGAAAAGGCCTTTACGGGGTCTAGTTGTAGATTCCCGAGTAGCGATTTCCCCAATACTACTAGACTTTGCTATTATAGGGGCAAATCAGTATAAATTGCTTGACCAAAGAATTTGTGGCATAATAGTTATCGAGATCGATTAAATATAATAATTAAACTATGCGTTTAATAGACGAGCTGTGATGCATTGAACCAACACTCATGCAGTGCGTTCATTGAATCAACGCGGGATCAAACGTATCAAAATATGCGACAAAATTCTAAGCCTCAAATGTATTGAAATAACAGATTTCTTTTTACAGTGCACCCACACGCACGTACGCATATGGCTGCAATAATTTTTATAAGACACAATTGAGGCAATTTTAAAGGCCCTGGTTATTTTGCTCTCAATGGCCCTCGGTAGCAAAGTGTGACCGGCCACTGATGGCCCATGTGAGGCTTCGAGACTAGGGCCTTAATAAAGTTAGGGAAAATTAAGATGTGCCCGATCAAAGTCCGAACTCAATTTCCGCACGGGTTACTGCTTAATTCGCTTCGCAAGGAAAAGTTAGGCAAAAAAAATGAAAAAAAAGTAAAATTCTTCTTAATTGATTTGTCTCCTGCGGAATTTTTCAAAGGGTTCATGTTTTACATTGTGGTAATTTTATTTTGTAAAAGTAATGGTTATTTTGGTATTTCTTTGATAGTTCACGAGCAGTGCATTGTTATAATTTCAAGATTTCGCATGTATTGTTTCGACTTGTTTACATTTTAGATGTGGCCATCTCTCCCTGTATATCAGGAGAGATGGCCACGTACATAGTCGGTGTATGATGGCCATACGATTATTTGTGTTATATTCGAATAATTTATTTTTTCTATACTTGTTTTAGATGCTTAATAAGTACAAGAAAAAAGCAATTGCTCTGCGAGAGCACTAGACTGGAGCATCATTAAAAGCAGCTACTAGTTTCGTGAAGAATAAAGGATGGTCGGTTCTTGCGGTCGCTAGAACTTATAAACAGACCAAGCAAGTTTAAAAACTATTAACATCTGACGGACATATTAAGTTAGAAAAATGTAAAGCACAATCAAAATAATTGAAAGACCATAAAACAATTGCCAGTCAAATGAAAAAATAAAAGCAGATTGGGCCTAGACAGGCAGAAAAAAATACCAGAATGAAACGTACTGCAATACAAATAAAAGCAATTACAAGGATATCTGAGAGTAGTGACGATAACGAAAAACCAGAATTATGCGACTTATTGGTATATGCGACTATATTGGTAGCGGAGGAAATTTTTATGAAACCCGTCTCATCGAAGGCTGGCTTCAGTGCATAGCATGGCAACTTTGCGTACACGAAAATTAATCCGCTTTCGATGATATGCGTTCTACATGAGGCCAGAAGAAAAAAAACAATTGAAAATCGAAACACAAAATCAAGAGTACAAGATGAGAGATGGGCAGTACTATAAAGTACTGCCCATCTCTCCTCTACTTCTAGACATCACACTCGAATACTCCGGGAGATATGACTCATCGTAATTTTAAACAAATACTAATTTTAAGGTTGATTTCATAAGAATTGGTTTTATTTTCGTAAATTATCTTACAGTTAAATGTTCGAAGTTTAATTACAAATATCGACAAGTAAAGAAACATCTGTACTTTTATTTTGACATTTCCTTGAAAAAAACTGTGGCCAACTACCTCGGACTTACCCTCTATTACTATATTATTATATATATACAGTGGGTAAAAAAAGTATTTGCACACCTCCTTTCGAAAGATAATTTGAAAAACACAAGGTGGGCAAATACTTTTTTACCCACTATATATATATAACACGCACATATGACATTTGAAAGCAAAATTTAAAACGTATTTTTTTCTTTCGGAATAACATTTTCATCTCAAATATTTAAACAGCAATTTCGTTCAGTATGAATAAATATTTATATACAGCGTGATTCGCGGCTTCCCTTTGTGAGCATACAAGTTGTATCACTGCGAGCGAAATGTTTTTCTTTTAATGTCGTGCGACAAAAATTGGTGGAGATATTCGCGTTCAAAGCCCAAGTAGTAAACAATGGCACAGTAGTGGCTCACGCGCGCAACGTGCAAAAAAGGGTATACGTTGGAACACATAGGAAAAAAAAATACCTAAAGGAAGAAAAAATTCGCGTAACCAACTACTGCGCCATTACTTGTTTGGCGTCAGACTTTAAACGCAAATATCTCGGCCAATTATATCTCACGACATTTAAAAAAATGCATTTTGTTCGCAATGACACACCCTACATGCTCACCAAGGAAGCCATAATAGTTGTCAATCAACCTTTATCAGTATATATAGAGGGTGGTCCAAAAGTCGTGGATGAAACGAAGTAGGGAGGTGGTCGAAATCATTTCCACCCAAAAAGGTCATATACAGGTTGGTCCGTTTCTAAACGATTCCAAATCTATAACTTTCTTCAATATTTTTTGCACATCGGTGCCCAGCTGTACAAAAAAAATTAATTACAAAAAACTACTCTTTTTCACGTGAAAATGCAATCTTTATAATTGTCACCATGAGTTCTTAGAATAAAATGAATTTGTAATAACTTTTTGGATCACAATTTTTTTCTCTAGGTTTTCATCATTGATTTAAAAAAAACAATGTTCTACCGAAACGTGGATCGACGTGCGTTCAGTGTTTCGCTTGCTGTCTGCTTATTACGACGGTTTTCATTTTAAAAAATCGGTATCATTTGATTTGGGCATTTGGTGATTTAGATATTTAAATAGTCCAAAGCACCAAATTCACAACAAGTTTCAGAATGACAACCGTAGTATCAATCAATCAATGAAACGAGTTGTATTTGCACAACTGTTTACAAAAGTTTTTTTTTACAAAATCGTAACTTTCCGCTTAAATATCATCCACTTAATTACTACACCCCGCATTCTTGTACTTCGCACTTTCTAACATTTCTCTCTTTTTCTTCACTTATTCCTCTACTCCATGTTTTTTTTCTCCCCATTCTTCCTTACTCATTTTTTTGCACACTTCGTCTATTTCCCTAAAATATTTAGATATCCCTTTTTGTATTTTCCCACCCAACATATTTATAATTGCCCCATTTATTGCCACATCATCTATTCCTTCCATCCACTCCTCCGCTTTTTTTCTTGCTTTCTCTGTCACAAACTCCCTATTCCATTTCCAAATTAACAGATGCTCCAACGTCTCATTCTGTGCCCTACGTATCCTACACTTCCATTCCTTATCCCTCTCTTTTCTGCTCTGCCTATGTTACCACATCTTAACCTCGTCCATATTTCCTACCTTTCCCTCCCCCAGTCCCTTCCTTTTCATTCTTCCTTTCCTTCCTTTTCATTCTCCCTTGAGAATGAAAAGTCCCTTCCATTTCATTCTCAGATAATATTTTTGTACTTCTCATTATACGTCGATTTTTTTATATTTTCCGCTTCCTTCCTTAAAATGTTCTCTTTTACGTTTTCTAGCCCCTGTTTTATCCTTTCCTCTAGGGTAGGGAGAGGCATGTTGAGCAAGTTTTGAATTATCGCCCTGTAATTCCTTAACAGTTTGCCGTATAAAAATGAAACCTACTTTGGTCAATAGGAATTTCATCTGGGAAAAAAAGTCTGTAGATGAAATTCCTCTCATCCTTATTGTTTCACAGATAATCGGTCTCAAATGACTAAGGCCATATTTGCTCAATCTGCCCCGATAGTGGGGTAAATTGAGCATGGGTATGAGGTAAGTTGAGCAAAGTAAGAATTGCATTAAAAAATCAGACGTATGCAACATTATTTGCAGTAATAAACATGCAGAATAAACCAACAGTTGCTTGTTAATTAGTGAGATTTTAAAACATTAACATTAATTGCAATGAACTTTGAAATAGTTCTTCTCATACAATGGTAGAATGAAATCTTTCGAACACGTATTTTTTTTTTACTTTTGGGTGGAAAAATAATGAAACGTCCCGTGTTACCTTCTCATCCGCCGCATGGCAACGGGCGATGGCGTGATGTGTTCCTCTCCCCCATACCTCTCTTTCCGCTCTTTGATGCACGCGCGTGCGGTGCTTAGTTTTCAAGATATTTCAATTGCCCAACTTACCCGCCCGTGCGAAAAATTACCAGGGTATACTTAATACAATTCGGGGCCTTCAATGGAATATTTGTGGATTCCATAGTACGGTTTTCCGTGAAAGAGCCGGCCCGGGACCCTATTAGGGAATGGTACCCTATTAGGGTAGGTAGGTTGACTAAAACCATGGTCTAAGTACGGAGACCAAGTAAAAGCCTTTAAGGGGTGTAGTTGTAGATTCCCTAGTAGCGATTTCCCCAATACTACTAGACTTTCCTATTATAGGGGCAAATCAGTAAAATTGCTTGACTAAAGAATTTGTGGCATGATAATTATCGAGATCGATTAAATATAATGATTAAACTATGCCTTTAGTAGACGAGCTGTGATGCCTTGAACCAACACGCATGCAGTATGTTCATTGGATCAACGCGGGATCAAACGTGTCAAAATATGCGACAGAATTTAAAGCCTCAAATGTATTGGAATAACACATTTCTTTTTCATAGTGCACACACACACGCACGAACGCATATGGATGCAATAATTTTTATGAGGCACCGTTGAGGCAATTTTAAAAGCCCTGGTTATTTTACCTTCAATGGCCCTCGGTAGCAAAGTGTGATCGAGCACTGATGGCCCATGTGAGGCTTCCACACTAGAGCCTAATGAAATTAGGGACAATTAAGATGGGCCCGATCAAAGCTCGAACTCAATTTCCGCACGGGCGACTGCTCAACCTGCCCCTCCCTTCCCCATTCTTTTTACTCTTGTCCGTTCCCTTATCATTGTTAGTATGTCTTGTATTACCATATCTTTTAATACTTTCACTAAGTTTTCCCTCCATTTTGGCGGGTCTTCGTTTGTTATTGCTCCTATTTCTTCTATTAAGCAATTTTTTGGCGATTTAGTCTGCTCCATTCTTATTACCTCTTTAGTATACCTCAACGCTTTTTCTCTTATCAATTATTTCATAGTAGGCACTCCTAGTTCTCTTTCCCATATATAATTTGGTTGTTCTATCCACTCCTAATACCATCTTATACAGTATCTACTCTGTATTCTTTCAAACACGCTTATTTCTCTGAATCCCCATACCGCTACTCCAAACATAGCTCCTGCTTTTACTATCGAATCTAACAAATAAAGTCTCTCCTCCCTTACATCCCTCCCCGCCTGCCTCCAGATTCCCCAAACCATGTCCATTGCCTCCCATGCGGAAATTAAGTTCGGGCTTTGATTGGGCCCATCTTAATTTTCCCTACCTTTATCACAGCCCTAGTCTAGAAGTCTCACATGGGCCATCAGAGGCCGGTCACACTTTGCTACCGAGGGCCATTGAAAGCAAAATAACCAGGGCCTTTAAAATTGCCTCAACGATCCCTCATAAAAATTACCGCAGCCATATGCGTACTGCGTGTGTGTGCACTGTGAAAAAGAAATGGGTTATTTCTCTAAACTTTTTTGGCTTAGAATTCTGTCGCATATTTTGACACGTTTGATCCCATATTGTTCCAATGAACGCACTGCATGCGCGTTAGTTCAAGGCATCACAGCTCGTCTACTAAACGCATAGTTTAATTATTATATTTAATCGATCTCGATAATTATTATGCCACGAAATTCTTTAATCCCAACACTACCCTAGTAGTATTGGGGAAATCGCTACTAGGGAATCTACAATTACACCCCTTAAAGACTTTTACTTGGTTTCCGTACTTAGAACTCTTTTTTTGTAGAGCTCGGAACGGATTGTATCAAAATATTGAAAAAAAATCATAACTTTGCAATCATTGAGAAACAGACCAATTTGTATATGACCTTTTTGGTTGGAAATGATCTTGATTACCTCTCAATCTTATTTGATCTACCACTTTTGGACCACCCGTATATACAAGGTGAGGGACATAAAGTGTTACAGAGCAATAGCACTCAAACTATTGATCATATCCAAAAATGTTACAGACAAAAGTTTCAGTGTTCGAGAAGGCCGCCATACCGGACCACCCTATTTTTTTATCGGTGGACGCGCTGAAGCTACGTCAAGGTCAACTCCACTTTTTAAAATGGAACCATGTATTTTTTTTCGATGACATTATTACCGACTTTAAGACGAATTCAGCGACCTAAACACAAGGTCATTCTAGACACGCAAAGTATGAAAATAGTCGAAAAATCGAAAAATATCGGAATAATCACTTTCAAAGGATCCACTAACCTTGGTTTGGGTCTACCTACAGAAGATGCTCGAAGTGATGATCCTCGACTTGTAAGCACTTGTTTGATCACTGTTTTCATTTCTTACGATACCAATGTTTCTTATCGGCAGCAAGTACGCATTTTCTGTTGACATATCAATTAGTCACGCATTACCTTCTAATGTGAGAACATCGGATCGCGAAAATGAACGATTTTCAAGAATCTTTTGATATGTTGATGGTGCTGGCAGAATGCCGTAAACATTACAGAAACGCCCAAGATTTGTATGCGGCTCGTTATCCGGATAGGCAACAAAAATCGCACATGGCTTTTAAGCGATTAGCTGACCGTTTCTGTCTCTTCAGTACAGTGAAACAAACACGAGTCAAACGTCGACCGATTGTTAATGAAAATAATGCGGCTGCAATCTTAGCTTTTGCTGCACTAAATCCACATGCGAGCAGCAGGCAAATGGAAAGAGAGAGTAGAATTAGTCAGCGATCTGTATTAAGAATCTTACATCAACACAAGTTCCATCCGTATCGTATGTCATTACATCAGGATTTGTACGGCAATGATTTCCTAAATCGCGTCAATTTCTGTAACTGGATTCGTAGAAAAATGCGCACAGATGTCTCATTTTTGAGTCATGTGCTTTTTTCTGACGAATCTAACTTCACAAATACGGGAAATGTGAATAGGCATAACATGCATTATTGGGCAAATGAGAATCCTCGATGGATGAGAACTGTACCATTTCAACATCCGTGGTCCGTTAATTGTTGGTCCGGCATTGTCGGCGATCGCGACATTGGTCCATATTTTTTTTAAGGTCGCTTGACTGGGCAAGTTCACGCAAACTTTCTGTATAACGTACTGCCTCAATTACTGGAAGACGTGCCCTTGTATGTTCGCATGAACATGTGGATGCAACGCGACGGTGCACCACCACATTATGCTCTGTGTTCAAGACAAGTGATGAATGAGATTTTTGGTGAAAAGTGGATCGGACGAGGCGGCCCTGTAGCTTGGCCACCTCGTTCGCCAGATCTAACATCACCAGATTACTTTATATGGGGTTTTGTCAAAGAACGCGTAATGGCGGTAGCACCTACCACGCCTGATGACATGAAAGAAAGAATACGCCGAGCATGTACCGAAATTACACCACAAATGTTGGCTGAAGTTAGACGGTCTTTTCATCAGCGAATTAACAAGTGCTTAAACGTCGAGGGTCATCACTTCGAGCATCTTCTGTAGGTAGACCCAAACCTCGGTTAGTGGATCCTTTGAAAGTGATTATTCCGATATTTTTCGACTATTTTCATACTTTGCGTGACTAGAATGACCTTGTGTTGTAGGTCGCTGAATTCGTCTTAAAATCGGTAATAATGTCATCGAAAAAAAATACATGGTTCCATTTTAAAAAGTGGAGTTGACGTTGACGTAGCTTCAGCGCCTCCACCGATAAAAAAAATAGGGTGGTCCAGTATGACGGCCTTCTCGAACACTGAAACTTTTGTCTGAAACATTTTTGGATATGATCAATGGTTCGAGTGCTATTGCTCTGTAACACTTTATGTGCCTCACCCTGTATATACACATATATCTTCGTATATATATAAATGCACATTTATATTACCTGAAGATTGGAATTTAAGATAAGTTATGCAATTCCTCGTTGCCGACAATCCCCGAGTAATCGTAATCGTTCACTGACTACAAGTGCTCCGTCCACGATGCTTGGGCTTTTATACGTCGCTCACGGACACGAATCCACAACCATCAAATTGCCTACCGAGTGCCTCTCTCGCGATTCGATGTTGATATTTATCGTCGAATTATTGTGCGGCGAGTATCAACTCGCGCGCGCGCGCGCATTTATGTCGTCGATACTTTTCGACAATAAACGCTTTCGATACTTCTGTGTGCCATGGATTTCACGAAATCCACGAGAAACCGAGTCCACGAGCACAGGCTCGCCCCGCTGAGCAACTCATGGCCGAATTGGTAAGTCGTGAAACGGGAGAGTGAGACAGAGAGAGAGGGGCAGACAGAGAACGTGCGTTCACCCACGCACTACTGGTCACTCGTCTACGACCACGTTTGCTTTTTATGCGAAAGATTCTCGCAACAGTAAAACCGTATTGCCGCGGTTGACGGGTTAGAAAAAATGAATTGAAGCGAATCCATTTTCGTTCCGCGATGCCACGTCAAGTTTGTTTTATTGCATAGTTTTATAGCCTAAGAGTTCAGTTTGCAAGAAAGATTTCATAAAAATTGCAAAAATTTGCCGAATTATAACAATTTTTGTGAAGGGCCGGTTCGCCCACTGCGCTACGGCGAACACCCCACTGCAATTTACTCTTTTTTATGTTGCGTTTGTCGTGAAATTGTTTTATGAAACGCTGTAAGTCGTATCTCGAATTCTATCCGTCAGATTTACTTCAAATTCAGATGGAGCATAGTATGTAAAATGTTCTATCGTCTGACCCTATGCTTTTTGTTATATATTCATCCATTTCTCAATAAGAAATGATTAAACTTGGTGTTTTTTTGTCGACAATCGAACATTTTTTGCTACACATTGCCATCTTAGTAATTCTCAAAATTTCGAAAAAGTATCTGGTCATACGAAAGTTTTGTTATTATACTAAAAGTACATTTTTTTCGTTCTTGATTTCAGATGACCCAAGTGGCCAAAACCGCTTACACCGGTTGGTCATGCGGAAACGGTAGCACTTTGTTTAAATAATAGTCACTCTATTGTTTATAAATATTTTTCAATAAAAAAAACTTAAACTTGGAACGACTATGTATCAATTGTATGTTAAGTACCAACCTCAGCATCCCAATACCTTTATCAGAAAAAAATATTGAAAATTGTTGAGTAATTAATAACACAAAATAATCGAATATCTCTATTTTAAAGAGTTGGGTAGTTATAAAATACTAATACAATTGGGTAGTTGGGAGAAATACATGTAGCCCAAAAAAATAGCCAATATTGATCTTTTTTTTTTAAAGGGATAAAACTTTTTTCATTTATGAAACTTTAGGTACAATTTATTACATAATTAAACTAGTTAATACATTTTTTCATTAAGCAATATTGCAAAATGACGTCGTTATTGCGTGGTCTTCCAGGAACGTTTTAATGGCATTTTTGAGTTGGTAGGAAACAACATTAAAACGAGATGACCGATCATGCTAAAATTGTATACAAAACTAAATAACACTAATATCTTGAACTTTTATCAACGTGTTCATGAAAATCACTTTCAAAAAGCACTGTTTTTATTGCAACAAATTACGAAATATTTTCCTAAAACATCATTTTTCTTCTTAAATGTCGCATTTTTCAGTTTTTCTAATGTTTTTTAGGTTCAGTATTTGGATGTTAAAATACTAAAAATTCTTAGCTCATATTTTTCAGATCAATATTGAAATCGTTCGATTTCCTACAAACGGACAACTGCCGCTAAAAACTTCCTGGAAGACCACGCCATAACGTCACCACTTTGCAATATTTTTCAATGAAAAAATGTATTTAAATAGTTTAATAATGTAACGAATTATATCTAAATTTTCATAAATGGAAAACGTTTTGTTCGTTCACAAAAAAACTTTAAAATTAACTATTTTTTCGTCGTCTAGAGAAAAGTGGGGCACAGTGAGTCACTTTCTTCTAATGAATTTTACTCTTACCAAAGTAGTCTGATTATAAAAAAAAAGTCGTAAACGATTTTATAGACCATTGGATGCACAATAAAGCTACCATATTTTGTGAAAAAAGATTAAAAATACCAAAATAATGGGATCGAAAAAACTTTGCGGATTGGCTCATTGTACCTGACGAGTGAGGTACAATATGTCAAATAGGCGGGTACAGTGTGTCAAGTACTGCGAAACGTGGGGTATGTATGACTAAAGTGAACTTTGTATGACTAAAGTGATAAAAAAGATCATTTTTTGCATTTTTACCGAAACGTCGTGGTCATATTATTTGCCAACAATATTGGGAGCCGATTCATTCTGCTCCATAACTCGATGACACATTGTGCCCCACTACTAGAATATTTGATTATTGATAAAAATAATGATGAATTAGACTACGAATGGAAAAACACAAGTCATCGAGTGCTTTATAAATAATAAGACTATCGATTAGGTTGGAAAACCCGAACCGCTACAGAAAGTAAGGTTATATTTGACATTTTCCCGGCAAGCGAATTTTTTTTCCGAGGCTCAAATTAATGTTTTATAATTATTTGTGAGCTGCTTTCCACTTTCTTTTAGGCCTGACGAAACCAAATATAAATCACGATCCAACACAAAAAATTTCGGAATTTACGAGCTACAACCCTCCGAGAAATCGCATGTGGCTCACAGTGCCCGGTGACACATTATGAGCCACTCTCCCCTACGTGTATTTCCCCTCTTAACCATGCACATCAAGACCTTGCACAGCATTGCTAGTGTACTCGTGTGGTTCATACATTGTATTTGTCTATAATGGTGAAATTCCTTTTTTGTTATAATAATGTGATGTTTTCATAAAAATAAAACATTTTCAATGAGATTATTTCGAAGGTTTAACAATTATGTGTGCAACATCTTAAACACTTGCATAATATGTATATGTTGGCAATACTTGGCTGTTTGGCAATTGGTACTTGACTATTTTATAAGACATTTCATTTTTTTTCGTATACTTGATTAAGGGTTTACACGACCCTGAGATGTTAGAATAAGACTCGGTATTTATGAATATTTTGTAGCTGAACTAATACATATTTTTTATTTCTATCTTTAAACTCTTTTAGTGCATGTTTTCAGCTTCTTAAATGTATTATTTTCATCTAAAAATATTGATAATTGGCGGTGATACACGCCTCCGCGCGCGTTGAGTTTTTTCCACCTTCAATCTGCGGGAATCCTAATAGCCTCACGGTTCATCTGAAACATAAAAGAATTGAAATATTTCGTTAAGTTAGATTAAATACACGGTGCTGCATAGGATTTTCTGGGAAAAAAATTAATGGATTTTTGGTATCATGCAGAAATTTATGTTTGTTTTTCACATAAAATTTCTACCTAAAAACATTGATTAAACAAAAACGGTTAAGATTAGAAAAATAATCCTACGTATGGATTGAGATGTTACAAATGTGTGGTATGAATTTCAATTCAATCGGAATAGCTGTTGTTGAGTTATATTTCCAGCAAAAAAAATTGAAAATTTGTGGCATACCTTGTATAGTTAATCGGCGATTCCTGCTCCATAATGGGGTCCTTCCTTGCAAGTTCTGTAGGTAGACCCAAACCAAGGTTAGTGGATCCTTTGAAAGTGATGATTCCGATATTTTTCGATTTTTCGACTATTTTCATACTTTGCGTGACTAGAATGACCTTGTGTTGTAGGTCGCTGAATTCGTCTTAAAAGTCGGCAATAATGTCATCGAAAAAAAAATACATGGTTCCATTTAAAAAAGTGGAGTTGACCTTGACGTAGCTTCAGCGCCTCCACCGATAAAAAAATATGGTGGTCCGGTATGACGGCCTTCTCGAACACTGAAACTTTTGTCTGAAACATTTTTGGATATGATCAATAGTTTGAGTGCTATTGCTCTGTAACACTTTATGTGCCTCACCCTGTATACAAGGTGACAATTATAAGCTAGCCATGTGTCCCTTAAGGGTCTTGCTAGGAGATTTTGCGACCGAGAAAAATACGATTTTCGATGGCTTTTCAAGTCCTTTTCGCAAAACCATATAGTGTAATTTTGCGATGATTAGTAAATACTAATCATCGCAAAATTACACTATATGGTTTTGCAAAATTACACTATATGGTAAATACCCGAAAAAAACTGAACTTTCTGGAAATAGAATCCAAATTACATTTTGAGTATAACAGAGTGAAGATAATTAAATTCCGAATACGAAAACTACAGAAAAACGTTCCTTATGCATCCCGTTATTGAGAAAACAATTATCAAAGATGCATTTTATAGTGAATAAATGTAATTTAATTCCTGAAAAAAAACGCTTTTTAAGAGTATTTTGTATTCGAAATTTAGATATCTTCATTCTGCCGAACCCAAAAGGGAATTTTCATTTTTTCCCCAGAATACAAAATTGTTCTGGCTAATACTAGTAATCACAAAAATACGCTATATTTTTTTTCGAAAAGGATTCGAAAAACCATTAAATATCATAATTTTTCGGTCTGAAAATCTCTATTATATATATATTTATAATATAGATTTATATATATACTAAAAAATATATATATATATATATGTTTATAATATAGATTATACATCTATTAAAATTTTTGTTATATATCATCCCTCCAGAAAAAAAATTACGTTTCGATTATCCGAACCATCTTCACGGCCAATTGGTTCGGATAATCGAGGTTCTACTGTATATTCATTTTGATTGATTAAAAATTTCTCTACATACCGCATGGCCGCAATAGTAGGGTATTTTCCATGTGTATTGAAATAACTATTACGCTCGAAGAACGGCCCTGACGAATATCGTCATCCAAATAAGGCCAGGACAACGTTGCGCCAATTGAAATTCAGTATTTAGCCTCTCTCTCCCTTATACATATACTGACTCACAATTGATATTTGCCCTCTCTCTCCCTTATACTATATATTGACTCGCAATTGATATACAAATTGCGCAAAATTCCTACAGGATAAAAACCGAGATATCCCTACAACAGTATCAATAACATCGAACGTACTTGAATTAAATTGCCGGACAACGACCATGACCGTTATAATTACTGGCATGGCTCACGTCCGCGCGGATCGACGGCATATAAGAGATCTTTCACGGGCTGCATTAGTGCACACGATTGACTAGACGCGGAACGATACGTGCCGCCCGCATAATCTTTCATATTTCATTATCTCATATATACATTATATTATTATTATTATATACATTGCAACTAAAATATATACGAACCCATATTATCATTAAAGAAATCATTTTGTGTTTGAGTAAAAACCTCTTTAAAAAATTAAAAAAAAAGGCGAAAACTTATTCCCATACCCAAAATATATTATTCGTGGTGCTATTAATTTTCCCGTTGACTACGAGGGCGAGAAAAGTGATGCGGAATTTTTTGTGTTTTTGTACGTTTTTGCTATTCGGCGATGTGAATTCATTGCCGACCGCAATGATGAAGGAAAGCACATCCATGTCACGTATGCGAATGGCCGATCTCGAGACTTCCGAGACCGGATACGCGTACGACGATGGTCATCCGGGCGAGCGGGGAACAGTTGCCGGTTACGCGAATCACGGTATTGGCAGTTACTACGAACCCCCGAAGACGCTTCGCCGTTACGTGGTCGATTACGGCCACGGGGCCGGCGAACCGTTGCACGCGGGAACGGAAGTGATCACCTCGTTGCCGAATCTTCGAAACGCCGCACTTCCGCCCGGATACGTTGTCCCACTGTTGCCGCCGAGATACGTGAATCCCTTGCCAGCACCGATCGCGCCCTACTACCACGTTGCCGCGAGGCAGGCACAGCCTTCACTACCTCGACGACGCAGTCACGAGGATCTCCAAAAGGATCGGGATTACGAGGAGAGTAACGATTATTCGGATGATGATAGCGCAAAGGAAAGCGACGAAAGCGCGGAGAAGGAACGCGGCGAAGATTACAATGCCGGAGTACACTCCACCCAGGGTGAGAATGACGACGAAGGATACCAGAGCCATCATGCATTTGATAATGGAGAACGAGAAAAACACAGCAAAGATCACCACGAAGGTCTGTCGATTTATTTTAATATCTTTTATTCATTTGGTTTATTTATTTATGATGTATATATATATATATATATATACCGATGTGCCGGTTTAGTGGTAGCATGCTTGCCCCTAAACCAGAATATCGAGAGGTCGCGAGCTCGATTCCCAGTCTCGTAGTCTCGAAGAAAAATGAATACGAACGTGGTGTAGCTCTAGTTGTACACGGATGTCACCCACACTAAGCGGTAGGTGTGTGTGTCGTGTGTGTATACCTGTAGTCGCAGATTTATTTCTCGACGAAACGCGACTAGCTTCGAAAACTACGAGGCGAACCTGGGACCGGCTGTATTGTTATAGCTTTTCCACACTTCCCCTATACCCATGGCAGACATGTCATGGTGAATGCGATACAGAGGGGGAAGTAAGCTGCGGCCGCAAGGTGGGGAATAACATGGAATAAGATGAGCACGTTAAAACGGAAAGACCCCGTACGATGGAATCAACAATAAAAAATATATATACAGGGTGGACCACGCAACGAGTGCACCTCTTTTACGACCAAAATATGCGTTGCACAAAAAAATGTTTTATACAAAAGTTACATGGTTTATAAGGCTACACTATGTGGTGCATTTATTTTTTTTATAGGTGGAGGCACTTCGAAGATTTGAAGGTCAACTTTATTTTTTCAAATGGAATGCTATATTTTTGATAGCGTAATATGATAGAGTATCGAATTCTGAGTAAAAAAGTATAGACCTTTATTATCCCTAGAGTTAATAGCTAACGAGTAATTTCACTTTATTACTTTAAAATTTTCTTCACGTAATATCAAGTTGGAGATTCATTCATTCATTTTCACTTTTATCTTTCTGATAATAATCACGCACAATGACCGAAGGATACTTTAATACTGGATTACAATCATTGAGAAGATTGTGAATCATGATAAGTGTGTGTGATGTGGTAAATGTGTTCATATTGATAAACACTGTGATGTAAATACTGCCATTCAGAAATTTGTAGTAGATTTGAATCTCCAACTTGATATTACGTGAAGAAAATTTTAAAGTAATAAAGTGAAATTACTCGTTAGCTATTAACTCTAGGGCTAATAAAGATCTATACTTTTTTACTCAGAATTCGATACTCTATCATATTACGCTATAAAAAATATAGCATTCCATTTGAAAAAATAAAGTTGACCTTCAAATCTTCGAAGTGCCTCCACCTATAAAAAAAATAAATGCACCACATAGTGTAGCCTTATAAACCATGTAACTTTTGTATAAAACATTTTTTTGTGCAACGCATATTTTGGTCGTAAAAGAGGTGCACACGTTGCGTAGTCCACCCTGTATATATGTATATACACTGCCGGCCAAAAGTTTGGACACACTAGTCGAAATTTCTTACCGCACTAAAAGTTAAATAGCAGACTCAAAAATAAATATAATTGAATTTCCTAAGCGGCGTTTTAAAGAGGATAAGTTTACGTTTATTTTGCGTTTTTAGAAAATTCTCTACGGTATTTTACGCCCCGGTACGCACTTTTGAACGTGGCCATTTTTCGGCTCGTTTTTGACCGTCGAAAATTAACTGCTAAGTTTGTGGATAATTTTTTCCTCGGTTTTTTTCATGATCACCTTAAAAAGGATATCAAAACCTACATTTTAATTTTTTAGATAGTCTCGTACGATTTTTTCTAGCCCCAGTAGCGCATTTTTAGCTAAAAAAAAATATTTTTTAGAAAAAAAAGCGTCATCTAAAAACTATAGGGTTTCAGAGGAAATGCCAAGAGGGTGAAAAGCTGCATGGGTTCACATTGGAGTGGCTAGAATTGTTTCAGAATATTAAAAAAAAAAAAATTTTACCAATTTTTATTCGAACTTTGATGAGTGGAGAGGCTCCACTTGGAATTATGGGGTCTAGAACAATATATTAAGTAAGACATTTTTTTTACAATTTTTATTGTAAAATTAACTACAATTTTTTTTAATTATTGAAAATTTGATTGAAAAAAAACATTGTAGTTAAAACATTGTAAAAATTGTAGTTAATTAAAAATAAAAATGTAAACAAATTTCCTTTCTTTATACATTGGCCTAGACCCGATAATTCCCAAGTGGAGTCTCTCCACCCATCAAAGTTCCAACCAAAAATGGCAAAAAAAATGTCCAAAAAAAATTTCTGAAAAAGTTCTAGCCACTCCAGTGTGAATCCAAGCAACTTTTTACCCTTTTGGCATTTCTTCTGATAGTTCTTAGATGATGCCTTTTTCTTCCCTATAGTTCTTAGATGATGCCTTTTTCTTCTAAAACATGTCTTTTTTAGCTGAAAATGCAATACTGGGGCGAAAAAAATCGTACGAAACTTCCTAAAAAATTAAAATGTAGGTTTTGATATTCTTTTTGAGCTTACCATGGAAAAAACCGAGGAAAAAATTATCCACAAACTTTGCAGTTAATTTTTGACGGCTAAAAAATCGCCAAAAAATGGCCACGTTAAAAAGTGCGTACCAGCACCAACAAAAAAATCGTAAAGAATTTAAAAAAAAACAAAATAAAAGTAAACTTTATGTGGGAAATTCTATTATCTTTATTTGTGGGTCCGCTATCTAACTTTTAGTGCGGTAAGAAATTTCGACTAGTGTATCAAAACTTTTGGCCGGCAGTGTATATGTAGACATTTATACAATATAATAGCACAAATAATATATTTATTTAAAGTTTTCATGCTTCACTTCTATGATTTATAAATCTTTGAATAAATATATTGCATAACATATACGAAAATATTACATTATTGAAGCAATATTAGATTAATAATATATCAACTGTATGACGATATTTAATATATTTAATGATATTATGTAATACCCAACGAAATATTATATAATTGTAGTAGCAGCATATGTTAAATATATTGAATATCATCGTAAATTTACGATTATATTATTAATCTACTATTGTATTAATAACCTTATATTTTCGTATATGTCATGCGATACAATTATCATATAGTGAAACCTCCTCTATATGTTTTGCACTTATACGTTTTTATCATTTGTACGCCAAATTTATCTGGCCCCGTCAAATCCCGCCTATAAACAATGTAATGAGGTTTAATTCAACGTTTTTTCAATTATACGTTTTTTTGCACTCATACCTCATTAATTTTGATCCCCAGCCTTCGTTTCGAGGATCGATTTTTCGCAGTTATACGTTAATCAGTGTTGTGTGACACAAAAAAACAGACAAGTATAAAAAAAAATGTGCAACCCCCATCATGATTTTTTTCCCTGTAAAACCCTGGGATCGTACTATGTAGGTACTTAACTGTGATAACTCGCATTAAATAAAAATTCTAAACGAAAATTGAAAAATTTCAGTTGGCTCTTTACTTTATTACTTCAATCAAATTTTCTGGAAAACCAAACATTAGCATAACAGAAATACTGCTATTAAAAAAACATCGCGAATTATACAGCGATCACCATCGTCAAATGCTAAAGAGTTTCAGATACATACTTTTCAGATACATTTTGCAACTTTGTATTTCACTTTTACATTATTCTCATTTATGCGCCATTCTTGCTGTACTCCTTGAAAAACGTATAACTGAAGTTTCACTGTATAGTAATCTTATATATATTATATTATAAAAGTGTAGCATGAAAACTCTAAATAAATGAACAAATATATATATATATATATATATATATATATATATATATATATTACATGTTTATATGTGATCAGCCTTACTCCGAATTTATCCGGCTATACTTCTATTTAAAGTTACTTTCAAATTTTATGAAATCATGTAATTCATATTGAATAGGTCATAAAACTATCGAAGTACTCATATTTTACCACACATCGTAGCATGCTATAGTATATATTATTCTGCATTTATATTTCACATTTATGTATTTGAAATTTAATTATAAATTCATTCACATACTTTACTTGAAAATAAATTTATAACAGAATTTCATTTATCAGATATCTTATTATTTAGCCATTAAAAAAAATCATAAAAAAAATTAGCAGCCTTCCGTAAGGGTTCGTAATTGATTGGAGAAAAAAAAACTAAAGTGCTATTTTAAAAAAAAACCATACCAGATCGCTGCCTCAAGTGATACTCATTTTTAGATAACAGACCCAAGTTCCATAATTGTTTTGTCAACAGAGAAACTAAAAAGTTTGCAATATCCCCTTCGTTCTTCAGGTCACTACAACAAGGAAGGTGGCACGGAGAAATCGGGGAGCGAGAGCAGCGGCCATTACAACGATTACGACGAGGTCGACGAGGGCAACAAGGGCGAGAGCCACGGACAGAAGAGCTATCACGACAGGGGCGAGAAGACAACCGGATATCACAACGTTTATCACAAGGACGAGTACAAAAAGGATACCGATTTCTACGACCAAGAGCACAAGAGCGGACATTACGATAAACATTCGGCATCCAATGAACATCATTCTTCGGCTGAAGGCGAATACGAAAAGGGTGAAGGACACGATTCCGCCCACGAAAATCGCGAAAAAGGCAAAGATGGTCACTACGACAAGGGTCGTGAGAGCAGCCTACGGAAGGGCTCCAAAAGTAAAGAGGGCGACAATTCGTACTACGCAAAACATTCCGATTATGCCGCCACCGAAGAAACGGAGGGAAACAAAAAATATGGCCACGTCAGGGCACGTTGACGCTTTCCATTGTGTCCCTTTTACAATAATATTAATTCCATTATAAAATCATTTTCGTTAGTTTATTTTAAGCGATTCGAAGTATTTAAATAAATAATATGTACTCGATTTTTTTTGTATATTGTCGATTGGGCTTTTCTAGGCCCTTAAGGGCTTTCGCGAACCATTCCACTTTACTGTTTCCAGTTCTTTAGACCCTCCCCCCTGCCGACTCTTGGACAGCCATTGCCGAACGCACCACTATCACACAATGGCACAGGTAAACTGGGAGAAACCCCTGTTGATACCGACCTCCATATTTTCACTGAGTTTCAGTCCTTTTTTTATTTGTTGGTGCCATTCGCTGTAATTTAAGACGTTACACCACGTTGGCGCTCACAAAAACAGGTATACATTTTTTATGCGACTATTAAATATATAAAATAATTTTTATTTTACACGAATACATTATAGTTTTATGAACAAATAAAAAAAACGAATACATTTGTTTGTTTAAATGTCGGAGATATTTCGTCGTCTAGTGGATCCTGTTTTGAAAATTCTTGCCGATGGTAGAATTTTTTTCTCTGTCAGACAGCGTCTGAAAAATAAAATAATTTTTTTTTCTCGTAAAGAAAGATAATAACTAGAGTGCAGCATAGGGAATTTTTCAAAATACTTTTTGTAAAAATGACATCTGTTTGAAAAAAAACTCCAATTTTCACCAAAATGTTGTGTTTTGAAAATAAATAAAAAGTGAACGCGGCATCGAAAAAAAAATCCTATACTGCATCCTATATAATATTATAAAGAATATATGATATAAATTTTAACAAACTCGGCTAAGTAGACCTCCAGATATTTTGTCCACCAGTTTGAAAAGAGAATCCGACTAGACGACATATCACTGCCATTATAAAAAAAAATGTATTCGTTTTTCTTTAAATTTGTTCATAAAACTATAATGTTTTAATGAAAAATAAAAAAAATCGTATATTTAATACCCGCATTAAATTTTTTTAATTTCCTTACCTATTTATCCGTGCGACAAGGTGGTGTAACCCTTTAACAGAAGATTTTGGCCCTTGGACAATAAGAATGATGAATTTATATATATTTATTTCAGTACATGGAGGATGGATGAGTAATTAAAAAGCTCCGGGTAAGCGACAACTGTAGTGTAGAGTAAATAGCGTCATCGTTCCACCCGCGCTCGAGGATCAATGCTCTTTGTCAAAGGACCACCGGTGCTCATCGTCCTGACCATTTTTCTTGCCATAAGCGGAACAATGTTCGTTACCGTGATCCTGACGATGGGCGTGCTTGTGACCCTTAAGATCATGGTAATGGGCGCCTTTGTCCTTTGAGCCCTTTTTGCCATAATGATCCCCGTCATGGTCACTCTCGAGATGTCCCCCCTTGTGATGACCGTCCTGTTTGCGCAAATAATCGTGACGATGTCCACCGTACGCCTCGCGATATCCCTCGTCGTGATTCTCGTCCCAGAACTCCTTGTTCTTTTTGAACTCATCAAGCTTGTGAATCGCGTGTCGGCCCTTGGTACTGTGGCCCTTAGAGTAGTTGACTTCCTCGTTGAACCTGTGGCCTTCTTCGCCTTTGTCGCCCTTGTGATGCTCGGCGTAGTATCCTTTGTCGTGATGATTCTCCTTCTCGCGATCCTCGTTCTCGCGGTAGCGATCCTCGTGAGCCTTCTCGTTGCGGTGACCCTTCTTACCATCTTTATGCTCGTGGTTACTCTCGTAGCCCTTCTCGCCATTCTCGCCGAGCTTGGCCACCTGAGCGGTCTGACCTTCGTTGTCCCGAACCTGCTCGACGCGACGACCGGAAGCGGCAACCTCTGGATCTTCGTAAGACCCTAAGGGCTCATGAGCGAAAGCATCCTCGCCCCTGATAGACAGGATCAAAAGACAAAGCAAAACGGTTCGCTTCATAAGCCCTGAATCTTGTTGTTCCGAGGTCGGAGACTTTCAGTACCCTTCTGGAGGATCCGGAAGTTTTCACGCGACCCAGATTCCTCAAGAAGATCCGGAAGGCTTCAAGCAACCCAGATTCATAATTCTTCAGGAAGATCCGAAAGTCTTCGAGCTACCCGCATCCAGAATTCTTCAGGAAGATTGGGAAGTCTTCAAGCAACCTAGATTTAGAATTCTTCAAAAATATCCGGAAGTCCTCAGGCTACCCGAATCCAGAATTCTTCAGTAAAATCCGGAAGTCTTAGGAAGACGTTTACCAGTGTCGCGTGCCGAACACACCTCGAAGCTCGAGCCTCCGCGGCTTTATATCGAGGCGAGTTCGTGATATCAAAGAGCCACTGGCACGCGCTGCGCTCTTTCTCTCTCTCTCTCCCTCTCTCTCTCTCTCTCTCTCTCTCTCTCTCTCTCTCTCTCTCTCTCTCTCGCTCACTCTCTCTCTCTCTCTGATTGCCTCTTTTCCACATTGCGAAAGTCCTCTCCTTAACCTGATTTATAAATGATAACTCGAAACTGCTAAGTGCGCTACGAAAGAGCGAAGTAATTACGCAGATGCAGGTACCTAAAGTAAATCTATATTTTATTTGGTTCTCGAATTGACGAAGATTCCTCAGACCCTGAGTTGGACGCTCTCCCACATAAATGTGGCGTGGTCTCAAAATTGATTTGCTATGAGATCGATCATCCTCGATGGCTCCTAGACCAAGATGAAGACAACGACCATCAGTGATTGAGTCTTGGGTGAGTATTACGAGCACGGACTGATTATACTTGAGCGAGGAGTTTGCGAAATGGCCCTCGATAATAATCGGTGATCGTGAGACAAACGAAATCGATTACGCAGTCTGCGCGCGCGACAGGCACCACCGGGGAAGCAAGTATATAAGCATTGGGCGAGAAACGTGATCAATCAGTCGATCGAACTGGTCGCCAAACTCGTGGCCAAGATGACCGCTATCAACATTAGTTGGAGCCTCGGGCTCGCTGTACTCTTAGCGTTTTTAGCTATCTCTCTGGCGAGAGAATCGAGACGTGAGGTTAGCGGAGACCTCGAAACGGCCGCCAGTCACGGACATCATTCCGAATCGGGTGGCGGTCACAAGCATCATTCGGATCACCACGAGGATCACGGCGAGAAGGGAGACAAGGGCTACCACACGCACCATCATCATCATAAGGGTGATCACGGGAAACATGGCAAGGAGCATCACTCGGGACATCACGAGGAGCACGGTGGCCACAAGAAGGGCCATCACGAGGAGGCCGACAAGTACGGGGAACATCACGAGAGCGGACACGGCCACAAAGGTCACAAGTTCGGCGAGAAGAAGGGCCACAAGAAAGGCGAGAAGACCCACGGCTACCACAAGAAGGCTCACAAGGACGATTATCACAAGGAGCACAAGTTCTACGACGATTACCACAAAGGCGGTCATCACGAGAAGCACGGGCATCATCACGGTCATCACGGCAGCAAGGAAGGCCATCACAAGAAGGGCGGCAGCCATCACTCTGGCCATCACGAGGATCATCACGGCAAGAAGGGACACGATCACAAAGGACACTATGACGAGGATCACAAGGGCTTCCATGGGAAGCACGGCCACGACGATCACTATTCTCATTACGAGGATTTTGCGAAGAAGGGCTCTCATTCAGACGGCAAGAAGCACGGCTTCTCCAAGGGTCATCATTGATTCGCGTCAAGTGGCTCTTCGTCCGTTATCACGATTTACTTTGTACACTTGTTTCACCCAGCATTTTAGCCTCCTTCACCGTTGCCTATTTTCTAGTTACTATCCTCACCGATAAACAACAATGTTAATGATGATGAAAGATGTTTGTTTAATAAAAAAAATTTAAAACTACATGTACAAAAACAACAAATTCCTCGGAATTTTTTATACCTTTTCATACCCTCTACTCCGTACACGGCGCCGAAGGCAACCCAGTAGAGTTTATAGGAATTGGTATTCCGACCAGTCCCCAACACGCAAGTGTTTAGCTGGGAGCACGATTATTTCAAAACCTTGCTTTTGCTTGCTTAACGAGAAATCCCCAGCCGGCAAAGGCTTGGTAGAAATGAATACTGAGTCAGAAATGACAGGGATTATCCATGCACAAAAGGAAACACTATCCGCTAGGTACGTGGCGTACGTTGAACCATCGCACATGTGCGAAAGTTGCGTTAATTGCGCGAAGCGGGGGATCTATCTCCCTTTGGTAGGCAGAGCTCGTGGCGTTTGCACTCAAGCACAAACCGAGCAACTATTTAACGTAGGTCTTGCACCAGCTGCACACGAAATTGTTTATTATTGATAATCCACCTGTAAAAGTGAGAAACTTTGCTGAAACCATTGATTCAGTCGGAAAGATCTTAAAACACATGTTGCTAATAACCGTAAATTACAGTTTGTTCTTGCTGCGACATCATTATTACTGGATACTTCGGTACCTTGAGGTGACTTCTTATGGCACCATTAGGTACTTTTTCGTACTTTTTTATGGTATCAATAGGTACCCTTTTATGGTACCTTTGGGTACTTTTTATACCGTAAAAAGGTACTTAAACTTTCATTCAGATGTCTTTTTGTGCTGTGCACTGTAATCGTTTCATTCGCTGTAGATTATTACTCGAGGTTGTCGCACTTTTCTCATGTCAGCCCCGTTTTTTTATGTTACGTTTCGTTCCAGGGAAAACCTCTTCAATCCACTTAATTGGGTAACTTTTAGATGGAAGGACCATTGAGTCGTATCAAAAGCCAGATATTGCAGAACAGATAGTTGCGCAACGCGCAGAGACGCCGAGCGTGAAAATTCTAAACAGCGCGTAAACAGTTACGACGTGTCTCGATGCCGAAAAAGCGTGGTCCACCGTGAAAGGACGTTGCTGCGGTTAGGAAAGTTCGTATAGAGCGAGGGAACATGGATAAAAAGTAAGCTCTCCGAAGCAATCGTCTCGTATACGAAACCGCTGCCTCTCCCACCAAGCCAGCGTTCATTTTTTGTCATGATTTCCTCAATCATTCGACGATTCGCGGCGAACTTCCACCACGCGATTAATCGACATCAGGGATACAAATAGAGGTGGCGATCATAAGCGAGATGTCACATTGTCCCGAGTTATCAGGTGAACACGTTCTTCGCGTCTCTCCTAAGTCTCATAGAACGCGCTCAGATCCCTCATTACCAAATTTCCCGGCCGCAAAAAAAATGATCGGCCATTCGGGGCTATTGCCGAAGGGATCGTTAGTGATCCTGTTGGCATTATCAATAGTAGCATTGTCTCACGCGAGAGACATACCTCAAAATTGGGGTGATCTGGAGAGTGCAGCATCAGGTCATCATTACGAGAAGGGCGGTGGCGACGAGCACCATTCGGACCATTTCTCGAAACACGGGGACAAGGGCGACAAGGGCTACAAGAGCCATCACGATCACGAGGAGGGCAAGAAAGGCCACTACGACAAGGAGGGCCACAGTGGGCACTACCACGAGGACGAGGGCCACAAGAAGCATCATCATCACGATGACGGCTACTTCGGCGAGCATCACAAAGGCGAAAAGGGCGAGAAGGGCCACAAGTTTAGCGAGAAGGGCAGCTACGGCAAGGGACACAGCACGAAGGGCCATCACGAGGTGAAGAAGCTGGACGAGTACAAGAAGGATAAGGAATTCCACGACGAGCATCACGACTCGGGTCACCATGAGAAACACGGGGGTCATCATCATGAGCACAAGCACAAGAAGGGCGGACATCACAAGGCCGGGCATCACAAGGGCGGCCATCACGAAGACCATTACGGAAAAAAGGGCCATAACGAGAAGGGACATCATTATCACGATCACAAAGGCCACAAGGAAGCCGACGGCCATGATGATCATTACAAACATCATTCCGGATATGGCAAAAAGGGCGGCCACGAAGATGAGAAGAAGTGGTCCTTCAAAAAGGGGCATTGAATTCACGCGATACCACCAGCTAATTCGTCCAGGGCGCAGAGTACCAGTGGTACTCCAACGAGGATCTTACATCGATAAGACTCTCAGCCTGAGATTGCATTTGTTTATGTTTGTATCATGTGTATTGTTGAATAATTATTTCACGGTGCTTGAATGATCACTGAATAAATATTGTAAGAACAAGCTCCGCTTTTATATAAGCCCTAAACTTTCCTACTGTCCTTTGGACTGCAATTCACGATCGGTAACTCCATCTTTTATTATTCTGGAAACCCCACCGTGATCAGATCAGCAAATCATTTGACAGACCTGTCACGGATGATAGTCCCATTCCATAGACTTCGATCCATCTCGCATCCCAAATGGTTGGTCGATTGAGTGCTGATGAAAATACCAACCTCATCAGCAGCTTTGTGTCGTAGCCTTACTTCTTTTTCAGGATCACCTGTTGATTCTTTCATGGCGATTCACAAATGATCTGCTCCTGTTGCTTTACGACAAATTAACCCCTAGATTTCTAAGACATAACCGATCGTTTTTTTGTTAAACACGTAATGGTTTATCTTTTAGTAATTTCGCCCATCCAATGCATAGCAATTAGCCTTGAATGATGTTTCGTTGGGGTAAGGAAGTCAACTATGTGAATATAAATTTTGTGGAATTTTAGAGCCGAAACTCAGGTTTGGCAGTTTCACTGGTTAATCAATTGGCCGTAGCAAAAAGGAGGTTAGGTGAACAACATCCATCCCTTTAATAATCATATATAAAAAACAAACAGTACTAACAAACTAAAGAGAAAATTCTGCAATGACAAGTAGGGATCCAAATCAATGTTTGCCACGAGTGAATCCCCACTTTTTGCCATCATGATGATCGCCCTTCTTCGCGTAATCGTCGTAATGCGAATGATGTGCCTCATGGCCATGCTTGCCATGATGTCCCTTGTGTTCTTCGTCGTGATTGCCCTTCTTGTCGTGTCCTTTTTTGCCGTGATGATGATCCTCGTGGCCAGTATGATGACTGTCACCCTTCTTGTGGTGGCCGTGCTTGTTGCCGTGATGCCCATGATGATGTCCGTGTTTGTCGTGATGTCCGCCCTTGTGATAATCGTCGTAGAACTTGTGCTCCTTGTGGTACTCGTCCTTGTGGGCCTTGTGATGATAACCGCTGGTCTTTTCACCCTTTTTATGGCCCTTCTTCTCCCCGAACTTGCCACCCTTGTGGCCCTTCGCTTCCTCGTGATGCTCGCCGTGCTTTGACGCCTCGTCGTGATGTTTCTTCTCATGACCGCCGTGCTCCTCGTGATGTCCTTCGTCGTGTTCCTCCTCGTGATGGCCGTGGTCACCCTTGTCGTGATGATGATGACTCTTGTAACCCTTTTCACCCTTTCCACCGTCATCCTCGTGGTGGTCCAAATGATGCTTGTGGCCACCACCTGATTCCGCGTGATGACCAGTCGCCGCGCTTTCCAGATCGAGATTGAACTTTTCGTCCTTTAACTCTCTGCGGTATCGTAACTTTCCGATCGCCGGTAATCTTGGCCTAATAATTTCTGACTTCTCGCTAACATGGCGCCTCGCCTCGTTTCTTTCCACGAGTTGACCGGCGCAAATGGAAACGAGGAATAGCAGAAACGTCAACTTTACCCATTGTTTGGACAAACTTATGCTTATATTAAGAACTTCCATCATGGAATGATCCTTCTATCATTGTCCGCTGCCTATTTATAGCGAATTCTAACACTCCGGTGCCTAAATGGGTAACAGCCCTTCCGACTGGAACAAACGAAAACACTTCTTACCCCGCGGCGTTTGCGTTTCGATTCGACTTCCTTCCTGCAGGTAGCCAATTATCACGCCACAGATCAGCCATGTGGCACGATTATCCCATTCCGTTCAATACCGAATAACCCGGCCAGCCGATACACGATCGAAGGTACGCGCGATCAAACTCTCTCATTCTTCTTACGGCACTCTGCTTCCGGTTCGTCGTAACAGGGCACGGATGTATCATTCTGCTCCCCCTCCCCCGTTCGCTCTCCCTTTCTTCCGTATCGAGTTATACAACCAAGCGCGATAATTCAGAAATAACAAGCGTAGCAAGCAAGTAGAAGAAAACAAAAAAAACGTAGAGTAACTTTTCTCCAGCAATGCAATATCTCCAATGATGCATCGGGTGAATGGAGACCGTTTTTTTCTCCGTCGTCGTTTCTTCGCGATGCGGAAGAGAGTAAAAGTTCAATCGACTAATTGGTTCACGTTCAGTTTTATAATGGAAACGAGCTCGTATACGAATCGTAACGTTTTTCAACACAGAAAAAAAAATCCAAAAAATTTTTCTCTGGCAACGAACCCCGTCATTTATTTTCCGTATTCATTTTTTTCGTATTTATTCATTGCTCATTGAGCTGAAGATTAATTTGTTTCAGTTTTTTGCAGGTGTTTTAGTTTGGCTGGATTCGATGGGGGTGCTTAGTTTCCTTGGGTTTGTAGGGGGTGTTTAAATTTATTTGGGTTGTTTGATTATTTCTGGGCTTTGATTTGAACTATCACGATAGTTTAAAGAAAATTAATTTTTGTTGTAACGATACTTTCTTACTAATCATTAAGCTGTTAATATTAGAATACTCGGGTCATCGGAAAAGCTGAAAAAAAATTGCGTCACTCATAAATTTCCAACGAACGTGCCCGCTCAGTCTCAAACGTGATATTATTCATAAATTAATATTATTATGATGAACAATTGCTAAATATAATTATTTTAAATAAACTTTGTTATTAATTAAATAAAACAAAAATTAAACCGAGGAAATTATCATGGCCATTACAGTATGTATACGTGCAATAAAGTGCGATTGACATATCGACGAACGATAATGCAGTAGGCAAATCTACGTGAAATAAATCACTTGCACGCGCTCTATTTCCATTAGTCGAGTGTCGGGCTCCTCTCTCAGGAAATAATTGGCCTTTGGTTGGCCTCTTCTCGGTCGATTCTGTAGTCACGGATGGAACGAGCGAGAGTACCGAGAGCAATGCCCAACCAGTACAGTGCATGGACTATGTACATGTGACACAGACACACACACACACGCACACACACGCGCGCGCGCACGCACGCACGCACAGACGTATCTGCATCTACGTATGTATACAGGGTGTCTCAGATAAAGTGTTACAAGTTTGTATCTCAGCAATACGGATTATAATAAAAGATATTTCAAATAAAAGTTGTTCCTTTACGAGAGGCTTAAGAAAGTTGGAGCGTTACCCACAAACCAAGATTTTTAAAAATATACATATGTCATTGTCCAGACTATACTGAATGTTTATGAATATTTGGAAATTTTTCACCCCAACATACCAGAGCTAAAGAATAGTTTAACGTATGGAATTTGACGTGCGGTTAGATGGGCAAAATGTTCACCCTATGAGTCAGGTATTTTTTGGCTATTTAGAGACAAGTTTACCATTTCTAACAACGGATTAACATAAACTATAGAATTTGTAAGCCTTTGTAAGCATTTAGAAAAAATAAAAACCCAACTTACCCATCGAAAACCATATACAGGGTGAGGCACATAAAGTGCTACAGAGCAATAGCACTCAAACTATTGATCATATCCAAAAATGTTTCAGACAAAAGTTTCAGTGTTCGAGAAGGCCGTCATACTGGATCACCCTATTTTTTTATCGGTGGAGGCGCTGAAGCTACGTCAAGGTCAACTCTACTTTTTTAAATGGAACCATGTATTTTTTTTTTCGATTAAATTATTACCGATTTTAAGACGAATTCAGCGACCTACAACACAAGGTCATTCTAGTCACGCAAAGTATGAAAATAGTCGAAAAATCGAAAAATATCGGAATAATCACTTTCAAAGGATCCATTAACCTTGGTTTGGGTCTACCTACAGAAGATGCTCAAAGTGATGAACCTCGACTTGTAAGCACTTGTTAATTCGCTGATGAAAAGACCGTCTAACTTCAGCCAACATTTGTGGTGTAATTTCGATACATGCTCGGCGTATTCTTTCTTTCATGTCGTCAGGTGTGGTAGGTGCTACCGCCATTACGCGTTCTTTGACAAAACCCCATAAAAAGTTCATTTTCGCGATCCGATGTACTCACATTAGAAGGTAATGCGTGACTAACTTATATGTCAACAGAAAATGCGTACTTGCTGCCGATAAGAAACATTGGTATCGTAAGAAATGAAAACAGCGATCAAACAAGTGTTTACAAGTCGAGGGTCATCACTTCGAGCATCTTCTGTAGGTAGAGCCAAACCAAGGTTAGTGGATCCTTTGAAAGTGATTATTCCGATATATTTCGATTTTTCGACTATTTTCATACTTTGCGTGACTAGAATGACCTTGTGTTGTAGGTCGCTGAATTCGTCTTAAAATCGGTATTAATGTCATCGAAAAAAAAATACATGGTTCCATTTAAAAAAGTGGAGTTAACCTTGACGTAGCTTCAGCGCCTCCACCGATAAAAAAATAGGGTGGTCCAGTATGATGGCCTTCTCGAACACTGAAACTTTTGTCTGAAACATTTTTGGATATGATCAATAGTTTGAGTGCTATTGCTCTGTAACACTTTATGTGCCTCACCCTGTATATTGAATATTGAACCATCAAGGTTTGATAAAAGATTATGAATCTCCTTAAGCCTCCTCAAGGATTCTTTTCGCGGAAGGTCGTATTTTGTAGGCGCATAAGCAGGGCTCTTTTGAATGATTAGTAGCTCGCAGTGGCGCTCAATAAAAATAAATTCTAATCAATTATTATAATCAAGGATAAATTGGAATAAAAAATGTCGCATACTTGTAGATGTAGACATTTTTTCATTTTCTCGACAAAATCGCTGTTACAAAAATTCTTCTGCTACTCACATTCTTCTAAGTTTTATCATTAATGTTTCCTTCGAACAATCGGCAACTCCTTGTTTTTATCGTCGTCACAGAATTTTTAGATTTTTTGATATTCGTAGGATACTTTATGTCTGACATCTAGAGTTATTTAGCATATAAATTACTAGCTTACGTCCGTGGCTTCGTCCGCGAGGGATTTGGCCTATAGAAACTCCATCACCAGTTGCACCCCTTATTAGGAGTTATTTGTAAAAACCCTAAAATATGCGTTTTGTTATTTTTTTTTTGGAGGATATTTTTACCGACTTTCAAGTTGATACACGCAAGAAATACAATTTTACATATAAACTTGTACATGCCGTTGCATCTTTTTAGGAGTTGATTTTTGAAAAATCCTTTCTTAGTGAACGTCCAGACCTTCTGAGGAACATATCTTTCAAATTCCATATTCCTATCTTCAGCGGTTTAGTCTGTGCGTTCTCTATATGTCAGTCAGTCAGTCACAGAACTGTTTTATATATATAGATTAGCTTTTGCCCGCGTCTTCGTCCGCGTGGACTTTAGCATTTGATTCAGAGAGAAGATGAACAAAGAGAGAAAAAAGTAAGAAATAAAGAAAAAAGAGAGAGTGTTATATTTCTCAGGCACGATGGTAGACTGACTGGCTGAGCTAAGGGTTGGTAATTAATTAAATAGTAGTATAAAAGTACCAACCTTCATGCAATGTCATTGTTGTCTACAGAACTATATGGCTTGGCAATATGGTTCTGTAGACAATATCGTATGATTTATGGTCTTTGGCAAGCATATTCAAGTTTCAGACATTGGATACTCTCGAAAGCCCACATATAGTTGACCATGCGAGAAGCTAATCCTTTTTAGTGCATCTCTATTCCCTTTAAGGGGGGGGGGGGGGGGGGGAATCCTTTACAATGTTCAAAAAATCGATTTTTTTCACATATTTCGTAAGTATAATATATTGAAAGTATACTGGAAAATGGAAAAATCGAAATATGAAATATTTATGAAGTTATAGCACATAGTCGAGAGCGCGCCGGGACCGCATGCTGTGAACTAGGGAAACTTTAAACGCGATTATCTCGAAACTGCATTTTTTCAAAACTGCTCATGTTAACTCAAAAAGTTATTGATCGATTCGGCTGAAATTTTGGGAGGTTTTTCACTATAACATTATCGGAAGGATATACCTAAAGTTTTAAGGTTATCGCGTAAATAAATTACTTTTTTTGGGGTAAAAATGGTCGAAAAGATGGTCAAAAATATGAAAATTTGATTTAAAAGCCTACATAATTTTTAAATTTATACTTTTTTATATTTTTATAGGTATATCCTTCCCCTACACATGTCAATAATCTAAAAATAGTTTCGATTTCTGTTTCAGATCAATAGAAAAAATCAGACAAATAGAGCACTTTTCGATATCACACAAAAGACGCCTAAAAGAATACCTTATAACGCAGAAAAATCCTGAAAAATTACTGCTTTTCGGGCGTCTAAAGGGTTTTACCCCCCTAAGGAACGTATCTTCCGAAATTTATTCAGATAAAACGCAGGGAAATCGACTGTTTCATACAAACATCAACACCACATTGCATCCCTAATTAGGGGTTGTTTAAAAAAATCCTAAAATACGCCTTGTTATTTGTTTTGAAGAATATTTATACCAAGGTTCAAGTTGATATACGGAAGGACTACAATGTTCCGTACAAACTTTCACATCCCATTTGCAGTTGATTTTTGAAGAAACCTTTCTTAGTGCACCTCTACACCTTCGAAGGAACATATCTTCCAAACTTCATTTTTCTATTTTTAGCGGTTGAGGCTGTGGGTTATCTATATGTCAGTCAGCCAGTCACGGAACTATTTTATATATATACAAGATTATTTTTTTAAAAATGAATAAATGTAGATCATTATCTGAATGAAGATCGAGTATAACCACCAGGGGTAGGTAAATATTTTCCAATGCAAAGTGAGGAAAATAAAATCGAATAAAATATGTTTTTAATAATAATAATAATAATAATAACGGTAAAATTAATTTTCTATGGCACACATATATATCGCGTATGGCCCAAGGCCATCGACCGAGGTGACGCAGCGCTTTTTTTCTCCTATTTTCGTTACTTTATTTTTATTGCCGTTTGTTTGCTTTTATTACATATATCCGATACGACTCGCGCGCCACCTATTGTATGTTGATGGCACTATGTCAGAAACTTTCACGCAAGTGGCAATAACAACTGTACAAAGTTTTAACCCAATCGGATGAACGATGCGCAAACGCATAGAAGATGAACACACAAACATTAATTTTTATATATTAGCAAATTAGAAGATTAGATAGAAAGGTAGCCAGCATGTCGTCTCCATAAAGTGCTGTATAAATTAAATATCTTTTAGAGCCGTAATTTTTTGTTAAAAGTTCGGTAACTTGGCTTCAAATTTTACCAGTATACTGGGATATATTTTTAATTCACTGTAAATGAAAATCAGTTAATTGTTGAATATTCGTGTTCGTGAAGGGAATATCTTAACCTCTATATGTGCTCAGCGGTTATATCCCAAGTTGATATGACATTGCTATCTTTGACCCCTCTCAAAACGAAACAACTTTTATTCGAAACATTTTTCATTACGATCCGTACTTTCTGAGATACGAGCTTGCAACACTTTATCTGAAACACCTTGTATAACGGTACGCGAAACCCAACGTACTCTAAAATCACCAGAGATACGTATAAACATTTGTAGGCTACGGTGAAATAACAACCTCATTGTTCTCGCAGCGAGCTTCTGCCTCTAGTGTAATTAATATAATTGGAGTGCGCCTCGTAAAAGAAGGGGGGTGAGAAGGGTACGTGGGTACAGTGGCAAAGGAGAGGGGTGTAAAACACGAGGCTTGCGCTCGACGTACGAATTTGAAAATAACGGGAAGTATACGATAATGTGACCGTGAGTAAAATGAAGAGAAAAATCAATATATAGATAATACGGGTGGCGCCCGTTCAGTTTTTTTTTTTTGTTAAGGGTTGCGCGCAACGTAACGAAAAAAATAGATGTGAGGAAAAATAAAAGTGAGGGAAAATACGCACGAGGAGGATGGTGAGAAGAGAAGGGTGTAGAGAATAAGCCAATTTCCACAATGGTGTATAATAACAAGAACTCACTCTCAGAGAGGATATTCGTCGTCCCTCTTCGCGGCATCCGGCGCGTGAACGACTGTCATGAGAGAGAGACAGAGAGAGAGAGAGAGAGAGAGAGAGAGAGAGAGAGAGAGAGCGCTCTTGCAGACAATGAAGACAAGTGTCGGGTAACCTTAATGAGATTGCGGAGATTCGCCCGTCAGTCAAACTGATTGCGAGTTGTGCCGAGAGGACAGATTTTTTTTCTTGGAATTGTGTTGATACTGACCCGTCAATCTTTCGCGAGCTTGAAGCAATATGCTTCATGCATATTTTGTCTACGCAAATGTCGTGAATTATTTGCGAGTATTAAAAAAGAACTTGGATCAACTGTAAATTTTTCTTACAAATAAACGAGTCTGCAAAAGCTTTTGCGCTCTAGAACCAGATCGAAAAAACATCGATAAACTTTAGGCATATTTTGCCGGTAGGAAATAGATTCGCTCAGAAGCGTTTCCGTAATAACTGCAAGAACTCAATATCAACTTAAATTAAAAAAGTATAGATTTACGTTTAGATTTTTCGAAAAAAAATTGCTGAACCATACATTTTTCGAAAAAAAAACTTGAATACATTAAACTATGCTTTGTTTGAAATACAAATACAAATAATGTTACATTTTGATACCTGAAATACTACGAGTATTTTAGTTTACTAGTTATAATATACATATATATATATATATATATATTGTCGAATACGATATAACAAAAAATTCATGTAAAGACAATATACTTTTTTGCAAACCTTTTTATTCCAATATATATTACGAAATAATAAATGTAAAAAAAGTAAATAACCTATAGGTTATATTCAAAATTACATATTCAAAATTACACATCGATAGAAATAACATCGAAGTAAAATACCTGTGAGTATTTCGATTTTACTTCTTTTTCCTGCTTTACACTTATTGTTAGCCAACAGGCTCAATTGTCGACTCGTACTAAAGTAATGTGGAAATGCTCAAGAAACGCGACAATAAAAATTGTCGAATAATATATAATGAAAAATTCATATAAAGACAATATACTTTTTTGCAAACATTTTTTCCTTTCAAGATATATTTCGAGATAATAAATGTAAAAAGAGTACATAACCTATATCCAAAATTACACATCGCTAGAAATAACATCGAAATAAAGCGACCTCCGACTATACTTTTCGATTTTATTTAGTTTTCCCACTTTACACTTAGTCAACAGGCACAATTGTAGACTCGTACTAAAATAATGTGGAAATACTCAAGAAACAGGACAATAAAAATTGTCGAATAATATATAATGAAAAATTCATGTAATGACTATGTACTTTTTTACAAACATGTTTTCCTTCCAATATATATTACGGGATAATAAATATAAAAAGAGTACATAACCTATATTCAAAATTACACATCGATAGAAAAAAACATCGAAGTAAAAGACCTCTGAGTATTTCGATTTTACTTCGTTTTCCCGCTTTACACTTAGTCAGCAGGCACAGGTAGACTCGTGCTAAAGTAATGTGGAAATACTCAAGAAACAGGACAATAAAAATTGTCGAATAATATATAATGAAAAATTCATGTCAAGACTATATACTTTTTTGCAAACCTTTTTTTCTTCCAAGATACATTACGAGATAATAAATGTAAAAAGAGTACATAACCTATATTCAAAATTACACATCGCCACAAATAACATCGAAGTAAAAAACCTCTGGGTACACTTTTCGATTTTATTTCGTTTTCTCACTTTGCACTCAGTCAGCAGGCACAACTGTAGGCTCGTACTAAAGTAATATCGAAATGCTCAAGGAACACGACAATAAAAATTGTCGAATAATATATCATGAAAAATTCTTGTTAAGACTATATACTTTTGTGCAAACATTTTTTTCCTTCCAATATACATTACGAGATAATAAATGTAACAAGAGTACATAACCTGTATTCAAATCATTGAAGTAAAGAGACCTTCGAGTACACTTTTCGATTTTATTTCGTTTTCTCACTTTACACTTAGTCAACAGGCACAATTGTAGACTTATACTAAAGTAATGTGGAAATACTGAAAAAACAGGACAATAAGAATTGTCGAATAATATATAATGAAAAACTCATGTAATGACTATATACTTTTTTGCAAGCATTTTTTCCTTCCAATATACATTACGAGATAATGAATGTAAAAAGAGAGCATAAACTATTTTTAAAATTTCACATCGACAGAAATAACATCGAAGTAAAGAGACCTCTGAGTATTCCAATTTTACTTCGTTTTTCCAGCTTTACACTTAGTCAATAGGCACAATTGTAGACTCGTACTAAAGTAAGTAAAGTGAGTAAAGTGAAAATACTCAAGAAACACGACGATAAAAAAATATCACTCAATGTACAATTTCTTCATTTTTCCTTTTTTTTCTGCTTAAAATCTAACAGCAGCATTTACAAGGGAGTTCATGTATGATACAGTGGTGCACACGTGGTGAAAAAGACGCACGGCACAGGCTGGAAGAAGGAAGACATTTTGGAGGAGAATGAGAAAGAATGGCCGAGAGGAAGGATCTCAGTCCTTGTGCCCTTTGTTGAATCCGTATTTCTTGGCGTCCTTGTGATCGGTCTTCCTGCCGTAAGCGTCGTGATGGGAGTGATGGGCATCGTGGCCGTGTTTACCGTGATGTCCCTTGTGATCCTCGTCGTGATGGCCCTTGGAGGTGTGACCCTTTTTCGCGCGATGACGATCCTGATGGGCGGCTCGATGTTTGCCGCCCTTCTTGTGTCCACCCTCGTGGGTCTCGTGATGACCGTGAAAATCGCCGTGTTTGCTGTGATGTCCGCCCTTGTGATAATCGTCGTAGAACTTGTGCTCCTTATGATACTCATCCTTGTGGAATTTGTTGTGATAGCCTTTGGTCTTGTGGCCCTTTTTGTGACCTTTCTTCTCACCGAATTTGCCGGCTTTGTGGGCTTTCTCGACCTCGCTATGTTCACCGTGTTTCTCAGCCTCGTCGTGATGTTTGCTCTTATGGCCACCTTGCTCCTCGTGTTGTCCCGCCTGATGTGCCTCACTGTGTTCGCCGTGTTCGCCTTTTTCGTGACGAAGCTTCGTCCCGTAGCCCTTGTCGCCCGTCTCGCCGTGTTCTTCGTGATGTCCCGAGTCGTGTTTTTGACCGCCGCCCGATACCGCGTGCCGATCGTGATGATGCTTAGTCGATTCTGCGATCAACAGATCGGTCACTTCCGGTGCCTCCGTCGCCTTTGTCCTCGCAACCGCCGTTAACGTTGCCGAATCTCGCGCGACACACAACGACAACGAGAGCAACGACGCGACGATCGTCAAGCGTCCGATCGCGTTCGCCATATCGAGAACGATGCGCGCTCGCCGATCTTTTGCCGAATGATCGCGAGATTGCGCCTGTCACGCCGTTTTAAACGATTTTTTCACAGCGTCCGGCTGAACCGGCTATTCGAGCTTCGCCACCTCCACAACCACGTCATCCGGGCATTCAACCTCCACCACAACCCTGTCGAACTTTCCCACTTTCCGGGCGTGTCCGCGCACACCTTACCGATATCACGTGCGGTACTGGTGCGCCCGAAAGGCCCAGCGCTCTTCGTCGTCGTTGATCGCACTCCGCGAACTATACCGCGGCTCCCGCACTTTCACCAAGAGTACGCGAAGCCGCGTTCAGCGCGGTTCGCCGACACGGAGCCTCCGACCGTGAAATATATATATTAGACGCGCACCGCTGCTTACTGGACCGTACATCGAGTCTTCGTCATGATAACGAAAAAAAGACGATATATATGTATATTGATTATATATACACTTTTTTTTGTACTATATATTAGGTGTGCGCATTAATTTAAGGCCCCACACCACGGTAATTACAATTTAAATAAAAGTAAAAAAAAATTGTCATTTTTTTTTAATTTTCTGAAAGATATATTTGTTAAGAATGCTCTCACCAAATTTTTAAAAGAAATTTGTAAAATTGGCGGAGATACAGCATTTTATGTGAAACCGTTCGAAGCGCACGACCGCGCCGAGCAGCAGATGTGCGGCAATAAAACCGATACTACGTGGACCTTAGTAAAGACGTGCTTCTTCAACGATGTTTAGGCGCTTTTCACCAGAATGAACTCTGTTATATGGAAATTTGCGCCAAAGACATCGTGGAGCGGCAGACCCACAGTTGAAACTGCCGCTAATATTGCCTCAATACTTTTTAACAATGGTCATATTGACCTCATAAATGTATTGGAGATATTAAACATAAAAATTGGTGAAACACTCTACCAATATTGTCAAAACATCGACGAGAAGCGAATATGCGAAGCCGAGCACGAAGCCGAAAAAGCACGCATGAGGGTCATCTGCGTGCAAAGCATGAAAAAAATGATGGGTCTCTGGATGCTGAGGAGCTGTTGTATGGTCCAGGAATAGCTGACTAACGGTGAGAAAAAAAAAGAGACGAATAAAAAATTTAGTTTGTATGTTGAATTATCCTGCAGCAAAGCTTTAAACGCGTTTTTCTCGAAACTACGTTTTTCAACCTGGTTGACAACATATTAAAAAAACTATTCATCCGATTTGCATACGCCAAGTCTTAAACTGTTTGAAAATCCAGTCTCTATGGCACCACGTAGGGATTTTTTTATAAAGGGGCCCCTTCTATTTTTTTTTATGAACGATGAAAATTTTCCATGAAAATCGGAAATAAAATTCGCTGATCCGCCATTTTTTTTTAGATATCGAAATTCCCCTACGTGATGCTGTAAACCCATATGTCTAGTTTCTAAATATATTTTTATTTTATTTTTCAGATGAACCGTATGGCTTAATCGCTGTCAACCGTCGAGCAGCAATTTCGTCGGAGTGTCCTCTTGGAAGCGGCGTACACCGCAAACTATACTTTAGATTCGAGTACAAAAATTTGTATACAGTCTTCTATATGTATATATTGACTATAAGTATTAATAAAAAAAATTCCATTCATCGTTTGCTTGAAAATAATTACGACAAATACACCCTCATACCTTAAGGGATCAGTATCGGTTTATTTTCGGAAATTTTCGATTTTCTAAAAACATTAGTTTCGTATAGTACATACCTGTAGAAATACGGTAGAGAACATTATTCAGATCGGAGTGATCGATAAGGAGCTGAAAAGAGCGATACAATATGTTAGAAGCGCGAAACCGCCGTGTCGAGCATCCAAAGCTCGCAGAACAGTGATCCGAAACCAAAAATTCTAAAAAAGTGAAGCTTTTGAAGAAGCCGAAGGAATAATGATGTATGAGGCATCGCTGATTAAGAGTGAGAGGCTTTTTTAAGGCGTCTTCTCACTTTACAATTTTCAAAGAATCGATTTTTTTTTATAACATTTTTCGAAAGTATACATATCCAAAAGATATGTATACTTTCGAAAGAATCCAAGAATTCCAAGAAGATATACATATCCAAGAAGCATCCAGAATTCGGAGATATCCAAAGAATCGATTTTTTTTATAACATTTTTCGAAAGTATACATATCCAAAAGTATCATACTAAAATTTTATGAAGATCGGAGGAGTCTAACTGTATTTTTGTGTGACCTTTACTTTACTACCTGAGGAGAGGTGCCGCGTACCTGGCCGCGTACCGCGTAAAAATGTTCAAGAAATTTTGAAACCGATCTACGAAGATTTGACTAAGGAAGAATTACTTGAACGATGAATCGGAGGAACTACTCAAAACAACAACGAGAGTTTTAATGACTACGTGTGGGCAATGGCACCTAAACACATCTTCAGTGGAAAAAAAATAGTTGAAATTGCTTGCCAAACAGCTGCTTGCATTTGCAACGAAGATTTACAACCGGTTTTGAAGATTTTGGAGGTGATGGGCGTCAAACTCTGTCCGATCGCGACACAGTACGTCGCTAAATGTGATAGTGAGCATATACGCGTAGCGAACCGCCACGGCTCCGGTGTCTCAAAAGAAGCCAGAACAAAACGCAAAAACGCTATTTTAGACGAAAATAAACACTATGAAGAAGTAGAAGGCATACTCTATGGTGCAAGCATCGCTGATTAAGCACAGGTAAGATTCTTTTACGATTTTTCATTTAAAAAAAACTTTAAACGCGTTTTTCTCGAAACAACGTTTTTCGACGGCTTGTTGATAAAATCTTCGAAACTACTTAACCGATCGTTATGAAATTTTAACCACATATTCTTTACAAATATAGCTATAGCGCATATCAAGGATTTTTTTAAATTTTGATATTTACTATTTTTTTGTTGCCAAAAACGGTGAAAAAAAACACTTTTTTTTTGTTTTTTCGAAAAATGTCCGCCATTTTGTTATTTTTGCATATATAAAAAATCGTATGACATGCGCTATAGCCATTAACATACTGAATCTAAGACCGTTTGATTTTTTTGTTTCAGATGATTCATCTCCGAGATTTCATCAACAGCGCAGACCTACAATTTTTTCAGGACATTTTTTTAACTACCATTTTCGTCTATAAATAGTGACTTGAATAAATAAATAAAAATTTTCTGTATTTCAAAAGTGTATTTATTAAGTGTAACAACTTTTATATCAATATCTATAATAGAAACCTATCAAAAAAATTCATGAAAATAGCCTTTTTTGTAGCGTCTAAAGTGAGAAGACGCCTTAAAGGTTTATGTGCATTTTTACAAAGAAACTTTAAACGCGTCTTTCCCAAAACAACGTTTTTTGACCTTGTCGACATGATTATCGAAAAACTATTGGACGGATTAGGCTCAAATTTACAAGCATTATTCTATGCATGTATCTCTTCGACCCCTCCTAACAGTATACATATTGACGAATATTTAAACCTCTTTTTATACAATTTAAGTTGTAAAAAACAGTCGAAAAATTCAAAAGTGCTCCATTTTGTTTTCTTTTTGTCGGGGGTGAAAGTTTTCAGTAGGGGTCATAACTACAAGACCACTTTATAATAAAATACTCGAGTTTTTGTTTTCAGATGCTCCGAAGTTAAGATTTCGTGTCGACAAGGGGAAAGTAAGAGTTACTTCAGGCAGCCAGAACACCAAGATAAATTTAAAAAACAAACTTTAATTTATGTGTAAAAATTCCATTTTTATGTAGAAAAAGATTAAAATATGGAAATAAATTTTATTATGAAAAAAAATTCTTGAAAATATATGCAATAGATGGAGACTGATGCCTTAAGGGATAACACCGGTCTAGAATTTTGAAAAAAAGCGGAAGGAGGAGGAGAAAAAGAGTATCAATATAGAATGCCAAATGTACGGTGCAGGCATCGCGGATTAGAGGTAAAACGAAATTTTCAAAGGTTTAAGTACTTATAAAACTTTAAACGCGTTTTTCTTGAAATCACTTTTTTCAAACTGGGCGGAAACGCTGCTCTAAAACCGTTCGATGAATTGCTTTGAAATTTTCACTGTAGCTTCACAATCACATTATCTAAAGAAGTACATAGCCGTTTTTTGATTGAATGTAAACTTTTTTTTTATAAACAAATTACTGCAAATTTTTTTGCCGAAAAAATGAATTTTTTTTTAAACTTGTGCCATTTTCGCAAAAATTGATTTAAAAAAAACCCCTATGTACTTCTCTAGCCAATGTCATATAGATAAAGAAAAAAATTAATTTTTTTTTCTAGCCCATATGCTTTCGGAGTTCCACGTCCGCCCGTGGAGGTATCAAAAAAAAAGGCGTTCTTGAAGACTGGCTTTGTCACCACCATTTTTTATCAAAAAAGCAATAAAAATATTTTTTTGCATACTTCAATATGTGTTTAATAAACCCTGAAAAAAGAAACCCGATCCCTTTTTCAATATTCTAAAACAAAATTATCAAATTTTGGCCTTTTTGCTGACTCTAGAGTGGTTTTCAAGAGAAAAAGGATTTTCAAGAGATGGCGTAATTACTTCTATATCGCATCAAGTCATATTGTGGCTAATTTTTTTGAGCCTTAAATATCTTGAATTTCGTGCTACCAAAATGCAATTTTCGGGAAAATTTGCTTTTTGGCTTCCATTTGAAGAAAAGTGCGGCTGAAAGTCAACGAAGGCTGTCGGAAGGTTAAGGTGATTATGCTCCATCGATGTTAATATGTGATTACTGGTTTCGACGCTATAAAAATGTCATTTTCACACGGAAGATAAGAAACTCCCAGGCCAGTCGAAAAAAAATTGAAGACGAGGAAGTGGAAGATTTACTCAAACGCAAGAAGAAATTGCAGAATCATTAAATGTTGAGTAACGTCAAATGTTACCAACAATTGATGCAATTGAGCCGAACATTGAAGCGAAACGGCCAGATTATGCAAAAAGACACGACAAAGTGATTTTCCAGCACGACAACGCTCGATCTCATATTGTGAAATCGGTCAAGGAAACGTTAGAAGCGTTTAACTGGGATGTCCTGCGACACGCGCTATATTTTTCAGATATTGCTCCTTCCCGTGCAGAAATTATCGTAGTGATCCAAATGGATTCCCATACTTGTATCTACTTGCTGATAGGGATCTAAAAGGTCATCGCATTGGATCCTTATAGTAAAACGTCACGCTCGTACATTGGATTCTAATCGGGATTCTCTACTGGAATTCACTGTACGAATACAATATAAAGCCTAAAGGATTTCCACATTATCGAACGGAATCTGATACGATTTTTCATGGATCCCATCGCATTCTGTACGTTGAATTTTCTGGACAAAATATATACATATATAAAATAGATTTTACCCGCGACTTCGTCCCCGTAGATTTCGGATATAAACATTGTTTGATTTCAAACGAAGACGGTTAAGTTTTTCTGTTTATCTATGACTTTTCTGATTTCGCCAACTTAAATTAACGCAGGACTCTTTTTCAATGAATTTATTTTTCGAAAATATATATATGACGTTATAGTTATTACCCGTGACTTCCTCCGCGTGGAATTTATGACGCCGTAGGAGTGTAAATATTTGATTCCTCTTCAGAGCATTTCATTATAAACCGTATTTTTTTTCATTGGACGGCTCCAATATCACCAGGCCCGTGGGCGAACTTACGCGTGAGCAAGCTACGTAAAATTGACCGTGGGAGAAACAATCTTCCCTCAAATCTAACGCACAGCAAAAATAGGCTGTGCGTTGTTTGTCAGTCGGTCAGTCAGTCAAGGAACAGTTTTATATTTTAAGAAGGAAAAAAAACAAAATTCAAATTCAACCTTGTTGAATTTTGGAAAATGCTGAAATATATGTTGCATTATTTGCATTGTAGAGTATTTACGCCAAATTTCAAGTAGAATCGACCAAAAAAATATTGTTTTCTACACACACTTTTCCACGCCCTTGCAACCCTTTAAGGTTTAAATTTTGGGAAATGCTGAAATACGTGTTTCATTATTTGTATTGTAGAGAATTCGTGCCATTTTTCAAGTCAATCCGACTAAAAAAATATATTTTTCTATACAAAATGTTCCATCCCCTTGCAACACCTTAAGGGTTGAATGTTCCCAAATACTGAAGTGCATGTTTCATAATTTCCGTTATAGAGTGTTTACGCCAAGTTTCCAGTAAAACCGACCAAAAAAATTATGTTTTCTACACAAATTTTTCCACCCCCTTGCAACCCCTTAAGGGTTAAATTTTGGAAAATATTGGAATACGTGTTCCGTTAATTGTATTGCAGAGTATTTATGCCATTTTTCAAATCTATCCAACCAAAAAAATATGTTTTTCAACACAAACCTTTCTACCCCTTGCAATCCCTCAAGGCTTGAATTTTTGGAAAATGCTGAAATACGTGTTTCATTGTTTTTATTGTAGAGTGTTTATACAGAGTTTCAAGTAAATCCGACCAAATAAATATTTTTTCCCATACAAACCTTTACACCCCATTTCACCCCCTTAAGGATCGAATTTCTAAAGATCCTTTGTTAGTGCACCTCTACACCCTTTAAGGAACATATGTACCAAATTTCATGTTTCTATCTTTAGTAGTTTAGGCTGTGCGTTGCCTGTCAGTTAGTCAATCAGTCAATGACGAAACAGTTTTATATATTGAGTAAATCTTGAAAAGTATAAATCTTGTGTTAAAAAAGTAAAGGGTGTCTCAAAATGACCTGACATTTTAAGTTTCGCGCCATTTTTTTTGTCGCGAACATAGAGTACTAATCTTTGACAACTGGCATCAGGAAGTATTGAGGTTGAGTCATGGAGAATTACACGATCGAGCAACGCATGGACATTGTGAAAATTCACTACAAAAATGGTGAAAATTTTGCGGAAACGATTCGAAAAGTCCGCACGTCTTGGATAATTGGCACAAATTGACCACCAAGATCGTGCGATGTGACGCCATTGGACTTCTTTCTTTGGAGTTTTCTAAAAGGAAAAGTGTATGCGAATGATCCACATACCATTCCGGAGCTCAAGGAAGCAATTGGTTATACCATTAATGAAATTAGTCCGCAATTATGCCAAAATGTTATTGAAAATTTTGCCAAAAGAGTGAACGTTTGCAAATAGGGACGAGGCGGCCATTCATCGGAAATTGTGTTTCATACATAGCCTCCATGTCTGTACCTTATATTAAAATAAAAATATTCTCACTTTTTAAATAAATAATACGTTTTATTAATAAATTAATATGTCAGGTCATTTTGTGTCATGTCCCGAGTAAAATTGCATAAAAATATTTCTTCTCTCTTCTACTTTGTTGAGCTCCGTCGAGAACGCGGGCCTACGCGATTTCCCATGGAAATCGTGAATAACCATTAAACTAATACGGCATTCTCATTTTTTACGCATCCTTATATTTTCCTTAGGCTTAGGCGTACTACAGCCGAAATGTAATCTATCGATAAGAAGCAAGCGCCGTGCGTACTTTCCCTCGCGAGAAGCCTTAAACATATCTATGCACAAATATACGTGCAGCACCGAAAGATCCTCAAAACACTCGAGAATAAAAACGCAGGGACCACATTAAAACTAATTCCTTATCTTAAGACCAAAACACTCGTCCGAGAAAAATCGGCCACACATGAAGCACATGACCGGTCGTAAAACTAAACCCACGGAAAATATGTGCGTTCACTTGATTCTCAGAAATAGAGCAGCAACTGCGTTTATCACAACCGCGACCCAATAACGGGCTAGAAGTCCTTCTTCTACCCTATGTCAACCCATCATGCGAGTCAGCCTATATCTTTATGTCCTATCCACCAATGCTTAGAAAATGCATCAACCAAAAACTCACTCTCCCAAATGCTCCTTCTCCTATAAATTCAGCTTCTCCAAAAACTCCCACATTATGGATGAAAAATCTTCAAGTCAGTCAATCAACAACCTTCAACGACTCAAGTTCTCCCACGACAGTTTCCGCCGAAGTCAGTTCTTTAAGATTCAGTCTCCTGATAGATCTCCGTATTTTTATAGATCAATGTTTATTTCTTACATACAAGTCTTAAGGGCATGTATAACACGCCAGGAAATTTCGACGCGGGGTCCCGTCAGGGCGGTAGAGCAGACTCGCAGTTTTGCGAACTACCGCTACTCCCGCCGGATGGCGCCACGGTTGATTCCTACATGGTCTCGATGCTTCGCGCTACGTCGAAGAGTCGAAACCGTATAGCAAACAACGATCGTGTGCGCCCGTGTATGAGTGTGTTTTCGCTACGCCGTCGCATGCAGAAACAATGTAAGGTTTCCGCACGCTCTTCGGTCGTATCGAAAACAGCTTATATATATAAGTATGTGTGTATAGAGTGATGTACACACACTAGGGTTAGCGACCATGCTACGCCTCATGACATGCGCTCGCTTTGCAGAAAGCGGTGAAACTTTGTTACATTGTACGGACAAATGGGTGCGAACCGATATCTTTTTTTGACACCGGCCATCGGTGGAAATTTCACGATTGAACTTTCTAGCAAACAGGGTTTGGTAGAGACTCGTCTTGTGGAAGGGTGGTGATATTTTTTTATCCTTTTTAAATTTATAAGCTTTTAATTAATAATTGAGCTCGAGCCCGATGTATATTCTCGAATTCGACTTCGGCCGAATTCTCGAACGAAAGAAATCGCCCGAGACTCACTCAAGAAAAGAGTGGTGAAATTTTACAAGTCATATTTATTGTTTAAACAAATACGTTCGGCATTCATTCTTTTTGCTGAGGTTTACCTTCGGCAGGTTTTCCAAAGCGAGACTTTTCTAGCAACGGAGATCGCTAGAGGCTCTCTCTGCGAGAGAGAGCTAAAATTTAACAACTAACGCCTATTGCTTAAACAAATATGTTCAACATTTTTTCTCTCTACCGGGATTTATTTTCGGCAGGTCGACCGCGGATCGGAGTTTCTAGCAATGAAGATCGCTAGAGTCTCGCTCTACGAAAGAGCGGTGAAATTTTGCGATCGTGAATTGTTTAAACAAATGGGCTCAAATTGATTTCTTTTTTTGGCGATAGTCGTCGCTGGAAATTTGATTACTGTTGAACTTTCTAGTGAACTGAGTTTTCTAAAGACTCGTCTTGAGGCAGGGAAGGGACATTTTTCCAAGCTTTACTAATTAATTTAAACAAATAAGCTCATGCACGATTTATATTCTCGATGCAGCTTATCAACGCTGCATTCGACTTCGGCCAAATTCTCGAACGAACGAGATCGCTCGAGACTCACTCAGCAAAAGAATGGCGAAATTTGACAGGCGATCCCTATTGTTTAAACAAATACGTTCAGCGTTCGTTTTCTCTGCCGAGGTTTAGCTTCGGCAGGTTTCCTGAGGTCAGAATTTTCGGGCGATGGAGATCGCTGGGGACTCTCTTTGCGAGAGAGAGCTAAAATTTAACAACTAACGCCTATTGTTTAAACAAATATGTTCAACATTTTTTCTCTCTACCGGGATTTATTTTCGGCAGGTCGACCGCGGATCGGAGTTTCTAGCAATGAAGATCGCTAGAGTCTCGCTCTACGGAAGAGCGGTGAAATTTTGCGATCGTGAATTGTTTAAACAAATGGGCTCAAATTGATTTCTTTTTTTGGCGATAGTCGTCGCTGGAAATTTGATTACTGTTGAACTTTCTAGTGAACTGAGTTTTCTAAAGACTCGTCTTGAGGCAGGGAAGGGACATTTTTCCAAGCTTTTTTAATTAATTTAAACAAATAAGCTCATGCACGATTTATATTCTCGATGCAGCTTATCATCGCTGCATTCGACTTCTGCCAAATTCTCGAACGAACGAGATCGCTCGAGAGTCACTCAGCAAAAGAATGGCTAAATTTGACAGGCGATCCCTATTGTTTAAACAATTACGTTCAGCGTTCGTTCTCTCTGCCGAGGTTGAGCTTCGGCAGGTTTTCCAAGGCAAACATTTCTAGCGATGGAGATCGCTAGAGACTCTCACTGCGAGAGAGTGCTATAATTTGACAATTAATGCCTATTGTGTTTAAACAAATATGTTGAACATTTTTCCTCTCTGGCAGGATTTATTTTCGGCGGGTTATTCGCGGATCGAAGTCTTTAGCAATGAAGATCCCTGGAGTCTCGCTCTACGGAAGAGCGGTGAAATTTTGCTATCATGAATTGTTTAAAGAAATGGACTGGTATCGATTTCTTTTCTCGACGGCATTCATCGGTAGAAATTTTATTACGCTTGCAAACGAAGTTTGCTAAAGTTTTGTCTTGTGGAAGGGTGGTGACATTTCGGTCTTTTTTAAATTAAAAAGACCATTCCGGTCTTTTTTAAATTAATAAAGACCATTCCGGTCTTTTTAAATTAATTTGAACACATAAGCTCGAGCTGGATTTATATTCTCGATGCAGGTCATCGTTGATGAATTTGACTTCGACGTTTATCGCGGACGAATGAAATCGCCCGAGACTAACATGGCAAAAAAGTGGTAAAATTTTACAAAACAGGCCTATTGTTTAAAGAAATACTGTCGGAATTCGTTCGCTCTGCCGAAGTTTACCTTCGGAGGTTTTCCACGACTAAAATATCCCAGCAATGGAGGTCACTAGATGTTCTCTCTGCGAGAGAGTGCTACAATTCAACAAATAATGCCTATTGTTTAAACGAATATGTTTCGCTGGGGAAGGATTTAAAAAAACGAGGACGGATAACCCGTGACTCGAAAGGGAGACGGTAGGTAAGATAACCCGATCGCTGAGGAGGGATAAAAAATTACGAGGACAGATAACCCGATCGACGGGGAGGGAATCTATAATAACGAGGACAGATAACCCGAAACTCGAAAGGGAGACGGTAGGTGAGATAACACGATCGCTGGGGAGGGATTAAAAAATAACGAGGAGAGATAACCCGAGGCTCGGAAGGGAGACGGTAGGTAAGATAACAAGATCGCTGGGGAGGGATAAAAAAAAACGAGGACAGATAACCCGTGACTGGAAAGGGAGACGGTAGGTAAGATAACCCGATCGCTGGGGAGGGATTAAATAATAATGGAGACAGATAACCCAAGACTCGAAAGGGAGACGGTAGGTAAGATAACCCGATCGCTGGGGAGGGATTAAATAATAACGAGGACAGATAACCCGAGACTCGAAAGGGAGACGGTAGGTAAGATAACCCGATCGCTGAGGAGGGATAAAAAATTACAAGGACAGATAACCCGATCGACGGGGAGGGAATCTATAATAACGAGGACAGATAACCCGAAACTCGAAAGGGAGACGGTAGGTGAGATAACCCGATCGCTGGGGAGGGATTAAAAAATAACGAGGACAGATAACCCGAGACTCGAAAGGGAGACGGTAGGTAAGATAACCCGATCGCTGGGGAGGGATTAAAAAAAAACGAGGACAGATAACCCGTGGCTGGAAAGGGAGACGGTAGGTAAGATAACCCGATCGCTGGGGAGGGATTAAATAATAACGAAGACAGATAACCCGAGACTCGAAAGGAAGACGGTAGGTAAGATAACCCGATCGCTGAGGAGGGATAAAAAAATACGAGGACAGATAACCCGGTCGACGGGGAGGGAATCTATAATAACAGGGACAGATAACCCGAAACTCGAAAGGGAGACGGTAGGTGAGATAACCCGATCGCTGGGGAGGGATTAAATTATAACGAGGACAGATAACCCGAGACTCGAAAGGGAGACGGTAGGTAAGATAACCCGATCGCTGAGGAGGGATAAAAAAATACGAGGACAGATAACCCGATCGACGGGGAGGGAATCTATAATAATAAGGACAGATAACCCGAAACTCGAAAGGGAGACGGTAGGTGAGATAACCCGATCGCTGGGGAGGGAGTAAATAATAACGAGGTTCGATAACCCGAGACTCGAAAGGGAGACGGTAGGTGAGATAACCGGATCGATGGGGAGGGCACAAAAAATAACGATGACAGATAGCTCGAGACTCAAAAAGGAGACGGTAGGTAAAATAACCGAATCGATGGGGAGGGACTACAAAATAACGAGAACAGATAACCCGAGACACGAAAGGAAGGCAACAGGTAAGATAACCCGATCGCTGGGAATGGGTTAAACAATAACGAGGCAGGGATTGAAAAATAACCAGGCACATGATCAGGCAAGGCTTCGCTGCACTCACCGATACGCAAAGCAACCGCCTTCTAGGATTTGCGCTGCTCGACATTTTCCTTCTCGAGCACTTCTTTTCGCGACCCAGTTTCGAAATGGCACACTTGGTCATCTGCGCGCTGTACACAAATATTCGGCCGATCACGTGAACTTTTCGCCGATTCGACGCACGTTTCACGACTATATTCGTAAACCCTTTTTCACACATCGCGGATAAACCGACCCGTTCTAGAATTCTTGCGAATGTATGACGCACGCAGCAACATATTTCGAAAAAAAACTGCATGTCAACCGAACGAATATACAACGTTCCGCGAGGGGTGCCGCTTCCGACTGTCAAAAAACAATTTGCTGTCTCGGAAGGATACGAGCGCGGTCGGTAAACACGGAACGATGCGAGCTGCGCGCTGTCAGTTAGAAAACAGATGAACTAGACTATCGTGTCCGTCGATAATATTTTGAGCTTTGATGGTACAATTTTGCTACTTTTATGTAAAAAATTTCAAAATGAGTTTTCTCCGCCATTTATTCATGAAAACAAGTGAAACAAAGCTTGAAATGTGTGATTTTTCATGGTCGAGAGCATGGTTCCCTCCAAATTACCGAAAACGCGATGAAATAGTTAATAATTCACAATTTATCCCATGGTAACCACAAACTGTAAATTTTTTTTGGAAATTTGGGAAAATGGCGAGAACCATGCTCTCGGAGCTGGCGTCCTGCATGCCCACAAGAAATTTCATTCCAATTGGTTGTTCCGTTTGGGAGAAACGGCATTTCAAAATTTCGAAGTGGTCGAAGGCGTGTGATACATGGCCTTAACGCGATCTTTGTACGAACTCTACGAATTTCAAATCGTATTTCCATTTGTAAAATTGCCTTTCTCTTTCTGCGATACGCATATATATCTATATACTAGAGTCCGTGTCATTGTAAGCATTGCATTGTGTACGTGCATCCATTATACCACCGAGCGTACCTGGCTCTCCAGCGAAGGGCTCTAATCTTTACGACCGACCGCTGACCCCCCTGCGAACGAGTGTACATCGCACCACCGACAATTGTAAGCGAGCTCTCTACATGTATATATTTTTCCTCCATTTCTATGTATTCCCAAATTAATAGGATTAACCAGATTGGTTAATTCTAATAAACCACGAATCAATAAAACACGAATCTAATTAATCATTTCATAACATTGAATTATCGCGTAAATCCTTTAATTCCATTCCCTAGCACGCCCTCCCCCTTTTTACCCTCATCCCGTGCTATTGCGCTAGACGTAGACAACAAAGAGGGAAACAAATAATTATGCTCTCATCCCTTCCGGATGTGACCGATTGAGACACCCTTTATTTCTTATAAACCGATTTGAATCACATCACTGAAAATCCACTTTAGTTATCGTTTGTTATTTATTTCAATGCACTTTGACATACTATCAGCACAGACGTACACACTCTCGAAGCGTGCAGGTTATGTTTTCAAAACGCTGAAGTTTTTCTCGTTACTCATCACATATTTTTTATTCGAGCGTGATAAGAATTCTCAAACAGCGTTCATTCGGATGAACGCTGTTTAAGAATTTACCACGGATTTAATTCTCCGGAATAATGGAGAATCCAATTGGATCCCAATAATGAGGACTCCCTACGTGCAGTGTCTCTAACAAATCCCTATAGTGATGTAGGTGCATCTTAGGACAGCCCAAAAAATTTGTGCACGGAATCACGGAAGGATGTATATTTTTTTTTGTTGAGAGATCCAACAAATTCCAGTTGAGGACTCCTAATAAAAAAATTCTTAAACAACTTTAATCGCATAATAGCGCCGCATCCACCTGAATTCCAATGTGGTAACTCCCTATGTGCGGCGTCCCTATCAATCCCTATAGGAATGTGGTAGGATTTGGCGAATTCCCAACAAATGTCTGCACAGGTTCCGATTACCAGCTATTTCGATCGATGACTCATCATAGCTTTTCTGAGCAGTGCTTCCATTCCTATGAGGATACCAAAGAATTGATCGATTCGTTCATTGCCTCTGAAGATGTGTCGTTCTTTCGGCGTGGAATACCTAGTACCAAAAAGATGGGAAATGGTAGTGGCTAGCGATGGGGAATGTTTTGAACGACCAATTTGTAACCATTTTTTTACTACAAAGCCGTATAAAAAAAAACCCTTAAAATTAATGAACACTCCTAATACTAACGTTTTGCTACCGCTCTGGAGAAAACAAAATATCGTTTTCTTTCATCGCCCTGTATATGTATAAGAAAGAAAAAAGCAATATATATTAATTATGAATGCATTCATTTTTTTACCATATACTAACATTTTTGCTACGATCCCGAGGAACTAGAGTATCGATTTTTTTGCATCACTCTATATGGAGAGTATTCTTTTTTAAAAAATTATATGAAGAGTACAATATACACTGCTTGTCAGAAGTCTGAGAACATCACCCAAAACCAAAAAATGATATATTCCCGCGTGTTAGAGGCACCTAATGCGAAGAAATAGTATAAGCATACACAAATAGAATATACGTATCGTTTACATTACACAGATATTGAAAATAAAATTCGAAAAATACAAGTTTCTGAAACCGATCCTCATCGCGGCTTCCGAACTGAGCTGATAGAAGCTTGTTCACAAGTTACTGTTACGTGCTATGAGTACGATACACTCTGTTGACACAATTACTAACAATAAATAGGTATATGTCAACAGACTTCGTAACCAGCCATCACATTCACGGAACCATCGAATTTTCTGAAGTTATGTGTGTTCTCACTTGTGGTTTTCACTGTGTGGTTTTCATTTACTTATGCTACAATGTGATGAAAAAATAAGGTGCTCGACGTTCAAATCAGATCACAGGTGCCCCTTTTAAGAAATCTGAATTAGTCCCTATAAAAAATTGCTGCAAAGTTGAAGATTTCAACTTTATTCGAGCCTTGGACAGGAAGGCGAATACTGGCTCAAACACGACTAGAAAAAGGGCCGGTGCTCCTAGAAAGACAAAAACGTGAAGATAACTTTATTGTCACATATTCCAAGAGAAATCGAAATCTAACAGCTCGAGAAATTGTAACCGCGTTGAACGGAATAAGGGCAGAATCAGTGTCATCCAGGACGGTAGCGCGACGTTTGTGTGATGCCCATCTGGGAGACAAAGTGGCTCTCAGGGAACCTTTATTGAGGAAGGAAAATGTTGCTAAGAGACTTAAATAGGCTAAAGAACATAAAAATTGGACAGCGGATCAATGGAAAAACGTGCTATCGGACCGATAAGTCCAAGTTCGAATTTTTTGGTTCTCAACGCCCCCAGTATGCCCGTCGTTGGCCAAATGAACGCTTCCTTCTGAAATGTGTGGTACCCACAGTGAAGCATGGTGGAGGTAACGAAATAGTTTGGGGCTATGTTAGCGGTAACAGAGTCGAAGATTTAGCCAAAATTAAAGGAATTATGAATAAAAAAATCTATCATAGGGTACTGATAAGACATGCAATACTATCTGGAACACGAATTCTGCGTCGTGGGTTCATCTTCCAACAAGATAATAATCCAAAGCATACTTCTTTGCTGTGTAAAGACTATTTGAAAAAAAAAAGGATCTCTGGTGCTATAAAAATCATGGAATGGCCACTTCAGTCCCCGGACTTGTCTCCGATTGAACTTTTATTGGAAGAGCTCGATAGAGCGGTACGCAACGAACACCCCACCAATCGGAAAGGGTTGTGGTAGACCCCACAGGATTCGTGGAAGAAGATTTCAACCGAAACGCTGGAAACATTGATCGCATGAATGCCCAGAATCTGTGCAGCGGTTATCAGATCTACGGGTCGTCTCTTCGATGAGAAGATATTATAGCCAAAATTGAACTGTACGGGGCAACTTATCGTATGTTTCATTACTAATGCACACTAACATTTCTTGCTATATTATTTCATGTAAAATACATAAGTCATTTTGTCTTTTTGGCATAAAAATTGTGTTTTTACTACCTGTTCTCAGACTCCTGACAAACAATGTATAACTATATTTTTCTTTCTTTCTTGTATATATACAGAGGCACTTAAGTGTTACAGAGCAATATTACTCAAACTATTGATGATATCTAAAAAGATGAAAGTTGTATTGTTCGAGAAGGACGTCATACGGGACAAATGTAATTTTATTTTGGTGGAGGCGCCAAAGCTACGTCATGGTCAACTTTTTTAAATCGAATCATGTATTTTTTTATGACATTTTTACTGACGTTGAGATGAGTTTAGTGGCGTACAAGACAAGGTTATTCTAGTCACGCAAAGTATGAAAATAGTCGAAAAATCGAATAAAATCGGAATCATCACTTTCGAACGATTTACAAACCTTGGTTTGGGTCCACCTACAGAAGATGCTCGAGATGATGACTCTCGACTTGTGAGCACTTATTTATTCTCTGATGAAAAGATCGTCTAACTTGGGCCAACATTTATGGTGTAAATTAGATACGTGCTTGGCGTATTCTTTCATTCATATACTACCGCCATCACGCGTTCTTTCAAAAAACTGTATCAAACGGAATCTAGTGGTGTTAGATCGGGCGAACGAGATGGCCAAGGTACAGGGTCAGAACCAGAGCATAATGGGGTGATGTACCGTCGTATTGCATCCACGTGTTTATCCGAATATGCAAGGGCACGTCTTCCAGTAATTGAGGCAGAGCGTTCTCCAGAAAATTTGCGTAAACTTGCCCAGTCAAGCGACCTTCAACAAACCAAATATGGACCAGTCACGTGATCGTTCGTAAACGTTTGAAATTGATTATTCCGTTTTTATTCGATTTTTCCGACTATTTTCATGCTTTGCGTGATCAGAAAGACCTTGTATTGTACGTTACTGAACTCGCATCAACGGCAGTAATGATGTCAAAAAAAAAAATATATGCTTCGATTTGGAAAAGTGGAGTTAACCTTGACGTAGCTCGGCGCCTCCACCGAAACAATATTGCGATGCTCCCGTATGGCATCCTTCTCAAACGGTATAACTTTCATCTAAAACTTTTTTAGATATCACCAATAGTTTGAGTGCTATTGCTCTGTAACACTTTAAATGCCCCAGCCGGTATAAGGAAGAAAAACGAATATATATAGGGCGATGCAAAAAAAAATCAATATTTTTCTTTACGGTATTATAACTAAATTATTAGTACCCGATCGAGGAGAAATTCTCGCTCAAAGTATACCCTATAATCGGCATTGGCGTAGCCAGTCTTTTTTCTGGGGGGGGGGGGCTAGGAGGGGCCTGAGAAAAGCTGGTTTCGATCACAAGCATTTTTTTTTATACGATCTACATAATAATTGGTAATTACGGAACACACATGAAATATGAAACTTGATTTAATAACACGTTCATGTTACGCTAAGAGACATATATGGTATCTTCAACCATATTTTATATTACCCTGAAGGGTCAACAATACTTTATAGTTATGGCAACCGCCCAAAATATAGTACTGCTTATTAATATTTTAGCAGTTGCGTAAATTATGTACATATGTTAACCGCAACCAACCATATTACAAGCATACGTTGATTGTTCAATGCTATATAATATGGTAAGTTTGATTAAGGGGTTACGTGAGTTTCGAAGCCAAAAAAAGCATATTTTCTGTATTTTTTAAATATAATATATAAATTGTTTTATTCAAAATGTTAAGCACATGAAAGAGCAATATTTCAAGAATATTTTTAGAAAATTCAGCCAAAAGTTTGGGAAATTCAGCCGGTGGGGCCTGGTTTCCGGAGACCCCTAAAAAAAAAGTGTCCTTGTGTTGGTCAGGATAACTCATGATAGCTTTATCTGAAATTAAAAAAACCAAATTTTTTGTTAGTAGATAAGTATAGCTCACGATTGAAGGAAGGATTTTTAAAAAATTGAAATTTGAATTTTTGGCAGAGTTGTATGTAAAATAGTTCAATTTTTGGTACAATTTACACTACGTATAGCCTTGTAAAATTAGTTGTAATAAAAAAAAAACCTTCGTTCAATCACTAGTCAATGCTATTTTGAAGAAGTGTGCAAAATTTCAATAAGATCGGTGCACTCGTTTTTGAGAAATCGTGTCCACCGACTTCAAAAATAGTGTTTTGAGAAAAATGCGATTAAAGTTTTAAGTAGAAATAAGACGAAGAATTTTGTTTTTAACTTACATAGAATCGTCGATTCCAGTTCCATGAAGCAAACATCCTGCTGCAGCTGCGATGTCCAGGGCATCCTTTTGTTCCTTCCTGAGACGAATTCTTGCTTCTCGAGTCCCAGTCTCAGCTTTTTTCTCAGCTATGAATATGCGATGTTCATCCTTTTTTTACGCATACTCGTGTCTATTTCGGCCAAGTTTTATGTCCATCCCGTGCAAAAAAAAGTAACATAGCTGAGATCCCTTCGTTGAAAGTACAAGCGGCAAGTGATGCAGCAATTTCAACTATTTTGGAACCAGCAGGAAGTATTTTTGGAGTGATTTTCCAAATTAACTGGTTCAGACTCTCATTATTATTTTCCGTAAAGCCAACAACACACCGCTCTAGAAGCACATCTTTACTAAGCTCCTCATAAATAGGCTTGATAGCTGACAAAACATCACTTGGGAATGAAGCATAATCGTGTTTGAATAATGATAAGACATTCATAGCTGCAGCACGTTGCCAAACGCACCATGAGTCAGGGCCGCTTGGGCATTTTTCGTACTGTGGGTTTTGGTCCGTAGAGCTATAGTTGAGGTACGTTGCCCATATAGCGTGCTTCATGTTTTGAACTGAATCACAATTTCTTCTTATAGCCAGTCCGTAATAAAATGTTAATCGATCAATTAATTTACCCGTAAGCTTGCCTTTGCCAGATAGAGTTTTTTTCTAACCGTTTTACCTTTGACTATTTTCTGCTTATACTACGCACGCTGCCACTATGCTAGCGGACGCCTATGTTATTGGAATTGTAGATTTTGCAGAACAGACAAAGGTAATTCCGGCTGTAATACTGAATAGCTGGTACCTCCGATATAGGTGAAATTTTGCACAGATCTTCTTTGTAATAATATATGTCACTACTTAAACGGATTTTTGGTGCATCGCGATAGTTTTCGAAACTTCGAATTTTGAAACCTGAACAATTAATGCGCGTATATATATATATATATCGATCTTTGCGTGCTAATGCTATGTCCACTTTCTCTACACGATCTGCAAATGATTTACGTCATCGCTATAAGTGAAGATTATTATAATTTTTTTCGTATAATCTCTTTTCATAAGATCTTGTAAAAATTATACCCAACAAATTTTAATGTTAACCATATAAATGGTATTTATAAAATAACAACCATGGTAAAAGAGAGTATAGTCAAATTAACTATAGTTTATTGACACTACAATCATAATATGGTTAACACAACTATTAGCGTATATCTACACATGCCATTTTGGTGGTGTGCTTGACAATCTAGTAACCCCGAAACAACTATTTACTATTGTGAAAGGCTTTACAATATTCATATGGTTAATGCAGAGCTACCACAAAACTGGCGCACAAATACTAATGCTATGAATGGAATAGGAGAAGTTTAACCGGAACAAAACTTAACGCCACGGTATACGGTACTAGTATTTGTGTGCCGATTTTGTGATAGCACTGAATTAACCATATCGATATTGTAAAGCATTTTGCAATAGTTTATAGTAATTTCGGGGATACAAGATAGTCAAACACGCCACCAAAGTCGCATGTTTAAATATACTTTTTGTTTATAGTCGTGTTAGCCATATTATGATTACGGTGTCAATAAGCTATAGGGAATTTGACTATACCTTCTTTTACCATGCGCGTTTTTTGTAAATACCATACACTTTTCTCACAGTGTAACATTAATATCGAACTTTCAAAAATAATAAACTAATTTTTCATCAGTTACCAGTCTTTAAACTTCGGTTCCAGTAGGTACTCAACTAAGGAAGTCTTAGTTTTCTATTCTTTTCTGCAAATCGGCTTAACACTATTCAAGTTGGAATGTTTTTTTTAATAATGTCGCTGTCTCCATGTCCAGCAGTGACAAATGAAAGAATTGTTCCTGAAGCATTGTGCTTCTAAGCCCCATTTTTATCCGCCTCATGGCAGAAAAACTTCTCTCACAGCCGGCAGAGCTCATTGGGAGTACCTACTACTGCTGCATGGAAAAGTTTATATAACTTAGGGCAGTACACCTGTTTAATATACTTTCTCTAACTTGCAGCATTAATTTTATCATTTCTAAATAGAAGTACGTTTTTCATTACCATCGTTTCAGCTTCTTAGGCTGAGGTATCAATTATTATATTAAGATTTTTCTATAATTATTGATGAAATCTTCCTTCTTCATATCTAATTTTAAAAACTGCATCATTGCATGTGCTAACGGTAGTTTCTCGAATCGGCGTGTTAGATTAAAAATGACATTATTCACTACTTGGTAATAAATGTTGATCTTCCAGTATTTGTCTGGATGTATAGAAGGTATTGCTTTTGCCCACAGTTAACTTAATTGTGAAAATTTAATATCTATTTTATTTATGTAATAAAGTAGTTACTTTGTGTGTAAATTACGAATTTACGACGAGGTTCAAGTTTTAGTAAATTATCTCTTCATGTCAACTTGGATGAAACTTTAATAAAATTAAGCGGTTATTCGACTTTCATTATTTTGGATCGTTTTTTTCTGGGAGGGGGGAACCGGGCTTTCTCGGAAACGTCGTGCGAAGCCAGCCCCCCCCCCCCCCCCCCCCCCCAACTACGCCAATGGTATAGGTCAATTTGATAAAACGGCACTGGTGATTTTTACGATATTTTTGCTTGAAATCATGATTTTTTACATCTCGGATGAAAGTACAGTGACAAAATGTGTTTAGATGTCAGAAAAAAAAACTTAATTTTCTTAAAAAAAATCACTTTATTATTTATTCAGATGTGTTCTTATCGATTTTTATTTGCTTCATTCTAATGTATACATGTATATATACCGTGGGACTTCTTGCCAATTTGCAAATTCGATCAAACCGAAGTGACCATATATATCTCTCTCTCTTCTGATCATTAATTCAGGATCTCCAAGACCCCTCGACACAAACTCTTCCCCCCTACCACCCGTGTGATTATCGCGACAAATGTCATCCCGCAAACTTCTCGATGTTACGAATCTCAGCTATACGCACACACAAACACACACACACCCAAATGAAAGGACAGGTCGCCGTGTAGACAGTCGTCCGCTGATAAGGACTCTCCGTGTACTTTAGTACAAAAGCCGGAGCAAAGGACGACGGTTCGACATGCAAACAGAATCTCCAGACAGCGGAAGCTACGACGAGCTATTCGAGAACGAACTATCGCGTATATATCCGAGACACTTGAAATCATTCTCCATTCTGTCTTCTGCTCGTACACTCGTAGCCCTCGTCAGTTTCGAAAAGCCTTCACCGGTAGTATGCGCGTTTCTCCCTGAATGGCTGCCCGGACACGACTTTAACTACTGGCCCCGATCGTACTGACGCAAATCTTCGGGATCTCGTGCTAATTGGCAATCGACGTTCAACACGAACGATTTTGTGTACCTGTTCATATATAAATATATTTATATATAGAAAGAGAGAAGGAGAGAGAGAGAGAGAGAGAGAGAGAGAGAGAGAGAGAGAGAGAGAGAGAGAGAGAGTTGGAATTTTAATGGTAGGTGCACAATAGAAAGCTACACAGTTACTTCGTAGTTAGCACGCGTTTGCTAAGAGACTTATATTAACCCTCCGCCGGCAATCTATGAGGATATCGTCATACTTGACTTGGGTACTTCTTGCTAAATCGGGAGGGAAAAGTGGGCGCGGCTTGGGAGTCCCCCCCAAACAAACTTCAGGATGTTATCAGCTCGCATACACAAGCACGCTAGTATCGGTCAGGACCTCACCGAGTTGCGACCGTTCAAAGTTTGTGAGCGGACGAATTCGTCATTGGTTGCCGGCGGTGTCAGTGTTTTCGATTTTTGAGGTAGGTGTAAAATCCGCATTTTCTTGTTGAAAATAAATTTTTAGGACCCTACTTATCAAGTTTACCTAAAAAAAATTATTTACAGTGAAAAAATACGTATATTTAGCAAAATTTCTGAGGTAAATGGACACCTTCGTTGCCCCCTGCGTGAGCGCTTATTCTAACATTCTTTACAATATGGGTCCAGAAACAGAATCACTTCACCGTCGACAATTTTTACAGAAACGTGGGACGGACTTTGTAGCACCACAGATACTTGAGCGCTTGGCCAACCCAATCATCCAACATTCCATCAAACAACGAATAAGAAAAGTTCTCCAAGAGCCCTTTGACCATACAGAAGCTGTAATAAAATTTCAAGGCCAAATAAGAAGTTTCTGTACATTATCCCCTCCTGACGATATAAGAAGGACTATTTGGTGCTGCTCTAACTGCCGGCGTGCGACCTGTGGTGAACACCGAGAACATTTATGCTTCACGCGCAGATCGTTTTTTTTCACCGGAATTTTTTATGCGAATATTTCCGCAATATTATATAACATGTTAACATTCATTTTTTTACTGTATAAATATTTTTGCAATAAAAATATTATTTTCTCATAAATACTGAAATTTTATGCGAAATTTCTCCTTTCAAAATTGCCCATTTTCAGGTGGTGAAATAAATACGTTTTTTAGAATCGAGCCCAATGTGAGTAGGTTTTTTTGAAAGACCATAATATCAAGAATAAATCCCTAGAAAATCTTTTCTTAATCAAAATTTGGGTGCGAGATATCGATTTTTTAGTGAAATTGTTGAATTTTTCTGTTTTGCATTGTTTATCAATTTACATTTGTTAATTGCTTAAACATTTTAGAATGAAAACTGCTGGAATATTGAGATGAAACTCAAAACTGATTCCCTGAAGTTTTTGGGAATTTTCGGACACTCCTAAATGAATTAAAAATTGCCGATGACGATATTGTCATAGGTTACTGGCGGTGTAATAAAAAAGATAGGTTGCCCGCGGAGGGTTAAGTGCGAATAAATGGCCCTCGTATTATTTGGCCCTGCATGGTCCTCGGGGGCCAAAATAACCATTTTTACAACTTTGAGGCTGCATACCTATGCAGTAAACTTCTTTTTTTGAAACACAAAAACTGGAAACAACTCTTGTTTCCATTTATAATAACGAGACTATAATAATAAGACGACAATAATGAGACTAATAACGAAAAGTCGAATATACATACATATAATATAAAAGTAGTATATAGGGGAGAGTGGTCCTGAGTCGGCCCACTAAGCCTTTTTTCCGAAAACAGAAGGTAAATCGGATTTTATAGCGCTGCTAAGTGTTTAGTTGAGTACAGCGATCGTTTGCCTACAATTCTATGTCATTTAGGAAGGTGTAGTGTGGCTTTTGCAATCGCAATGCAGTGCTGAGTGAAAAGTACATCTTGAACATTTCTCAAAATAGTGTTCCTGAGTCGGCACCCCCCTGGTCTTGAGTGGGCACCCCATTTTTTTCGCTCGAATGCAGGAAAAAGCGCAGATTCTCTAAGTTACAACAAGAAATGGACGAATTTGAACCATTCAGAAGAATAAAACATGTATTTTTTTGTCCAATTTTATATGGAAACATTTTTCGAGTACAATGTTGAAAATGAAAAAAATATGAATTTTGAATTGAATGAAAAAAATTAATTGAAAAAGGCATGATCACTCGCTATCGTCGTCAGATTCGCAGTACGTGGGGCGTACTGAACCCTGTAGCGAACGCGAACGCAAGTGCAATCCACTTGTGGAGGGCTGCGGAGACTGGCGTTCTTGTCGTCGTATTTTATCTTTTGTCTCTTGCGTTTGAAATTGCGTCCCATGACTATAGAGCAAAATACCGAAAATGCAAAAAAAAAATAATAGAAACAATATAAAAAAGCAACAACATAAAAAGAATTGGTGCCGACTCAGGACCACCTGTTTGGTGCCGACTCAAGACCACTACGACTTTCTACACGTTTCACGTGATTACGCGCGCGAACAAATCCGAATGGAAAATCGACATAACCAATCAATTAGAACATTGAATAAAGAAACCAATGCACTCACTCATTTCAAATTTTTGAAATATTTACATACCTGTAGCTGCTTCAGAATGAATGACGAAAATAAAATTCTGTCACAAACGAAAAATATAAACGCGCTCACGCTGCGCAGCACAATCCAAACTGACAACTTTAAGCATAATTTACGTCAGTGTTTACCAACATGTCATACGACAAAATAATTGAGCCGACACGCACGCCATCTCTGAGGAACACCATGGTGCCGGCTCAACCCGCAGTGCCGACTCAAGACCATACATATTACTCGTATATATAGTATACATTGATATAATATAAAGTCGAATATACATACGTATAATATAAAGAAAAAGATGTATAATATTTATTAGTGTATTATTATAGGTTTTTAAGAATTACTATTATTGTTACCATTGTTTAAATTTATAGATACATTTATTTGATCCATACCGCTGACAATAATTATTATAAAGACACTAAAATAATAACACTAATGATAAAACTTATGCTCTTTTTTATAATTCTACGATAATATTATTTTTTTCCGCAACCTAACATACACATATACAAGGTGATTGGTTCGCCTTATGAGGATTCTAAAAAAGTACAACTCATAGCCATGAACGTAAAAAATTTTTTACTATTGATTTTTATTCGCTGCAGGTTAGTGCTTAGCTAGAAAACTGAATTTTGCGCCAAACAAATTTGAGCTGTTAATTTGCATTGAGTATCTTGAAGGGAGGCGGTACTGACAAAACCGATTGTCAGGTAGACAATAAGTGACTCTCCAATTGGATCGACGTTCGTTCAGTGTTTCGCTTACTGTCTGCTTATTACTACGGTTTTCATTCCAAAATTTGTTTTGTATTTGGTGATTTGAACCTTTAAGGAGCCATTACAGTGTGACGCTTAAAAATTGCTGATTTTTATGATGTTTTTAAAATAAAATTCGATAATTAGTCCTTTTTTCACTTATTCAAATGACTTATGTTTTACATAAAAATATTTTGAAATGTTTTAGCATTGTTTTTTATATAATTTTTTTGGCCACTGTACAATGAGGCCTAAAAAAATAGTGCCTGACGGTGAAAAGTCCTACTCCTCCAAAAATTGTCTGAAAGGAAAAAACCAAAAAGATCAGTATGAAAAAACCAAATCAATATGGAAAACTGCAGAGGCGTATAGAGAATTTTTTTTTTCGACTTCAAATTAGGCCTTTTTTCGACAGTTTTTCGTTAAAAAAAAGTGAAATGTTCAAATTTAAAAAAAACCCTTCCATACTACGTTAAAAAATGGCGTGAAGAATGATGTGACAAAGTTTGAAACGGATAGCTTGAAAACTCTTCGTTGAAAAACTTCCACCGTTTTGAAAAACGACGTTTCGTGACAAACGCGGCTCACGAAATACGCGCTCACGCAGCTGGTCGAATCGCTTTTTCCAAGAAAGGCTATAGCAACCAGAATAATTCGAATTTCGCGAACAAAATTTAACGGCATGTAAAGATGCTGTTAAATAAAAATTTAAAAAATGAAATTTAAATAACAACTAAATGAAATTCAAGTAAAAAATAAATGAAATTTGAATAAAAAATAAATTAAATTTAAATAAAAAATAAATGAAAATTAAATTAAATTCGATTTATTTTTAAGATCTTGACTACCTCCCCACTTTGTTTGATCCACGACTTTTGGACAACCCTGTATATGGTATTTCAATGAAAAAAATAGTTTTATAGTAGAATTATGAAATATAAGTCGAATTTTCATTATTACTCGTTAATAAAGTACTTTTGATGATCACTATTGTCGTTGATAATGTTTACGAGAAAGTTCAAACAATCGAGAAAATAGATCTCGAATATACAGAGTGGACCATTTAACGTGACCACCCCAAATATCTCCGTTGCCTTTAGAGTGACGAAAAAAATGTCAGGAGGTTATTTGATTGATTTCGAAGGGCTGATACAGTGGTAAAAAATTCATTTTTGTCAAGGTCATAGTTTTTGCGCTCTCAAGGTCATCAATGGTTTTTCAAATGGGAACATGTTTTTTTTTTTATTAAGACGTTGTAGCTGATATTCAGACGAATCCAACGACCTATGATATCATGACCTTGAAATGATTTTTCACCAAAATACACGTGTGAAAATGCGAAATCGTGATGGTATTGACAATAAGAATATCTGAATAATGTGATTGAATTTTTTGTGCAGAAAATTTATTGTAACAAATGTTCGAAGTGATGGCCATTAACCTCGACACATTTTTGAAGACGTCGGATGAATGATTCTCTTGACCTTCGAATAGTTTCTAGTATGATAGCGGCGCAGGTTATCCAACGGATACAATAATGTCAATAGACGGAGATGTTTCTGATGTTTGTAAAGACTGGCGTTGTAACGTAGTAAAACTGTAGTAGAGTGAAGAATGTTTACCAATATTAGAATCAGTAAAAAAGTATATCCAGCCAAAGTAACATGCAATAACCGTATCGAAAATGGTATTGTACAGTCAAGCAGAGAAAGTGGAAATGATTCTAATTTATGGTGAGACAGGCCTGCGCCACTATCACACCAAAAACTATTAGAAGGTCGAGAGAATCATTCGACCGACGTCTTCAAAAATGTGTCGCGGTTAATGGCCATCACTTCGAACATTTGTTACAATAAATTTTATGCACAAAAAATTCAATTACATTATTCGGATATTCTTATTGTCAATACCATCACGATTTCCCGTTTTTACACATGTATTTTGGTGAAAAATCATTTCAATTTCATGATATCATGGGTCGTTTGATTCGTCTGAATATCAGCTACAACGTCTTAATAAAAAAAAAAACATGTTCCCATTTGAAAAACCATTGATGACCTCGAGAACACAAAAATTATGACCTTAACAACAATGAAATTTTCACCACTGTGAAAAATGTCAGCCCTTCGAAATCAATCAAATTACCTCCTGACATTTTTTTCGTCACTCTAAAGGCAACGGAGATATTTGGGGTGGTCGCGTTAAATGGTCCACCCTGTATATAAATATACATATATATGTATCTAATCTTACTCCAATTGGCTCTTCCCTCTCGGACCTTTTGCCAAGTTCACTCTCCACGAAGGACCGCCGGATATTCGCATCTGGGATGAGATTAGTCACGTCGGCTCGTGCCGTACGGGACGAGCTTGAACATTTCGCATCTGCGGATGGAGAGATTGGTCTGTAAGCGAATCCTGTAACGTTCGTCACCGGAGCAGCAGCAGCAGTAGCAGACACACTCGAAACTTCGCCATGAGTTCGAGAAATTCATCAGTTCTACATCGGCCAATCGGACTCTCGAACATTTCGATTTCACCGTCCTCCAAACTCGTCTCCTTGTAACAAAACCCGGGCAATGATCGACCGTATGCTATCAGACATTATCACGCAGGCACGTGAAGTTTCACATTGACGAATGAATGCAGAATAAAGCTGAGACTGCTTTTAAAAAAACTCTATTTCGGAAGACCGCGAAAGAGCTGTTCGTTTTTCTATTTTAAAAAAATCACGCCCCCTCCAACGTACTATTTTTTGGTTACATTTGTAGCTTTTAAATCAGAGCAAAAGTTTTAATGATACCTTTTCCACAATAATGTCATATATATGAAAGAATATTAAATCTATATTCGATTTATTTGATGTCAGCCATACATTTGTTGTTACCGTTTGAACTGCAAAAAAATTAGGTCTTTGTTCTATGTATATGTTATTTTCTTAGATTTTATTATCCTCGCGAACGAAAAAGCTCTAAACATAAAAATATTTCGCTTCATTTGTCAAAATATTCACTCTGATTTATCCTATAAATATATGTATGTCTGTGTGGATGTGCGTGTACGTAGAAATATCTAGCAACTTTGCCTGCGCTCGGATACGACTATGAATTTAATCCATTCCAAAATCTCAAGCCGTCCACTCTACGTCAGACACTCGGAACGATCATTTGAAGAAGATTCAATTACTCCCTTCGCGGACATCAGCATACCACATTCACCGCTCTTAACGGATTACCAATTCGTCCCTGTTAGCAGCTTGACGAGAAAAGCTGCACAAATACATGTGTACACTGAGAGAAATGTATGGTAACTTCAACCATATTTTAACCATATTTTATATTTCCCTGAGGGGACAATAATATTTTATAGTCATGGTTACTGCCTAAAATATAGTACTGCTTATGATATTTTAGCAGTTGTGTTAACTATGCCCATATGTTAACCGCAACCAACAATCTTACAAGCATACGTTTATTGTTCAATGCTATATAATATAGTAGGTTTTCATAAAATGGATATTACCTTACACTATCAAAAAATGGTATATCAAAGAATGGTATGTCTACTAAATGTAGAAAATATTCATAAATTCAAAAATTCTCAATTGAGAGTACTACCTGTAAGATTGTTTATCATAATTTGTCATTCCCTGACCTCCTGAAATCATTCCTATCGGAGAAAATATTTCGCCTGAACATGGATTCGAACCTACGACCTACCTATCTATACTACGCACGCTGCCACTATGCTACCGGGTACTTATGTTATTTTGATCGTAGATTTGGCATAAGAGATAAAAGTAATTCCAGCTGCAATTCCGAATAGCTGTTACCTTCGATATAGGTAGAATTTTGCACAGATCGTCTTTTTGATAATATATGTCACTGCTTAAATGGATTTTTGGCGCAACGCAATAGTTTTCGAAATATCGAATTTTAAAAACTGATAAATTAATGCGCTAATATATCTATATCGATCACAGCGTGCTGGCGCTGTCTCTACTTTATTGACACGTTCCACAAATGATTTACGTCTTCACTATAAGATTACCATAATTGTGTTCGTATAGTCACTTTTCGTAAGATCTTGTAAAAATTTATACTCAACAAGTGTTAATGTTAACCATATAAATAGTACAAACGTTCACTGAGAAAAATGTCCATAGTATTTTCGAAAAAAACGTCCATGGTAAAAGTGGGCATAGTTAAATTCCCTATAGTTTATTGACACCGCAATCATAATATGGTTAACACAACTATAAGCGTCTATCTAATCATGCCGTTTTGGTAGTGTGTTTGATTATCTAGTATCCCCGAAATAACTATTAAATACTGTGAAAAGCTTTACAATATCGATATAGTTAATTCAGTTAATATTTTTACAATAGTTAGTAGTTATTTCGGGGATAATAGATAGTCGAGCACGCCACCAAAGTTGCATTTTTAGATATACTTTTCGCTTATAGTTGTGTTAACCATATTATGATTACGGTGCCAATAAACTATACGGGATTTTACTATCCCCTCTTTTGTCGTGGGCGTCTTTCATAAATACCGTGTACTTTGCTCTTAGTGCAGCATTAGTATTTGTACGCCGATTTTGTGATATAGCTGAATTAACCATATCGATATTGTAAAGCCTTTCACAATAGTGTATAGTAATTTCGAAGATACCAGATAGTCAAACACGCCACCGAAGTCGCATGTTTACGTATACTTTTCGCTTATACTTGTGTTAATCATATTATGATTGCGGTGACAATAAACTATAGGGAATTCGACTATACTCTCTTTTACCATGCGCGTTTTTTGTAAATACTATACACTTTTCTCTCAGTGTAATGCTGTATCCCGTGCAGAAATCGTCGTAGGAATCCAATTGGATCCCCATAATTGTCCCTACTTCTGATAGGCATCCAATGGGTCATCGCATTGGACCCCTATACCAAAACGTCACACTCGTACACTCGATTCTAATCGGGAATACCCATTGGAATCCAATTTAAATCCTAAAGAATTCCCCGATTGTCGAACAGAATCCGATACAATTCTTGATAGATCTTATTTCATTACGTACGTTGAATTTTCTAAACAATTTTTATACATATACAAAATGAGTGAATCTTAAAAAAAAAAGTATAAATCGCTTAAAAAAGTATATCTTGAAAATCGATTTGAATGACATCACTGAAAATCCACTGTAATTATTGTTTGTTATTTATTTTACTGCACTTTGTCATAATATCAACTCACACGTATCCCGAGTCAAAATTTATAGCCTCGTCTGAACACTCGCAGGACCTATTTCTTTTGTAATGCATAAGCCGCGAGCTTCCGTTGAAGCTACCAAACCCCATTTGTCAAGTTCAGTGCCATGCAGAGGCCTCCATTTAGTCCAGTGTAGCCTCTGTTAGTTCTCCCAAACCTTCTTTGGACCCCCAGTTTCAATGCACCGTGCAGAACACAGACTTCCTTAGCCTGCTTTTGATCTCAAGTCCGTTGCCTCGACCCCATCTAACCTGCTTTGAGCCCAAATTCGATACCTCCTCCATCAACATTCCATTGGAGCCTGATTGGTAACCCGCACGATGACGAAATAAATACGTTCCCGCTGAATGGAGGATCCGGAGGGTCGACAGTACACCCATAATAGCCTGAATGGAGGGTCCAAACGGTATACAGTGTGCCTACAGTAGGCTGAAAGGGGGGCCAGTAGGTTCTATGGGAGCGCTCGAAGTAGACCCACTTACGGTTTCGCAGGTTCAGTTGCGCTCTGCATTGGTCTCCTTTGAGTGACAATGTCTCGTTTCTGCCATTTGAGAGGTTCATCGGTGGCCTCAACGTATTGGTATTCCAAATAGTACCCTCGTCTAGGTACCCGATAATCCGCTATCGTTGATGTCTGCTCGTGGGAGGAGGCCTTTATTTTTCGGGTTGAACGCGGCTGAAAAATGTTGACTTGGGATACGCTCACGCATTGTGCAGCAGGTTATGTTTCAACACGCCGAGTGTTTTCACGTGGTTTTTCACATATTTTTGGCTTGAACGTGGTAGGAACTCTTAAACCACGTTCATCGAGGAACAATGCAGATCCCAATTGAATTCCAATGAGAACTCCTTATGTAGCCACGTCCCTAACAAATCCCTATAGAGATGTCAGTGTATCTTGGAAATCCTCAACAAACTTATGCACGGAATCACAAAAAAATATTTTTTTTGAAAGATCCAACAAATTCCAGTTGACAATTCCAAATAAAAAATTCTTAAAAGACGTGAATCGGAAAATAGCGCGGTATCGACCTGGATTCCAATGTGGACTCCCTACGTGCCGCGTCCCTGTCAAATCCTAATAGGGAAGTGCTGAGATCTGGGGACTCCCCAACAAATTTCTGCACGGGATACGCTTTGATAACGAGGCAGTCGGAGCATATTAAATTACTAGACCTTCACTGGAAGCTTTATATTGAGATATCATATAAGTTTCCGTCGTTTTTCTTCCGTTTTCCGTTCTTCAGTGGCGGCACCCGCCGGCCGCGCGTTGTTTTTGTTTCGTAAAATGTATCGCGCCATTTTTGACTCATTGGCGTTTCTTTTTGCATCGAAGCAGCTTGTCTCCGGAACAGCGCCTTCTCTGGGACCATTGAAAATGATTAAAATAAATACCCATAATAAAATAAAGTGAAGTAAAAATTGCGTAAGTCAATTTCTCTTGCTTAAAATAATTCTAGTAATGGAAAGTTATAATTTATGGGGAGAAAAACTGTAAGTACCCTTTAAATATCACATATTTAGTACTTGATCATACTTCCAAACGGTTTTTCCGTTCGGATCTGGTACGATGCTTTAAATTTTACCAGTTTTATTTTCGTACATGGTTTTGTGTTAATTTTAGTATCCGTATAATTAGTTTCGCACTGTTTTTATAAAAAGTCATGGATGCTAATGAGTCCATCTCAGCTGCCGAGCTGCAGGATGTGGCCAACTCGAGCAAAGGGACTCGCAAGCGCGCTAAAAGCGGCTCAAGCAGCAGCAGCAGCTCGTCAAGCTTGTCACCTCTGAGCAAAAAACAAGGAAGTGCTGGTAAAAAGTGGCATCGCAGAGACTCTTAGATCTCAGACACTCTTAGACACTCTTAGATGAACAAACTGGTACAGGATATGAATGAGCCCCAAAACATAGTTACTAATTTCATAACCAATCAATCAGGTAATATTGACATAGCTGGCCACGATCATGTGTCAATTAGTTCTGGTGTTAGTGAAGATCGATATACGAACACCAACACATCACTGACAAGAATGTCCTGATGAGGAATGTAAAAACTCGAACTTCACCTTTGATATCAAGACAAAGCTAAAGGAACCCACTGTTCCAAAAACCCCCGAAAGCTATTTAAAAATGCTTCTCGAGGTTTGGCGTTTAGGTAATACTTCTTGGTTAGAAGTGAGATATGCTGATACACAAAAGACTTACAGCCATACTCCAGGTTTTAAAGATTCGCAAACGTCATGAAGGTATTCGTAACCTTCTTTCTTGAGCTAGACGTACAGAAGTTAAATTGGCAATTTAAGCGGTAAAGTTGAAAAGTTGTTTCAACAAGGTGATTTTCAGAAAGTGTCTTCGGACCTTTTACAATTAGTTTGCGGCCACCGAGCCGAAAGTATTGAAATGCGCCGCGAGACAATTACAAGCCAAGCTTGAAACCCTCTGGTTAACGATTCAGTAAATAGAATACCCCCGTCTCCTACTTACATATTTAAGTCAGAGCCTTTCACAGCTACATTAAAATAGGCAGGACAGGTTCGCAAAGCATTTTATTCTCCAAAAAATGATGGATTTTCACAAAGAACATCCAATCAATCCAACACCCGCCCCTCGCGGGGGCAAAGCATACGAAAACGCGTGGAACTCGATGTAACTTTCAGGAACCGGGACACCCTATATACTTACATGCTCGTTACAACCCACCCTCACAGGGTGGATACCACCATGACAAGTACCCATATCGAGGTCAACCGGACGGTCAATATGAGAACGATCAGTCGAATAGGAGAGGTTCATTTCACAACCGAAGCTCGCGGCCCGATCGTGGAAGTAACCACGGACGCTCAAATGCTTCGAGAGGTTCACGAAACCAAAAAAGAAACAAAACAATGACTCGAAGGGTTTTCAAAAGCAGGTCAATTGTCGCACTTCCACTCACAGTAGAAGAAAATGTGATCGCCAGAAATTGTTTTAAAGTTAATTTAAGGGTATCGCATACCATTCTTTTAAAAGCCCCCACTTGTTTATCCAAATGTAAACACAGGCCCCATTTCAGACTCCTGTCTTGAACGAAATGTCTGCAATTGTACACAAAATGAAAGTACAGGGCATTCTCAAAATAACTCAACCCTCACCAAGTTTCATATCCGCCTTGTTTCTGGTACCAAAATCCAATGGGTCTGTCCGTCCCATATTCCACCGCAAAGCGCTAAATGACTATGTATCAACCGAACCCTTTCACCTCATCAACATGTATCGTATTCCGGATTTTCTGCAACCACAGGACTGGATGTGCAAGATATATCTTTCTCAAGCTTACTTCCATTTAAAAATAACAAACTCACATAGGCGCTTCCTACGTCTTGTATACAATCGACAATTGCTAGAGATGACTTGCCTTCCCTTCGAATTAAGCACAGCTCCCAAAACCTTTTCCATACTTACGAAGTGAGTATATCAAACATTATGAGAAAGATGGAATGTAAGAATGGTCGTGTATCTCAATGACAACTTCATAATACATCAAAATTCAGACACACTTCGCGAGCACGTCAAACTCACTGTTCAAACATTGGAGAACTTTAGTTGGAAAATATATATCGAGAAATCAGTTATCAGTCCTTTAAAAAGCATAATATATTTAGGGATACTGTGGAGATCCTGGGACAACGTAACATCGCTGATACGAGAAAAGTCAATTGCAACATTCAAATAAGTAAATCATGTTGTCGAACAAAGAAAATTAACCCTAAAAGAATTACAGAGAATAGAAGGTCTTGTGAACTTTTCCAGTTTTGTTGTTCCGCGAGGCCGACTCAATCACCGACAGTTGATAATGTTCATGAATTCACTACCAGGGCCTATATCGAAAATCTTCCCACTACCAGAAGCTCTTTTCAAATAACTGATTTGGTGGGCTTAAAATTGTCAATTGTCAACACCGCTACTTTACCACCCGTTCGACAACATTGCTTGCAATAGAGCTTCATATCAAGCTTGGAAAGCACAACTGAACGACCTGACTCTCTCGGGCACTTGGTCGAAATCATTACCTTGGTCGAAATCATTACCGCTGATGGCACGAAATCATTACCGCTGATTAAAATAACTTATCAGATTTTAAATTTGCTAGATCAACACCAAATACACTTCAGCATACACTATATCCCAAGCGAATATAACAATCATGCCGATCACTTGTCACGTCATCGCCAACCTCCAGAGTGGTACTTTCTACCGACCTGTGTGGACAGAGTGTTTGTAAAGTGGAAAACCCCAATGATGGATTTCTTTGCCTCGGAAACCACGCATGTTGTTTACAAATATGTATCTCAAGACCTGACAGACCGGCAAACCCTGTTTCACGACCCGTTCAGTGCTCCATGGAACTAAGTTCTCATGTTTTGATGAGACATGTTGTAAAGTCAATTGCTTTAAGGAATCCAAAGATTTCAAAACCACCTGTTTGGGACGTTAGTAAACTTACTTTATTTTTAACCAACTATGCAATAGACATGAATTATTTATTTCAAACATCGCGTCATACCGCAATTTTATTACTGCTTTGCTCAGATAGGCGCATACACGACTTGACCTCACTTACAGTAGATCCCGATCACTGCATTAGATCTGATGATAGCACAATATTTTGGCCTCAATTCGGTTAGAAAACTGACAGCAGTAATTATAGACAATCCGGTTGGAAACTACTTTCAAATACAAATCATCCTAAACTGAATCCTCTATTATGAATAGAGAAAACCGTAACATTATTCAATGAAAAACGCAAGATAGCGAAATCATTTAATCTCTTTATTACAATAAGAGGTGTGACCAAACGCACCTCACGCACAGTTATAGCAGGTTGGATCAAAACCCTGTTCAAAGAAGCTGGCATTACAGCAGCTTCAGGAAGCGTTCGGTCTGCCGTAGCTTCCAAAAGTTGACTACATAATCATCCGCTCGACGAAATCTTCGCCCGAGGAAATTGGCGATCAGCAAACGCATTCCAGCAATATTACAGACGAAAAGAAATGGGCAGTAATGAAACGGAAAATGTTGCACAATTGTTCAAACCAATTATTTAACTTTATTATTGTTATAATTACCTAGTTGTTTTTTGGTGTTACTTCTAAAAGAGTTCAATGATTGCAAAAATATACTTACTTAATGCAATAAAACTTTAATTTAAAGATTTACCGATGTTTATTTTGTCTTATCGTATCACATTGGCGCTTAATTAATTAAGTTTTTTTCAAAGTGGCGGCTCCAGGCGATAACAAACAGGTCTCAACATAAAGCTTCCAAAGACAATCTAGTAATTGAATAACAGCGTTTTACCTGGAATAAAACGCATATTAAAATACTTACCTCACTGGAAGCTTTCACTTTTAATTCTGCCTAGTGAAATAGAGCCAATGAGTCAAAGATGGCACGATACATTTGACAAATGTGGCGGTCTCGCCACGCGCGGCTTCATTACCAACGAAGCGCAGTGATATCAGCAACACCAGGCAGCAACGCCAACGGAAGCAGCGCCTAGAACACTGTCGCTACGACGAATAAGGACGGCGCCGGACCTGATTTCATCGCGTACTATGGCCTTCTTCCGGATCGTCGCAACAAACGGTTAGTGGATCTAACAACGAGTCTAAGCTGTCAAGGAACCGTGGGCCAGGCATCGGTGCACAGCGTCTCCACGATCAATCCACGAGGAAGTTCGGGCGATTATACCGACCTACTGGAGAAATTCATCGGAATAACAAAACCAGCCATAACTGGATGGATGGAAGGATTCATCGTTAACGATGAAGGCTACAAACCCCCGCCGAAGACAGTCCAGGCTATCGTCGAGTTTCCTAAGCCCCAGACGATCACGGACCTCCACCAATTCCTCGGTCTTGTGAATTACTACAGACGATGCATTCCGGACGCAGCAAAGCACCAAGCACCGTTAAACAGTCTTCTGAAAGGTAGTCGGAAAAACGATAAGAGAAGAATTAATTAGAATCGGAAACAGAAAGGCGTTCGCGGACAAACAGCGGCGGCGGCGACATTAACGAGACTCCTCTCATCCAAGGCCCCGCTCTCTCTCTCTCTCTCTCTCTCTCTCTCTCTCTCACGCACGCACGCACGCACGCACGCACGCACGCACGCACGCACGCACGCACACATCGGTACAACACTGGAGCAACGCGAACAAGGCCAATGGAAGCCGGTGGGATTATTCTCAAAAAAACTAAGCGAAACGCAGCAAAGGTACAGTACAGAAGGTGGAGAACTGCTGGCAAGATATGAAGCAATCAAGTTCTTCCACCACATTCCCGGTGGTCGGCAATTCGTGGTCAAAACGGACCATAAGCCGATAACATTCGCATTCCGTCAAAAGTCGGAGAAGGCGGCGCAGCGACAACTCTGCCAACTGGATTTCATCTCACAATACACTACAGAGATCGTCTATGTCAAAGGAGACGATACCGTCGTCGCGGATGCATTGTCACTAGTGGAGGAAATATACCGTATTGCCATGCTAGAAGCGCTATCAGCACAGGAGATCGAAGGGGCTTAGCACGCGGACCCGAAATTCCGTGAGTTACGTGAAAAAAAGTCATCCATGGCACTCCAGGTACTGTCCATCGAACAGGACGTCTTCATATTCTGCAACATCGCATCGTGACTGGTGCGACCATACGTTCCGAGGAGCCTGCGAAAAAGTCCATCCACGAAGACTTCATCCACGAACTTTCTCATCCAAGCGGCAGGAGCACATGTTGTCTGCTACGAGAAAAGTACGTCTGGCAGGAAATAAAAAAGGACGCCTTGGAGCGGTCGCGGAAACGCGAGCTATGTCAACGTTCAAAAGTCTACAGTTAGATAGTACGGTGTGCTACTTCTAATGAGGTCTCTTTGGGTCAAATTCTACGCGGGCGGAAGCTAGTAGTCCTATATAATCAGTCTACAACATTAATTAAATCAACATTGACTTATTTATTATTTTTATCTTAAACTAGCATTAAATAGGAACAAACCTTTCAATGAATGAAGATAATTCTTTATCGTACCAACAAAACGCTTCTTAAACAATTTAAAGTAAAAACAGATTAGCATTTCCAAGAAAACTTAATTAGTTTAGTCGCAATTATGGCAAATTTAATGGCGACTACCGTCAGTACACTCCAACCGAAACCAGAGTTGACAGCATAAGGACTTTAATAATGTTACAACCGTACCCACGAAAATCGTTGCAGCCGTACCCACACCCCCTTTTGGCGATAAAATTATCCCAGTGACCAAGAAACGTGACCTACAAATACACAGTTGTTTGTTTACTAAGCTCTAAAGTTTAATAATTATTCAGAAAATCACTCAATACGCGAACTGATATGTCAAGGAAGTAATATCAAAAAGAATTTGATCAAAAATATTTACTTTTGAACGAAAAAACTCAATGGGTCCCTCTGCGAGCGTCAATTTTGCGGGAAGTGGCGCGTAGGACTGCCAAGCGTCTCGGGGCTTGCAAGACGTGCGTCTTTCCCCTTGTATCCCTTTCCCCAGCCCTTAGATTTTCGTCAATATTCGCAGTGTTTCAACCGTACCCCGTTACAATCGTACCCAGTCTACCCTAGTATTAGTTGTGAGGAAATAAAGAAACTATAATCCTTCTTACCTCCAGCGAAAATTCTTCATTAATGTGGGAGGTTTGATCCACCGAATGGAACAAAAACAACCCGCGGCCGCTGGGTGTCGCCACTAAATTACGAAAACCGGTAGAAAAACGACGGAAACGGATAGGCTATCTTAATACAAAACTTCCAGTGTGGTAAGTATTTTAATATGCGTTTTATTTCAGGTAAAACGGTGCTATTATTCGCGTTGGGTGGAGCGATCATTTGGCAAAATGCAACAAAAAAAAGCAATGAAAAGAACGCCGACGCTGGGACGCGAAAAGTTTTTTTGGGAGTCGCGCGTTAGCGCAGGAATGATTTTTATCCGTTCGAGATTCATTGTATTTTTTCGATACCCAAATCTCAAGATCGACCGTGAATTTACGTTGAATTATTAACTTGAGTTGGAATTTTACAGTGGATTAAATTTATATTAAATTCAATCTCAAGGAATTTATTCATTTGCTTCGTTCGTTTAATTTTATTTTGATTCCATCTTGAGCCATAGGAAACCACCGGTGATTTCTCGATGCTCTGAAAGTTTCGACGGCCTCGATCACGAAGAGTAATTAGCGAGAAAAAAAGTACGGCTTGCAATACACCCTCTCGCACGTAATTAGGCTTAATCGGTGTGGCAACCGACGTTTATGAGGGTGTTGAATCGTCGACGATAGCAGAATAAGGATAACAAGAATAAGGTGAGTTTCTGACGTCAGCAAACTTTTCTCGTTATAAATAATTGCCATGCGTACACACGAATTACAGAGAGAGAGAGAGGGGGGGGGGAGAATTATATGCATATATATGTGTATAAATATATATGTAGTACCGGTCAAAAGTTTTCGATCACTTTTGATATAATTGCAGAATTATATTAGAGTAATAAAATTCATTTCATTTCTTAGAAATTTCTTTCTTATTGGAATTTGGCCCATAGAAACTTCATTAGAAGTAGCACCTCGCATTAGGGGTTTCAAAAATCCTAAAATATGCGTTTTATTATTTGTTTTGGAGAATATTTATACCGGGTTTCAAGTTAATACACGCAAGGAAAGTTTTCCATACAAACTTTTACACCCCATTACACCCCCTTAAGAGTTGAATTTCGAGAAAACCCTTCTTAAACGATGCCTCCAATATAAAATCAATACTCTCTCCAAGTTTCACGTTTCTACCTTTCGCGGTTTAGGCTGGGCGATGATGAGTCAGTCAGTTAGTCAGGACATTGCCTTTTATATATATGTATATTTATTACAGAGAAACTATATAGCTCTATAAATTGAATTATATTATTCTAATATAATTTTAGAATTATCCAAACTGATCAAAATCTTTTGATCGGTACTGTATACAGGGTGGACCATTTAACGTGACCACCCCAAATATCTCCGTTGCCTTTAGAGTGACGAAAAAAATGTCAGGCGGTAATTTGATTGATTTCGAAGGGCTGATACAGTGGTGAAAAATTCATTTTTATCAAGGTCATGGTTTTTGCGTTCTCAAGGTCATCAGTGGTTTTTCAAATGGGAACCTGTTTTTTTTTTATTAAGACGTTGTTGCTGATATTCAGACGAATCCAACGACCTATGATATTATGACCTTGAAATGATGTTTCATCAAAATACACGTGTGAAAACGGGAAATCGTGATGGTATTGACAAGAAGAATATCCGAATAATGTAATTGAATTTTTTGTGCAGAAAATTTGTTGTAACAAATGTTCGAAGTGATGGCCATTAACCTCGACACATTTAAATATTGAATGATGCGGACTTTTCGAACCGTCTCTGCAAAATTTTCACCATTTTTGTAGTGAATTTTCACAATTTCTATGCGTTGCTCGATCGTGTAATTCTCCATTACTAAACCTCAATACTTCCTGATGCCAGTTGTCAAAGATTAATACTCTATGTTCGCCACAAAACAATGGCTCGCAATTCTAAATGTCAGGTCATTTTGTCACACTTTGTATTATGGATGCACCGTCAATTTTCCGCATGGGTGGCTACGTATAATTTGAAGGCTTTGCCCTAAATATAGTTTGATTTTCGGCCACCAGTTGTCATATCGGCATTTTGACATGTATCGCTGTAAAAAAATAATTTTGTATACTCATTTACGTGTATAATAAAACTGCTATTTTGTAATTCCAATTTATTTTATGGTTTCGCTGAAAAAAAAATCACAAAATATACCCTTTTTGCCTCTAGAGTGGCCTAAGGCTTTAAGGTATAGCCGTAAGGTATCCCCCTTTTTTCTCTAATAAAGCTATTTCCTAACACTTCGAGATGTTTTCAAAATACATTATTGTCTATATGTAAATAACTTCATACATCAGGTCGTATGTACATTGTATGTATATACGAGAAACATTGTATGTACGAGCATATTCCAGCAGCGTCTTCCAGCAGCTTGATTCTGGCTTTCAAGTTTTGGATGACCGTGAAATTATATCTTTAGTGCAAGAGGTTCAACAGGACGACAATAACAATGATGATGACGATGGCGATTTATCTGTCTTGGAAGCGCATAATAAACCTTCTCACAGCGAAGTATTCAGCCCTTTAAAAACCGCCCTTGAATGGTTTGAAACCCAACCAGAAAATAATCTCACACAGCTGCTGTTCTTGAAACGAATTCGAGACTTAGCGGCCAAGAAACGCGCAACTACTATGAGACAGCCAAAAATTGATCATTATTTCAAGCCGCAATTGTGATCTAACTGCATAAGTAGTAGTGGTATAAGAATTGAAAATTTGTTCATTGGTAATTGCTATCAAATAAAGAATTTAGGCTCGTTAGATTGATAAAGAGAATTTACGATACAATTTATATTAAATGAGTTGATTTTCCCGGAAATCTGAGATCTTTTTTCGATTATCCGAATTTTTTATTATCCGAGCGATGCCCGGTCCCAATTAGTTCGGGTAATCGAGGTTCTATTATATATATATATATATATATACGTACTACACGAGCTATGACGATAATTGGCATCAAGACTATGGAACTGTGAGCATAATAATCGAAAAAAAGAACGCCCGCGCATCATTGTCAGCTAAGCCAAGGTGTAACTACACCGTTCCGCGAGTCTCGCGTGACCAAAGTAATTTTTAACAAATTCCTACAAATTCTTCGCTTGTCGGCTTTACGCGAGCTCACGGACGACCTACCTCTCGGAACTAATAGTGGTAACTGCTCGTGCCTGTCAAGACAACAACGAACGAGACAGGGATGGAGAGAAGGAAGGGTGGAAAAAAAGCGGAAGGGAGGAAAAACTCTGGCTCGCGTTACATCGCGTTATATTCTATTTATTTTTATAGCAAGCCAGCACGAGCCGCTGAACGTGCCGGGACTGGAAAAAATAGCTCGGCTCTGTCGGTACATTTTCGCACTGGACGAAAGCACATACGGCCTATGTAGATACGATATAACGCGTGAATAAATTAAACTTGTGGAAATTTAGTACATTTTTAGAACGTGAGAGGGATTTTCAAACTGGAAGTGAATAAAAATATCCGGAACGGAATTTTAATATACTATTATATTTAATCAATTAATGAGATGCAAATGCAATGCAAACAATACGAGAAAAAAATAGGGAAATTTTTTATCCTGGGAAAGGAGTCGGTCAATTAAAATTGAAGTACGAAGAAAACGGTTACTTCAAACAGATTGAAGTTGACATTTTTCGTTGTTTATTTATATACATTTAGGGATAATTAATTCTAGTAATATTCTCCACCGTAGAAACCGTCGCCGTCCCCACCGGATGTGTAAGAGCTATGGGAACCGTAAGATCCCTCGTCCCCACCGCCGGTGGAATAGTGCTCGTTATAACCATCGGAATTCCCATAATTTCCGGAATCCGAGCCACCCTCGATGGAACCTGCCGCATCCCCGTCGTCGGCCGCGGTGTAATGTTCGCTGTCAGCCCCGTCCGTGTACGAAGAGAATTCACCACTCGCATCGCCTCCACCCTCCGCGCTCGCGGAGTAAGCAGCGTTATCGGCGTCGTCCTCCGTATAATACGTGTCCACCGCGGTGCCTGAACGTTCAAGGATGCATTCAATGGTCACGAGGACGAGTGATTGGGTCGTTTGATTCCGACGTCAATAGAATGGGATACGGTTTTTTTTTTAATATCTAGTTATTTTAATAATTTCTGGTAGATGTTTAAAAAAACGTCATTCTAGAACGATTTTAATCGTTCTTTTTAATCAATTTATATTGAATTTAAGTTTGAATAATTTTTTTTTCAATGGTGGTGGCTGATTTTGAATGTTTTTTTTTACCTCAGAATTTTCGAGCACTTTTTTTGTTTGTTTTGATGATATTTCGAGATGTTTTTTATCCGCATATTAAAATCGATTTTGCTTTCAAGATTATTCATAATATTTAAAGGCATTCATCATTCAATATTTAAAAACATTTATAAATATTTTTTCCATGCGGCACCTTAGTTTTAAAAATCATTTTCTTTCTAGAGATCATAGATAATGGTAAAATGAACTTTTCATACTAGATTTTTTAATCATTTTTGTTTCATACACCATCGACGATTTTCGATAATAAATTTTACACCGAATTATTTTTCTTCTAAACATTACCGATTATTTCAAGGGGGAAAAATCCTTTACAATGTTCAAAAAATCGATTTGTTTTAAAGTGATACCTCTTTGGCCGCGTTGAGAATAAAATTTGGAGGTCTGCAACGTTTCGTGTCGGAAACGAGACGAAGGTATCACTTAGGGAGAGAGAGAATGAGAGCGAGTCATAGTCGTATACCTTATATGGTATACAGGGTGTCCCAGGACGGAATGTCATCCCTGAAATGGGGGGTTGGGGGTGAAATTCTGAGTCGATTGATATAAGCATATATGGTTCCCAAATCAACCCCTGAATTATTATTAATTTTTAAAGACGGGCCAATCAGGCGCGCCCGATGAGCGGGCTTACGACGGTGAGCGATACGCGCGTGTAGTGGTGCCTGGCGAAGCGGTGCTCTACCGTGCTCCGCCCGGCACCACTACACGCGCGTATCGCTCACCGACGTAAGCCCGCTCATCGGGCGCGCCTGATTGGCCCGTCTTTAAAAATTAATAATAATTCAGGGGTTGATCTGGGAACCGTACATGCTTATATCAATCGACTCAGAATTTCACCCCCAACCCCGCATTTCAGGGATGACATTCCGTCCTGGGACACCCTGTATAGCCTTCACTATTCTCCGGCTCCGCTTTGTTCGGTTCTTCGTACGCTTTCCCTCTCCGCTGAACGCGTGAGCCTTCACTCTTCCTCCTACCGGCTCACGCGTTTAGAGGATAGAAAAAGGCTCACGCGTTAAGAGGAAGCACGAAAGAGAGAGGCAGGGTTACGCGGTTGATAGGGCCCATCTTAATTTCCCCTAACTTTATTAAGGCCCTAGTCTGGAAACCTCACATGGGCCATCAGTTATCGGTCACACTTTGCTACCGAGGGCGATTGAAGACAAAATAACCAGGGCCTTTAAAATTGCCTCAACGGTGCCTCATAACAAATTATTGCAGCCATATACGTACGCGCATGTGTATGTGCGCACTGTGAAAAAGAAATGTGTTATTCCAATACATTTAAGGCTTAGAATTCTGTCGCATATTTTGACACGTTTGATCCTGCGTTGTTTCAATGAACGCACTGCATGCGTGTTGGTTCAAGGCATCACAGATCGTCTACTAAACGCATAGTTTAATTATTATATTTAATCGATTTCGATAATTATTATGCCATAAACTCTTTAGTCAAGCAATTTATACTGATTTGCCCCTATAATATCAAAATCTCGTAGTATTGGGAAATCGCTACTAATCTACAACTAGATCCCTTGAAAGGCTCTTACTTTTAGTTTTAGTCAACCTAACTACCCTACTATTCTCTCATAGGGGCCCGGTCCGGCTCTTTTACGGAAAAGCCCACTACGGAATTCACAAATGATCCCTCGACGACCCTGAATTGTATTAAGGATTCCCTGCCAATTTTCCGCACGGGTAAAGTGTATGCTAAATTTTGGTGGTTATATTCTATGTGCTGTGTAATTGTTCTACTAATTTTCTAATACACTGTTACGTAAGTTTCATCGCAAGAAAGAAAAAAAGCAATTGAGACTCTGCAGTTATTATATAGTAATCATGAGCTATGAATACTGAGTTGTGATTTTATATTACTGAGTGCCAAACGCTAAATGGAAAAAATAATTGTTATTGTAGCCATCTATATATCGGTAAATCAAAAACTCGATGGCATCATATATTTTATACACCGCTCATTGCTAATATACAGTCACGAAGGTGCTGCTGCTCTTGGCAGGGGAGAAGAAAAAATACCACTAATTCTCGGTGATGATTTTAACTTAAATTTCGCATCAAATGATTCGATACCACTAGTCAACTTTTTTCGCGAAAAATTTGATCTTCACATGAATAACGATCCCAATGACGCAGCAACGAAATCCGAAACTACGATAGATGCTATTTTTTCGCGATATCTGGAAAATATAGAATCTATAGAATATATAAGGATATAGTGTGTGTGCTTTGCCTATTATGTTAAAGCAACATCCGACGAAACTATGGAAATCAACGAAATAAATTAAATATTATTGATATTGTTTTCAAGGTCTTCTTATTTTTATATTCTACATCCTTTCAATACTATATACCTTTTAGAATACTCTCTCTCTCCCCAAGAATCCAAAACATTACTGTTTATTAGAAATTAAAACATAACAAGGGCCGCCAAAGACGTTTCACTTTTATCACATGTACTGAGATACACGCGCTGGTTTTTTTTTCACATATTTCGAAAGTATAATATATTGAGAGTGTACTGGAAAATCGAAAAATCGTAATATGAAATATTTCCATATGCTGTGAACTCGGGAAACTTTGAACGCGATTATCTCGAAACTGCATTTTCAAAAACTGCATTATCGGGAGGATATACCTAAAGTTTTAAGGTTATTGCGTAAATAAATTACTTTTTTGGGGCAAAAATTGTCGCGACAATGGTAAAAAATATGAAAATTTGTTGAAAAAACCTACTTAATTTTTAATCTTATACTTTTTCATATTTTTATAGGTATATCCTTCCCCTACACATGTCAACAATCGAAAAATATTTTCGCTTTCTATTTCAGATCAATAGAAAAAATTAGACATAGAGCATGTTTCGATATGACGGAAAAGAGACCTAAAGAAATACCTTATAACGCCGCCATTTTATTTTGTTAAAAAAAAATTTAACACTTGAAAGTTGTAATAAGATAATGTCAAAATTTTAAAATGATATGATTATTTTAACACCCTTAAAAAATTGATGAAAAATAACTCATTTTCCCCCCTTAAGTAACGATCACACGAGATCTTTAATTTTTTTTTCAGCTTCCAATATGATTTTCAATATGAAACTCATCCGGGATCTTCAAAATACTAAACATCACAAATGATTGTCCAAGAAATTTTTTACCCTAATTTTTGTAAACATTTTGTTTTAAAGATCACAGATCATTTATAAAGAAATTTTTCACCCTACATTTTGAAAATCATCTTCAATGCACATTTGATAATTACGTTTTTCTCATGTACAAGAAGAATTGAAATTTCTTTTTTTACTAATACATTTCAAACAATACATAATCTAATTTCGTTTTAAATCAAATTCTCGCTTATTTATATTCTTCCCTATTAAAGTATCTAGGCGGGAGGGGGGGGGGGGGGGGGGGGGGGTGGTGTTCTCGAACCTGCGCCCTCGTGATCATTATCGACCCCGTCAACCTTGGACACGAAAGCGCCTTTCCGTTTGCCAGCCTTGTCAGCAGTGCTTGCCGTGCCGAAGCCCGCGTGCTCTTCGAATCCATAATTATCGCCAGCCTTTTTGTGGAACGTGTCGAGAGTTTTGTACCCATGCTCGCCGTTGCTGTACGTTCCCTTCTCGTAACCCTTTTGTCCCTCTGCATCGCTACCGTAAGTCTTGTAATACCCACCCTCGTCCGATTTTCCTGCAAAGAAACATCGTTGTATCATCGTCTCTCAAATCCGCGATCCTGATCCGAGGGATCCCGGATGTACGATCATAGCCGCCAAGGTTACGTTCAATCACTGCTCCGACGAGTCGCGACGCGACAAAAGTGCAGAAACGAAAATGGATCGTTAAAATAAACAATTAGTTAATCGTAGTAAATCCAAAACTATTCTGTCATTTAGATTGAATAAAAAAATAAAAATAAAATGGAAGTATACTAAAGGACCTGGAAGGTTGGGCACAGGAAAATAAGATGGAAATAAATGCGAAGAAAACAAAGATAATGATTTTTAGTGATGGAAGAAAAGCTAAGGAGGCAGAAAAATGAGAAATCTAAGGTGAGGAAGTTCAGTTAGTGAAGGTATTGAAATACTCGGGATATTGGTTTACATGTAAAAACTCGATTTGGGCCCATGGGAAGAAATTGACAGGGAAAACGCAAATGGCAACGAACATGGTGTGGGGAATCTGAAGGAGGGCGGGGAGGGTTGTCATGGAGGAGAGACTCTATTTGTTAGATTCTATAGTAAAAGCAGGAGCAATGTATGGAGTAGGGGTATGGGGATTGGATGAAATAAGTGTGTTTGAAAGAATACTGAGTAGATCCTCTAAGATGATATTAGGAGTGGATAGAACATCACCAAATTAGGTATGAAGAAGAGAACTGCGAGTGCCTACTATGGAATATTTGATAAGAGAAAGAGCGTTAACGTATTAACCCTTCGTGGTCACCCTGGCGTAAATATATAATAGTTCCCGGTTTCGAATGGGACTGTATTCACCATCTTACCTGGAGTTTGTAGTATCCTCATACCACAAAATTTACCCTCTTCACATGTCGGAATAAATACCTTTCTTGGAATGCGCACTATGCTACTATTTTTTCCCAAAAATAGCATATCTAAGGAATATCACGTCCAAATTTTAGGTAAAAATGTTGAAAATTCACGGAACAATGATTTTTTGAGCGAACAAGTGTCTTTTTTGCGTTTTCACCTCTTTATGATTTTTTGTTAACATGTCACAATTTTATTTCTTATAAATCAATTTTCCGTACATCATCTAAAAAGATCAAACATGTTCTGTAATTTTTTTAACCACTTCGGCCGGATATTTTGGTCACAATACTTTTTTGAAAACTGACTGAGTAGAATCGACCCAAGTGCGACGACCGCTATTGAATTTGTATGTGTGACCACGAAGGCTTAAAGAGGTGATAAGAATGGAGGAGACAAGGTGGTCAAAAAATTGCTTAATTTAAGAAATAAGAGCAATAAAAAACGGAGACCCGACAAAATGGGGGAAAAATTTAGTGAAAGTATTAAGAGATATGGAAATGGAAGACATAATAATAATGATAAGGGAAAGGTAAGAAGTGAAAGGATAAAAGAAGGGCTAGAAAATTTAAGGCCTTAAGCCACTCTGGGATTTTTCAAAAAACGATTTTTTTTGTTAAAAATGTACCTTAGTACCTATAAAATTATATTCCAAAAGATTATGGGTGTGAAAAATCTCTAAGTACTCGATTTTCGAATTCTAGCGCAACCCCTCTTGATTCATGTGGTGACTTTCTAACAAGTTTAAACGCGTTTATCTCAAAACTACATTTTTCAAGTCGACCGGACTCATAACTCAAACAAATTACAACCGATTCACTTGAAACTTTAACTATATATTAGAATTACATTTTCTGAGGCACTGCGTAGGATTTTTTTATTATACTGCATAGTTCCTTTTTTATAAACAATGTTCTGACGATTTTCTCATGGCATTTTATACTTTTCGTTTTAGAAATGCGCTATTTTGACAAAAAAACAATATATCAAAAAAATCCTACGTATTTCGATAGCTATTATTATATATAATCGAAAATCTTCAGTGTCTCATCATAACTCCAAAATTATAGGAGCTGTTGGTCCGGCCGTTGACCTTCCAGAAATAAAGGCGTCATCGGAAAAATTTTGCACAGTCGCCATTTTGACATGTATCGCTGTGAAAAAATAATTTTGTATAGTCAATTACGTGTATAATGGCACCACTATTCTGTATCTCCGATTTATTTTATGGTCTCGCTGAAGGAAAAAATCACAAAATATGCACTTTTTGGTCTCTAGAGTGGCATAAGGCCTTAAGAGTGAACATTTTAAGGAGGAAAGAGGAAAAAATAAGAAAATTGACGTATAATGAAAAGTACAAATATGTTATAGAGAATGATAATATGCCATAGAAATACTGGTCGCTGGTGGGAGTGGAAGGGACAAGAAGATGTGGGCGAGGTCAAGATGTAACAACATAGGAAGAGCGGGAAAGATAACGGAAACGGAATGGAAGTGCAGAATATGTAAAGAACAGAATGAGATATTGAAGCACCTGTTAATGCGTAAAAGAATCAGGGCGTTAGTAACAAAGGAAACAAGAAATAAAGCGCAGGAGTGGATGGAAGGAATCGATGATATGGAAATAAAGGGGGTAATTATAAATATGTTGGGTGGAAAAATACAAAATACAATATGTGAATATTTTAGGGAAATAGAGGAAGTGTGCAAAAAAAATGAGTAAGGAGAAAGAGGGAGGTGAAAGAGACGGAGTAGCGGAACAAATGAAGAAATAGAGAGAAATGTTACAGAGTACGAAGTACAAGAATGGGGAGGGGGGGGGGGGGTAGTAATTGAGCAGATGAATATTTAAGCGGAAAGTTACGATGTTGTAGAAAACTTTTTTAAAAAGTTGTGCCAATAAAACTCGTTTGATTGATCAAAATTAAGTGGAGGAAAAATTAAGTGGAGGAACAAAAAGAAACCTAAACAATCAAAATAAATAAAAATAAATTTTCATTTTTTATTTAATTCATAACAATTTATTTAACATTTTTTATTCTTTTACTATTTTAATCTGATTTTTCATTTAATTTAATTCACTGAATTACTTCGAATTGACTAATGTTTTATTTGGTTTAGCTTATATATATATATATATATCAACAAGTTTTCTTCATTGTCGTAGTAAAGAACTGACCTTTTCAATACTTTCTATTTTATCTCAATTAATCGTATGTATATATATCGGGCAAGAGATGTGAAATTTGACACTCAAAATCACCCATGAACATGGAGATGGTTTATTGTCCCATATACAATGAAAAAAAAAGTCAAAGACAAAATTTAATAGATTTGTCAAGCTGTTCATTTCGGTCCATTCAGTTTTTTTTAAGATGAGGCGTCAATGTCATTTTAAGGTCGACTTCACCCTTCAACATGACAACTGTCACTAAGGTCACGATAGTTCAATGTGACCTTGGAATAGCCTCAACATGCCAAAAAGCATGGATTAAAGTTTTGAACGAAACTTCAAGGGAGGGAATACATGTAGAAGACGAAAAAATTGCAATTTTTGATAATTTGTTTCGGGAAGGAACAAAGGTTTTACATTTATTAAGCTTTGGGTACAATTTATTGGATAAATAAACTGTTTGAATAGTTTTTTTCATTAAAAAATATAGCGTCTTTATGGTGCGGTTCTGCGGAAAGGTTTTGGCGGCATTTTTAAAATTTGTTGGAAAAATAACTTCAAAACGAGTTGACCGATCGTGCTAAAATGGTATACACAACTCAATAACAATATCGCCTTCAAATTATACCTTTTTTAAATAAAAATCACTTTTAAAAAGTACTTTTTATTACAAAAAAGAACAAAAATTTGGTGTCCCCTTGAACATTTTTTTTAAGTGTCTCATTATTTCACTTTTCATCTTTTTCAATGTCTGAACTCGGTATAAATTCAGCATTTGGATGTTAAAATACTATAAAATTGTTGGCTCATTTTTTTCAAATTAATATTATCATTTTTCATATTAATATTCATATAAAATGCCGCCAAAACCTTCCTGGAAGACCACGGCATATCGTTGCCGTTATGCAATATTTTAAAAATAAAACAATTAATTTAAACCGTTTAATTATGTGATTTAATTATGTAACCGTTTAATTAAATAATGTAAATTTCATAAATGTAAAACGTTTCGTACCTATCAACAACAAAAAAATGTTAAAAATTGGCTATTTTTTCGTCGTCTACATGTATTTACCCCCTGAAGCCAGCAAAACAAAATTGACAAATATTAATCATACCGGAAGCGTTCTTCGTGAGTTTTTTGGGATCGACATTGTTCACCGGTGAGTTGCCTTGCGATGATAAGTCATCGAGCATGCTCGATCCCCCAGAGAAGACATCCAGCTCGTTGGACGGTCTTGAGTGATCCTCGGCGTGGAAAGATCGAGCGTGCGCGCAAACGATCGTTCCGACGAGCAGGAAAACGAGTGGAATTTCGGTACGGGCAACAACGAGGCATCCAGTCATGATGAAGAAAAAAAATAAAAAATTTCAAATAAAAATCGTTCTTGTCAGGAACTTTTATGTGCAAGCTCGCGACTCTGCTGTCGAGGCTTACAATACGGAGGCGCGACGACGAGGCTCTTATATATATGGAATTTCGATTCAACGGGCGCGAGAGCGATCGGCTCGAAGTTTCTTCGGGACGAGGGCGAGTCGGATATATATATATATACGTATATATCTACACACAAAACGAATCGAAATTCGTGAGTACAGATAGACGGAGCAGAATAACGCAACAAGGACGAGGATTTTGCAAGCTCGCAGCGATCGGTATGGATCGTTACGGTCCAGCGTGTACAGATGAGAGCCGATACTTGAACGGACGATGGGTGGGGTTGACGAGAGGGTGGAAGGGAAAGGGGAACATAGCGTTTTTTACGTCGTGATGATGACATCGCGCGAGACACGCGTTTGCTCGTGTCGCAGACGATCGCGAGATTGCCGATCTATACCGATCTCGAGCAGTCTTCTGGTCGCTTCTCTACATTTTCGTCGTCGCCTGGGAAATAGCCGATTCGATATTGCTTCACGCCTCGGGGATTTGCGCAAAGCCTTCCAGACGTCTCTCTCTCTCTCTCTCTCTCTCTCTCTCTCTCTCTCTCTCTCTCTCTCTCTCTCTCTCTCTCTCTCTCTCTCTCTCTCTTTCCGAAGACTTCGCGCTGATCAGCTCTCTTTGTAGGATTACTGCCAGACGGATTGGAACGGAATAGAAACTCGACTTGGTTTGTGCGGTCGCGAGAGCGTTGCCGCGTTGCGTCGCAACGCGAACGAAATTACGACGAGAACCGATCGATCGATGAAAGCGCGCGTGCAACCGCGGTACGTTATTGTAATCCAGCTCACGTTGTCTCCCGCGATAATACATAAGACGATAAATAAAGAGGAAAAGAAAACTCTCTTTGCACATTGATGATTGTGCGGCGAGGACCTATAATACCGATTGCCTTTTTGTGATCCGTGTCCGAAACGAATAGTGATTTCATTCTATGTTATCTATCTCTCTCTCTCTCTTTCTTAGCGCACGGCTGATTCTTTCCCTTTTTCCACCATCGTGCAATAACGAGATACACAAAAGAAGCAACAAAAAAAGAGACATTTTTTTGCTGTCAAACCTTAACTACACGAACCCGATGAAGTACGACGATACGATCAATCGCGCAAGACGTTATGGGCCGGTAGGAGAAGGGTCGTCTACGATTACCAGCACCGCAATACGGAATTCATTGGCAAGATAATATACCAGAATATAATATTCGGCCAATCGATACATATATAAATGAATGCATATAGTAGAACCTCGATTATCCGAACTAATTGGGACCGGACATCGTTCGGATAATCGAAAATAGATCGCGGATTTTCGGGAAAATCAACTCATATAAAATAAATAATATCGAAAATTCTCTTAATCAATCCAACGACCCTAAATTCTTTATTTGATAGCAATTAACAATGAATAAAGTTTCAATTTTTATATCACCACTAATTATGCAGTTAGATCACAATTGCGGCTTAAAATAATGATCAATTTTTGGCTGTCTCATAGCAGTTGCGCGTTTCTTAGCCGCTAAGTCTCGAATTCGTTTCAAGAACAGCAGTTGTGTGAGACTATTTTCTGGTTGGGTTTCAAACTATTCCAGGGCGATTTATAAAGCGCTGAATACTTCGCTGTGAGACCGTTTATTATGCGCTTTCGAGACAGATAAATCGCCATCATCACCATCATTTTTATTGTCATCCTCTTGAACCCCTCGCACTAAAGATATAAACTCATGGGCATCAAAAATTTGAAAGCCACGATAAAACTACTGGAAGACGCTGCTGAAATACGCTCGCACATACAATGTTTCTCGTATATACATACAATGTATATACGATCTTATGTATGAAGTTACATATAGACAATAATGTATTTTGACAACATCTCGAAGTGTTGGGCAACAGCTTTATTAGAGAAAAAAGGGGAATACCTTAGGGTGATACCTTAACTGACAAAAAAAAAGACCATCATTGAATTCGAATGATCGAACATTCGGATAAGGCGCTGAAGTGTTCGGATAACCGAAAATTCGGATAATCGAGGTTCTACTGTATATGTGTATTTATATGTCGATTAGACGATTATTATATCGTAGCGAGTTATTATTGTTACTACAGTAGAACCTCGATTATCCGAATTCCCACCATCCAAATCTTCCGTTATCCGAATCATGGTACAAAAATGTATACATTTTTATAGACTCAAGCTACATTTTTGGTAACAACACGCCCACTTGAGCTCGTACGTGTCGGTCGGGCGTCGGTTTGCAGAACCGAACACGATAATTTCGCACGCCGCGGCGTTTTCGGCCTTCGAGATCGGTCTCGAATGGTACGAGAAACAAGAAGAGTGCTGCCCTATGCACTATTCAGCTTCTTTTGCCAAAGCGCCTGCGCGATTTCGCCGCTAAAAAATGCGCAGCATGTATATAGTAACCAAAAATTGGGCAGTTCACGATTTAAAAAGCCTTAAAGTAGTTAAATATTTATTTTAAAGGCTAAATAAAGATAACTGGCATTAGGAATTATTGAGGTTTAGTCATGCAGAATTACACGTTCGAGTTATTGCAGTTATTGCAGACGAAGCTTCATGGTCGTGTTATGTCGCGACGCGGCGATGTGAATTGGCCACCAAGATCGTGCGATTTGGCGCCATTGGATTTCTTTCTTTGGGGGTTTCTGAAAGGAAAAGTGTATGCCAATGATCCATAGACCATTCCGGAGCTCAAGGAAGCAAATGGATGCATCATTAATGAAATTAGTCCGCATGTATGCCAAAATGTTATTGAACATTTCGTCAAAAGAGTGAACGTTTGCGAACAGGGACGAGACTGCCATTTATCGGATATTGTGTTTCACATACAACCTCCATGTTTGTACCTTATATTAAAACAAAAATATTCGTACTTTTCAAATAAACGATACGTTTTATTCATAATTTTGAATGTCAGGTCATTTTGCGACACCCTTTACTATGTTGGCCTTCAAACTTATATTAGAAATATACAAGGCTAACGTAACATCGCTAAAAATACCTTTTATTTTATTTTTTCCATATGCAATGTATAAAATTGCTCCCCACGACTACACGTTTCTATTACCTATCCGAAATTTCGATCATCCGAACTATACCCGGTCCAGATTGACCCGGAAAATCGAGGTTCTACTGTATGTAGATATATATATATGTATGTATTGGATCTACGCATAATTCCGTAGCGAAATTCCGACAGATGTCGTTCCCAGTTGTTTTGCCGCTCGCACATGCGTCAACCATATAAAGTGTCGTATATTAAGTGAAAGCTCAAACTTCTACCGATATTTTAAGAAAGTATCCATCGAGATTCGTGACGTATAGGAAGTTTAATTATATTTTGACCGTGGAAGGAAAAACCGTGTATTTTCGATGCATTTTGCTTTTTTATTTCCAAAAACCCGAGTCAAAATTTACAGCCTCCTTCGAACACTCGTAGGACCCATTTCTTATGTAATGCACAAGCCGCCAGCCTCATTGTCAGTTGAACCTACGAAACCCCATTTGTCGAGTTCAGTGCCATGAAGAGGCCTTCATTTGGTTCAGTGTAGCCTCTGTTAGTCCTCCCAAACCTTCTTTCGACCCTCAGTTTCAGTGAAACGTGCAGAACACAGGACTTCTTAACCTCCTTTCGTTCTCGAGTCCGTTGCCTCGACCCCACCTAACCTGCTTTGAGCCCAAATTCGATATCTCCTCTATCAACACTCCATTGTGGCCTGATCGGTAACCCGTTCGATGACGAAATAAATATGTTTTCGCTGAATGGAGGTTCCGGAGGGTCTACAGTGCGCCTACAGTAGGCTGAATGGAGGGTCCGGAGAGTCCACAGTGCGCCTACAGTAGGCCGAAGGGGGGCCAATAGGGTCTGTGGGAGCGCTCGAAGTAGGCCCACCTGGGGCTTCGCAGGCAGCTTTCGGAACCGTACGATAATTATCGTACATATGCGATAATTTTAAGCCTACGTACGATATACGATAGCACATTACCATCGTACGCAGATTATACGATAATTTCCATCGTCATGCAAAATTTGAGAATTTATTGTACTCGTACGCTGGTAGCCAATAGCGCAACAGCAAATGCGATTCTTTTTTACGCATAGCGCTGTTGACTTATTACTTTTTTCGGAAATTCAATAAAATTTTCGCATAAAAAATGTTCTATGCTAATTTCAAATGTTGGCGCGTTTATTGAACTTAACACTTCGTCTGTAAACCTGGGTATTTCGGGTCCGAGCCAAAACTACTTTCCTACCGAGTTGCTTCATTTATTTAACCAAAAATATATGAATAAATTTATTTTCCAATAATTTTATGATTGATATATTAAATTGAATATTTCGAACACTAGAATGATTTTTAAAATAATTTTTCGAATGTGTTAACCGGGTGAAAAAACGACAGGACTTGAAATACCCAGGTTCACAGACGAAAGGGGGTGTACTTCCGAAAAGCCCACACCTCCGATTAATTTAAAACTTCGTATACTTATATATTTTGACTCGCTGATCACGAATATGATAGTGAAAATACCCGCAAATTTTATTTTCAAGGTCAAAACTAAAGAAAAACCTTTTTTTTTAAGTTTTTCTGTTTTATTTTAATAAATATTGATCTTAGAGAAAAATATTTCCTACAAGAGTTGTAGCTTATGAATAGCCTGATATTTTCTGTTCTATACAGGTTTTGTCTAAAACCATTATTTTTCGAGAAAAATGGGTTAATGGGATAAAATAAGTATATTTTGCTAAACTCTATTAGTGGATGCAAACAAACGTCGTGCGCAGCAGTGAAATTGAACACTTCGAATGTGAATAATCAGAATTCAAGATTCAGTTATTCCTAGTGGTAAGAATTAAAGGCTGCACTTTCGAATAGCGGGTGTATGTGCTATTTGGGCATGTGCACTTTACGTTGTATAGGTATATGTGTATTGTTTGGGGGCAAGGTGCCCAACAAACATCCAAGGTGTCCAACAAACCGACCCCAGTGTTCTACGCACCTCACGATTCCACGCACCCATCCGAGGTGCCCTCCGCCCACCCCAGTGTCCCACGCACCCCACGATTCCACGCACCTATCCGAGGTGCCCTCCGCCGACCCCAGTGTTCTATGCACCCCACGATTCCACGCACCCATCCGAGGTGCCCTCCGCCCACCCCAGTGTTCTGCGCACCCCACGATTCTACGCACCCATCCGAGGTGCCCTCCGCCCACCCCAGTGTTCTACACACCCTGCGATTCCACACACCCATCCGAGGTGCCCTGCGCCCACCCCAATGAACTACACACCTCACGAATCAACATATCCGAGTTTATTGGGGTTTGTTTGTTTGGGTTTGTTTTATTTGCGTTTGTTTGGGCCCATATGCAGTAAAGTGCGTAAGTAGATAATATCGAAACTAATGGAGTTTAGCAAAATAGTTTTGTAACATGATTGGTTTACAGTGTGAAACTGCATTATGTTCATCTTTCCTCAGTAATTTATAAACACCAACTATTAATTTTCACGAATCATTTTTTTCCGTGTACCTATTGGAGTATTATCCCATTTTCCTTGGAAAATAATGATTTTAGACAAATTTTGTATAGAACATAAATTATCGGTATTTTGATGGGTTACAATTTTTGTAAGAGACATTTTCCTCTACGATCGACATTTATTAAAATAAAATAGAAAAACGAAAAAAACCCGTTTTTTTAGTGTTGACCTTGAAAATCAAGTTTGCGGGTATTTTCACTATCATATTCGTGATCAGCGAGTCAAAATACATAAGTACACGAAGTTCTAAATTATTCGGAGGTGTGGGCTTTTCGGAAGTTTATCGAAAATTTGTTTTCAAAGTGTCCTCTTAATTTGAAAACAGTAGTTTCTAAGAGATAAACTGTAAAGTATTTGCATACATATCAATATTACATTTAATATGATTTATTTATTTATTATAGACAGTATTCTGATAAGTACGATCATTTTGGTCCATGTACGATAATTCTACGCCCCTGGTACGATACGTGCCTCGCTTCAGGTTGCCAACACTGTTCGCAGGTTCAGGTGCGCTCTGCATTGGCCTCCTTTGAGTTACATAGTCCAGCATTCTGCCATTCGGGAGGTTCATCGGAGGCGCTAACGTATTGATATTCCAAACATTTTACCCTCGTACCCTTTTGTTTTGCGGGTTGAACGCGCTCGCAAACTCACAAAAAGTTATACGCCGTGTACGAAGAGAATTCCGTAAACGACAGTATGTGTCAGGAGTCGTTTCCCAGATAGACACATTTAGCTCATATTGGCATCATATGGGCATTATCTATGAGGCATAGAAATTAACACAGCTATGTGTCGCTTATGAGTGCTCACCTCCAAGTCATATTTGCATCACATAACGATTCACAATAACACATCCAATTGAAGCAAAGTTGTTCTCGCGCGAGTATGCATGCAGTTAATTCATCAGCACTAGCAAAATCGGCTCACGAATATCCAACAATAACGGAGTGCATATGAGGTTTATATTGGTGTCACAGGGTGACGTAAATGTTGTGTTCATATGGACCTCATATGGGAGTCACGGCTTGAAGACATTTTAGTACTCATATGGAGCTCATATGGGCGTCACGGCGTGACGTAACCACATTGTGCTCATTTGGAGCTCATATGGGTGTCACGGCGTGAAAAAATAGTAGTGCTCATATGAAGCTCATATTGGCGTCATGACATGATATAATTGTTGTGCTTATATGGACGCTAGAGGGCGCAACCCGTACTATTGTGCGATATTGTACAGGCTGCCGGATCTGTGTATGAAATGACAAAATTTATAAGTCTACAAATTATGAATAAAACAAATTTCTGGTAGTATTTTTCGTTTCCATACGCTTTACTTATATTGCTACATATGTGATAATTGGATTAAAACGTGTTCTGAGCCTGATTAAAGTTTTTGCCTAGCCTCGGTTTCGAACCTACGTTTTCTAATTCTAGAGCTGAGCGCGCTACCTACCTAACCATCCTATCACTTGTGTAAATGTTCTTTTTTTCGTTCCTTACTTTTATCATTTTAAAAAATGTCAATAAGTGGGCAAACGTTGAAGTTTGCATTGTTGCAATGCAACGAAAATTAATTTTTTTTTACTACTGATTTTTTTTGCCCATCTAGACAGTAAAAATAACTGACACGTTTTTACATATTCTTATTATAGTTTTACGACTTCAAGGCTTTTGATAATGATAAAAAAAAACGAATGACTGCAGTTATTATTACGTATATCATATAAAATTAATACCTTGTTGTCCTTGCTAAATATTTTTGTGATGTAAGAAAGACATCCAGATACATTAAAAGGAATGACGAAAAAATGTTCAATTTTTTAAGAAGGTATAATACATCCATTTGAATTTTAAAAAATAACAAATTCTTAGAAATTAATTTTTATTGAAATTTTAATTCATTATATAGCACTTACTATCGCCGTGGTATGGCGCTCATAGGAAATATTACTGAGAAACATGCATATCGCCGTCATATTGCGCTCATCGAATGTATCACTGAGAACCATGCATATCGCCGTTATAGAATGTATCACAGAGGTACACGCATATCGCCGTCATATTGCGCTCATGGGATGTGTCACTGAGAAATATGCATATGGCCGTCATATTGTGCTGATCGAATGTATCACTAAGAACATGCATATCCCCGGCATAGAATGTATCACTGAGAAACATACATTTTGCCGGCATATTGCGCTCATGGGGTGTATCACTGAGAAATATGCATATCGCCGTCATATTGGTTGCATGGCATGTCTACTACCAGTGCTAACCCAGTGAATACACCAACAAAAAATATTGGATGACTACCATATGACGTCAATCTGCAAATATTCATTGCAGAATTCAAATTTGCCCTCTTATGAATTCATCTTGTAGTCAATGGATGATGCATTTCGAAACGACAAATTTAAGTCACGATGTATCTCAAATCCAAGGTACTGAATGAGCTCATGGAATGTATTTACCAACTTAAACCAAATTGCGTTCATGTTAAGTACAATTCATGAGAACAATTGATGTTATCATAGTGAATACACACCAAAATGTCTACATATGACTTCAATATGACGTAAAATTTGCGGATGTTAATTGCGAACACTTGAGCACAGCGATATGAGTTCGACGTGCTCTAAACGCATGATGCATTTGTAAACGACATATTAAGATCAAAATGTTTTGTAAATACATGATACTAAATGAGTTCATGGCTTTGCATCACAACATGTAGTCAATATGCTGTAAAATTTGCTTTATCAATTGTATGCACGTCGTGATAATCATGACTGTCTATCTGGGTTGCGAAATTTTTATGTAGAGATTATGATCCCCAAGACTACACAGATCAGACATAACCTTGCCATTGACTAATCAACTGTTTCGATACATTTACGAAAGCTTGGGATGGTAAACAAGCTTGATGTTTGGGTGCCGCACGAACTGAGCGAAAAGAATTGGGTCATTAAATGATTTTTTTTTCATTGTAAAGATCATGTGCAGTTTTTAAAGGAAAGTATTTTTCTTTTTTTTCAACAATTAGCAATGATATAGCACTTTGAAATTGTTGTTGTGTTCGGCTCGGCAAAAACACGCTGAGAGCATCCGAAGTTACCCGAGCGCTCTGTGACGTCACCGCTCAAACGCCAGTATACAAACTACTCGTGTGATACGAGCATTCTGTCAACGATGGAAACGACAAAATCGTATAAGCCTTGTTTTGTTCCTCTTTGTATAAATATGACGAAAGTGCCCTTAATAGGTATTTCTGAATGTGCCAAAAGACATAAAACGTCAAAGTCTGTGGTTCCATGCAGCACGACGTGTCAACCCGAAATCATCGTGGACTTATTTTTGCTGTGAATAGGACTTTGATGTTAGTGTAAACGTGTCATAACAAAAACTGTATTGCAATATTTTTTTTTAAATACGTCTTTTTCAAAATGCTTATGATACGTAGCGGCAATAACTGACACAATTTATCAAGCCTCTCCTAACCTAAAAATGTTCGCTTATCCACGGTCGGTAAATAACTCGAATTGGCTTTCACGAATCTACTTTCACACATCATTGCACGAAAATTAAACTGTATTTCGACTTTTTCAGAATGCTCAAGATTTTTAGATGTAAAATGACACAAAATTTTACTTTTGTATACACTCGCGTGTAAGCCGTATACAAAGCCTATTCGGTCGCGTTCGAACGGTGACATCACAAGCGCCAGCACCGATAGCGTAACATTTCGCGCCAACATCTACAATTTGAATTATCGTGATATAAAAAAAATTTATAATTATCTTTAGAATTATTTCAAAGAAAAACCCTTTTGACATTCGGTTTTAATATGACAAAAGATCAATTCTAAAAAAAAAATCGAACATTTTTGTTTTTATCAGTTCAATTGAATGAACCGAATGCGAGCTGGCGATTTACTGCTCAATCGGAGAATAAACTTGAACAGTTTATTCTCCGCTGAATCGATGAAAGCTTCAAAATATTGCGAAATATCCTTATAATGTAGGTTGTACATTTTATCGGGATGTAAAAACTTATAAAGTAATGATGAAAACGCCTAATATAATGTTTACCTAATCCTCACTTTTATATGAGACTATCCATTCCGGCTACTAATGCGTAGATACTCCGCGTATACGGATATACACACACTACTGTAATCTAGTTCTACCCTCCTCCAGTCGCTTTGTGGCGCTAGCGTCGCTAGACATTGCTTAATTAAATCGCTATATCTCTGAAACTGACGGTCAGAATTCATTTTTTTTTACCCACTTCGTCATATGTTATTCTGTAATTGAGATTTTTGTTTAATGTGTAGAAAAGTTTCGAAGTTATTGCGTGAAATGTGACATTTTCCACTGCTCCCCATAAAAACACGTGTAAAACCGTGCAATCTTTGATTGCCAATATCTCGCATACACAATGGTGAATTTCTTTGAAATTTTTCAGATAATCACTTAAAAGTGTCTTAAATGGGTCCTCAAAATTAAAAAGAAATTTACAAAAAAACGCCTTGGCGAGACTACTACCTTAAAGCGAACCCATTCAAAAGTGGGTTGTCTGCAACACTGTCAGTCGAAAAAGATCATGATCGAAGCTCGGGGAGGCTGCTCTGACGGTTGCAAAGGCTGGATTACCCGCGCACAAGGTCATGCTCTGTATCTGGTGGGATTGGAACGGAATCGGTTACTATGAACAGCTGCCACCCAAAAAAATGATTAATTCGACCAAGTCCTGCTCACAACTGGCCAAATTAAAGCGAGCAATCGTTAAGAAGCTGCCCGAATTGGCGAACAGAGATGGCATAGTGTTCTTCTAGGACTATGTTAGATCTCACTTTTCTCTGATGACCCGACAAAAGTTATTGCAGCTTGGGTAAGATGTTTTGGTGCACCCACTTCAGACTATCACTTGTTCCGGGCGCTATAAGCACAGTTTGAATAATAAAATCTTTAATTCCCTGGACGTCCTCAAAAACCAATTGGATGACTTCTTTGCCCAAAGATCTCAGAACTTCTACGAAAGAGGGATAATGAAGCTCGTGGAGAGATTGCAGGAAGTCATTTAGTAGAATGGAACATATGTAGTTGATTAAAATAACTTTTTTTAGTAAATATTTTGCTTTTGAAATTAACTCGAATTTCGCTATGGATTTATGGATAGACCCAATATATATCTGTATACGGTTTGGATGAATATAGTGTAGTAATGGGTTATTATTATTGACGGTGTTGTTATTATCATTGTGATTATTATTATTATTGTTGTGATCATTACACACATCCAAACACACACACACACACACACACACACACACACACATACACATATATATGACGATTTCGTATGTCAAATTAGATTGCTTAGTCGCAACATAATAATAGGGATATAGGCAAACCTTGGGGCTATGTGATTGCTATTTCATGTATATATACGCTTCTGCAGCCTGTGTGTACTCTCTCTCTCTCTCTCGCTCGCTATATATATATATATATATATATATATATATCGTGTGCACACACATAAATGTGTATACATTCGTGTGTGCGCGCGGGCGGTCCATTGAAGACACATTGGACAGATTATTAGCGAATTATGTACCCACAAACTGTATGCACAGTAGACTGAAGCCCTCCCCTCTGGCGATTGGAGATTATTATCCACTCCGTAGTGAAACGGAGTATGGAGAAGAGCCTGGACCGAAAGAAGAAGAAGAAAAGAAAGTACGAGTGTGTGAGTACAGCGAGGGTATTTTTTAAATGTACAAACAGCAATTGGTGTTTTTGAAGATAGATAGAAGACGTGTTACAGATAAAATAATGTTCGGTGATGTATAATTATTGAGGAGCCTGTACGAGGTGGAAAGAAAAAAAAAAATTA
>OZ010720.1:12639445-12996629 GCA_963932345.1 Ophion ventricosus | reverse complement strand
GATGAATATTTGGCAACGTTAATTACAGATGTGGATATATATCACGTGGATATTTTGGTTAGGCATTCACGCGGCCTGGTATCTCTGGCTAATGTTAATCGCCGGCTCGGTACCACTGTGGATATGTTTCTTGAAATCGTGGCGAGGAGACCCCGGAGTTATACTCGCGACCCACGAGGACAAATTGAACGTACGTCTTGGATCACATCTGCACAGAATTTCGAGATAAATCGTCAATTTACGTTGTCCACGCGCACACCTATCTATAGTGTGTCCAAATCGGTTCACTCGATCTTCGAAACCAACGAAGTTCGAACGCCATATTTGCTTTTCTATAATGCAATCCTATATCTTTCAATGCACCAAACGATGCAGCTATTTTCTACGCAAAAGTACCGCAACGATTGGTGCATCGACAGAAGTACTAAGGAGGAGCGAACTATGAAATTCTACCCCGTCCGCCATATTCCCCAAACATCGGGAATATAACTGTATCGCTCCCTCCGACAACCATTTGTATCGGCCGATGCAATCAGCACTTACAGCCGAGCACTTGGCCTCGTACGAAGTCATAAAATGACTAAATGAGTGGATTACCTCTAAAGAACCCGAATTCTTCCTGCGTGGAATCCGTTTGTTGACCGAAAGATTGGCCAAGGATGACTGTTCCGCTGGGCAAGACTGACTAAACCAGTTCGTAGATTTTCTGCCACACCACTATCTTTTTTTCGCTCAAAAATAGGCAGCTTTGAGTGCGATAATAAGACAAAATTATTTTCATCTACAGTGAAACTTCAGTTATACGTTTTTCACGAAATACAGCGAGTATGGCGTATAAATGAGAATAACGTAGAAATGAAAAACAGTATATATCTGAAACTCTTTAGCACTTGAAAATGGTGATTTGTGCATAATTCCAGTACCTCTATTATGATAATGTTTGGTTTTCCGAATGAAAATTTCATTGCTAGTAATGAAGTAATCAGCCAGCGCAATTTTTTACATTTTCGTTTAGTTTTTATTTAATGTGAGTTTGTAACATTAAAGCCTCGATACCAGAGTTTTACAGTGGACAGGTTCGGATTGTAAAAATTGTTTTATACTCGTCTGTTTTTTTGTGTCACAGAACACTGATTAACGTATAACTAAGAAAGAACAGACCTCCAAATGGACGCTGGGGAACAAAATTAGAAACGTATAAGCGCGTAAAACCTATAAGAAATAAAACTTGATTACATTCTTCATAGGCGGAATCTGCTGGAGCCAAAAAAATTTGCCGTATAAATAACAAAAACGTATAAACGAGGTTTCACTGTATATGTAAAATTGATAATTTATCTCGAAACTATCTACTGTAAGAATATTATGTATAAAATAACACACACACACATACACACATATACAGGGTGAGGCACATAAAGTGTTACAGAGCAATAGCACTCAAACTATTGATCATATCCAAAAATGTTTCAGACAAAAGTTTCAGTGTTCGAGAAGGCCGTCATACTGGACCACCCTATTTTTTTATCGGTAGAGACGCTGAAGCTACGTCAAGGTCAACTCCACTTTTTAAAATGGAACCATGTATTTTTTTTTCGATGACATTACCGATTTTAAGACGAATTCAGCGACCTACAACACAAGGTCATTCTAGTCACGCAAAGTATGAAAATAGTCGAAAAATCGAAAAATATCGGAATAATCACTTTCAAAGGATCCACTAACCTTGGTTTGGGTCTACCTACAGAAGATGCTCGAAGTGATGACCCTCGACGTGTAAACACTTGTTTGATCGCTGTTTTCATTTCTTACGATACCAATGTTTCTTATCGGCAGCAAGTACGCATTTTTTGTTGACATATCAGTTAGTCACGCATTACCTTCTAATGTGAGTACATCGGACCGCGAAAATAAACTTTTTATGGGGGTTTGTCAAAGAACGCGTCATCACTTCGAGCATCTTCTGTAGGTAGACCCAAACCAAGGTTAGTGGATCCTTTGAAAGTGATTATTCCGATATTTTTCGATTTTTCGACTATTTTCATACTTTGCGTGACTAGAATGACCTTGTGTCGTAGGTCGCTGAACTCGTCTTAAAATCGGTAACAATGTCATCGAAAAAAAAATACATGGTTCCATTTTAAAAAGTGGAGTTGACCTTGACGGAGCTTCAGCGCCTCCACCGATAAAAAAAAATAGGGTGGTCCAGTATGACAGCCTTCTCGAACACTGAAACTTTTGTCTGAAACATTTTTGGATATGATCAATAGTTTGAGTGCTATTGCTCTGTAACACTTTATGTGCCTCACCCTGTATATGTATACAGACACACTTATACATATGGTCATATTTGTTCTTTTATTGATTTTTTTCTAGACAATAATAGAATTAGCCGAGACAGGTGGTTTCGAGCCACAACGGTTTTGCACGAGTTGCCTCGTAAGAAGGCCGATACGATCCAAGCACTGTTCGACCTGCGATCGTTGTGTCGCACGCTTCGATCATCATTGTCCGTGGATAAACAATTGTATCGGTACGTAAGTGACTTACGCGTAAAAAAAACAGAACAAACAATAAATTGGACAAATGAAACGGTGATGTTGATATAACGAGTGATCGTTAAAATCAAAATGTTCACTATTCCTCAGGTTCCCACAATCACAAATATTTCTTGGGATTTCTCGTCTCTCTGCTTGGATTATGCATTGTGGTGTTGTCAGCGAGTGTGCAGTACTGGCAATTCGAGTGTTGGACGAATTTGACGAATGGTTACACGGCCGATAACTATTTGGTGTCCGCGGCGACCTGCGATCCCTGGGTCATGTGGATCGCGGTGAATACGGCGCTTCACTCGCTCTGGGTCGGATGCCTTCTGACCTGCCACACTTACCAGGTACCTTTGCGCTTCGAGCAAAAATAGCATTTCCGCTCGAACGATTATTCTTCCGAGAGAAAATCATTTCTTGGAAAAATTATCTTCTCGGCGTATATTTCATTGCATAAGTTTGTTGATTACTAAGTCGAACGACTCGCACTCTGGTAGTATCAAGGTGGAACGTGCATGCACTTGATTATTGGATCGCTGCTTTATGTTTTTTCTGCGCCACAAACAATACCCACGTGTGCATGAAAACGCAAGCGAGCTTAACGGCGCTTCGGGTTGAACAAGCAAATCAGAAGGCGGGTGATTGAACGGGGTTTCATATAGCGGTTGCGCGAATGAAAATTCTGTAGTTATGGTAGTAGTCTTACCACAGTCACGTTGAAAAGTTTATTCTCCGCTCAATCGATGAAAGCTTCGAAATATTGCGAAATATCCTTATAATGTAGGTTGTACATTTTATCGGGATGGAAAAACGTATAAAGTAATGATGAAAACGCCTAATATAATGTTTACCTAACCCTCACTTTTGTGTGAGACTATCGATTCCGTCTACTAATACGTAAATATTCTACGTAACGGATATGCACACACTACTGTAATTTCGTTCTAGTCTGCTCCAGTCGGTTCGTGGTGCTAGCGTCGCTAGACATTGCTTAATTTGAATCGCTATATCTCTGAAACTAGACGGTCAAAATTCATGATTTTTTTACCCACTTTGTTATATGTTCCTCTGTAATTGAGAATATAAAAAAAAAATTGTAGAAAATTTTCGAAGTTTTTGCGCAAAATGTGAAATGTTCCGCTGCTCCCCATAAGAACACGTGTAAAACCACCAAATCTTTGATCGCCAATATCTCGAAAACGGAACGGTGATCCCTTTTGAAATTTTGCAGGTAATCATTTAATACTGTCCTGAATGAGTCCTCAAAATAAAAAAAAATCTATAGAAAGACACCTTGGCGAGACTAGTACCTTAACGCGCAGCGATTAGTCCGCGAGGATAGGACTTACTCTGAACCACGATAGTAACGCTATGAATTCGAGACCGTTGATTTGTCGGTCACGCTAAGTCATTGTGTGAGATTGGCAGCCCGAAAATACAGTGGAATCCGTGAAATTCGTTCGCGATTTATATTCTACTGTGAAATTACAACAACAAATTTGCTACATTTGAACACCATGAACAGATCACGTGTCGAATGTTTTCTGCCAGTCTCAATCAATTCAAGTCGAAACTTGTCCGATCTAAATATTTTACAAAACGCAAAGAACAGAATCGCGTGTTTTTTATGCTCCTGTAAATTATACATTATCATCTACATTATCTCTGCTCTGCAGATCATGGTACTGGGAATGACGACGAACGAGCGTCTCAACGCCGGGCGTTACGAGCATTTCAAACATGGCAATCCCTTCCACCGTGGCGCCATCCAGAATCTCGCCGACTTTTGCAACTTCAGCTTTTGCGGGGTCAAAGCAAAGCCCAGCTCGGACTGGCTTCACAGTTTCGATCTCAAGGAGGGCGTCGAGAAACTTCCTCTGCTAACGGCAAAAGACAACTTTCAATACGTCTAGGGATTTGGGAATCGAAGACCCTCGAGTACATCGAGTCGCGTGTAATTTAATGATTCGAAGTAGCCACCAGATGCTGAAAAACACCATATCACTAATTGACCAGTGTCGGTTGAGGGCTAACCAGCGACACCTGACCGCAAACGCGCGTTTCCGATTGAGGGCCCCACGCAGGGAGCCGCCAAAAAACCGGGATCAGTTTTGAAAACTGTGAGAAAAGTACACACGCGATTAACGCCACTTTTGCGTGTAACATTCAGCCACGTATTGACAAGTACATCCGTGAAATTTGACGAAAAAAAGTGAATAATTCGAAAAATATTGTTTAGCGGCATTCAAGGATATTTGTTTTTTTTTTCTCAAACGATATAGGAAAAAAGGTTCCGTCGGGCGACAGCCAACAGGATCCAACTCGTAAAAGAATTTCGTTTTATTTTTCGGTTCGGAGTAACTCTGGACGGTGTCCGAATCGCTCGAGGACGAGAGCCCTTCTGCACAATGCTGAATAGCTCAGCCAATTATTCATATTATACCTTCAAAGTTCACGGACACGTCTCTTAATACGTACCGCAACGACCCGTCAAAAATGAACCAAATCGCGAGTGCAGCTTTCTTCCAATTCCCAAAATGTCCACCTACCTTGAGGGCGCGTCAGGCTCGCAGGCCCCTTTCGATTGAATACTCGTATGGCGATTCGCAAATTTCGTCCCAAAGAGACTGCTACTCATCGTTTTTACGTTCCTTCGTGAACCTCGCGCGTATCCCAATTCGTGCGAGTCCGTAATGCAATGATCAAAATAATCGAAAAAAAAACCTTACGCTCGCCCGCGTACTGTCTCTCTCTTTCTCTCTTTTTCACGTGTCAAAGAAAAAGAAAATAACGACTCTCGCTTCGTGTAACAAGCACGAAATTAATATAATTTGTACATACGAATTGTTCACCATTCTCCTCGAGTCGGCTTTATTATTTTTAAATACGCACACAATGTTATGCGCGGTACAAATGTGATACGCACCGTTGACAAAACGAGTCGGTTCTCACCCGAATGACGATCGTTAATAATTATTTTTATTTTTCGTACAATCACAATTACCCTATTTCCGATACCTTGGTCTGGGTGCGTAGAATTCGTGAATTTCCGTACTTCATTTCTAGTTTTTATTTCCTGTTTTTTTTTTTGCGAAGCCTCTGTGATCCTCTGATACTGTTGCAACACGGAAATATCGAGCACTACCATTGCTCCGATTACGTACGTTATCGGTCTTTGAACCCTAACGGTTCTCACTACGTGCATTCCAACTGTTTTTTTTACATATATTTTTGTATTATTTACATAATTCTTAAATATAATTGCGCATATTGAGCATGGTCAACGTGGGCGTTATTTTCTCTTGTCAAAACGATCGTGATACCGGCCGCGCACAATTTTGTGGGTAACGGACGAAAATCGATGATTACGCGAGGTTGTAAATTGTACACTTTAGCAATACAATTTTTTTTTTTCCTATTTGTATATCACTCTACTGTAAGTAAATAATCTGTCATCCTTGCGTGTCTTTTATATAATAACAATGGCAATGTTTATTACATGGCCACAGCTTCCATAAAAGAAAAATAGCCATAGCGAACGATCTCTGTCGCTCTCTCAATGTTCGGTATTTTTAACATTGATGGTTAATTGCCTTTCGGGAAGGGAAAAAGAAAATAAAGAACATTTGTTTAAAAAGGACAGACAACGTCAGTACTGACTGCTACTATTAAAATATTACGGATTGTGAATCAAACGCTGCTATAGAAGGTTCGAGAGGGGCGGGGTGGGTGGAGGAGATTTCAAAGACTTTTTGAGCTCGACGTACCTTATTACGAGGATATTCCTTTTTTTGCGATGGATACTCCCAACCTAAATTGAGTCAACGAAACCTCGAACCAATAGCAAAATTGTAGTAGTATTCTTTGGAAGAAAAATTGTCAGCCTTGTTTTTTCCATTTTCTAGTCTGGTATATATATTTATGTACGAACACACGGATATATATATATATATATATATATATGCGCGCGCGCACACACACACACACACACACAAAAAACTCATACACATATATGCTACCACTAAAACTACCACTACCACTACCAACAAAACTACCACTATTTACGTTGAAACGTGTTTTCCCTAGTCAGAACTAGTTTCGAGTCACACAAACTCAATTAACCTAAATAACCCAATTCCAGATAATTTAAACTAGTATTGACTAGGTAAATCGGGTTTCAACGGATATCGAGTTCCGACTGTAGCACACACACACATATATACAGGATGATTCACAACTATAAGGATTCCCTTGGTGAGCATATAGGGTGTGTTATTGCTAGCAAAACGCTTTCTTTTTAAATGTCATGCGACAAAAATTGACCGAGATATTCGCGTTCAAAGTCCGACCCTGACTAAACAACGGCACAGTAGTTGCCCACTCCCAATTTTTTTTTCTTCCAGTATTGAATAATGAACGAAAATGATTGGATCATATTATCGATTATAAAAGCGAGTCTCGGTGTTCGTTATTTTCTACCGAAAACAAAACAACAGAAGAAAGAAAAATTGATTTTTCCGAACTTGGATTCGAACCCGTGCTCGATCCGGTTTGCACGTTCCGCGCGTGAGCAATTACCATGCCATTGTTTACTACTTGGACTTTCAACGCGAATATCTCAGCGAACTTTTGTCCCACGATGTTTTAAAAAAACGTTTTGCTCACGAAGGCAACCCTCATAGTCGTAAGTCATCCTGTATATATACACGAACACAGGCACACGTACACACTTGTATGCATATATACAGGGTGTTAATTTAAATCGACCCACTCGAATATCCTCGAACCTGTTGACGAAACCGAAATACATTTCAGACGTGAGATTTAAATGATTTTAGTCGTCGCGTTATCCGGTGTAAGCTTTTTGTACTACATGGACTCGATGAGAACGTACGGAAGGTCAATTTAGTTGGAACACCTTGTACACAAATATACATATGCACACTATTTCTTATCGGCACGATAACCCAAATCGGCTGACGACCGGCGATAATCGCGTTAATTATATTTATACACAAGGAGCGTGCAGAATTTTTGCAAGATTCTTGTCCTCGATCCTCGTGGAACGAACAAAAAAACAAAAATATCGATATTTTAATAAGAATTATTCTTAATTCGATACGGAAATGCGTAAATAATAATCTATGTTGTTGGTTTTTGTTTTTTTTTAAATATTTTTTTGTCAACGCGAAAGTAAGTGATAAGCTCCTACGAAGTGCAAAAACTAAATAACTCCGTGATATAAAACAGCCTGTAATTATGTTTTTTTTACCCTCGTTTCGCGAAGTCGAGGCGATGTACGAGAGAAAACGAAGAAAAAAACACTGGCTGAAAATGGTTTCACGAGGCCACTGAACGAGCGAGCGTTTTCAGGAGCGTAATACTAAATGGCGTTGACTTCAAAATGTCATATATATCCATATATATATGACGTATAGAAGTTTCCCTCGTTGCCGGCAAATAAACGCAATTTAGATAATAATTGCACAGATCTTAGAATTTAATCTTCTGTGTTACAAAGTTTCGTCATCGTCGAGAAGAAGAAAAAAAGCAACGTGCGAGCAACAAACGTAGTCGTCCTAATATCACTTTGAGATTCATCGTTGTACATTGCGCTAGAAAAAAGAAAAATAAAAATAGAGAAAATAAAATGACGTCGAACGAGAGAGTTGGGCGATGACCGGTTCGAATAAGTGGAATTGTAAAAACAAATGGAACTGAATAAATGAGATATTCGAATTCCTCGTGTAAATCAAAACGAATGAATATTTCGTAATTCTGTTCTTTTATTTTTTATTTTTATTTTTGACAATTCTATCGATTTTTTTCGCGTGCAACGCCAACCACGTGATCGCCCAAACTTCCGAAAACACATGAGTCAAGGCGATATTTAATTTTTGTCCACTTCTGTCAGTCACTGACAGAAGATGCTGTTCGACTCGTCGTTATCGTTGATTTATTTTCAGTTTTAATACGTTTTTCGCTCTACGTACTAATACGTTTTATTTTTATTGTATATACACACATATACTCATATATATCGTTCTTATTGTTCGTCATGATGGTCGAGGAGGATGGACTCCCGTCCTCGGAGACGACAGAGGCCTCGAATGTGACTTCTCTCGCCACTGACGCTTATTCGATAATCAATTCGTCGAAGGTACCGGATGTCGCGACGAGGCAACGCGAGGATACAAGTATTGTCTATTTTCAACGCAAACTCGACGAATATCCAAGTGGCTATACAGGGTCCTCTAAAAGTCGCGGATCAAACGACCTGGGGAGGGAGTCGAGATCAATTCCAACCAGAAAGGTCGTATACAGGTACGTCCGTTTCTCAACGATTCCAAAACTATGATTTTTCTTCAATATTTTTGACAAATCGGTTCCCAGCTGTACAAAAAAAATTAATTAAAAAAAAACTACTTACCATATGAGGGTTATTTTTTTAAGATGTAGCCTGATGATTCGCCTTTCAAATGGAAAGGTAGTCTTCATAATTGTTCTTAGAATAAAATGAATTTGTAAAAACTTTTTGGATCATAATTTTTTATCCCTAGGTTTTCATCATTGATTTAAAAAGAAAAAAGTTCTGCCGAAACGTGCTCCTGTAGTAGGCAAATTAGTTCAACCCTATGAGGATTCAAAATACGTCCAACTTATAACCCTGATCCTCAAAAGTTTGTTATTATCGATTTTTATTCGCTGCAAGGTAGCGCTGTGCTAGAAAATCGAATTTTGACCAAACAAATTTTCTCTGTTAATTGGCATTGGGCATGGATTACAGTAATAACCCGAAGTTATGTGAAAGGTAGGACCGACGAAAATCGTTTGAGTCGCACAGCTTAAGGCAGAACACCACTGTGACCCCCTGTTTTTTTGCCATTTTTCAAAAAAAATTTTTTGTGGGAAAAAAAGAGATATTCGAAAAAATTTTTTTTGTTTCGTTCGTTGTTTATTGAAGATACATAAAAAAAAAATTTCAAATTTTTCACGCCCCATGGTGACGCTGGGGAGGCTCCCGCGTCAGGTACTGTTGCCTCTGCAGTGGTTCGCGGCACGCAGCAGAACTCTCTTCAAAGTCGATCTGAAAAAAAATACCGAGTGTTTTCGTTAATAATATGATATTTTGAAGAGAAGTACATAGGGATTTGAAAAAATATTGATTTTTAAAAAATAGGCACGCTTTTGAAATTAAAGGACGATTTTCGAGCAAAATTTCTCGTCGAAAATAGGCTATAACTTTTTTTATTATTGAGATATCGAAAAAATCCTATGTACTTCTTTAGATAATCTAGTTTTATTGATGCAGTCCAAATTTGAAGTCGATCGGATAAAAATTGCTCGAGTTCTGCTGCGTGCCGCACTCAAAAAAGTGGTTTTGAGAAAAACGCGTTCAAAGTTTTAGGTTTGTTAATTTATGCGATAAATTGGAAAAAAAATTTTTTACCTTTAATCAGCGATGCCGGCACCATATAGCTGGCCTTCAAGAAGCAAATGATTGTCCCTAGCATCTTTTCTCGAACTTGTAGAGGCTCATCTTGCCTCTTTTGCAGCGTCTGTGAGCGAGCGCTCCGCCAGCTCGATCCGCGCTGCGTCGGTTTCAACGCAAAAATTGAAACAATTTGGGCCGATAGTTATCCCCAACGTCTCCAAAACTTTCATGAGGCTTCTCAGGCCATCATTGAATAATAATACCGCGATATCAGCTGCAATATCGACGATTTTTTTGCTCGCGGACTGACACTTGGGGGCTATTGCCCAAACTGATTTGTTGTAGCTTTCGTTGTTGTTTTGCGTGAAGCCACCCAAACAACGCTGCAGCAAATCGTCTCTGCTCAAATTTTCGTCTCACATACTCTGCAGAACTATTTTCGGAGCTATAACGGTTCGGAGGTTTTCGATTCGAAATTTTCGTTCGACTCCTCGTCACATAGCTCCGTTTTGTTCCCTTTTTCCCCGCGTACACTTTCGGATTATCCATTTCGATGTGCAAATAATAATTCTGAGCGTTCGATATTTATAAACGAAACGATTCGGAGCGTTTAGACACGAGTAGCGTCGCTTCTATTTGCAAACTGGCGCTATGACGCTATCCCTATACCTGCCTTGAAAATTTGTCAATTATCGCCACCTATGGCTTTTTTTCGAAACTATATTTATAACAATAGCCGGTTTTTGTGAAGGGAGACAAAAGAATACCTGGGAAAGACCCGCAGGACCTGGGAAAGGCCCGGTATACCTGCCGAGCCTGAGACGCGCATCTGCGCGGGACCCCGAGCGTCACGGAGCGCTGCACCGCTCCACAAAATATTCAATATCTCCGAAAATAATTATTTTTTCGACCTGGGTCCAACGGCATCTTAATCTTAAATGTATTTTAGATTTTTCTAGATGGTTTTCAAAAAATCGATTTTTTGAAGCTGTCACAGTGGTGTTGTCCCTTAATGGGTACAACTTTGCATATAAAAATATATAAATTTTATTTAATTGGGACCAAGGACTGGTCCCAATGGGCACTGTTGCCAAACAAACAATGGTATTACTGTATTTGAATGCAGAGCACTTATTGTGGATACTTAGAAGGGAAGCGGTACTAACAAAACCGATGCTCAGGTAGACAATATGTAATTCTTCAATGGGATCGTCATTCGTTCACTGTTTCGTTTGCTGACTACTTGTTACTCAGAGGTTTTTATTCTGAAATTTATTGTGCATTTGATGCCTTGGACCCAAATCACCAAATATGGAACAAATTTGAGAATAAAAACCGTAGTAATAAGCAAACAGCAAGGAAACACTGAACTGAACATTATCTACCTGAGAATCGTTTTTTTTTAGTTCCCCCTCCCATCTACGTAACCGCCATAAGTACTCTGCATTCAAACAATGCGTTCCCAATGCAAAGTAACACCCCAAAAATTCCCGAACGAAGCAATACCTTGCAGTGAATAAAAATCGATATTATAAAACTTTCGAGGAGGTCGGGGCTATGAGTTGTACTTTTTTAGAATCCTCATAAGATGGTCCAATTTTCCTACAACAGGGGAAAGTTTCGGTAGAACTTTTTTCTTTCTAACTCAATGATGAAAACCTAGGGAAAAAGTGATTACAAATTCATTTTATTCTAAAAACTCATGATGACAACTGTGAAGACTACTTTTTATACGAAAGCCACATCACCAGGCGACATCTGAAAAAAAAAATAACCAGCATATGGTAAGTAGTTTTTTTGTATGGCTGGTAAGCAATATTTCTAAAATATTGTAAATATTGTAAATATTGAAAAAAAAATCATAGTTTTGGAATCGTTGAGATACGGACCAACCTGTATATGACCTTTTTGGTTGGAAATTATCTTGAACGACTTTTATATGTATGTAGACATACTCTATATATATATATATATATATATATATATATATATATTACGGTGGCCCACTTTTTACCTTGTTTTACATTTCTTTGCGGACCACCTGATCAAATTGTGACAAATAGAGAAAAAAAAAATAGCAAAGGCTCCCTGTAATCGGAAAATGTTTACAGGTGACTACCGAGCATTATAACATTTTGACTATATATTTTTCCCACCATGGAGCCTCGACTTGTGTCTAGCATGTCATAGGCTCTATCGGATTGTGTTTAAGGTAGAAGTCTCGCCACAATCACGTTGATACATTTATTCTCCGCGCAATCGATGAAAGCTTCGAAATATTTCGAAATATCCTTATAATATAGGTTGCACATCTTATCAAGATTTAAAAACTTATAAAGTAATGATGAAAACGCCTAATATAATGTTTACCTAACCCTGACTTTTGTATCAGACTATCCATTCTGGCTACTAGTGCGTAGATACTCTGCGTATACGAATATGCACACACTACTGTAATCTAGCTCTAGTCTGCTCCAATCGCTTCGTGGCGCTAGCATCGCTAGACATTGCTTAATTTGAATCGCTATATCTCTGAAACTAGACGGTCAAAATCCATGATTTGTTTTTACCCACTTTTCATATGTTCTTCTGTAATTGAAAATAAAAATCTGTAGATAAGTTCCGAATTTATTGTGTGAAATGTGAAATTTTCCACTGCTCTGCACAAGAACACGCGTAAAAGCATGAAATCTTTGATTGCCAATATCTCGAAAACGCTACGGTGTATCGTTTTGCAAATTTGGAGGTCATCATTGAATAGTGTCCAGAATGAGTTCTGAAAATAAAAAAAATCTATAGCAAAACGCCTTGGCGAGATTACAACCTTAAAGTGGCTTACTACCGTCCTAAAAAAGTTCATGAACCATCTATGGTATCTGTCAGACGAGTTAATCTGTTTGTTTTTTTTTCGATGACGACGTTCCAATTAAGAGGAAGCGCGAAATGACTGAATCATTAGCACGTCCAAGGAGTGCCAGTCGTCAAGTGAAAGCTGATATAACAGTTCAGAGCCTTCTTAACATCAGATTAGCAGACTTCGTAACCGCTTGTAGCTAGCGATTTTTTTAAATAATAAAAATAGAACCAATTTTTCTTGCTCGAGACTCACTGGAGTAGAAAAGTGATGAAAGCTTTTTAAAGTCTTTCGCTATTTGCAAAGAATTCCAAAGGATTCGCTATTTACTTCTGGACTGTTAAAAATAACAGTCCAGAAGTGCATACAAAGCAAGTCGAAAAATAAAAAGATTAATGATAAAAGTAATGAAGTAGAAAAAAAATCGTCACGATGCGATGCAAACATTCGGTCGCAACACAACTTATTTTTGCAATTTACGACGACCGCGTACAGACAACGAACGCAGGTACGAACCGGACAAAAAATTGGCCGCATCTTCGGCAGCGCGAGGCGGCCCGGTAACGAACTCTGGTCAACCAACTTCGGCGAACCACCAGCCGCAGAGGGGGCCGCATCAACTGCCCGCACAGTATGAGCCAGCCACGCAGTGTCTCTGTCACACGTACAGAGTGTGAGTCTACGATGTAAAACAAGAGAGAAAGAAAGTCGCAAAAAAAGTATCGATAATGTACGCTTTCGTTTCTTCCAGAAAGCAGTTTGCCCTGCCTGAACAATATTCGCAACAACAAGCAGAAAGGTAATTCATATTACCTTGTTATCTATTGCTTGGTTTTTCTGTTTAACATGTTTTATACGAACTTTACAAATTTGTTCGGGTTTGTTTGGATTTGCTTGGACTTGATTAAATTCACATGGTAAAATTCATAAGTTTAATCAATTATAGTTATAAATTAATTCAATTGATTTTTTTTCACGAATTTTCTTATTCCATGAATATTTTGAATCCACAAATTCGTTTGCATTTATTTGGGTTTCAATTTGTTTAAATTTCGATGCGAAAATTCATTCGATTAATTATAGTTCAAAATTAATTTAATGTTTATATGATGATCTTTTTTGTTCCGTGAATATTTTAGATCCACTAGTTCGTTTGGGTTTGTTTGGAATCAAATGATAAAGTTAATATTCAAAATTTCGCCAATCTCTTATTCCATGAATATTTCAATTTCACAAGTTGCTCCCCGTTAAAATTTCTTCATAATTACTAGAATGACATTCTTTTAATTTCGCGAATATCTATATTTTATGCATTCTTTAATTTAACGAATATCGTGCATTGAATTTCACGAACTGTTCGAGTGAGTTTATTTTGCGTTTGCAGATTGAATGGGAAATGGCCGAAAAAAGAGTACGCGCGGAGGAAGGAAAAACTGTACGAGGTCAAAGTGAAGAGGAATCATTACCGACATTATTCGAAGGTTCGTTGCCCTTGTTCTTTGATTTTTTTTCACGACAGGCCATTCGAATTTTGCAGCTAATGAAACGAGTTAATTTCAGCCGCAGTCCGAGGAAGTCACGGCGGAGGGTATACCGCGAAAGTCAAATCCGGAAGTGGATAAAAGCGAAGAGCCAAAAAAGTATGGGGACGCAAGGCGCGAGCTCGAGGAGATATCGGAGAGGATCGACATTTATTATTTTGACCACGGAAACTCGGCGTTGGTATAGATTGATGCGGTAATATCGTCGATCGAATGGTACCCTCTTAAGGGGCCATTGAGACACGACGTCAATATCCTGGGCATTTCTAAATGCAGATATTACCGTACGACGGATTCGCCGCCGATTCTTGCGACCGAAAGATGCGCCGAGAGGACGGATTACGCGGCGACGAGATTTTGGGCCGAGATATTCGGCACTGTACACATCGGAGTCGCCTTCGTCGTCGCTTTCTTGCTCCAATTCTTGAGATTCCTCCTGTACAGTATAGTGCGACCGTTGACAGTTGGAACACTTCAATTGTTGGCGGATTACTTCGTCAAGCCGTTGCTCTCGATAACTTTCAACGCGCTTGTTCAGCCGATCCTCATACTGCTCTACAACGTAGCGACCTCGCTGCGCGATCTTTGCGAACCGATCGCCGAGGCGCTTGGCTTTTTCCTGCGCGAACTCGCCGGTCTCGTGCGAGCTTTTAGACTCGTCGAGGTCAACCGAGTGGAGCATCGACCGACGGGCTGTAGCTGAGCTTCGTTGGGCTGGGCATCCTCCTCCGATTAATCATCCCGGAAAGAGAGCACTAAGCGCGTGCGGATTACGAGGATCGCATTTTTTTTGCATTCAGGTAATAAATCGCTGCTCCCTCTTTTTTCTCATCCTACAGATAATGCACGCGGGTGTCTTTGACAACTCGCGAGCAAGCCAACCGGCTATTCCGGCTAAACAAAATAAAGTGTTTCGGGACAAGTGACGAAATGTTACCCTTTGATTCAAATTTATACAGTAGATTCTTTGTCATATACTGAATGCATCCTCCAAATTTTAAATCATTCGACTACACCGTATCCGTAAAATTTAGAATTGAAAAAACACTTTTTGACATAGCGAGATGTCTACACTCATCGCTGATCAGCAGTTTTACGCACGAAATAGTGAGAAAAAATACTAAGAATATTATGAAAAACTGTCAAACCATTCAGTACATTATGACAATTATGCCACCGAAAAATTAAATCATTCGTCTACACCGTTTATTAATTATTGACATTTTTGTAAATGAAAACGATCAATTTTTCCGCCAACGATGAAACGTAGTGGGCAAAGCGTGGCAACGTCGCATAAGTGCTAAATGTTGCGCGCATTTGAATACCAATAATCGCCGTGGCGCGGCTATAAGTTCAATAAAACGCATTTTTAAAGAGGAGTGATATATTTAACGTTTTATTCCTAACATTTGTCGTCCAATATTGGTTCGGTTTAATAAAGAAATGTGAATGCTTTTTGTTCAATGGACCGCGTAAGTTGCTGCGCTCGCTGATACTCGCGGCAACAGAATAGGTGTCGCCAACCGTGAAAAAACAAACTCGCAATACAAGCAGAGCGCTGCCGCCAGATTCCTCAATTTTTCATAAATATAATATAATCGATAAAGCCACATCAATATAACAATGTGCCTTTATCGATTGTGATGTGAAAATAATAATAATTTCAAATACAGGCCTCGAAATTTGATATACAGTAATCATGTCGTTTTCGAAAGAAATATTGGTGTATAAAAGTTGGCGCCCTGCTCGAGACGATAGAACCCCCCCTCCTTCTCCTGATGTCCCCGAAAGATAAGCTGTCCCGAAACTCCTTAACCCTAAATCGAGAGATTTAGTGTGGTTTCTTATAGAAAAAGCGGCATCAGTGTCCTCTTATTCCAGTTTTGCTCGTATTACGCAACCGGATCATTATAGGAAGAAAAAGCATAACGTATCTCCGAGATTTTGAGGACTCGAATGGTATTTGAAAAAAAAAATAGCGGTTACGCGAAAGTTTCAATGAGAATTCTGTAGTTAAGGAGGTTGCTCAGGGTCTTTGCGGGACAAGCGGCAAGGAAGGCAAGCACGGGCGTCTGTAACGTCTGCCAACTCCGCATAATCAAATTTTCGGTTACGTCAAATAGATCAATTTCAGCTAATAAATATGTGGACTGCATATAATTAACTGTTGACAAATGTTATTAATAGTTTTTGGTTTATTTACACCGCGAATACGTTATTGAGGGATCAGTATCAGTCTATTTTCGGAATCTTACGATTTTCTAAAAACATTAGTTTCGTTTACTATGTACCTGTAGAAATACGCTACAGAACGTTAGTTAGGTCGTAGTGACCGATAAGGAGCTAAAAAGCGTTATACAATAGAAGCGTCTCTGCGCGCTCAGTGGGCAACCGGCATGGCGAGCGTCCAAAGCTCGCAGAACAGTAATCCGAAACCAAAAACCCCAAGAAAGTGAAGCTTTTGAAGAAGCTGAAGGAATAATGTATGAACCAAGCATAGCTGATTGAGGGTAAGAGGCTTTTTTTAAAAGTTTTATGTACATTTTTACAAGAGAAACTTTAAACGCGTTTTTCTCAAAACAATGTTTTTCGACCTTGTCGACATGATTTTGGAAAAAAAACGATTGCACCGATCAGGCTCAAATTTACAGGGATTATTCTATGCATGTATCTATTCGACCCCTACTAACGGTATAAATATTCATCAATATTTAAACCTATTTTTAAACAAATTAAGTTGTAAAAAAACAGTCGAAACAATCAAAAGTGCGCCATTTTGTTTTCTTTTTATCGGGGGTGAAAGTTTTTAGTAGGAGTCATAACTACAACTCCACTTTATAATAAAATACTCGACTTTCTGTTTTCAGATGCTCCAAATTTAAGATTTCATCTCGACAAGGTGAAAGCAGGGGTAACTTCAGGCAGCCAAATCACCAAGATACATTTTTTTTTAAATTAAATTCTTTTCTTGTACTTCGAAATTTCTATTTCGTAAATATTCGGAAGTGTCACTCCTGTCAGAATCGAGCTGATTTTTTTTTGTGTGGTTTCTTACAGTTAAAAAACATCATATTTAATATTATTATGGCAGCGCATCAACAAAAGCAATGTCGTTCTACACACCCTGCGATTCCACACACCCATCCGAGGTGCCCTCCGCCCACCCCAGTGTTCTGCACACCCTGCGATTCCACACACCCATCCGAGGTGCTCTGCGCCCACCCCTGTGTTCTGCGCACCCCACGATTCTACGCACCCATCCGAGGTGCCCTCCGCCCACCCCAGTGTTCTACGCACCCCACGATTCCACGATTCGTGGCCTCGATGCTAAAGTATAGAATTACCCTCTTGGTAATTGTTTTTGTTGATGCACTGCTATAATATAATTAAATATGATGTTTTTTACCTGTAAGAAACCACACAAAAAAAATCAGCTCGATTCTGACAGGTGTGACACTTCCGAATATTTACCTTCTATTTTTATGTATATAAAGATTAAAATATGGAGATAAATTTTAATATGAAAAAAAAAATCTTGAAATTATGTTCAAAAAAATTCTTGAAAATATCAGATGGAGACTGATGCCTTAACCAAGTTAAAATGTGGCAAACGCACAATTTAGTTCTCAGTAGCTGGTAGCAATGAGCTCAGATACGACCGCCACATCGTGATTGTGTATCTGTCAAACATACTTCGTGAATTCAGTTTTTGTGTTCACCGAAAATGAAAAAATGGAAAGGACAAACCTAAAGTAAAAAACAGCACAAACGCCGCTTAAAGCAAGTACAAAATGGAAAGCAGCGAAAAAAGTAGCTGAGCCGGAGAATGAATGCGCAATCGAGGAACGAAGCACAATTGAGTTGAAGGTTATGTCGAAACACATGCACTGCAGCTTCTGTCAAGAGGAATTACGTATGACAAATATTAAACATGAAGAACAGCACGGTTTGGCCTCAATATTTTCCGTACTCTGCCAAATATCCGTTAAGTTTGTTTCATTAGTAATAAACAAATTTTAATGATCATCTTCTTTGCGCACATCTTGTGTTGTGTCGCTCTTTCTTGTAATCATGGGGAACAAAAATAACAATAATGATAAAAAAATATTTAAATGCTCGTTATGAAATCGCGGCAAGAAATTTATAACGAGCAAGCAATTTTGTTTGTGTGTTCCTAATTGTGGCGCCTATTCAAAATAGCCGACTTGACAGCAACGTTGCCACATGTCGTAGAGCGCGCTTTATTGTTTAACCAATTAACGCCGAAGAATTGTGCTTTTTAAAATTATTTCCAAGCCAAGTTTTTTATATTAACAAAGGAGAATTTAAAAATAAAACTTGGGCTTCCCAGTCCTTTGGAGTGTGCTCTGTCAGAATCTGGGGTCGAAATTGCGTTTTCTTTCAATAATAATAATAAATATGGCCGCGGTGAGATAAAAAAACAGAGAAAACGGAATTTTTTTTTTCATGATTTTTTTTCTCATTGAAGACGCAGAAATATTTCATATTTGTTTCAACCATGAGTGCACAAAATGGTTGTAGTTTAACAGTATATTTTTTAAATTCGCCATTATCATCATTTTGACTTCAAAAATGGCAAAATTATATTTTCAATGCGACGAATAAAAAATGATGGCCGCAGAGGTTCAGGAATCTTCGATCTTTCTATATTTTACCTTGTTTTTTTGCACAGTTCATCACTCAACATCATTTCTAATACACCTTTATATTTCTGTCTATGTATATTTTTGTGTATGTATGTATTTTCTCAATAGTTAAACTTATATTTCCCCTTATTCTACTCTCAGCGTGACCCAGACGAAACGACATGGACGTGGTTGAATTTATTCCTCCTTTGGGGTGCTTGATTTGAGTGAGTCTCCTTACCGATCACTTTTCGGGGTGCTTGATTTGAGTGAGTCCCCTTGGAAATCCTGGATATTCCAGGATTTTCACTTTAAAGTCGCCATTTTGAAAGTCGAAATGAGGATGACGACGAATTAAAAAAATATTCTGTTAAACTACAACCTTTTATGCATTTATGATTGAAAAAAATATGAAATATTTCTGCGTCTTCAATGAGAAAAAAAATCATGAAAAAAATCGATTTTCCGTTTTTTTTATCTCACTGCTGCCATATTTATTATTATTATTGGAAAAAACTCAATTTCGACCCCAGATTCTGAAAGAGCACACTCGAAAGTACTGGGAAGCATAATTTCTATTTAAATATTCTCCTTTGTTAATATAAAAAACTTGGCTTGAAAATAATTTAAAAAATCTCAATTCTTCGGCGTTAATCGATTAAAGCAAATCGGTTAAAATGTTTTATTTCAAGAATATCTCGATATCGAGACAGGCGAAACGCTTCACTCTTCGTTGAAATGATTTATAAAAGTGTAAAGAATTTTTTCCGCCCATTTGTATTCAATTCTTAAAATTTTCATTGTGTTGCGTGAATCGTATTAGAGTTATCGTATAGCTACTACTATGTTGTCCGTGTATGAAAGCGTGTAACTTCAATAATTAATTTCACAACAATCATGCTGACGAATGATTTGAAGTTTTGTACAGAGTCGTAACATCTGTTCACAAATATTCTCAATAAATTTCGGCAAGTTCTTAAGATTACGCGATAGCTGAGCAACCTCCTTAACGCGCAACGATTAGTCCGCGAGGACAGCACTCACTCTGAACCGCACCAGTAGGGCTATGAATTCGGGATCCCGGATTTGCCAGTCACGCCAAGTCGTGTGAGATCGACAGCCCGAAAACAATGGAATCCGTAAAATTCGTGCGCAAATAAATCATTTGCAAATTTATAGTCTACCGTGAAATTACGGCAACAAATTTGCTATATTTGAATACCATTTACAGGTCATGCTCACGTGTCGAATGTTTTTTTACCAGTCAATCAATTCGAGTAAAAACTGCACTGGTGCCAATATTGTACAAAACGCGAAGAATTGAATCGCGTCATTTTATGCCCATGTAGATGATACATTATCGAAGAGGAAGGTGGGGCACAGTGTGTCACTTTTTTTCTAGCGAATTTTTACTCTTACCAAAGTAGTCTGATTAGAAAAAAAAGGTCATAACTGATTTTATAGACCCTTGGGCGTACAATAAAGCAAGCATATTTTTTTTGCAAAAAGATTAAAAATCCTGAAATAATGGAATCGAAACAATTTGCAGATTGGCTCATTGTGCCCGTCGGGTGGAGTACAATGTGTCAGATAGGTGGGTACAGTGCGTCAAAGTGCTGCGAAACGTAGGGTACAACGAGCCGGTTGAAACTCTTATATTTTCATAACATAATACCGATAATTTCACAACGGATATTATTTGCTAATAAAATTGGGAGTCGACTCATTGTGATCAATATCTCGATGACACATTGTGCCCCACAATATTTGACGTTTTCCGAGCAACCGATTTTTTTTTTCCGAGGCTCAATTTAATTTTGTATTTTTAATAATTCTTTGTGAGCTATACCCGGTGCGTTGGTCTAGTGGTTAGCGTGCTGGCCAGCGGATCGGGAGGTCGCAGGTTCGAATCCCAGTCGCGTCACTTTCGTCGTGAAATATTTTTCTTTGATATTTCTCGGCGAAAGACGACTAGTTCCGTGACTGGGAGGCGAACTTGGGACCGGCTGTATCGGTATAGGTTTTCTGCAGTTTCCCTGTGCCCATGGCAGGCATGTCATGGTGAATACGATACAGAGGGGGAAGTCGGCTGCGGCCGCGCAAGGTGGGGGGATTCGAGGTAGACGGGGGAATTTGTGGATGGGAGATAAACGGGGGAATTGTCGAATGGGGGAGATATAGAGGGGGGATGTGGAATGGGCGACAGAACGAAGTTGAGTTGGATGGGGCTCGTAAAAAGGGGAAGACCCTGTATGACTGGAACAAACCAATATAATTCTTTGTGAGCTGCTATTGACTTTCTTTTAGGCCGGTCAAAACTCAATATAAATCACGGTCCAACACAATAAATTTCGGATTTTATGAGTTAGAAAACTCCGAGAAATCGCATGTGGTTGACAGTTGCCCGTGACACATTGCGCATCTTCGGAGCGTCGTCACTTCTTTGTTTCCTCATCGGGAGTCGACTCAATGCGTCCCACAACTCGGTGACACATTGTACCCCACTAGTAAAATATTTGATTACTGATGTAAATAACTATTAATTAAACTACGAATGGAAAAACACAGGTCACTGAGGGCATCATAAATAATAAAACTCTCGATTACGACCGAAAACCCGAGCCGCTACAGAAAGTGTCTTTAAATTTTACGTTTTTCCGGCGAGCGAAATATTTTTTTTCGAAGTCTCAAATCAATTTTTAATTTTTAACAATTCTTTGTAAGCTACTATCGACTTTCTCTTAGGCCTGACGAAACCATATATAAATTGCGGTCCAACACATAAAATTTCGGAATTTACGAGCTACAAACCTCCGAGAAACCGCATGTGGCTCACAGGGCCCCGTGACACATTGTGCTCCACTCTCCCCTACTGCCATTTTTTCGCTATTAAAACGAGGATGATTTTTGCCATTCTCGCGGGAACATTCTCTCTTGACCTATTTTTTTAAACCTCTGACCTCTTTTGACATTCCCTGGCGTAATATTGAAATCTCCCTCCCATCGACGAAACTCATGCATCGAGCAGAGTTTCCATTAACGCCGGGTAAATATCTGTTTGGGTTTGTTTGGGTCGTCCGTCGATCGAAAAAACCGATGCATTGAACAAGCTTTTTATTAACACCAGGTATATATTTGGTTTTATTTTAACTTTACAATATCGTTATTGTTTCGTTCTTTGTTTTTCATCGCTTTTTTGTTCACCCTCTCTCTCTCTCTCTCTCTCTCTCTCTCTCTCTCTCTCTCTCTCATCCGTTCTTCTTCCTTTATATAGACCAAACAATTTCTCTTGTAGCAACTAACGTTGTCAGTAATAATCAATAATTCATCCCACATCTCTGCCTCTCTCTCTCGCTCTCGCATATCTTATACCATTTAATAAATTATTTACAATCTCACAAACAACAAACGGAGGAACCTAATTACATCATGTAGTTGTTCACACACTTCGCTATGTACAGGTACTACTTGGTTTTCCCGTATTCGTTTTTTTTGCTTCTCTTTGCTTTTTTCCATCCCCCTTTTCCATTTTTCTTCATTCTTTCTTTTTTACAGACACGTCACGCCCTTTCCCGCATGTTCCGTACGCGCTACGTGGAAAAATAAAATAAAAATTCAACAAACTGCCTAGTCTCGTCACCTAATCTCAGGAACTGCAACCTCTGATTTATGCCGCGTCACCTAAGTCTCTCTCTCTCTCTCTCTTATTCTCACTCGCTTTCTCGCGCTCGTTCTGCCTCTATCTTTCTCTTTCTCTAGGTGCTTGTCGTTGGCGGAGTCTCCTGAACGGCTGGGGTTTGCGAGGGCGCGGATGCTGAGTCACCTGAAATTATAATGATGACTAAAATGAAATACACTGCCACATTGTTTAAACTTATATTACTTTAATATTAGTATTATTGAATAAATGTGTACCATTGAAGTTTGCACAACGTAATATTCCGAGATGCATTTTAGGGAAAAATTTTACGAACAGAATTTGCATAGTTTTGAGGAACAAAAATTTTTCTGTTCGATGTTTTTTATTTGGTGGCAATTTCCAAGGTTAATTCAAGGTTAACTTCAAATTGGAACCAATAATTTTTATTCCAGAATCATTTTTCGCGTAACAAAATAAGTAACTTTCGTCTGAAGCTTTTTTCCGTTTGACTTAAATTTTTTAAAGATATTTTGAGTATTTAGGCAAATATTACCAAAACATTTCGTTAAATATCAAAGTTATCTGTAAAAATTGAATTCAAACAGAAAAAAGTTGCAGACAAAAGTGATATATTTTGTAGTGCAAACAATTATTCTGAAATGAAAAGTATTCCTTACCATTTGAAAAATTAATGTTGATCTTGAAATAACCTTGAAAATTGATACGAAATAGAAAATAACCAACACTATCATTTTTATTCCTCGAAACTATGAGACTTTTGTACGAAACATTTTTTTCTAAAATGCATCCCACACGAGATATTTCGTTGTGCTCGTAATTAATGTTGTAATAATACTCGTATTATCGAATTATTATTGTTATATAATCACATAATTTGTAGTCCGCTTTGTAGCAAAAAAAAAACAAATCGTACAGCTTTCTCGTTAAATTGACTAGACAATTAATTCATCGTTTCAGTGTAATCTCCAATTGCATAGTGCGAACATGGGCCCGAAATTACCTAAGAGAGCGGCTTCCAAGTCGCCGAGGATTTCCGTTTCCTTGGGATCGATGAGGTTGAAGCGTTGATTAAGGAGCGTGAGGTGGGCGAAGACACAATTGAGGTGAGCGTGAAGCCCCAATAGTGCCACCTCTCTGAAGTGGCAGTGGTAAATGTGTGCCACTACGTGGTACAGTAGCCGCAGGATCTTACGCACTATCGACTCGAACGAGCTCGGAAATTCGTTTGCTACGGGCCAATAAGCAATTACGACAACGACAACGATTAGACGATATTCATTATTGTGAAAACTGTATCATTAATTCAATATACATATATATATTTACATACATATTTTTGATTCAATAATTAATATGTAAAATTAACGATTAGATGAGATCTTTCATCACATTTAAAATGAACAAAATTTTTTAAGTGAAGACGTATTATAGTTACAGATTTTTTTCATAATCTTGAATTATAAATTCATTTAAGCGGAGCAGAAAAAAAAATGGAAAAACATAAATAACCGTTAATATCCTCGATGAATATTTAAATAAAGATTAAAAGACTATTTCCTTGGCATTTTGCACTTGAATTATGTTTTAAGGCAGTATTGTTGTGTCTACAGCGCTGTTTTGGTGGTGATTTTTAGGTGCAATAACTGTTACACTGTTCCTGTTTTCTGTTTGAATTTTTGAACACGTGGTTATCGATCCCTCAAGAATATGTACAAATTGTTTATTTTTTTACTTTTTTTTTGTGATGTACTTTTGTACGTTTGTTTACAACGGTGCGCGGAAAATGCCCCTCCAATTTTCGATCAGTGTTGTGGACGTTATATGGATGTGAAAAAAATTAACCAAACATATTCTGAATGCTTTTTCGCCTTTTTAGACAACAATACTGCTTTAAATATATATACATTTATATTCTATGGTAAAATTAAACTGAACTTTAAAAATCCAATAAAATCTTTCCACTTCACAGAACGAGAAAATTATATACATATGTATATGTGTACATAATTAATATACTATACATATGATGTATAATAATACATGACAATATAATGTTTAAAAACCTAAAATAGGTTTTAATATTGTAATATAAAACATAATGTTGTAACATACGTTCAAAACCCAATTAAAATACAAAAAGCCAACGAAATTGTCGTTTAATCTTAAATAAAAAAAAATTCTACAATATTAAATTTCGACAATATTAGGCTTGTGTGAAAATTTCAAAGAATCCTTCATCGCTTGAGGCAACTCAAATGAAAGAGGAAGGTCCAACATATGGTGCGGGAATCGCAGATTGAAGGTCAACTTATGAATATAACGATAGAATTGCTAGTAAAACTTTAAACGCGTTTTTCTCGGAACTATGTTTTTCAAAACGGTGTACATGAATTCTCGACATATAATGAACGAATTGACTTGAAATTTGCTACGCTTATTCAGTGTAATAGTAATTTAGACTTGACCGACGTTTTTCTTTTTAACATTTTTTTTCATTAGTTATTAACAATAATGATGTCATTTTCCCCCGAAAGATTAAAAAAAAAGAAAATTTTTGTTTTTGCATATTAAAACACGATAAAAAAGAAAAGGCTCGGTCAAATCTTTGCTAATATTATATATTGTAAGGGAAGAATCGTTTTTTTTTGTTTCCGATCAACCGGATGATCAAAATGAAATACACCGTTGACCTCTCAAGCTCAAAGATCCTTCACGAGATTTTTTATAATTTCTTTAACTATTCATCTTTTTTGTATGAAATTTGGTACACAACGTTCTTACAATTAGTGTACATACAAATAAATGTCCAAACGATTTTTCAATCATCTTACTTATTACTACAAAATGAATCTTTTTAAACAACCCTGATTTTGAGGTCGTCACAATAGCCTAACCCCTTAACGGTTGGGTAAATTGAGTATGTCGGAATACACAGCGATGCGACACATCGCGAGGTTGTCCGATGTGTCAAAATGGTGTTACGTGATTAAGGGCGTAAAAGGAAACGGTTGAGGGGCGTGGGCGGCGGGTCGTTATTCCACTCACCGTATTTTGTAGGAAATATAGTTTCGTCGCTAACGGTGCGCTGCGTAAATGTCATGACGTAGTCTATGTACTGTGGCGCAGCCACTCTCGTTTTCTTTCCCTTCTCGTCGAACCATAAATACGTTCTACACCCACCCGGCAAAAAGAGAGAGAAAAAAACAAAAAGATCGATAAGTAGTTTTAACACGCAGAAAGCAAACGATCGCGTGTTGGCGAATACTTTGGAAACAGAGGTGAAAATAAAAAAAGGGATTTTTTTTTGTAGCGCGAAAAATCGAGGCGTTTTCGAGAATTATTTGGATCCAGTGGTGGATTGGGACTCTGTGTGGGCGAATATACGGAGGGTACAAAAATGGGGATTTATAAATGTTTCATTTCCTTATTCGTATTATGACACATTTTTTTTTGGCAGATGAATATTCTTAACCTTCAAATAGGTATTATTAAAGAATGGTCGAGGAAATAAAAAAAATACGTCAAAATGAATTGAAGTAACACAAAAATATTAATATTAATACTGCATCATTGAAATGCAGCGAAATTTTTTAAAAATATTTTCGATTTCCTTATTTATAGTATTAGACCATTTTTTCTCGCAGATTGTTAGTGTAGATCTCCAAATAAGTATTTCAGAAAATAGTGAAAGAATTTTTTTCGTAAAAATCTGCCAAAATAAAATGACACAATTAAAAAATATGAATATTAACATTGCATTATTGTTAACCCAGAATTATTTTTCGCAGATTAAGGGAGGAAATACATGTAGCGGCATAAAAAAATCTATTTTCTTTTTTTACGTCAATTGTTACTTAACAATTTCAAGAATACGGTGGAGTCAAGTAATTAACCAGTGAGTCACTGAAATTACTGAGTTTTTGTAGTTTGAAACTTTAAATACGTTTTTTTCAAAACTATATTTTTTAAGTTTGTGGGAAAGATAACTTTAAAATGAGTTGACTGATCTTATGAAAATTGTACACACAACTCAATAATAATATTACCTTGAACTTATACCTACTTTTTTATGAAAATCACTTTTAAAAAGTATTTTTTTATTGCAAAAAAGAACGAAAATTATGTGTAAAATTTTAATTTTTTCCTAAAGTGTCACTTTATTAAATGTTCAACTTTTTAAATGGTTCTTAGGTATAAATTCAGCATTTGGATCTTAAAATCAAGTAGATCAATATTGAAGTCGTTGGAATTCTCACCAACTGCCGGCTAAACCTTCCTGCAAGACCACGCCAAAACATCGCCATCTTACAATATCTTTTAATGAAAAAAAATGTTTAAGCAGTTTAATTATGTAATAAATTGTACCTGAAGTTTCATAAATATAAACCGTTTTTCTTCTTTCCAAAAAAATAATATCAAAAGCGACTATTTTTTTCGTCGCCCACATGCATTTCCCCTCTCAATCTTGTGGATCTCCAAATGAGGCTCTAAAAAAAGATGGTCGAGAATTGTTTTTCAAATAAACCCAAAAAAATCCGGCCTATTGTATAATTATTGTACTGCGCATGCGCTACCTTAAGCCAGGACCCGTCATATCCGGACATCCCGTCGAGGTACAAAACTCCGATATAGTGCCGTAGAAGAGATTGATGTGATCGAAGAGTGCGAGCGTGTGGGAGGCCAGCCACTCGTTGTAGTCGAGGCCCGGTGGTAGATCGACGAGCATTCTCAGGTCGAGCTCCGGCAGCTGTCGCTCGAGTGCCGCCTCCTCAAGATACAATTTTGGGTCTTCGGTTGTGCCGGCATCCTTTTCCTTTCGTCGGGCTTTTCTGCAATTATACCCAACACGGGCCAAACAAGACAAAAATATCATATACGAATGGTTCTCATATTGCGTGCGAAGAGAGCTTTTGATTTTCCAGAAGCGCGAGTTGTGCCGATCGCTAAGGGGATTTTTTTGCACTAAAGCGTTCACTCGTCTTTGAGGAGGTAACGGCGGCTGACGGCAGCCAAGAGTGAACGTAAAGTCGGATGAATTAAGGTGGTATGACAGCACGTACTTCTGGATTGTCACTGGCTTTTATTCCTTTTCCATAAGCAATGTTTCGACGGTACCTCCTCAATAACATCGTACAACCCTTGTCCCATCGCTGAATGCATATACAGTCTTGCTCAAAAGTATTAGGCACCCTGTAAATTTTCTATCCGGGAAAAAAATTGAATATCTCGGCGAAAGAAAAAAAATTGTAAGCCAATTTACCAAATAGGGTTTTAAAGCGGGCAAGGCCAACTTTATTGAGCTCCTTTATTTCTATTTTTGCGATTTTTTTTAGTACCCGGTACGTCATTTTGAACATGTTAGTTTTTTACGATTTTCGCACTTTACAAAATCGCTTACTGGACTTTGAAAAAAAATAATCTCACCATTTAATGATAAGACCATTGTAAAGGAGACCGTTAGCTTTAGTTTCGTTTAAAAAAAATAGTTTTTGCGATATGTTTTCGCAGAGCTATCAAGTTTTTTCTTGAAAAAAACGGTACTTTTCCGATAAACGAAAAGCGGCGTAATTTGAAAACTACGAGGTTCGAAATATTTAGTCTAAGGAGTAAAAAGTTGTATTTTGTTATTCTTATGTCACTAAATTTTTCTTAAATTTTTTTCCCAAAATTTCTTTGCATCGCTATTTTTGGTTGATAGTCGACGATTTGATTCGTATCGACTACCATTTGATTCGTACGACGTACAAATTCAATTATGTACCTTTTCTCCTCTTCACATTTTCATAAAAATATCTTTGTTTCCAAGTAACGGTAATAAAATAATGAGACAAATCGTCGACTATCAACCAAAAATAGCGATACAAAAAAATTTTGGAAAAAAATCTTAAAAAAATTTAGTTACTGCAAAATGACAAAATACAACTCCTCCTTTTACTCCTAAGACAAAATATTTCAAACCGCATAGTTTTCAAGTTACACCGCACGATACCGCTTTTTCGGAAAACTGCCGTTTTTTTTCAAGAAAAAACTAGATAACTTTGCGAAAAAGAATCGAAAAAACTTTTTTGAAACCCGAAACTAAAACTAACGGTGTCCTTTTCGAAGATCTTATCACGAACTAGTGAGATTACTTTCCGCACGCGATTTTGCAAAGTGCGAAAATCGTGAAAAACTGGTATGTTCAAAATGACGTACCGGGTACAAAAAAGCAAAATGAAGCTGGCTTTGTCCGCTTTAAAATCCCGTTTGGTAAATTGGCTTACGATTTCTTTTCGCCGAGACATTCAATTATTTCTCCGGATAGAAAACTTATAGGGTGCCTAATACTTTTGTGCAAGGCTGTATGTATATATATGTAATCTTTTTTAGATTCTTGTGTGTAGGAGGCTGGTAGACACATAGACGAGCGAATTGACCGTCAGGGATAAGCGAGTCGCTATCAATAAATAATGACATTACAGATGAATATGGCGCCGGAATTTGCATCGTTGTAACGCAACGAAATTTTAATTCGTTAAAATATTTTTTCTTTTTTCTTCATTTTTACTATTATGCACAGTATTCTTAGTTTTTTTGCGTATTTAAAATTTTTCGTATGGACTCATTTTGGATTTGTGTGGGCTTGGTTTGCGGATATAGGTTTGTTCGGTTGGGTTTGAGTTTAAGATATAGATTGGGTTTTTGTTTAGCGTTTTTTTTCGAGTTTAATTTACAGTTGTTTCGGGTTTCTTTTCAAGTTTTATTTGCAGGTAAAGATTGTTCCGGTTAGTTTAGGTTTGTTTCGGGTCCAATTTGCAGGCGTAAGTTTTTTAGGTTTGTTTTGAACTGGTTTAGGTTTGTTTGGGGCAGATATACGTTCTTTGAGTTTGATTTGCATATATAGATAATTTGGTAGAGTTTGTTTGTGTTTGTTTCATATTTGATTGGCAGACGTAGATCGATTGATTGGGTTTGTTTGGGTTCATTTAGGGCTCGTTTAATTGGACCCTGAAGCACCGTTCGAGTGATTTTCGTGGTGACCAAATATGTTAAGAAATAATAATTTCCATTGCATTCCGACGATATTCGTGACCATTTTTTCTTTAAACAAAAAAAACTCACTGCCAATTCTTTTGTATCTTAATTTATCTTTTTTTCATTATAAGTGACAGCGTACTGAGAAAAACAAACAAAGAAAAACTTAACCGAGCTTTTCTTCCATTCCAATAATTTCGAATGAAACGCTCGAGAGTCGAAAATAATGTGAAAGGCGCTCGATCAAAATCAAACGAATTTTCTGAGTGTCCTTGAGCCAGATTTTAGACTTCCTTTTTTCCCCTCAGCTTTTCAATTTCACCATCGGTCGGATTCGCTCGAAGGAAGTGACGCGCAGCGAGAGAAACTACGATCTAACGGGGGTAATCCACCACCACCATCACCACCACCACCATCGAGGGCTTTCCCCCTACCAAACGAGCACGCAATGTAAAACTCCGCTAATTAGAAAAAAAGCTAAGTAAAAACGAAAAAGAAGACGCTGGAAATTCTATTGGAGCGTGAAAAGCGAGCAGCTGACAAGCAACGGTTATTCCCTGTGAGCCGAAGTTTCTCTTCCATCCCCCTCCCGCCCTCGATTCGCTTCCATACATATTTTTCATTCTACGAAATAAAATCGGGCACCGATTTTCGGAGGGTCCTCGGCCTAGATCCATTGAAATAGTACACCGCAACGAAAAGAGAAGACAAACGATATATCTCTCTATTTGCGTATGCGGTACTTCGGAATTGTGATTACATTTAAAAAGGAATTCGTACGATTCTTCGTTTTTTTTTCGCACGGAGTTTCCTTTTTCGCATTTTTTTAACGAAAACGAACTTTTTTTTTTACAAACAACAAGTCCCTTCGATACTATGCCTTGAATAAAATAAAACAGTGTATGTGTGAATATATATACAGCATTAGGCACTTATTTACAATTGTATTACATATAAATGTGTAACCTTTTTTTATATCATACATTTATTGTATTTCATGTATAGTGTAGTCGGTATTGATTAATTAATTTATAATAATACAATATAAAAGCTTATAAATAATAGCATATGAAATTATATTATTTTCAAAATATAACTGCATTGATGACGAATATAAACATATAATTCATATACTTTATATTATACATATAAGTGTATAAATTTGTATACGTTATTTGTATGCACGTATAAGTATATAATATGTTACGTAATCACAAATAGGTAGTGAATTTTTTAAAAAAATCGCCCGTTTTTTTTTCAAATGCTCATAACTTTCTGAAAAATGGACCGATGAAGATCTTTTTTTTTTAATACTTCGTTTTGAAATGTTGTTATAAAAAATATTTGAAAAATATTTAGTCATCTTCGACATGATTTTTTAGTTTAAAAAAAAAACGCGATTTTTTCAAAGACCACCACTATTGATTTTCCATTCTCTTTGTAAAAAAAGTATGATAAATTTAGCATTTTTTACCGTCAGACCCATCGTGGTAAGATTTTTCTTTCTATTTTTTTTCTAAATTGAAAAATTTTTATTCTTAATTTTTTCCACATATAGCGGTTTCCTATGGTGCAGTAATGTCCATTAATACATTCTATGGTTTTCCAAAAAAATGCAGTGTACTATTTCAAGTGATTCAAGAGATTACAAATTATGTAAATTATTCAAACGTCACAGAAATGAATAAATTCATCATTAATTAGTATTTTTTTTTAATGTTTTTTCCTAAGGTACACGCTGTTTTTGCGTTTGTTACCTATTTTTTCCTCCACTGTGACTGTTTCTTTCCTCCTTTTCCACAATCCTTTTTCTTCACCTCCCCCCCCCCCCCCCCCGCTCCTTGCGGCCGCAGCCGACTTCCCCCTCTGTATCATATTCATCATGACATTTCTGTTATGGGTATAGGGAAACTGCGGAAAACATATACCAATACAGCCGGTCATCAAGTTCGCCCCCCAGTCGTGGAACTCCTCTTATTTCGCCGCGAAATGCCGAAGAAAAACATTTCACGACGAAATGTACGCGACTGGGATTCGAACCCGGGACCTCCCGGTCCACAGGTTCAGTGGCAAGCACGCTAACCACTAGACCATTGCACCGGTTCATCATTAATTAGTATTTAACAATTAATTGAATAACTCTTTATTTCATTCCCCATTAAATAAACCTTTAAAAATAATTTAACATGTACCGGTGCAATGGTCTAGTGGTTAGCGTGATTGCCACTAAACGTGCGGACCGGGAGGTCCCGGGTTCAAATCCCAGTCGCGTACATTTCGTCGTGAAATGTTTTTCTTCGGCATTTCGCGGCGAAATAAGACTAGTGCCACGACTGGGGGGCGAACTTGATGACCGGCTGTATTGGTATAGGTTTTCCGCAGTTTCCCTATACCCATTACAGAAATGTCATGATGAATATGATACAGAGAAGGAAGTCGGCTGCGGCCGCAAGGAGGGGGGGAAAAGGTGAAGAAAAAGGAGTGTGGAAAAGGAGGACAGAAAAAATCACAGTGGAGGAAAAAATAGATAACAAACGCGAACAGCGTGTACCTTAGGAAAAAACATAAAAAAAATAATAATCTAACATGCTTGGAAAACTTTTGAAGTGAGTTAACATTATATACAAAGTATTGAGTATGTTAGAATGAACCATTTAAATTATTATATCATCATGGAAAACAGCTATATTTGGAAAAAATTAAGAATAAAAATTTTTCAATTTAGAAAAAAAAATAGAAAGAAAACTCTCACCATGATGAGTCTGGGGGAAAAATGCTAAATTTATTGTATTATTTTTTTATAAAAAAAAATCAAAAATCAAAAGTGGCGTTTTTTAAAAAAATCGCATTTAAAAAAAAACTAAAAAATCATGTCGAAGATGACTTTGAATATTTTTCAAATATTTTTTTTCATAAAGCACATTTCAAAACGAAGAATTAAAAAAAAGATCTTAATCGGTCCATTTTGCAGAAAGTTATGAGCATTTGAAAACAAAACGGGCAATTTTTTCAAAAATTCACTACATATTTGTGATGATGTTTAAAAAATTGAAAAAAATCAGACAATCGTTTTAAGATGAAAACAATAACATATTAGAGTTTCAGCCAAATCGAAAGGGGTCGGGCCGGAAAGTGGTCGATTTGCTCGTGGAATGTCCGATATATGTACACATTTATAGTAAATATCAATATGTATATAGATATTAGGTGTACAAGTAAGTTCTCGGCCTGAGAATAAACTATTCAACAGCTGTATTGAATATTAGTAAACTATTCAACCTAGTAGACTATTTTCCAGACCAACAGCTTAACATAACCTCAAAATATACATCGTGAGCATAGTGAGCAAAATGAGTGGCAATAACGCGCATATTAGGGACGTATGGTTTTCGCGTTCAAATTGAAAAAAAAAAAAAAACTTCCGATACTAAGGAGATGATTTGTCAGGCATTAGGGGAATATGCCGTATCCATCAGTACCGTAAAGAAGTGTTTTCAAGGGTTCCGAAATGAAAATTTCGACCTCCGAAATGGCGAGAGAGCAGGACGACCAAAAAAATTTGAAGATGAGGATTTGAAGCAATCGCTTAACGAAGATCGTCGGCAAACGCATTCGGAGCTTGATACTACATTAGGAATCAATCAACAAGACATTTCCAGTCGTTTAACAAAGCTCGGCAAGATTTAAAAGGAGGGCCGCTGAGTTCCGCACGTGCTTTCAGAAAGCAACAAAGCGAAGACGATGCGACACAGCTTCGTCTCTGTTGTCTCGGTTCAAAATGAAAGGCTTTTTGCACGAAATAGTGATTGGCGATGAGAACTGGATGCTGTATATCAATCCAAAAAAACTTAAATCGTGGGTTAACTCGAGTGAACCATCCAGATCGGGCGCTCAATCCAAACTGCAGCGTTTAAGTGACGAAATTGTGCGCTAGCGATCTGACACAGGCAAAGGACCTAGGCCGGCCTTATTGCTGCATGACAATACAATGCCGGACCAAAGACAGCAAAAACGTCCAGAGACGCTTTAGATCCGTTGGGCTGGTTAGTTTTGCCACACCCGGCGTATTCACGAGACTTGGCTCCATCAGATTTTTACTTGTTCCGATCGCTCCAGCAAAATTTGGCTGACAACCACTTCAAATCATTCGATGAAGTGACAAATTCCATTACCGATGTTATCCACTCAAAACCACCATCTTTTCAACGCCAAGGAATTCGCAATCTGCCTGACAAGTAGGGGAAATGTGTAGAAGCAAACGGCGATTACTTTCCCGAATAAAATGTGCCTTGATTTGCAGTAAATAAATCATTATTTTCATGAAAAAAGGCTGAGAACTTATTTGTACACCTAATATATACATTTTCTTTATTTATTTAATTATGCAAACGTGTTTATCTATATAGATTCACGAACGACTAAAATTCCTCAGGGAAGTACACATAAAAAAACGTCTCAATCAATCCTATTTCTTTCTATAATTATTTTGTCGCTCGCTCGATAAGTGATTTGTGCATAATTTTCGAAGATGATCGTCGTATTGGGGATTTCGACGGATGCGATGAAAATTTCAAAAAAAAAAGAAGGGGAAAAGGCACGTCTCGAATAAACCAGAAACAGTCAAGCACGGAAAATGATTTCGATCCGCTTGGAAATTCTCACACGTGGCAGCATCGAATGGCAAAACTTTGAATGGAGAATAAAATGAAGAGAAAAAAGAAATGGGAGGAAAAAAGGTATAAAAATTAGAAGAAAAAAAAAAAATACGTGGAGTATTCGGAGGCTCGAACGCAGTGAAAGCCTTGAATGAAAATTGTCGGACAACCGCAAATACTCGCTTACGTAAAAGGGTGCGTGGTGTGTGTGTGTGTGTTAGTCTGTGTGAGAGAGAGAGCGAGGGAGAGAGAGAGAGAGAGACAGAGAGAGAGAGAGAGAGAGAGAGAGAGGACATCGGGTGGCATAATCGACGTGCGGCTGGCTCGTGTCTGCTAAGCAATTATTCTTTCTCTTTCCCTCTTTATATATATATATATATATATATATATATATATATATAGCTCTCAACCCTCTCGCAGTCAATTTATTTTCCCCTTTTTCTTTCCTGCTTATTTGGCCATCATAACTGGACAACAATCATATAGCCCTATACGAGCCGCGCAGAGAGAACTCGACAGAAGAAGACAGAGACAAGATGTATCAGGTTTGCCAGAGGGAAACGCGTGGCGCGTTCGCGATTAAAAATTTCCAGTCGACGGCCTCTCTTCGCGATGAAGCGTAAAACGCGTAGATCCGCGTGAGTCGAGAAAAACGCGGCCCTTTTTTTCGAACTCGTCTCTCCACAAATCGAACCTCCACATGTATGCCAAATTGTCGAAGGAGAAAAGAGGCGAGAGGGAACTAACGACGTACGAATTCAACGGTAAAGATTAATCGAAGAAAAAAGATAATATATATACCCGCATATATCATGTGCTCGTTATCGCTCACCTTCCGGTTGCGGTGACTTCCGGCCACCGCGCGCAATCGTCTTTACTCGCGCTCGCGTCAACACGGCCTCGAAGTAACGAGCGCTAAATAAAGAATAACGAAAACAACGAGAAATAAAAAAAACAAAGAATCGGAAACGATATAATCGCGCTCGAAATTTTTGCGGTTTTTTTCGTCGTTTTTCCCCCCTCTTCTCTTTTGAAGCCAAAAGCCAAAGTAAAAAGACATCTTTTGAAGCCAAGTAAAAAGACATATGCGAATGCAACGCAAATGCGTGCAAGTATAATTTGGGTGGAAATTTCGTGATCTTTGCAGGAGATTATTACAAAAGCGGATTGCGCGAAAACTACGTATAAGAAATAACTGGGCTAACCAAAGATTAAAAGAAAAATTAGAGTATTTAGGGGGAAGAGAAAGATATAGAGGGGGGGAGGACCAGAGAGAGAGAGAGAGAGAGACAGAGATTTCTTCTTCGTTAATTTTTTTGTTTTCAATGTCGAGTGAAATCTCCGCAAGGCTGAGGATAACATTTCGCGACGCGCAATACCTCCAGTGAGCTCCACTCGCGTGCCTACAATTTTGGTTCCGCCCACGCGACATTTTTCGAGCCTTTTCTTAATTAGTTTGCGAGTTTAACCTTCGAAATGAAGAGACACGGGTGGGTAATTGAATTTGTACACGATATGAAGAGGCTCACACCGCATTATGTATATATAAACAGTGTCTCAAAATGGCCTGACATTTTTAATTGTGTGCCATTTTTTTTGTGGCGAACATAGAGTACTAATGTTTGATAACTGGCATCAGGAAGTATTGAGGTTTAGTCATTACGAATTACACGATCGAGCAACGCATAGAAACCCAAACAAACAATGGAGTTATTGCAGAGACGAAGTTTCATGGTCGTGTTATCTCGTGCCACGGCGATGTAAATTGGCCACCAAGATCGTGCGATTAGACGCCATTGGATTTATTCCTTTGGGGTTTTCTGAAAGGAAAAGTGTACGCCAATGATCCACATACCGTTGCGGAGCTGAAGGAAGCAATTTGCCGCACCATTCATGAAATTAGTCCGCAATTATGCCAAAATATTATTGAAAATTTCGTCAAAAGAGTGAACGTTTGCAAACAGGGACGAGGCGGCCATTTATCGGATATTGTGTTTCACACATGACCTCCATGTTTGTACCTTATATTAAAATAAAAATATTCGTTCTTTTCAAATAAATAATACGTGATATTAATAAATTAAAATTTCAGGTCATTTTGAGACACCCTTTATTTATGTGTGAGTGAGATTTTGAAGAATCGTAAGCAATGGATTTTTACGATATTATTATCGAAAATAAAAGAGAAAGAGAGAGAACTCGGAGCGAGCTAGGGACAGAAAGACAGGAGAGAGAGAGAAGACGGGCGAACAAGAAAAGGCGAGCAAAGGGGTGTCTACGTGGATAGAGAAGCTGAATGTTGGGCGCCCACGTGGTTATGTACATCGAATAACATTGAAATATAGAGTAATAATTCCATCGATATTACAAAACTGTTACTTTGACCGGCGCGTCGACTGACGCACTTCCGGTTAGACGCATCCTTCAAAGACGTAGACTATGTCGTTGAATATTAGCAGTACAGAAAAAAAAGGAACAAGAGTCTATATGCGAGACGTAGAAGTGAATAAAAATGATATCCACCACTCAATTTCTACCCTTACACATCATTCTCTAAATAAAAACCACGCAAAACTTATCACGGTACCCATAATAATAATAATAGAAATAAAACGCATAACAATAATAAAATAAAATAATTATACGACACCAACAACCGTCGTCACGATAAATAATACAACTCTAATTTAAAGGTCGCGTGTCGTTCTGTATTCTCGGTCAGCGTTATAATTACGAATAAATTATATTTCCTATCCGTTGTGACCATGAAGTACGCAGGGCAGTGTGCCAATAATGTGGAAGAAAGTCCGCAGTGTGCACTTACATGAGACCAAATTGAATTGAAATTTATTTCTAGATGAATCATTAAATTACGATGGAACGGAAAATAACAATAATAATCATTTCCAACTCCGAATAATAATAGTAATATTGCCAGAGTCCAGATAATAATAATAATAATTTTCCAGCTCCAAGCAACTCCACACTGCCTGACGGAATTGTTTGGAACAATAAAATCTGATCAGAATAACAGTATCGGCGAGAAGATTGAGCAAAAACATAAACAATTATTTGCGCGGAATAATAAGTTGCTGCATGGAATAATGAATGAATCGCGAATATCGATGAGGCAACGGGGGGTTCTGCGACAGTTCAGAAAAGATAATGTTATTGATTTTATTTTTTTGCCTTAAATACGTATGGGATTCTTTTATCTGCTGAGAGATAAAACGGGCGATCGCTTTTCAATCGGATTTGAAAGAGCTCGAAAGAACTTTTTTCGAACCAATTATTTTCGCAAAACGAACACTGTCGCCTATCACGATGAATTTTTATCGGATCGGTTTCGTATCAAAATGCGATCGTTATCACCGAACAATGCCCAATTTGAAATTATTTCGCAGCTAAATGGAAATATTACGAGTCTTGTTACGATCGCGTTCATCTCGCATTTTTTTTCGTATTGAAAAGGAAAAACGTGAGTTTGTTTGGGATCGCGTTCATCTCGCATTTTTTTTTTCGTATTGAAAAGGAAAAACGTGCGGACGGGGAAGATTTCTTTTACGACGCGCAATCGTTGATAAATTCGAAAGGAAATGGTGACTTACAATCTTCGTAAACAACGGGAGCGAATTATTACCCCACCCCCTCCCGACCGTTAATTTTTCGAGATAAATTAGTTTTAGGTGCACGCACTTTTTGCCCTCGTGCACGCAACGTACAGGTGAACACAAGTGTATATGTACATACATATATGACATGAGTGTATACTTCAATAAAAAAATTACATCACATCAAGAATGCGCGATACAATGCAAAGCTTTGTACATTTTTTTTTAATTGCACCACGTTCCATTCGCACCCTGCTTTTGCACATTCTCACTACAAAGCGTGTATAGCGCGCGCGCGCGTGTGTGTGTGTGTATGCGTGTGCCCTTATCTTTTGGTCACGGCCGACGCTCGTACAGTAGGAACTCGATTCAGCGTTGGGTACTGGATGACGTTAATGTTTGCAGCGTTGGAATGCAACTAAAATGAATTATTTTCAATTATTCTAATTTTTCTGCTGTTTTAGACTGTGAAATGTCTTTACGTATTATTGTTATAGATTTACAACCTCAATTTGCCAAAAAAAGGCTTACCATGGTAATAAAAGTAAGGAAATGAAGGGAAAAAATCGTTGCATTACAACGTCATGTCACTGGTACGTGGTTCGCGCGGCGGTTAACATACGCGGTACAGCGGGGGTCGAGGCTGCGTGCGCAGATAGCGGAGAGGCCAGCGCCGTCTCTACTGGCGCAGTGCTTCCCCCACCTCAGTATGCAGCCCGTGGGAGGTAGGCCGCCCGACCAGTACCCCCCTACCCAACTAGGGCGGTGCATGCCCAACCGCAAGCTCGCAATAATCGAGGTCCTACCGTATCCGCCGTGGCAGCAACGTCGCAACGACATCATTACGTGTTCCCCGTGCAGAAACTTGTTGGGGAATCCCCAGATTCTATCAAATCCCTGAAGGGATTTGATAGGGATGCCCATGCATATGGAGTCCACATTGAAATCCAAGTGGATTCCGCGCTATTTCCCGATTCACGCCGTATGAGATATTTTTTATTTGACATTTTCAACCGCTATTTGTTGGATCTCCCAAAAACAAATATCCTTCCGTAATCCTGTGCACAAATTTGTTGGTCAGTCCCAAGATGCAACCAGATCTGTATAGAGATTTGTTACGGACACCGCATGTAGGGAGTTTTCATTGGGATCTAATTAGATTCTGCACTGTTCTCCATTGAACGTCCCGAGAAAAAACTCAGCTTGTTGAAACATAACCTGCACGCTTCGCGTGTGTTGATATTGTGTCAAAATAAAGTAAAATAAATAACAATTGACAATTACAGTGGATTTTCAATTATGTGATTCAAATCGATTATTAAGATATACTTTTTTAAGGTATTACTGGATGGATGTTAAAAATCCGCCAAAATTCTTGAAACCTTGAGGAACGATAGTTCTTGATAGAATACATGAATTATTTTAGAATTTTTCACTAAATAATTTAGTACTTATAAACATATGAATGTAACACGGTCGCTTATGGGAAAACAGCGTCTGCAGACGTTAATGGTTGCAAAACGAATGGAACTAAAACGCCGTAAATTCTGAAAATATTATGTCATCATAATTTAGAATCAAGCGATTGATTATGCTAAGTTTCAAATAAATCGACTGAGTAAATATCGAGAAATTGATTAAAGTAATGAGAAGTATCGCCTTTTTTAACGATAAATTAATAGCAATCATTGGAAAACTCAATATATATTGAGTTTTTTGGGCAATAATTGATAATAAGATGATTGGAACGTATTCATTGAATTTAAAAATTCATACATTTTTTGCCGGTCAGTTGAAACAGATGTACAGTCACTGACAAAACCTCAGTCAAACACACGCCAATATCTTCGAATTTGATTTCAATTATTATTAAAAGTGGAAAATTAACGTTTCTAAGTGTTAATTAATTATTAAATTAGCTATTTGTAAGGCTAAACATGTACGACATGATCGTGACTTGTAAAATCCACGGTTCGCGTGTTTTGGATTAAGCTTTGCCCGACGATCCATCCAGTAATATCTTAAGCGATTTATACTTCTTTAAGACAAGATTTCTATTTTTTTAAGATCCACTTTTTTGTTTATCTATATATTTTGTTTCGAAAATTTAGCGTAGAGAATGCGATGAGATCAATCAATAATCGTATCGGATTCTGTTCGATAATTTGGGAATCCCTTAGAATTCGAACTGGATTCGTACATTGGATTCAAATGGGAAATATCGTTGAGAATCCAACGTACGAGCGTGACGTTTTAGCATAGGGACAAGTATGGGAATCCAATTAGATCGCTACGACAATTTCTGCACGGGTATCGTCGTGTCGCTGCTCTCTCACACAAATTGATCACAATTTAATCCGTTTCTTCCATTCTTTTTCCATATTTTCGTTACGTTTTGTTTTTTTTTCTTTTACTTGTTCTCGCTATTGCCGTTGTTATTATTTTCTCTCATGACTTTGTTCGTTTGTTATTTTTGTCTATTCTTCTATTTCTTGTGTTCTACGTTTGGTAAACTCACGCGACCAATTCCCCGAAGAAGCGTATCTTCCTGTGACAGGTATCGAGCAACGAGAGTCTCGATGAAGCCGAGCCACCGGAAGAATTGCCGCTCGTTGACGAGTGATGAACAGGCGTCGTAGGTGCCGAGGCCGTCGTCGCCGAGGTCGTCGAAGAGGAGGAATCGTGCAACATAGCGGCGACAGCCCCTCTTGCCGGTGATCGCAACATGGCCGTCAAGCTCGTAGCTGCCGTGACTGCCCCGAGGACGGTGCTTTTGCTGCTGCTCCTGTTGTTATTGTTGCTGTTTGTGCTCAACGTGGTGGTGACCGCGTTGCCGATCAGGTTGCCTGTATGGTCGCACGTCGTTGAGTTGCTACTCGTTGTCTTCGTCGTCGTCGTCGTCGATGCGGCCTCCGACGATTCTTCGGCCGCTCGGCCGACGACGATTTTATCACGGACACTCGGTATGCACCAAATGTTGCAGGCTTGTCATCGAACCATTTGTCCCAAAAAATCGAAACGACCGTCGGCGGGAGGGGTAGTGGAGAGGGCCGAGTCTATGACGAGTGTATTCCCCTCCCGAAAAAAATAATCCAACACGCACGCGCACTGAAGAGATAATTAATTAGGAATAGCCGATCGTTCCCACGTGCTCCGTTTCACTTTCGCCATCTTGTCCATTACTTGATTCGGTTTATTGTGGCCGGGATCGTTAATGCGTGTAGGCGAATCGTGGTCTATATGTATATATATATATATATGTATATATCGACCTAACGTAATTCGAATTACGTTAGGTCGATTTACGCGGTGACAGATTTTTTCATTTAGCAACAGTGCCGCCCGCTAAACTTGTGTTTTTTGTAGTCCTTGATCTCAATTAAACAAAATTTATGTTTTTATATGCAAAGGTGTACGACATAAACGATTTTCATCGGGCACACCTATAACGTAATTTCAGGGTACGACTGTGTGCGCATATGTATGTGTGTGGGTGTGTGTGTGTAGGCGTACATACATACATACATACATACATACATACATATATATATATATATATATATCTGTGTGCGTGTGTGCGCGTATATGTATGTATATCATTGTTATTTCACACGGACGAAAAATTGATCAATGTTTCACTTCAGAGATGGGTAAACCGATTGTGCGTTATCATTTTTTTTTCTCGATTTTAATCCGGTTCGCAATACACCACCACCAATTTATTCTTCATACACATAGTGATGAATTTTCATCGTTTGGTAAACATTTGTAAAAATTTATCGTCTTATCCAAATCGTTGGCAAAATATTTTTAACTTTTTCTGTCGAATAATTTCATCGCCCCCGTCAAAATTCTTAATAATAATACCGATAATAATACCAAAAATATTATAATAATAATTATTACTATGAATTGTTATGAGTATTACGATCGATCGTAATTATTGTGATTTTTCTTACTATCATCGAAAAAAGTCACTTTCTTTACCTGTTTGTCCCTGATTAAAGCACTGCTCCTACATTTGCCTCGTGTACGTGATAAAAAAAAAACTTACAGGTTGAAGCTTTGCGTAAGCACCATAAGGTAACGATATAATTCATCGTCAATTCGGTTTAACGGTGAATTCGAATAACAGCGATATTGTTTTTATCCGATGGACACCTCCGGCACTGCGAAAACTACCGATTAGTATGTCTGATCACCCGACTATCGAAATTATTGTAAGTTTCTGTCGCGGTGTATGCCAATACTATCAATTATGTTCTCTCGATCGGAGAGTCACTGGCGTCGGCTCTCGGGGGAGCGCGACTGCTACGAGCGCCCGCGTTGCTCGCTTTATGCGTATCAGATTTTATATAGGTCGCTCGGACGAGTTCGCAAGCACCTTAATTGGATCTTCATATTCGAATGTGTACTTGTGGGTACCTACGTGTAGACGGGGGTGGGGTAACGATTCTTATGTTGGTGTATTCGCGACAGTTTGGCAAATAACTTATATATAGGGTGATACGAGAGTCAAACAAGAGATTGACACGGTTGATAGTTCGTGAAATTCGAAGGAGAAAAGTCCTTACGTGTTTTTCTCGCTGACTCGGCGTTTATTAGATATCACTTGATCAACGTGACAGCCTATCCGCTGCGAGTAGGGCGGAGCGACTGTACGCTCGAGCCGATCCGCGCTACTCCTCCACTCCGCGCTCGCCCGTTACACTCCCATTTGCGTCAACGCCGCAGCGGATTGACTATCGCTTCATCGGCTGTTATTTACGCAACGGTATGTCGGAGAGAAAAACGGATTAAAACTTTCCTTTTTAGAATTTTTCGATGTAGCGAACGCGCAAGGCCGCGACTTGAATTTTGGAATATCTTGTATAGACATCGTACGGAGTGTCCAAGAATTATTTCAATAGTGGAAAACCCTCAAATTCTTCTTTTTTTTCCAAATACCAATTGCTGCAGGCCACCATTCCCCCATAGTCGAATTAATTTCGTGTCACGTACATTTGTCGAACGCGTAGTAAACGACAAAATAAATACCGCAGACCAACGTGCTCACCGCATTTTATCAGCGCTCAAATCACAATCTTAAACCGGGTCACGCGTTCCCTACGTAAGAAAGAATGATCTACCAAACTCACAGCGAGAAAAATGTGATCGTTTCTTCAATTAATCGTTTACCGGAAATGAAAACCTACGATATTTCCTATAAAAACAAACGATTTACCGAGCCCGCAAGCAGGGAAAGAAAGTAATTATGTGTTGAGTTTTTTCTTCATCGAAAGCATCGTATCCGTTACTAATGACAAGGGTTGAATAAAAGTCAACCGGGATAGAGGTGAATTGCCATTGCTGCAAATGTCTGGTCCGCTGTATTTTTTCGGCGGGTACCGAAAAAACAAGAATCCATTAGTGCTCTATCAACGTAAACGATTCCACTACGGGCGCGTGAGAATAAAACTGCTGTTTGGTCAGTGGAAAGAGACGGGGAGATCCTGAGAGGGAAGAGATGGCCCGAATGAGATAGAGGTTGGTCATTGATAGCCTATCGAACGTACCTTTTTGTCTCTTGACGGATTTATATTCTGCACTTGTCGAGTTGTACATGCAGATGTGCTAAAGTGATGAATCGACACTCTCTCTCTCTCTCTCTCTCTCTCTCTCTCTCTCTCTCTCTCTGTTTATAAGGTGTCCACATATTTTCAAGGGTCTTGCGCGGACATTTTTCGACCGAAGAAAATATCATGCTCAACAGTTTTTCAAGCTCTTTTAAAAAAAATGTTGCGTATTTTTGTGATGAGTTATATGTGCCAGAAAAAATGGAGCATTCTGGAATAAAAAATCAAGATTCCATTTCGAGTATAGCAAAATGAAGATAATTAAGTTCCGAATACGAGACACTTCTGAAAAACTTTTTTGTGTATCCCGTCAGCGAGAAAAAAAATGATCGAAGATACATTTTAAAGTATATGAATAGAATTTAATTGCATTTTGAACAAGTTTTTTAAATGAGTATTTCGTATTCGGTATTTAATTATCTACATTCTTCCGAACTTGAAATGGTCTATATATACAAACACGCACGAGGCGGGTCATTTGAAATGTTACACAGCAATAGCACTCAAACTATTGGTGATATCTAAAAAAGTTTCAGATGAAAGTTGTATTGTTCGAGAAGGACGCCATACGGAACGATCGTAATTTTTTATCGGTGGAGACGTCAAAACTACGTCAAGCTCAACGCCCCGTTTTTTGATCGAACCATGCATTTTTTTTTCATCGCATCATCACTGACGTTGAGACGCGTTCAATGACCTACAGTAGAGGCTCATTACCGAACAATAAAGTATCGAAATAAATTACTTCGACGTTTACTTGAACAAGTAAACACGCCTGACGATACGAAAGAAAGAATACGCCGAGCATGTGACCAAATTACACTACAAATTTTGCCTGAAGTGCGACGATCTTCTCATCAGAGAGTATACGAGTGCTCACTAGTCGAGGGTTATCATCTCCAGCATCTCGAATACGTTAACCCAAACCAAATAAATCGTTTAAAAGTGATTATTCCGATTATCTTCGATTTTTCAATTATTTTCATAGTTTATGTGACTAAAATAACCTTGTAGGTCACTGAACTCGTCTTAACGTCAGTAATGATGTCATGAACCACAATACATGTTTCGATTTAAAAAAGTGAAATTGACCTTGGCGTACCGTTGGCGCCTCGAATGAGAAAAATTAAGAGCGTCCCGTGTGATGGCCCTTCTCGAATAATACAACTTTCATCTGAAACTTTTCTACATATAACCAATTAGTTTGAGTGCTATTGCTCTGTAATACTTTAAATGCACCACCCTGTATATATATATATATATATATATATATATATATATATATGTATATATAAACCAATTTTACTGGATTTACATTTCTACGCTACATCAAGGTAATCGTGATTCGGGTTGATCTCCCCTAGGGTATTTCCTTCCGTGCAGGAGAAAAAGCGAGTTCACGAGAGTCTCGACAAAAAACATATATACGTATATGCGACCGAAAGGGGCTCGTTTCATTCACACAACGTAACGCGCGTGCTCATCCGGCGTGTTTGTTTATTTTCTTCACCACGCTTATGTGCATCTCACCTAGGAAAGTGTGAATTGAACCGTATGACGCAATTTTTCCTTACGCCAAGGTTTTTTTTCTATCGCTTTTCCGACTGATTGGGCTTGAAGAGGGAAACTTTTGGTCCTTGTGTTTAAGAAGATCGAGGAACAGAGGAAGCGGAAACGATAGAGATAGCGATAGAGATAGACAGAGATAGAGAGAGATAGAGAGAGAGATAGAGAGATAGAGAGAGGGAGAGAGAGGGGGAGAAAGAGGGGAGAGAGAGAGAGAGAGAGAGAGAGAGAGAAAGAGAGAAGGGGAAAGAACGAGCGTGAGTCACAAAATCAGGATATACTCTCCACCTACTTCCAAGGCAAGAGCCATCCGCGATATCGATACTTTTGTACACAGCGTTAGCAATTTGTTTAACCCACCGAATTGTATGTAGCTCTTTGCAACAACGACAACCAAAACATCCAAATTTCCAACGAAAGAAATTTCTCCGTTCGCTTTTACGATAATATGAACGAATTCCTTTTTTAAAGAGAGTTATAATAATAAAACCCAATTAATGCCGAACAAATCTTTCTGTTCGCTCTCGTGTTAGTGAGACGATTTGAACAACGTATATATATTACATAACAGGATGTTTATACATATATATATATATATAGACATATTCTTGAGCTTGGTCATCTCGTGACTCAGGTGTGAACGAACATAGATCGTGATACACGTGTGTTGCTCATACAGACAAATATATGCACAAACACGGTGGGAGAGAGGGAGAGAGACAGAGAGAGAAAGGGAGCGGGAGAAGCTGATGCGGATGCTGCCTTGAACTTAAGAAACTTTCCCTAACTTCGTATACTTTCTATCTTCAGAAACACGCGTGGCGGGGGGGGGGGGGGGGGGGGTGGCAGGCAGGGGGAGGATTCTACGCGGCCACATATGGAGTAACACTCGCGCAACAAAAATCCGATCCGAAAGAAAAACACGAGAAGAAAAAGTGCTTCGATCGATTCATTCGCACTCGCGTCATTCGAAATCCATTTGTACGTTCGTCAACGAATTGCCATCGTGCACGGGCTCACGGCCGCTTACGACCCGAGAAAAATTTACCAAATACTTTGTCCCAGATCGTAAAACAAAACACGTCCTTTTCAGCCATGCAAATGATCGCGTGGGCTTTTGTCGCATCACCTTACGCGTGAGAGGGATAAAGGAGCGGTTACGAGGATGAAAAATTTTCGTATGAAATTTTCAGATCCTCGAATTATTATTATTATTTCTTTCTCCATGTAACTTTTCGAATCCTCGCTCCATGACGTAACTGTATACGTACCATATATATATATATAGGAAATAAATAAAAAATACAGAGCGGACACTGGAGTAACTTAAACATTTTAGTGATGGAGCGAGAATTCGAAAAGTTACATACAGAAAGCAATAATAATAAGAATAATTAATGATAATAATAATAATCTTAAAAAAAATGGTAACGATAATAATTAAACTAATAAAAAGAAAATAACATAATAATAATAATCGCGGTAATGTGAACAATAAAATAAGCTAAACAAACGAAAACAAAAAGAAAAACGTAACGCGACACAAGTTTGCCGCAAGATTGCCAAATGATCCGTAAAATTCTTCAAAGACCTTGTGTGCAAGGGCGAAGCACAAAATGCATCAGCGAGTATCATAAAAAAAAAAAAGAACGAAGTGTTTATCTTTTTTTCCATTTTATAAGCAGATTAAACCGACAAAATTCGAATTTTTCGTTGAAACGCGTGACATTTTTGTTAGAAAAGTGCCTGACATCCGTGTGCAATTACTGCATATATATATATATATATATATATATATATATATATGTTTGTTACTATGTATATGTATAGATATGTACATATATGCGTATGAATTTTGTAATCGGCAACAAAGTCATCGGCTCGGCCGGCGAGGCGCTCGAGACGCGACTGATCTCTCCATCTTTTGCCTCTTCGACAGGATGCCTATCACCCCCCCCCCCCCCCTTCCCGCCCTCACCCGCAGCCGCGTTGCCCCCTCTCCGCAGCGCCTGCAGGAGCGCGGCGGCCCGTGTGCGATGTATCTCGGCACGTTGGCCTTTCTTCTCTGATTCTTCGATGCTCGTTCCTTCGTTTTTCTTTTGTTGTCTTTTCCTCTTATCGTGTGTTCGTTAACGAGCAGCACGAAGCTGGAGGGTGCGACAGTATGGCTCGAGCTCCCCAACGCCGTCGGAACGTACTGAGGCAACCCTCGCAGTGAACTGCCACTCGTTACTGACGTAGGGCGCCACGCGAGGACGCCTCGCGTGGGGGTCGAACGACGGTAGGAACGAGCGACGAGGAGGGGGGGGGGGGGGGGGGGGGGTGTTCGAAGTAGAGCGGGGGAAGAACGCCGCGAACGAGAAAGAGAAGGGAACGACGGGGTGGCAATGCGGCGGTGGTTGCGCTCTGACTATCCCCCACCACTCCGCGAGGAATCAGCTGTAGCGGCGGTGGAGTCTCTTGCGAGTCAGCTGACTCGGTGGCCAGCCCCGCTTCGGCATCGCTGCGACAATCGATAACGCTCGCGCGCGCTCTTCTACACTTATTTCTTCTACTCTTCTTATTTACGTCCGTTCTTCCTTTCTCTTCCTACTCGCCGAACTTTCGCATGCTTCGTTCTCGCATTCTCATCGCATAAATTATCAAGGGATCTTCGTGACTAATCGTCGTGTTTTTGCCGATGGGCGTATCATCATTTTCTTTCCATAATGTATGTATTTGTCTAATTTTAACGTATAAACGGAAATAACTCGATAAAATGGAGACGTACGAAAATATTGTGTCCACGTTGGTAAAAATAGAGAAAAAATATATATAAATAGAAGAAAAAATAATTAAGATTAAGTTGAAAAAAATAATGTAAGAAATTCTTATTTTAGAAAACGGTATTAAAGTTTTCATCCTTGGAATGCAACAAAAATTCTTTTTTATTTCAATGACTATCTAAACTTGTTTTTTTTTTTCAAGTTTAGATTATGGATCCCTAATAAGGATCTTCAAAAATGTTTCAGCAATTTTTGTAGCCTAAATGTGCGAAATAAATTGGGCCTTACGAAGAAAAAAATTCGTTGCATCCCAACGATGCAAACTTCAATACCATAAAACGCATGATTTGCCGTATAAGAAATAAATGTTAATATTATTAATATATTATAAATCGGCTTATAGAAATCGGAGATCGTATATATGAGTGAGTGTGGGTTGGGGGGCTGCGGAAGTGTCCAGTTTCATATTTGTTTTTCATGACAGATATCTTGCACCATTTTGCGCAGAATTTCCATTCATGCAGAAGCTTTCGAGCCGTTCCAACGTGACGTAAGTACTAGGAATTCTGCGATCGTGTGCGCGCTTTCATATCCATATTATATATTGGGTATATATATACACGGACACACACACACATTGGTTCGTGATTCGAGCAGGAAATCAAATTGGAAATATTTCTAGCTTCCGAGTATTTCCGCTCCCCGAGGCACACGTCAATATTCCGGATCGGGGATGAAAATTCATTTCTTTTTTTAACACAAAAAATGATGAATTTCAACAGGCAAACTTTTCGTACGAGACGTCCAACGTTTCAAATATTGCGCAGATGAAAAAAAAACAAGAGAAAAGATGGAGTGGTAGTGGACAGCAAGGGCTTCAAATAAATTAATTATTAAACAAATAGATGAATGCATAAATAAATGAACAAATCAACAGACAAATAAATGAAAAATTGAATAAATAAAGCAATGAATAAATTTAAAAATAAAAAAAATATAAAAACACACGGATCCTCGCTGACTTCAATTCATGTTTGAATTGTCCCTTTTTCTTCCAGATGTTTTTCCCGAAAAGCGCGAACTTTCGGTAAACGCACGAGGATGGCGATGAGATTGGTGGCTGGAGGGGGGGGGGGGGCACGGAGCAGAAGATAGCAAATGAAAGGGGACGTGACCGATGCGGAATTAAGCTAGAACTGAAAAAAAACATTTGTGTGAGGGAGAGAATGGCACGATGTGTGAGGTGTTGGGATTGGAGTCTCCGGGATTCCGTGGATTGCAGTGGCGTTTGGATCGATGCCTGATGGCGCCTCTGGGACGCGCGTCTTCGGCGTCTGAGGCGTCGTCGAGACGAACTTCCTCCCCGTCGACCTCGCTTTTCCATCTATCGGCCTCTCGCTCTCTCCCTTACTCTCTTTCTCCAATCTACGAAGTTGGTCCACGGTTTGTTTACCCGTTCATCCCCCAACTATTCGTGTATTTGTCTACCTTCTCCTTCTCCTCTTCCTCGTCGAAGAGGAATGAGAGCAATAAACTATACGAGAGGACCAGAGAGAGAAACAGAGAGAGAGAGAAAGATGTTGCGTGCTTTTCGCTCGATGAGTTATCCCAGTTCCGCAAATGAACGCTGATAGGCACTCTTAGCGAATAAACACACCGTACATGTATATAGATATAAACCAGCTTAACATTTGGTTATTTTGTTGAAATTGATTTTCTTGAATACGTATGTGTTGAACCACACTTATAATTATACACAAATATGTGTTGTACATAGGGTTGCCAGCTCCCGTTTTGTGTTTTAGAGAATTTGATACGATAAAATAAAGGACCAAGAATGAATATAAAGGACATCGTGTTATTTCAATAAATTCCTCTGTTATGGTATCAGTAACGACATTTATTAAGGGGCCAGTCCACTTTGAAAATTTCAAAAAATTGATTTTTTTAAATTGTTTTCGAAAGTACATACATTCAGAAATATTGTGTCAAAATTTTATGAAAATTCGAGCTTTCTAAGTTTTTTTTTTTACCTGCAGGACCTCATTTCGTCTACCTGAGCGATGATGAGCGTGTTCGCTCTGCAAACCGCCGCAGTTCTGAGTGCTCAAAAGAGACCAGAACCAAACGAAAGCAAGCAAGACTTGAAGAAATCGACGATGATGAGCAATCAGAAGGGATTTTGTACGGTGCAGTAATTGCCGATTGAGTTTAGGTAAGAGTTTTTCATAGTATAAACTTCAAACGCGTTTTTCTCAAAACAACGTTTTCAAAATCTAGCTCCATCGTATCTCTAAAACTAATAAACCGATTCTCTTGAAATTTGAACCACATATTGTAAACATGATTCGCTACAAGATGACCCTCGATGGTTTTAAAATTTTGATTTTTACTCTTTTTTTTTTTGCGAAAAACTGCGAAAAAAAACGCGTTTTTTTTTTACTTTTTTCGTTTTTCATCTGCCATTTTTTTATTTTTTGATAAAACTTTATATCCGAGGGTCATTTTGTAGCTGGTGTCATACTGAATCTAATGGACTTTGATTTTTTTGTTTCAGACGAGCCGTTGCCGAGTTGTGACGGAGCTACCTAGCCCACCTATTATTGAGGCGTTACGTTAAACTATAGTTTTTGTACTTAAAAATGAATAAAAATGAATTAAATTTTTAAAAAATGTATTTCAAGACTTTATTTATCAAGCCCAACAACTTTTATATTCATATCTTTTATAAAATCCTCAAAAAAAATCGCGAAAATAGCCTTTTTTTCGTGGCTCCAAAGTGGACTGACCCCTTAATGAAAAGAGCAATTTCAATACGCAACGTATCGTAGTCGTTAATTGAGTTGTTAAAAAAAAAATGTTCGATTTTTTTTTAGAATTGATCTTTTGTGATATTAAAACCGAATGTCAAAAGGGGTTTTCTTTGAAATAATTCTAAAGATAATTATTAATTCCTTTTATATCACGATAATTCAAATTGTAGATGTTGGCGCGGAACGTCAGGCTATCGGTGCTGGCGCTTGTGACGTCACCGCTCGAACGCGACCGAATAGGCTGTGTATACGGCTTACACGCGAGTGTATACAAAAGTAAAATTTTGTGTCAATTTACATATAAAAATCTCGAGCATTTTGAAAAAGTCGAAATATAGTTTAATTTTCGTGCAACGATGTGTGAAAGTGGATTCGTGAAAGCAAATTCGAGTAATTTATCGACCGTGGATAACTGAACATTTTTAGGTTAGGAGAGGCTTGATAAATTTTCAGTTGTTGCTGCTACGTATCATAAAATTGTTGAAAAAGACGTATTAAAAAAAAATATTTCCATACAGTTTATGTTATAACACGTTTACACTGACATCAAAGTGGTATTCACAGCAAAAATAAGTAGACGATGATTTCGGGTTGACACGTCGTGCTGCATCGAACCACAGATTTCGACGTTTTATGTCTTGTGGCACATTCAGAAATACCTATTAGGGGCACTTTTTGTTGTATTTATACAAAGAGGAACGAAACAAGGCTTATACGATTTTGTCATTGCCATCGTTGACAGAATACTCTTATCACACGAGTACTTCGTATGCTGGTGTTCGAGCGGTGACGTCACAGAGCACTCGGGTAACTTCAGATGCTCTCGGCGCGTTTTTGCCGAGCCGAACAGAACAACAATTTCAAAGTGCCATAACATTGTTAATTGTTGAAAAAAAAAGAAATACTTCACGGAGAGAATTAAGAAGTAATTTTTGTCGTGAATTTTACGGTAAAAATTCCCGTGATATATTTCAATGTGGTGACAAGTGAGAAAAACATAATAATTCGTATGCGACAAGTTTTTTTTAACTCACGTCACAGAAAATTTCAAATACATAGCTAAAATTTTACTATACAAGAAGGGTAGCGCACACGATAATTTTTGTCGAGAGCACAATACATTTTCCTATAACACTCATTAAATTTTATAATAAATCTTAAAATAACTGTTATAAAGACGATACTTTTTTATAGGCATTTTTGAAAGGCATAAAATAATAAAATGCACAGTAAAATTTCGCTGATATTATATATTTTTTAAATTTAAGTTTTGCGTATTTTGTTACACATAAAAATTTACTAGAAAATCTGGTAAAATTTTCTATCTGAAGAAGAAATTTTATTTTATTTTCGTGAAAATCTGTGTTTTACTCAGTAATAATAAGCGAAGTTTCAGGGTTGTCATCTGGTTACCGTTACTGCACGGTAATTTTTAACACTTAATTCTCTCCGTGTTTGCTTTAAAAACCGCACATGATCTTTACAATGAAAAAATAATAATTTAATGACCCAATTGAAGCCAATACTATGTACTTAGTTATTTAATAATGAACAAAAGTAAAAAATACCTATCATAAAAACAAATACAAGATACACTTTTTTTTAAGTATACTTGGTATTACTTTTTGCTGCTTTAACATCTTCTTCGTTTCCTATAATGAAATTATAAAATTCTTTACATTGCATGTTGAAGTTCGATTTTATTTGTAGTTCCGCTTTTACAGTGTCAATATCTAACTTATTTTGGTTTTTGGTTCACGTATTCGTACACGAGGAAAAAATCCTTTCGGCCTGGGCGTTAGTCACCGTGATCGAAAATAAGTATTGTATTATTTTTAGCAGATACTTGTTTTCGTCCGTTGATTTTAGAATCTGAATCCATTTTTCAAGAACATTTTCACACTTCTTTTCTTCTATTATCTTCGTCAAGAGAGGCTTTAATATACAAAACTCTTCATACAACGCATCTAAGTAAATATTAGGTATCTGTAGGGTTTATACAATGTTGCACAAATCTTGGTACTTTACTTCATTGGTCCATGGCTGCAAACAATGGAAATGACTATTTTCCGAAAAATCGTATCGTGATTCTAAATATGTCAGCACATTTCGATACCACTCCAAAAATATAGTAGTGTATTTTTCAGCCTGAGAAGTGCTGAAAGCCTGAAAGGACGAAGTATTGTCCTTTATTCTTGATTTCAAAATAGAGGACAAGATCCATTTTTGGGTCTGAAAATGAAGATGTCCTTTAAAATAAAGGACGCCTGGCATCCCTAGTTGTACACAAGGATATATTAGGTGTGTGAATTAATTTTTACAGATTTTTCTAGCAGACTGGGAATTCTCTTTCAAGTTGAAATATTTCCACGTCCTTTTAGGATTTTAAAGTATTGACATAGCCCTGTTCAAGACGCTGTATGAATTTATTGGGCGAGCATCATAACCTTAAAATAAAATAGCAAGAACAATGGCAACCGATAAGCTGCACATTCGCCACTGCATCCTTTACGCATTCCAACGAGGAAAAAGTGCCACCAAAGCGTGGAAGTCAATTTTTTCTGTGTTCGGGAAGAGTATTGTGTCATACGAAACATGCAATTATTGGTTTAAACGTTTTAGAAACAATGATTTCGAACTCAGTGACCGTGCGCGTACTGGACAGCCTGAAAAATTTTCGGACGACGATTTGGAAACTTTAGTGGTCCAAAATTCTTCACAGACACAAGAAGAACTTGCAGCCCAACTAGGAGTTGATCGATCAACCGTTGCCAAGAGGTTACACGCCATGGGAAAAAATCAGAAGCTCGGGAAATGGGTCCCACATGAACTTACCGAATATAATCTCGGACAACGGATGAACACGTGTTTCTGGTTGCTTAGCAAACAACGAAGGAAGAACTTTCTCTGGAAAATCGTGATGGGGGATGAAAAATGGATCCCTTATGAGAATGCCAAGCGAAAAAAATCATGGGTGGACCCTGGAGAATCAACAACATCAACTCCCAAACCGCAAATAAACGTCAAAAAAATGCTTTTGTGTATCTGGTGGGACATAAAGGGTGTTCTTTATTATGAACTTCTAGAACCGGGTCAGACGATCACTGCAGAACGATATAGTGACCAATTAAATCGTTTAAGCGAAGAAATTGAGCAAAAAAGGCCATTCACAGGACACGGAAGGCGAAACGTCATTCTCCTGCATGATAACGCTCGACCTCACGTTGCTCGTACGACCCAAACAACTATTTTAAACCTGGGCTGGGAAGTTCTTCCTCATCCGGCATATTCACCGGACTTGGCCCCATCCGACTATCACCTATTTCGGTCAATGGCGCACAGCTTAAGAGGGAGCCACTTCCGAGAAGTCGAAAATATTAGGAAATTCGTCGATGACTTTATCGCCTCGAAACCAGCCAGCTTCTATCGTGATGGTATCTGTATGCTACCAGATCGGTGGCAGAAGGTTGTAAAAAGCAACGGGGGATATTACCCGGATTAAACACGGTTTTGTCTATTTTTTAATAAACCGCAAGTATGGAAAAAAACTGTAAAAATGAATTCACACACCTAATATCTTACTGATAAAAAATTGTAGTGCCTGTCTGTAAATTCGCTATTTTTCAGGCTGATCATTTTGATTATTTTTCTTTTTGAAAGGAGCAAAACGTCTTACATTTATGAAACTTTGGGTACAATTTATTATATAATTAAACTGTTCAAATAAATGTTTTTCATTAAAAAATATTGCAAAGCGGCGACCTTATGGCGTGGTCTTCCAAGGTTTTGGCGCCATTTTTTCAGTTTGTGGGTAACATAAACTTAAAACAAGTTGACTGATCATGCTATAATTGTACATACAATTCAATAATAATATCACCTTGAACTCATACCTGTTGTCGATGATAATAATTTATAAAAGTACTATTTTATTGCAAAAACAAGCGAAAATTTTGCGTAAAATTTCAATTTTTGTTTCTTCGAAGTGTCCCATTTTTTAAATTTTCACCTTTTCATATGGTTCTCAGGTATAATTTCAGCATTTGATTGTTAAGATACTAAGAATTCTTGGCTCATATTTTTCAGATTAACGTTGAAATCGTTGGAGTTCCCACAAACCGACAACTGCTGCGTAAACCTTTCTGCAAGACCACGCCATAACGTCGCTATTTTGCAACATTCTTTTATGAAAAAATTAATTTAAACAGTTTTATTATGATAAAACTTTAATTTTTTTCATAAAAGAATGTTGCAAAATGGCGACGTTATGGCGTGGTCTTGCAAAAAGGTTTACGCAGCAATTGTCGGTTTGTGGGAACTCCAACGATTTCAACGTTAATCTGATAAATATGAGCCAAGAATTCTTAGTATCTTAACAATCAAATGCTGAAATGATACCTGAGAACCATATGAAAAGTTGAAAATTTAAAAAATGGGACACTTCGAAGAAACAAAAATTGAAATTTTACGCAAACTTTTCGCTTGTTTTTGCAATAAAACAGTATTTTTATAAATTATTATCATCGACAACAGGTATGAGTTCAAGGTGATATTATTGAATTGTATGAACAATTATATTACATATAATAAATTGTATCCAAAGTTTCCTAAATGTAAAACGTTTTGTTTCTTCCCAAAAAATAAAATATAAAAATGGGCTATTTTTTTGTCGTCGCAGGTTACCGTTCACGACGATGAAAAATGCGTTTTTTTTTCATAATTTGCATCCTTGAAGTGTTTTGAACACGGGTGAAAGGATATTTTAATATCTAAAGTATTTTAAATAGAAATTGCAGCCTAAACGTTCAATTTGAAATGCGTTTTTCTGGAGACAGCATTTTTCAGCACGCTCTACAGCTTCAACGGATGAACCGACGTGCACGAATCTCTGCGCGATCGAAAGGAAATTTACTTTGTGGGGCCATCAGGAAGCGATTTTTGTAAAAAAATGATTTAGAAATATTTCTTGGCCCGTTGGCAACAGAACAAAAAATTGGGTTTTTTTTTTCAAACGGCTTGTTATCCAAGGATTTGTCAGAAAACAAAAAAACGATAAGGCCCCCCAAATTTAGTCAAGTTCAATCATTTTGAACCCGTTTTTGTTTAAGATGAACTGGCAAGGCAGTGAAGCGCCCCGCGCAGACCAAAATTAATACGCCGTGCATGGCTTTATTCGACGGGAGTTGGAGCCGCCCTTTTGAATTTTTTTTATAATTAAAAATGGAATTTACTCTCCATCGATAGAAGAATGAAATACGTTGAAACCCATAACCAAAAGTATTAATTTTGTATAAAAAAAAAATTTCCGAAGTTCATGCATTTTTCATGCCTCTCGACGGTAACCTTCCCTTGAGCTGTTAGGGTTAGAATAAAATGCTGTGACGATATCTAGGAATTTTGGAAAATGTCTGTTTGAGAGAAGTGGCGCGAAAACGGCTGATGCCTTTTTTTTTCTCGAAGCGCTTTGGCATGTGAATATAAACGCTTCGAGAATTCGCCTGCACTTTGTTCCATCTGGATTGCCGTCAACAGCATACCTGAGAAAATGCGATTTTTCTTTTTTATGAGGAAACTCTTTGCCAAATATTCAATGTAAAACAGTCTCATTAGCTTTTATCGTTATCTGACTAAATGTTTCGTATTTTTTTTGTTGCTGATTACGAGAATGTATTAAGCTTAATAGAATGCCTGAAATTTTTATAATAAGCATAACAACAAGAGTATGTATCGACAATGGAACGAACACGAACCATTGCATAATTTACGTCCGACGGACAATTCAAGTGAATTCAAGCGAACTCGATGTATCCAGCCAGCACTTCATTTTCAAGTGAAGCAATGCAGGAATGCTTAATTGTACGTAAAAAAAAGAAAGAAAAACGAAAAAGAATGAAAAACAATGCACACGCCATTGGCCACGAAACGTATCAAGGGACGCGGCAGCGTCTCGACGCCAAGTAATAAAAAAAAACGACTGTCACGACGCGACACGCCGCGCACTCTTTATACACCAAGATGGGCTTTAGTAGACGACTTTTTAAGTTATAATCGACATTACGCGAAAACGCGGAGACGAATCGAAAATCTGATGACATTTTACCAATGAAATGTTATTTTTTACTATCGATTTTGTTTGGGTCATTTTTCGATCCGCCTACTCAAACTTGAGATCTCGTAATATTTGGTCGAATTTCCGAACGACTTTTTTACCACAAAAATTCTTCAACACTTTAGAACGTTCCAGACTCGTCAGTTTTCTTGGAGGGATAAAGTTATTCGGTCGCATCGTAAGCTATACTACATACGTCCTTTTGGGGAAAGCGTTAACATGGGAACAAGCCTGTTTCAGCCTGAAGTGCACCAACGGTTCACTTCAGGGCAAAGCTACTATAAACAAACGATGGCGCGCTAGAAACGTCAAAAGTCGGGTTCTTCGAATGTATGGCCTCTGTCGGCTTTAACGCCATGTGTCACACGTCCAGCCGGTAAAAATCCTACTGCCAAGTTTTCTTTTAGACGGATCATATTTCGGGCAAAAGAAGAGAAAGCGGTTGTTCGTCGTTCAACAGAGCGGAACGTGTTTCTTTTCTTTTTTCCCAAAAATCAACCGTTTCAGAAATCATTGGGAATCTGCAAATCAGCTATCTCTCTCGCACTCATGGCCGCTCGGTCGGTGTGACACTTGGCCTTAAGAGGGAACGGTACCCCCAGCAAAACTTCGACGCAGCCCCGGCTCCAGTCGGTAGGGCAGAACTCGTACGAGCCCCTGCCACCTACCGGGAGATTGTAAATGCCTTCCTGCGTCTCGCAACGCGTGTGTGCGTGTATGTCGGTGTGCATTGCTACGTAGGCCGCACGCGGTTGAAGATTTTTATCGTCCCGCGGGCTGACCCCTCGTAGCACGTACACACCGCGTGAGCGCATATACACCGCGTGAGCGTATATACATGCACAAACATACCTAAACACAGTCAGCGTCGAGAAAGAACTTTATTTTCTTTTCTCAACGCCGACTTCGCAAGAAATTCAAAAACACGAATTTCGCAGAAAGAGTCCTTGCTGAGTGTAGCGATTGGCTCAGTAAACATTTACGGTATAAATAATACAAACATAATTGTTTAAACAATTATGAATGCATTTATTCTCGACCACGATTGTGATCGGTAGATACGGTACTTTCAGTACCTCTCAGCAAATAGATTGCTGTTTGCGAGCCGCAAAACGTTACGCAAAAAATAATGCAAAAATAATTGTTTAAAAAATTATTTTTGCATTTTCCCTCGATCACGATTGTGATCGGTAGATACGGTACACTCAGTAGCTCTCAGAAAATAAATTGCTACTCGCGAGCCGCAAAACGTAAACGATACAAATAATGCAAAAATAATTGTTTAAAAAATTATTTTTGCATTTTTCCGCGACCACGATTGTGATCGGGAGATACGGTACTTTCAAACCTCTTAACAATTATGATTGCTGCTTGCGTTATGTAAAATCCAACGGTAAAAATAATGCAGCCATAATTGTTTAAACAATTATGAATGCGTTTATCTCGACCACGATTGTGATCGGTAGATACGGTACTTTCAGTACCTCTCGGCAAATAAATTGGTGCTTGCGAGCCGCAAAACATAACAATAAAAATAATGCAATCATAATTGTTTAAACAATTATGAATGCGTTTATCTCGACCACGATTGTGATCGGTAGATCCGGTACTTTCAGTACCTCTCAGCAAATAGATTGCTGATTGCGAGCCGCAAAACCCAACAATAAAAATAATGCAAACATAATTGTTTAAACAATTATGGATGCGTTTATCTCGACCACGGTTGTGATCGGTAGATATGGTACTTTCAGTACCTCTCGGCAAATAAATTGCTGCTTGCGAGCCGCAAAACCTAACAATAAAAATAATGCAATCATAATTGTTTAAACAATAATGAATGCGTCTATGTCGACCACGATTGTGATAGGTAGATACGGTACTTTCAGTACCTCTCGGCAAATAAAATGCTGCTTGCGAGTCGCAAAACATAACAATAAAAATAATGCAATCGTAATTGTTTAAACAATTATGAATGCGTTTATCTCGACCACGATTGTGATCGGTAGATACGGTACTTACTTCCAGTACCTCTCAGCAAATAGATTGCTGATTGCGAGCCGCAAAACCTAACAATAAAATAATGCAAACATAATTGTTTAAACAATTATAGATGCGTTTATCTCGACTACGATTGTGATCGGTAGATACGGTACTTTCAGTACCTCTCAGCAAATAGATTGCTGATTGCGAGCCGCAAAAGCTAACAATAAAAATAATGCAAACATAATTGTTTAAACAATTATGAATTCGTTTATCTCGACCAGGATTGTGATTGGTAGATACGGTACTTTCAGTACCTCTCGGCAAATAAATTGCTGCTTGCGAACCGCAAAACCTAACAATAAAAATAATGCAAACATAATTGTTTAAACAATTATGAATGAGTTCATTCTCGACCACGATTGTGATCGGTAGATACGTTAATTTAAGCATATATGATTGCCTCTCAGTATATATGATTGCTGTTTGCACGTTGCAAAGCATAACGGTAAAAAATAATTCAAAAATAATTGGTTCAACAATTATCAATTTGTTTTTTCTCGACCACGTTTGTGATCAGTAGATACAGTACTTCCTATACCTCTCAGTAAATATGATTGCTATTTACGCGTTGCAAAACTCAGTGGTAAAAAATAATGCGACAATAATTGTGTAAACAATTAGAGCATTTCTTCTGGACCACGATTGCGATCGGTCGGTGCGGTAGTTTCTGTACCTCTCAGCAAATATGATTACTGCTTGCGCGCTGCAGAACATAACGGCAAAAACAATGCGTAAAAAATTGTTTAAACAATTAAAGCATGTATTCTCGACCACCATTGTGATCGGTAAGCGCGGTACTTTCTGTACCCCTCAGCAAATATGATTGTTCCGTACGCACTGCAAAAATCAACGGTAAAAGTAATGCAAAAATAATTGTTTAAACAAGGATTTTTGCTTTTTCTTTCTTGACCACGATTGTGATCGGTAGGTGCGGTACTTTCTATAGTGCACAACTTGATGACGTTGAAGTTTGTATTGTAAGATGCAACAAAAACTTATTCATTTTAATAGCCCAAATTTTTTTTATTTTCATGCCGAACAGATCGTTACAACATTTTTACACAGTCTTAGACAAGTTAAATTTGCACAAAGATTACTCTCTATAATAATAAAAATAAAGAAATGGAAAAAATATGTTGGGGTGGTTTGAAAAATAAAGTTTATAAAGTTACTTTTCAGGGCTTACTGTTTATGAAAATTGTAAAACACATGAATTTTTATTTCTCCTTATTTATACTTTATTCAAAACAATACATTATTTAATTTTACGGTATTACTGGATGGACCATCGGACAAAAAGTTAGTCCAAAATGGGCGAATCGTAAATTTACAAGTCTAGATCATGTCGTACAAGTTTAGCCTTACAAGCAGCTAATTTAATAATAAATTAACACTGAGAAATGTTAATTTTCCACTTTCAATACCAACTGAAGTCAAATTCGACGATATTGGCGTGTGCTTGACTGAGGTTTTGTCAGTGATTGTACCTCTGTTTCAACTGGACAACAAAAACATTTCTCAATTTGTAGATTCAATTAATACGTTAAGATAATCTTATTATTATCAATAATTACCCAAAAACTCAATATATGAATTTTCCAATGATTGCTATTAATTAATTGTTAAAAAAAGGCGATATTCTTTATTACTTTTATTAATTTCTCGACAATTACTCAGTCGATTTATTTGAAACTTAGCATAATTAATTGCTTGATCCTAAATCTTGATGATATAATATTTTCATGATGAAAATAAAGGAAACTTTTTATTTCACATCATTTCTATCGCGGCTTCAGCATGGTAATACAATCTACTTTTTTTTTATTCAACAAATTTCATGAGAAGAAAGCCGTTCGTCTATCAATTTAACATTGTCTGGTCAAATTTCGTGAAATTCTGAAGAGCCGTTTAGGAAATCCGTGGGTATCTACTATCCCGATCTGCCATACCGATGAAGGCGGGGTACCGTTCCGTCTTAAGTAGCGTCGGCGAAATAATCCACCATCCTAATAAATTTAACGTTTGGATATGCAAATAAAAATATATACCACACTAACTAGAGTGAGCAAATGACGCTGCAACCACGTTAAGTTTATAACTATAGAAAATGAAGTATTTCCGTTTCAAAAAGATATGAAATCCCCCTAAAAAACTTTAGCAAGTAAAAAAAACGCCAAGTAATAAAAAATGCCCTCGAAAAAATTATCGGTTGTTTCACTATCTACAAGATTCTAATTAACCTCGAAATATTTGTGATTTTTTTCAAACAATAGTTTTATTTAGATTTTAATTTTTCAACTCAAACGTACAAAAGAAGTGAAATGAACTTTTTATGACAAAGCCAAGCAAATTTACTAGAAACGTACAGAAAATTACCAAACTCTAGTAATACCATTTTTCTCAATATTTTGTTTTCAAAAACCATTTTACTATTATAATAAAAATACGAATCACGATTATATAAAAGTAAAACGTATGCATCACGCAAGTACTGTATGTATGTATCACTAGAAAAGCTGGGCAACGACTTGGCGTGCATGGTTAACAAGGGGACAGTACGGCAGTCGGATTTTTGTAATTTTTCGTACTCATGGTACGTGAAGTTCAGAGCTCGAATATTAATATCCCAAAGCAGTTCGACGCCATATTCAGAAATTTTCGAGAAAATTGACTTTGAAGTTTTCGAGCGCACTCTTATCCCACAAAGATGCAACGATATTCGAACCGGGCTCGTGGCGTACCCGGTAGCGCTCGAGTCTAGTAATCGCGGGGTCGCTGGTTCGAGTCTCACTTCGAATTTTTTTTTTTTTTTAATTTTTTTTAAATGAAAAAACGCACGTCATATTTTTAATTATCTCTTGATTATAAACATACATTTTCAAGTATCAATATTTATAACCAACAACATTTTTAGGATGAAAATGAAAAACGTCGGGTAAGGAATTGAATACTTTATTATTCGGTCTGTATTCGTTTGTTTTATACATCGGGTGTAATGTTACACGAGCCAGAGTGATAACCATCGTAAAAACAAGGAAAACAGTAATTTTCACGGCATCTCGCACACCGTACAAACGCTGCATTGTTACATTCGCAATTTTTTTTCAATACATCTATCGGAAAACAAACTTCATTCACGTTCATGAAGATTTCTCTTCGATCGCAAAGTTTCGAAGCAAACCACGCATATCTGATCATGTTATTGAAGACCGGAGAAGCAATTTCAATCGCAATTTCAAGCAAGAGATAATCAAAAATAAGACTTGCATTTATCATTGACAATTATAATTACATATATGTGAATTAGCATAGATTTTATGATTTTTATCCCGGGATTATTTATTTATTTTTTTATAAATAATCACCTATTGTTATATATAAATAATATATGATCATATATGAGAAAATATATAATTATGTATAACTATAATGAATTTTGTACATAAATAACTATATATGGATTTTGTCCATATATAAACATATATAGATATATTATATTAATTATATATAATAATATGTGATTATATACAACAAAAATTTGTCGGGATATTTAAATGACGGAGGTATGCGAATTAAAAAAAAATGAAAAAAAAAAAAAAAAATCGAAGTGAGACTCGAACCAGCGACCCCGCGATTACTAGACTCGAGCGCTACCGGGTACGCCACGAGCCCGGTTCGACTATCGTTGCATCTTTGTGGGATAAGAGTGCGCTCGAAAACTTCAAAGTCAATTTTCTCGAAAATTTCTGAATATGGCGTCGAACTGCTTTGGGATATTAATATTCGAGCTCTGAACTTCACGTACCATGAGTACGAAAAATTACAAAAATCCGACTGCCGTACTGTCCCCTTGTAAGAAAAAAAGCTCGGGAAGATACACGATTTTCTTACAGAAACGTCCCTACTGCTTGCAAAAGTAACTTTTACAATAATTTATCTACATAGATTATTTCAAATAGTAACATCGCATCAGGCATACAGGATTATTAGAAATGAGATGTTCGCCTGTACTGAGACAGATTATCGGAAATGGAGCGATAGATGTCGAGAGTAATATCGATATTCCTTTTCCACCAGCAAGTGGTGCGGACCGTAATTCAAACCTTCAGCCTGCCAAAACTATGTCCATTACACCAAAATTTATACGACGCAATAGATTTCATGAGATGTATGGTGGTTCTGCAATAGAGTAGAAAGTGAATACTTCCACACAACTTTTCAAATTATGCAAATAAAGTGAGATTTCAAGAGCCGTGTGGTCTAGGGGTACATCACTGATTTTTTAATTTATAGTTTGCGGAATCAGAAACTTGGTTTGCAGTTACATAATAAATTGTGTCAATTTATGTTTTTCTTAACCTAATGGTCAGGTTGTTGAGAAAACGTCATCCTTCGCCGAGCTTTTTTTCTTAACCATGCACGCCAAGTCGTTGCCCAGCTTTTCTAGTGATACATACATACAGTACTTGTGTGATGCTTACGTTGTACTTTTGTATAATCGTGATTCGTACTTTTATTATAATAGTAAAATGGTTTTTGAAAACAAATTATTGAGAAAAATGGTATTACTAGAGTTTGGCAATTTTCTGTACGTTTCTAGTAAATTCGCTTGGCTTTGTCATAAAAAGTTATTTCACTTCTTTTGTACGTTTGAGTTAAAAAATTAAAATCTAAATAAAACTATTGTTTGAAAAAAATCACAAATATTTCGAGGTTAATTAGAATCTTGCAGATAGTGAAACAACCGATAATTTTGTCGAGGGCATTTTTTATTACTTGGCGTTTTTTTTACGTGTTAAAGTTTTTTAGGGGGATATACATTACCGTAAATTCTCGATTCGACGGATCTGTATATCTCGAATAATTGCGCAAGTGAGAAATCGTCGAGCTTCAACGAATATTGTACGATATTGTGGGAGGAGAGCGGGAAAAGTAGATGCATGTACAGTCAAAACCGGTTATAACGACATTGAAGGGACCCTGCAGTACCGACGTTATAGTCGATTCGTCGTTGTAAGCAATGTTGTTGTAAGCAGTTTCGACTATATATGCTAGAGCATCATACACTTATAAGATACGTATTTTTTTTTTCTTATCGGCGGCAACACGGTTTTACATGTCAAGGGCTAATTTTGCATTTTCACCTGCAAGCTTCAATGATTCGGATTCACTGATTTCAGTGAATCAGAAACGAACATTCTTCTAATGCAAACGATTATAAAATAATTTCTCCTAGCCTCATACAGATTTATAACCCCATACAGGTTCCTAACCCCATACAGATTGTCCTGAAAATTTGTGGCTGTGAACTTTTTATGTGCTATAAAAATACTTGTAAGATTTAAAACGAAAAACGCGGGACGCATGCAATAGATAATAGTAAGGAATGTAGGGAGTAGCCGTCGTTGAGAAAACTCACACAACAGTTCATATCATTTGTACTGCAATAAAATTGTTAGTGACTTAGGTGAGATATTCATGCATCAATTATCTATTGCATGCGCCGCGCGTTTTTCGTTTTATATCTTACAAGTATTTTCATAGCTATTAAAAGTTTACAATCACAAATTTTCAGGACAATTTTTATGAGGTTAGGAATCTGTATGGAGCTAGGAGAAATTATTTTATACTTTTTAGTCCGTTTTAAAAACGTGGTATATTAAAAACAATTATTTAAGTATTATTTTTTCTCTTTCACTAAACTATATTTTATTTTTTTATTTATTTTTTTCAATTTTTTCCCTCTTTTTCTCTCTGTCACTTACACACTTAATTCTTCAATCTGAAACCTGGTTCAAACTGTTAAATATTGTATATATTATTTAAATATATACAATATCGATTTGCATATTATATTATTTATATTATTATATATATTTTTATTTATATTTATCTTGTCTGTTTGTTTGTCATCCAGTTCTGAGCTATGTTTAAAATTTCAAATCTCTAGATCATTCGGAAGTTAGTTTAAAAAAATCGATTGCAAAATTTGTACCGTACCGACAAACAAACAAACAAACAGGCAGACAAGAAAGCAAGTTAATAAAAACGTAAAAAATAAAAAGGAAGGCATGAACCACCCCTTTATTTTTCTTTCTTTCACCCCACAATTGAAATGAGTGCATTAAATCGAAAGTAACGGGTGAAGAGGGGATAAAATTAAAGTTAACGTATTTTTCCATTTTGCCGCATAGCAAGCAATAAGGGAGTAAACTATTTACATTCCTTTCTTTTTTGAAGATATGTTGATGAAAATTGATTGTTTTGAGGGAAATTAATAGCGAATTCGTATTTAGGGGGCAAAAATACAACGATAAGAATTTATGAAAAAAATCTTAAAAATCCAAATGTTTTTTTTCCCATCTTGGCCAAAAAAAGAAAGTGTTTTACTCAATCGCCGATTATTTATTTTTCGTTTCGATTTGAAAATCGGCTCCCAAAACTCACCCAAACAAACTCACTCTCATCGTTAATGTTTGCTCTTTAAAATGCAAAATTTCAAAGTCGAACCATCGATTTCTGACTCTTTTTCCACCAACATGCAAGGGTATTTTCCAGAAAAAGTAATTGAGTTATCTAGATAAATCAATCAGTATTCTTTAAGTCTATCAAAATCCGTTTGACAACTCCCCCATTAAGTTTATGTCTAAATGCTAGAAAAGTGGCCAATTGAAACAAAAAAAAATCGACTTTTATACGATTTTCAAGGATTAACCGATGGGAAATTTTACGGCATTTACGAATGTCACTGAGTTTTTGTCGAAAGCTCAAAATTAAGCAGGCCGAAAGGCGAAAAACATTTTTTTCAAACACTTTTGACAATTTTTTTATAAAATTTCGGGTTTTAAGGAAAATTAATGGTGAATTCGTGGTCACCATTTGTTTCGCATTTCAGACGAACATACGTGTCTTCAATCAATCGTCGCTTATTTCTTCTCCGTTTCGATTTGCAATACCATTTTGCGTGCATCCTCTACGTAATCGCGAGTTCTTAAAACCTCCACTCTAAGGGGTGTCGTTTCATCCCTTGAAACCGTTTTTCGCCGATAAAAAAAAATATGTATTACATAGTTTTTAATTCTCTACCATATACATGAGTTTCAACAAAATGGAAGGCGGGTACGAAAGTGATTTTCCTTGTGAGAAAGCGAGAGAGACGAGAGAAGATGGGGAACGTTAGCTGGGCGCGATTGAGCGTTCATCTCCCAAGCGATTAACATAGAGTCGCCGCGAGCGCGACAATTTCACGTACATATTTACGGACACATTTGATGGCGTGCGCGCGGGATGTATGTGTGTGTGTGTGTGTGTGTGTGTGTGTATGCATATACGTCCGTATGTATGAATGCAAGTATGATTAGGAGGAAGAGGAAGAGATGAGAGGAAGAAGAGATGAGGAGGACGAAGTTGCCTCCCGGGGGATGATTTTGCATGTCACGAGATACTCCCTTCTTAAAGAGAATTTCGAATTAAAGAGGAGCTGAGGCCTCAGAAATATTTACTTGTAAGGAAAAGAGAATTTCTTAATTTTCTTCCTTTTTTTCGAGGAGGAAAAAAATACATCTGTTTGTCATATACCGTGGATCAAAAAAGTTTTCGTATAGCACAATTCAACGACTTTAATAATAAACGATTTTGAGAAAAGACTTAGCCGTGATATATATTGACATTATTTTGATTCACCGGTGACTGGTAAAAGTTTTCTACATACTGGTAAGCCGTAAAAGTTTCCGTACACTAAGTGACAAAGAAACATAGTTATTCTGTTATTCATTGTCGTATTGTATTGGTAAATGTAAACAATGCTCTTATTTTTGTGCGGACGCAATCATTTTCCTTTCTCAGTATTTCAAAGACCAGTCAGTGCGTTATACGCAAAAATGGAAATTCCGCTCGCGATTCGCGAGCTGGTTGTAAAATAAAAAAAAGACACGGTTAGTCTCTTCGGAAAATAGCGAGCAATGTAAAGTTGTCACGTTCTACGGTCCAGTACATAGTTAACTATGTACTGTATAACTAACAATCGCAGCGGCTGCCCGCCGAAGCTAGAACCCCATGGCGGTTCCAGGGGGGGGGGGGGGGGGGCAGACGATCCAAATCGACTATACAATGAACTTTATTTCACAATTAATCCCAAGCAGCCTGTGAAGACATGCTTGCCGTCTGGCCCTCGTGCCCCCCACACAGAAAAAATTCTGTACCCGCCCTTGCTAGAACCGCATCATAAACGTGCAATTTCAAGGCAAATGAGAACGGATTCAAGAATAAGCGTTCCAAATTTGTCGCAACGATTGAGACTGATTACAATGTAGAGGAGAGTGGGGCACAAATCTGTCACGCGGCAGTGTGAGCCACGTGCGGTTTCTCGGGGATTTGTAGCCCGTAAATTCCGAAATTTTATGTGTTGAACCGTCATTTATATCTGGTTTCGTCAGGCCTAAAAGAAAGTCGATAGCAGCTCACAAAGAATTATTAAAAATTAAACAGTGATTTGAGGCTTGGAAAAAAAATATTTCGCTCGCCGGGAAAACGTAAAATATCAGGTGTAGTAAAAAGAAATCCATTATTTTTGCAATAGATGGCTTTAGTAATTTGTTTCTCGCGTTGTATGAATGCGATCGGATTACGCTAGATGGCGTTAGAAAGATAAGATTTCGTACTAAAATAAACATTTCAGACAGTTTTATGATAGCTTGACTCAATATTTTTTGAGCGCGCGTAAAAGATGGTCACCAGCAAAGTGAAAATACGCCATATTTTATAGTTTTTTCTTCGATAAAGGCGAAAACGCAAGCCAGGCGGCTGAAAATATGAATATTGTTTATGGTCCTGATAGTGTAACAGCCAATCACGCGCAATTTTGGTTTCGTCGATTCCGTTCCGGTAATTTTAATGTCAAAGATGCACCACGCTCTGGAAGGCCAATTGTCGAAAATGTCGATAAAATAATGGAAATCGTCGAGTCCGACCGTCATGTAAGCACTGTTTCGATTACCCAGGAGCTAAACATTGCACAAAAAACCGTTTGGAACCACTTGAATAAGACTGGATACAAAAAGAAGCTCGATGTATGGCTGCCACACGAGTTAATACAAAAAAACCTCATGAACCGAATTTCCATCTGCGAATCGCTGCTGAATCGCAACAAAATCGACCCATTTCTGAAGCGGATGGTGACTGGTTATGAAAAGTGGGTCACTTACGACAACGTCAAGCGAAAACGGTCGTGGTCGAATCGCGGTGAGCCGGCGCAAACGGTGGCCAAGCCAGGATTCACGGTCAGGAAGATTTTACTGTGTGTTTGGTGGGATTGGCAGGGAATCATTTACTATGAGCTGCTCCTCTACGGCCAAACTCTTAATTCGGACCTGTACTGTCAACAATTGGACCGTCTGAACGAAGCAATCGCCCAGAAGCGGCCAGCTTTGGCCAATAGGAGAGGCATTGTGTTCCATCAGGACACCGCCAGGCCACGCACATCGATAGTGATGCGCCAGAAGCTCCGGGAGCTTGGTTGGGAGGTTCTTATGCATCCACCTTATAGTCCGGATCTGGCACCAAGTGATTACCACCTGTTCCTGTCTATGGCGAATGATTTTGCTGGTGAAAAATTCGCCTCAAGAGAAGCTTGTGAAAATCGACTGTCCCAGTTTTTTGCCAATAGGGACAAGGGTTTCTATGAGAAAGGCATAATGAAATTACCTTCAAAGTGGCAACAAGTTATCGATCAAAACGGTGCATATTAGACCTAAATCGGATCATTCTAACTATGCTAAATAAAGCCTTCAATTTCATGCAAAAATAATGGATTTCTTTTTACTACACCTTATATAACGACACTTTCTGTAGCGGCTCCTGTTTTCAGTTCTAATCGATAGTTTTATTATTTATGATGCACTCAGTGACTTGTGTTTTTCCGTTCTTAGTTTAATTAACACTTATTTTCATCAATAATGAAAAATTTACTAGCGGGGTACAATGTGTCACTGAGTTGTGGGGCACAATGAGTCGACTCCCAATGCGGAAACAAGGAAGTGACGGCGCTCCGAAGAAGCGCAATATGTCACGGGCAACTGTCAACCACATGCGATTTCTCGGATAGCTCGTAAAATCCGAAATTTTTTGTGTTGTACAGTGATTTATACCATATTAAGTTTCGGCTGGCCTAAAAGAAAATCAACAGCAGCTCACAAAGAATTATTTAAAAAATAAAATTAATTTCCGCCTCGAAAAAAAAATTTTGCTTGCCGCGAAAACGTCAAATATTGTGGGGCACAATGTGTCATCGAGTTGGTGAGCACAACGAGTCGACTCCCAATGTTATTGGCGAATAATACCCGTTGTGAAATTATCGGTATGTATGAAAATCTGTTATCTATGTTAGGAAAATATAAGTTTCAACCGGCTCATTGTACCCTACGTTTCGCAGCACTTGACAAACTGTATCCACCTGACACATTCTACCCCACCCACGGGGCACAATGAGCCAATCCACAAATTTTTTTCGATCCCATTATTTCAAGATTTTCAATCTTTTTGCAAACGATATGGTAGCTTTATTGTACGCCCAAAGGTCTATAATATCGGTTATGACCTTTTTTTTTCCTAATAAGACTACTTTGGTAAGAGTAAAAATTCGTTAGAAAAAAAGTGACACACTGTGCCCCACCTTCTCCTAAGTGTCGTACCCGAAACAGTCCGGGACGTTATTGGGAAAGCCGTGTATAATGGCCCCGTAGCGCGAAAAAAAACAATCTGTCAATAACGTGAATAAAAAGAAACGCATGGATTTCGTAAAAGGACATGTTGTTAAGCCAATTCGTTTCTAAAACATTCCGTTATATTCAGTGATGAGCGTAAATTTAACATTTTCGATTCAGATGGTCGTGTTATGTGGAAAAGAGCGAATACGCAGATGCACATCAAAAATTTGTGTCCGACAGTGAAGCATGGCGGTGGCGGTATTCTTATGTGGGGCTGTATGGGCGTAATTGGAGTGGAAAAATTAACATTTATTGCCTGCGTTATAGATCAGTACGTTTATATGAACATTTTGAAAAACAATCTACAAGAAAATGCACAAAAATTAAATCTGGGAGAGGTATTTATTTTCCACGAAGACAACAACCCGAACCACACGGCGAAGAAACTTAAGGAGTGGTTATCGCGCAATATGCCTAACCAACTCCGTACACCCCCCGCAATGGCTTGATTTGAACCTAAATGAACATTTATAGGATGAATGAAGCCATCAACAACATCGAAACTGGTCGCAAGTATGCAAGAACGCTTGAACGAAGTTTCGAAGACTACCCGACTGGAAATTTAGCTACGGGGCAGACTAGGGCCGGATCCGGCATACCGTATCCCGTACGACTACGTCACTGTACAGGATGTCGGATCAGGGCCTTACTGATCAGTACACTCTTTCAGGCCCTGATCCGGCTACCGTAAATATGAACAATCAATATATTATGAATAAAAAATTATCTCAGTATTTTTTTGTTTCTATAGACTTTATTTATGTTCCTGCATATATGAGAATTGTATTAAATCGTGTCCGGCCTCGTTAAAGTTTTTGTCTGACCGCGGACTTTGAACCTACGTCTTCTAATTCTAAAGATGAGCATATTTAACCATCCTAAAACTCGCGAAAAACTTTCTTTTTTTCGTTACTTATTTTTATAATTCTAAATAATGTCATTGATTTTATGCTTTTTTTTAAATAATTTTTTCCCCTTGAAACTTGAATAAAAAGTTCTTGAACTAAAATTAAAAAAACGGAATATCTGGACTTATAATAACTCATAATAATTTCAGTAACAATAATAAATTCACTTATAATGTATTTTTATATTATTTAGATATTTACCCCGTGTAGAAATTTGAGTTGGGAAAAAGTACTACCCTTTATCTGCCTTCCCTAGATAATATAAGGCCGCCCAAGGTAGATCAGGTTCAGTAACTGACGAGGAAAGAGATCGGAAAACCGCCGCGAAATGACGAAAAAGGTGGTAGGGTACAGAGAGGGCTATGAGAAATATTATAAATCGGTGGACCAACGGACTAATGATCAGGTACTGGAAAAGGGCTTTTGGTGATATACCGAGTACAATAAATAGTATCAGGTCGTACTGATACTTATTATTTCATAAGTTTCACAAAATCATAAGCGAATGAGCACGGTGTGAGCACTTCTGTTCGTGATATAACAACGGGTGGAAGTATTATCGTTGTAGGACCGCACCTTGGTTACGCGAAGCGCTTCGCTTGATGCCACCTGGCGGATTTTTGGCGAAATACATACGGGTAATGTTTTCCCGGCCAAAACATTGATATTTCCTGACAAGATGACGTCGATTTTAAAAACCACGAACCACCTCCTTTACTTTTTGTCTTATCGAATAATTTGGTTATTCGTTATGTTCAAATTAATACTTGTTGTAACACCATTATTTATCATGAGCATTTTTATTCTTGTAGATTAGCATCGATTAAAAAAAAGCTTATAATGGTGAAGAGAATTATAACAGATGTATCAATTCCATCCTAATCAATTATAAATATATTTGATGGGGTAAAAAGCAAAGCAGCTCTAGACAGTTCTTAAGCTTCACGTTTAAGGAAGTGTCAATGTTCTGGCCGGCTATACATTACGTAGAAGTGTACTTGCTCGCAATGTATTTCAGCCAGAACATTGCAATGCCCAAACATAGAGTGTAAGCCATGAAAACGATTTTGTGATCTTTCTGGTCTGTTCCATGAAAGGGCCCGGTCAGGTGAATCGGACGAGGCGAGCCTGACCAGGGTCCTACGCAAAGTAGGGAATGCACGGTCACATTTCTGCACGGGACAGTCATCACATTTTTGGCTGAACTCTGGTTCTTTAATTCATAAAAATTCTAACTATACTTCATTTGATAGTATCACTTTTGTCTTTAACCTATTCCTTCGCTGTCTTTGCCGTCGATTGCCTCAACACGCAGCAGGCAGCTATCAGGCTGTGGTCTGGATACCGTAGTAGCCGCGCCTGATCTGTGCTGTATGTCCACCGGAGCAAAAGAAGTGTACGGGAGTAAGAAGGTACCCTGTTCAGGCTGAAGTAAATTAGCCTTCTTACTCCCGTACTACGGTTTTAGTGATCCGGTCGACATCCGGCACAGATTCAGGCGTGCCGTAATACAGCGTCCATGGTAGCCATGTTACGGGGGCATACATGCTACCTTACTTCGGCCTGTTCAGAGTGGCGTTTTACTCCCGTACTACGGTTCCACTGATTCGATGGAAATCTGGCACTGTTCAGGCGTGTCTTACTACGGTACTCCGGATCGCAGCTTGATAGCGGCCTGATCAATCTTACGGCTGCCGGATCAAAATTTCTAGTCGGGTAAGGGTGCACCCACTGATCACTAGTTATGGCAAGAACAGAAAACTACTATAGATAAAACTAAAGTAATGGTACATGTACGGAAACTTTTTTGCTGTATATTTGGCTAGTTATTCGTCTGTTTATGTCTTTACTGGTGAAATCAGTGCTTTTCGATTTGTTTTTATGTTATGGTTATTGTTGATTTGAGCATGTATAAGATAAAAAAAATTACATCAATATATTAAGCGAAGATCGTAGAATAATCTAAAATAAATTAGTTTGTACAACGTTTGCGGAAACTTTTTTAACCCACTATATATATATATATATATATATCTATATATATGCATAAATGGATAGAGACCCAGAGAAATGCAAGGTACAACAATTCTTTCCACCTCGTTGGATGACCCCATGTGACTGATGACGTAGAAAGGAAGCGAGAGAGTGAGCAAGAGAGTGAGAGAAAGAGAAAGAGAAAGAGAGAGGAGAGGGAGAGGGAGAGAGAGGTCGATCGATCGATTACGTTAAGTACGCGCCTCGGGTCGTGTAACCGTGTTGGGAAAATGATGCGGCCCGTCTTCCCGGCTCCTCATCACCTCATGAACCCCAAGCACCCTCGTACCCCCCCCCCCCCCTTCCGTTGTCATCCCGCGGAGTATGCTCGCATCTCGCCTGTATAGGGTTAAAAAGCGAGACAACATTGTGTGATTGGCGGGACATCGATCTTTATCGATATAGTCGAACGCATCAATTCTCATATATATACGTACACACGTATGTACGTACATAGGGTCAAGAATAGTTGTCCAGCAGCGTTTCCAGGGTGTCTAACACGCCGTCAGTGAGGCGGCGGTCAAATGCGAAGACAAATATTGGTTTGACCTTAATCGCGTCTTTAACGAATACCGAAAATATGAGATGGTTGCAATGCATATCGTTCTCTCTCTATTCCTACATATATATACACACATTGGTGTATATATATATATATATATATATATATATATATATAGTAAGTGCTGTAAAGATATGTCTAGTACATATGTATGGGAAAAGAAGTATATGGTAAGTACGTATTGATCCGTACACATGGTGAGCTGTACGAAAAGAATTATCTATATTTTTTTTCACTTTTCAAAGGAAAAATGAAAAAATCCATAAAAATCCGCGTTTATGCACGCGCGCGCGCGCGCACGCACGCACGCACGCACGCACACACACACACACACACACACACACACACACACACACACACACACACACAAAAACTTGTGGGCTATAGTAGTAGTATTTACTATTCCAGGTGACCCCTTTAGGATGTATACACAGAAAAAATCATCCTCCGAAATATACGTTTCCTTTTAAGAAATGTTTCTAATTCTAAACTCATATCTACTGTCGCTTTGCCTTTCGTTTCCTCTCGCATTCGTTTCCTCATTTACCATTTTCCAATTAGTTTCTCGAGTTGCTTTATATACCTGCATAGTTCAGTCACAGACTCCTATTTTAGCATCGTCCGTATCTTTCTGTCGATTTGCTCTCTCTCTCTCTCTTTATCCCTTATCCATTTTCCAAATTTTCTACTATTGCTTTTTTAGTTTATTTCCTTGGTTTTCTCGCACGTACATATATGCAGTAAGTTTTCTACTTCATCTTTACAAAACCTGCAATTGTTATCACTATACCCTTCATTTCCTTCTTTCCCCACATTCCCATATCTTAATCTCATCCAAGTTTCTTTTGTTTCATCCCTTATACGATGATCATTTGAAAAGTTTCCGACCCTTTTAAGAAAAACACATATTTTGAAGCAAAACAAAATTTATTTATCGACGTAGTCTCCCTCCGACTCAATACATTTGGTCTAACGCTTCACCCAATATTTCACAACGTCAGGAAAAAAATGAAACTCTAAACCCGGAATATACTAGTTTGCAGCATCAACCACCTCGGCATTTGGACCATTGCCGCCAAATGCCGAGATGTTTTTCTAATTTGGAAACAGAAAAAAATCGCTGGGAACTAGATCTGGCGAATAGGGTAGGTGCGGGAGGAATTCAAACTTCAATTCGTTCAATTTGGACATCGCGGATAGTGCACGTGCGAACCCGAGCGTTATCCTGGTGAAACAGGATTTTTTTCTTGGCTGAATGCGGCTGTTTTTTTGTTAATTGTGAACTTCAATGCATCTAACAATGAAGCGTAGTATTGTCCATTGATTGTTTCATTCTTTGCAAGGTAATCGATAAGAATTATTCCATGGCTATCCCAAAAAAACTGTCGCCATCACTTTTCCTATAGAGATCCTGTAACTTTGCCTTCTTCGGAGTTGGTTCCACCCCCGCAATCCACTGCATTGACTGTTGTTTAGTCTCAGACGTATGGTGGTGTATCCCAAGTTTCATCGACGCGGTTATCGTTCGCCGCAAAAATTCCGCCGGATTTTTTTATACAGGATAACCCGAGTAAAAATTTTCGAGCCACGTTCAACGCGCAAAATAAAGGCCTCCTTCCTCGAGCAGAGATCGGCGATAGTGGATTATCAAGTATCTGAACGAGGGTACAACGTTTGGAATACGTTAGGACCTCCGATGAACCTCCCGAATGACAGAAATTGGACATTGTCACTCAAGGATGGCCAATGCCGAGCGGAACTGAACCTGCGAAACTCCAGGTGGGCCTACTTCGAGCGCTCCCGCAGAACCTACTGACCCCCCTTTCGGCCTATTGTAAGCGCACTGTAGACCCTCTGGAGCCTCCATTCAGCGAAAACGTATTTATTTCGTCATCGAACGGGTTACCGATCAGGCCACAATGGAGTGTTAAGGAGGAGATATCGAATTTGGGATCAAAGCAGGTTAGGTGGGGTCGAGGCAACGGACTTGAGATCGAAAGCAGGTTTAGGAGGTCTGTGTTCTAAACGTTTCACTGAAACTGAGGGTCGGAAGAAGGTTTGGGAGGACTAACAGAGGCTACACTGGGCCAAATGGAGGCCTCTTCATGGCACTGAACTCGATAGATGGCTTTTGGTAGGTTCAACAGAGGCTGGCGGCTTCTGCATTACAAAAGAAACTGGTCCTGCGAGTGTTCAGAGCAGGATATAAATTTTGACTCGGGAAGACACTCGCGCGACATGTCCAGCTGTACGTGCTTTAGGTCGGTCGTTAACAAGCGCTGCACCCAGCGCGCGGTTCGTTTTCTCATATTCAAATCTTGATGTAAAATCTTAAGTACCCATCCAGATAATATCTCACAAGCCTCAGCAATATCCTTAACAGTTAATGGACGATCTTCCGTCACAGTTCGATGCATCAAATCGACTATTTCGTCAGTTGTAGCGGTTTTCGTGCGCCCTGAATGGTTCTCGTCTAAAATGCTCGTACGACCACGTTTGTACTTCGCATATTTTACTGCTCTAAATGAAGAGGAGGCTTCATCGTATACACAATTTAACTCATTTTATTTCCGGAGTCTTTTTTCGCTTTCAAATGAAGGAACTTTATCACTGCGCGATACTCGGTTTTCTCATTTGGTTTCTTGAACTCGATTTTCATTGTTGACAAACACCGTCAGCTGGCAACTTTGGAAGAGTGCCATAGACAAACTAATCATCAGAATGACTTGAAATGTTTACGATTGACACTTTTTATTAATAAGGCCGGAAACTTTTCAAATGACCCTCGTATATATTGCGTATACGTATATTCAACCATATTTTATATTTCCATGAGGGGAGAATAATATTTTATAGCCATAGTTACTGCCAAAAATGTAGTACTGCTTATTGCCATTTTAGCAGCTGCATAAATTATGCACATATTACATCGCAACCATCAATCTTACAAGCATACGTTAATTGTTCAATGCTATATGCTATAGTAGGTTTTCATAAAATTGATATTCCGTTACACTATCAAAAATTAACTAACCCAAGATCCTAATAGCGAACAGGATTAATATATCTACATCGAAAAAAAAGAGTTGCTTGTGATTTGTGACGACGTTTATAGTGATTCGTACCATATTAGATTAAATAACCTGCTATACGCATATTAATGCGTACGACAAGAACAGAAAGTGAACTACCAAAAGAAGTATTGAACTGATATTCTAGTTTTACAAAGCAACAAACATGTAACAGTTCGCAAAAAACGTGTTGTTCTTAACATTACTAAGCCGTGTTTGAGTGTTTATTCCAGCTGCAAATGATTGACGTCTTCGCTATAAGTAATCAGTACCAGAATTTTGTTTCGAATAGTCACTTCTCGTAAGGTCTTTCTATGAATTCTACAAACTTAAATAGAATAGTAGAAGTTTTACCTGAACAAGATCTAACGTACGGTATACAACATTAGTATATGCGCGCCGATTTTGTGATAGCACTTAATATCGTCAAGCCGTTTACAAGATTTTCTAATTATTTCGGGGATAGTGATCAAACACGCCACTCAAATCGCATGTTTACATAGGGTTAACCATATTATGCTTGGGGTATCAGTAAAGTACAGGAAATTTAACTATTCCCTCTTTTACCATAGGCGTTTGTTGTATATACAATGGACTTTTCTCTCTATGTACATAGAGAGAAAGGGTGGCTAAAAAGTGACGTCCAAAAGGAAAATCTAGATGCCCCGTATCAATTCCTATCCGAATCATCCCCATATATGTTCCACAAGCTCTCTGAATTTCGAGAAAAAAGTATAAAAATGGTTTTGTTTTCTATTTTGTGTGTGTACTTTCCTCGCGATTTTTTTCACTCGTGTCATCGTTATGAAGTGCACCGCTGAGCAATAAATAAATGTCCAACCTAACACTAACAAGAGGACCTTAGATTTTTATGAAAAGTTGAAAAAATAGGTTTGCGAGGATCAGTCACTAAAGTAAAATTGTTGAAAAAAAAAAATACTTATAATGGTCTGAACGACGGCCAATTGCGTTTGAAAACTTCTAAGAAAAAAGTAAATTCCAAAAAAGGAAAATGAGAAAAAATACTACAGGAAAACTCGAAACCAAAATAAAGAAAGTCTTCTTTATCGAAAACTAAAAAAGATCGCAGAACACAGTTGGGGGTGATTCGAATAGATATTGATACGAGGCATCTTGATTTTCGTTTGGACGTCACTTTTCGGGCCACTTTATATATTTACATAAAATCTAGAACTGAAGTTCTAGGCCGGTCCTATTATAATCCCATCATCACAGTGAATGTCCCTAGTAGAACAAAAAAAGAAAGCCACATCACAAGTGAAATTAGGCATCGAAAATAAAACAGAAAAAAAAATTAACGAACTTATCGATATGGTGAGTAGGAAGTCCGCCTCTTTCTTTCTTTCTTTTTTTTCCTCAACATACATATACACCTAAAACAATTATTTTTCAAGCTGGCGAAAAATCGAGTTGCCCGATATTCTTGGCCAAGGTTGCGGAAACATCTAAACATATAACCCGAAGGCAGAAAAAAGACCATCGTATTTCCATCTTGGGTGCTCGTGCAAGTGTACGTGCGCGCGCGCGCGTTTGTGTGTGTACATTAACGAAATTACGTAAGACCGCCTGACGCGTTTACTTACGGCGAGGGCACGTCGTTCGTGGCGCTGGTACGTGACGATGTCATTTTTATTTAGTGGTGTGTATGTACATATATATATACGCAACTTATATATGTCTATATACATACAGTGTCGCACAAAAGTTCGGGATCACTCCGATTTCAAATCAAGATCATTATTTTATTTTTTAAATTTAGAGTTTTTTAGCATTGAAAATGCTTTCAAAGGTGTATATAGGGGGTCTGATTTAATGAGATGTCACACGAAACTAACCCTGTCCCCACTCCACCGCTGCTGTGTTGTAGCAGGGTGGGGGAAGCTGCGACATGCTAAATGCCTATGATTTGTTGAAAAATGCTACATTACATGTAGGCATTTGTGGTTACAAGTTGTAAGTTTCAATTTTGGTGTGTACATTACAATGTTGGTGGAGTTGGGTTGAGGTTTGTTTATTTTGGTTTGATGGATGGACGGATGGATAGTGAGAGAGTGAGAATGTGTGAGAGACCACGAGAGTGAGAATGTGTGAGAGACCACGAGAGTGAGAATGTGAGAAAGTGAGAGTTAGAGAGTGAGATGTGAGAATGTGAGAAAGTGAGAGTTAGAGAGTTCGAGAGTGAGAGAGAGAGAGAGAGGGAGTAGCTCATATTATTTGCACGTACCTTTTTTGATCAGCCAAAAAGTCTGATTACATTTTCAATGCCATGAAATAGTTCCACTTTGTGTAATATCTGTCGATTTTTATTTTAAAAAAAAACCAGAATCTCTTGCACTCTTAACTTTTTTCAACCCTCATAGCATTCGAACAGCTGCGTTCCCTCTGTACTCTACACTACGGTACAAAAATTAATCTTATCCGAAACAAAGTAATAATAATAAAATATAATAAGATAAATATGAATATAATAATAAAATAGACGGAAAGTTTTTCTTTCTTTCGAAGAAAAAAAAATTTTACTTGAGCTCCGCCGTGATACCTAGGATGTTTGCCCTCATAGGAAGATTGGAAAGTGAACCCGAACTTTGGGACAGCACTGTATATATATATATATATATATATATATATATATATATATATCCACCTTGCGTATAAGCGAAGAACGGGATGCAAATGAGAGAAAAGCATTCACACACTCACGTGAACGAGGAAAAAAAGACCTTCGGTGCGATAAGGGGGGGGGGGGGGGGGGGGGGGGTAATTCCGCTTCTGTTTGAGCGTCGAGACGTCGCGTCAGTAACGAGGCGCCCCTGAGTGTACGAGTTTGAGGAGGAGGGAGAACGCGCGAGGGTTGCAGGGGGGGGGGGGGGGGGGGAAGCGTAGAGGAGGCATTATTAATTCAACCTTGCGGCCAAGTGTAATTAATTAAAAATTTTTTTTTTAAATAAGCCGAGGCGATTCGAGCGAAACGTGATCTTTTTATTTCCAACCAGCCCAAAAAATTATAAATCGCGGAGTGAGAGTAACGAAAAAAAAGAATCGTAAGTTATGAAAACTACATCGAACATTATTTTCTCTTTTGCGCATTCCTTCGACCTTTCGTTCTTTTTTTTACTCCTTTTTTACTTGTATCAAACGACAAATAGAATAAAAATATTACGACATTCTTACGCGCTTTTTTTCTATCCCTATCTATCTTAATTACCGGCAAATTAAAATAAAATATGTACTCTATTCGGTAAAAGTGACGAGGCAAAAATTAAATGAGCAAACCATTCGAAAGAAAACAAAATAAGTGCGCTTCAAAAGACAGAGGTTTCACCCACCGATAAAGGTGGTTCCCGGAAGTTGAAAATCGTTGCCAATTCTTTTATCGATTTTCCAAAGCACTAACAATATATAACGCAAATAAAAAGGACAAGAATATCTTTACGCCGGAACTAGAATATTTTGCACTTTTAACGCCCACCCTCCCCCCTCCCGCCCCTATAAGGGTGAATTCCGACCTACAACATTTTTCTACACGTTTTGTATGGCCTCCAATATCTTTCTAGAGTTGGATAATTCACAAAAACGGTTCGTAATTTTTTTTAAATGTATTTTTGTAAACTTCAGAGCCATAAAAAAAAATAGTTCGATGAAACAATCGAGACTTCAGGCGTTTTCGAGGGATCGCCAAGGAACAAAAGATACATGGGCAAGAGTGTGGATCCTGCGAGACTGACCTGCAAAAGCACGTAACAGTGTCCTCGGTGGCGTTGTCTAGCGAGGACTCGATCACCGCGTATTTCGGTGCTTTTCTACCGAGTCCGAACATCTCGAGGAAAATCCTCTAAGAGAACACGCGATATCTACACACATACATATATTTACACACACTCGGTATATATATTAGGGCGATTAAAAAAATCGACTATTTTTTTTTCTTTCATATTCTCCTGTTCAGTAGTTGTAGCAAGGTAAAATAAGAAGTCTGTTAAAAAACGAGCCCGCAATATTAATATGTAGAGGTTCCCAATGGCGATTTTCTTTCCGTGCAAATAACATGGAGAAAACTTTGCTTGCAAATTTTGAATTTTATAACTCGCCGACGGGTAAACGTACAACAATTCCCAAGACATATTTTTGTAGGAAATTGAACGCTCTATAAAAAAGATCTCTCATCGTTTTACGATAAATCTACTCTTTCAAAATTTAATCAAGGTCAAAATTTAATTCACAGTAAATGATGTTTTTTTTCACTTTTCCAGCGAAACTATCGGTCTTATCACAAAATGTCATACGACCTTTTTTGTAAATCAGTTCATTTTCTATAAGATCATGTCATCAAATAATTAAAAAATCTAATAGTTCAATAGTTAACGCCTTTACAATTTAATTTTTTTAAAGAAAAGTTGCTATTTTCGTGAAATTAATTATTATATTAACCAAAAATAAAAATAAAAAGACGCCAATTTATATAGAGTTACTTTTTAATGTTTACTGTTGATGAAAATAGGAACAAACATGAGTATGTTTTTTCGTTTGATGTATAATTTTTTCTAAAACAAGAAATTATTTAATCTTAAATATAAAAGCTATGAGGGGGATCGTTGTGGGTGCGTACATGGTGCGGATCGTGACCTGTATGTGACCGTTATTTCGCATCCCATATAAGTCGTAGTACAACTTTTAATTGCTAATACCGGTGCCTATTGTTACATTAAACCATAAGGAACCCCAGTAAGTGTTATCCGGAAAAAATGTAAACTAAACAAAAAGTTTTTAGCGAATAAAACTCTCTCAGTAGAAGTGAGGTTAGAAAAATCGTGAAAGGCGTTAATACGCGCTAGGGCGCCGCTGGCGCCAACGCCGCCAAAATTACAGACCCCCTTTCAAAAAGAGGCGTCACATCGATAATTGATAAAACAGAACAATTTGGAAGGAAAAATATTGCTCCTCTAACCACAAAACACAAAATAGACAATCCCGAAAGAGAAGATCTAAACGCGAATACCAGTGCATCTAGATCAGGTTATGTTACACCACCAAACCACGGCGCAATGGACGAGGTGCTGCGCATGCTTCAATCACTCACCTCCGACGTGCAAGAAATAAAGCACGATTACAACGCATTGAAGGTGTCATTAGACAGAGTCTTCACAAACAGCGAAAAATGCAAAACGATGCTAACACAGTTAGAAGAAGAAAATGCAGTGTTAAAAGACAGAGTTACCCTACTGGAAAGAAAAGAAGAAATTCGCGAAAAAGAAAACAAGAAAAACAATGTCGTCATCAGAGGGCTCGAGATCAAAGGAGATTCGCCGGAGAAGACAGTACATGATTTCCTGATCACTGAGCTGGATATACATGACAGTGTAAGCGAAGTGACACCAATAAGGAAGGCAGGAAAAATAATACTCCTCATTGACACAATTACTAACCAGTCTGAATAACAATGGGAAGAAACCGCAATGATATGTTTAAACGAAACCTGGAGTACAGATGACAAATTGAGACTACCAAATGTATTGGATAATTTTGAAACAATCATTAGTAAGGCTGCCCGAGACTGCGCTGTTGGTAGGGCAAGTGGCGGTTCATGTATTCCAATAAACAAAAAACAAGTTTCGACTGTTACCATAAGAGATATAAGTGATATTTGGATTGCGGGACTATTCCATATTGGCGACTATAAAATTCTACTGTTGAATGTTTACCTAAAAAACAACTCTTACCAAAACAGATTACAAATGCTAACAGATTTTATCTATGAACTTCGCGAAGAACACGACATACCTATAGTGATAGGCGGTGACTTTAACGGACGAATAGGAGATCTTAATCAAATAGATGAAATAATTACGGAAATTACGGAAGGAACTTTGGATCATCTACCTATAAAAGTAGTCCTAGACACATCTGTACTGCTGCCACCAACGGTGGGTTCCGTAAACAAACTACGCCCACCAATTCTTAAATGGGATCTAACAAAACATGAAGAGTTCTGGAATAAAATAAATAACATTATGCTGATAGTTGAAAACGGCATGGATGTAGATGTAATGAACAAAAATATCTCAGGCATAATATGGTTAACAGCTCACAATCTAGAAATAGCCCATACACCTAAAAATCAATACAATAACAAAAAAAAACCGTGGTTTGATAGGGACTGCTTAGAAGCAAAAAAAGAAAGAAACAGGATTTATCGCAAGTGGGTAAAAAATAGAATACCCAATCGCGAAACGGAATATGTAACAGCAAGAAAGGTATACATCAAACTTATCAAATTAAAAAAGAAAAGTCATATTTTACAAATTCAAAGCGAGCTTTCCAACACAAAAGACCCCAAAACCTTTTGGACTACGTATAAAAAACTTAAAAGAAAAACATTCAGCCAATGCCCTATTTCGGCAGAAACTTGGCATAATTTTTACAAACAACTGATGCCTCCCAGAGACCCGGTACCCAGACTATTTCTTGAGCGAATAAACCCATTACTAGATTGCGATATCACAGTAGACGAAATTAGAAATATCCTTCGGAAAACCAAACCCAACAAATCCCCAGGTCTTGATGGAGTGTCGACAGAGTTTCTCCAAGCACTTCCTCCCATTTGGTTAAATAATATGTAACAACACTTTTCAACCGTGTCTTTTCCACCGGCCAAATACCATCAAATTGGAGTAAATCAGAAGTCATCCTTTTCTATAAAAAAGGAGAGGCCGAAGATCCGCTCAACTACAGAGGTATTGCCCTCGCTACCACGATCACCAAACTGTTCACAATGTTAATCGCGACAAGACTACAAGACTGGTGCGAATCACATAATCTCTTGCCAGAAGCACAAGCAGGGTTCAGAAAAAATAGGTCGTGCGAAGACAACATTTTCACGTTAAATACAAAAATCTGCATAGCGCTGTCACAGCCCAAGGGCAAGTTATTTGCAGCCTTTGTCGACTTCCGCCGGGCATTTGATTCGGTTAGTCATGGTATTCTCTGGGACAAACTTTACGATAAGCACTAAAATAATTCATGTCCTCCAGAATTTGTATAACAAGGCCTCGTTCAAAGTAAGAGTCGATCGATATCACAGAACTGACGATATTGACATCACACAAGGTGTTTTACAAGGCGACCCAGCGAGTCCCATCCTATTCTCTCTCTTACTGTCGGATATCTGTAATTTCTCTATAAACCACGGTCACACACGTATCATAGAAAAAATGGAAATACTTCTCTTCGCGGACGATCTTATCTTGCTGGCAAACGATGTAATTGAGTTACAAAATAAATTAGTCACATTAGAACAATACTGTAAAGAAAACCAACTTGAAGTTAATACTAATAAAACAAAAGTGATGATTTTCCAAAAAGCGGGCAAGCCCATAAAACTTAGGCCAACAAAATATACAGGAGTGCCACTAGAAATTGTCGACAAATACGTATATCTTAGAGTTCCTTTTACTAGATCGGGACTATACAATACAGCATTTAAAATTTTTGTATCAAAAGCAAAAATTGCGCTTGGCACCATCTGGGGCCCTATGATCATAGTTAAGGTTAATGATTGGAAAGCAAGGGTAAAACTCCTAGAAACTATAGTTAAATCAACCCTCTTATATGCTGCGAATATATGGGGACTTAGACATCTCGACGAACTCGATAAAATACAACTTAATTTTTACAAAAACCTGCTCGCAGTCCCAAAATGCACGCCAAATTATATGATAAGATTGGAAACCGGCTCATTTGTAACCTCAGTACAATTAATTTAAAAAAACAGTCTTGTGTGAAAAAACTTCTCGAATTGGGACCAACACGCTTTCCAAAAATTGCTTTCGATCAATTGGTAGCATTAGATATCTTAAATAACAAAGCGAATAAATATAACTGGTACTCCAACTTGAAAGAAATCTTAGGTAAAATAGGCACTCCAGATATTTTAATTAATATATCACCGGAAAGCATCACAACACAGCTTGAACCTTTACCGACTACCATAAAAGAAAAACAATTCAGGTCAGATGTAATAAGATCGCTTCTTTCCACGTATAATCCCTTATACAAAAACATCAAACAACTGAATGAACTCAAATGTGAAGAATACCTCAAAACATCAATCCCATTAACGCTCATCAGACTGGTAGCACAGCTACGCTTAGCAGGACGTGGCTTTTTAACGATACGATTTAAAAAAGTATTTTACAAAATTGATGGAAATCTCATTTGCTCGCTGTGCAACAGATTCCAACACGAGACCATCGAACATATATTTAGTGAATGTCCTATATACAGGATGAGGCACATAAAGTGTTACAGATCAATAGCACTCAAACTATTGATCATATCCAAAAATGTTTCAGACAAAAGTTTCAGTGTTCGAGAAGGCCGTCATACTGGACCACCCTATTTTTTTATCGGTGGAGGCGCTGAAGCTACGTCAAGGTCAACTCCACTTTTTTAAATGGAACCATGTATTTTTTTTCGATGACATTATTACCGATTTTAAGACGAATTCAGCGACCTACAACACAAAGTCATTCTAGTCACGCAAAGTATGAAAATAGTCGAAAAATCGAAAAATATCGGAAGAATCACTTTCAAAGGATGCACTAACCTTGGTTTGGGTCTACCTACAGAAGATGCTAGAAGTGATGACCCTCGACTTATAAACACTTGTTTGATCGCTGTTTTCATTTTTTACCATACCAATGTACCATTTCAACATCCGTGGTCCGTTAATTGTTGGTGCGGCATTGTCGGCGATCACGTCATTGGTCCATATTTTTTTTAAGGTCGCTTGACTGGGCAAGTTTACGCAAACTTTCTGCAAAACGTACTGCCTCAATTACTGGAAGATGTGCCCTTGCATGTTCGCATGAACATGTGGATGCAACACGACGGTGCACCACCCTATTATGGTCTGTGTTCAAGACAAGTGATGAATGAGATTTTTGGTGAAAAGTGGATAGGACGAGGCGACCCTGTAGCTTGACCACCTCGTTCGCCAGATCTAACATCACCAGATTACTTTTTATGGGGTTTTTTCAAAGAACGCGTAATGGCGGTAGCACCTACCACGCCTGACGACATGAAAGAAAGAATACGGCGAGCATGTATCGAAATTACACCACAAATGTTGGCTGAAGTTAGACGGTCTTTTCATCAGCGAATTAACAAGTGCTTACAAGTCGAGGGTCATCACTTCGAGCATCTTCCGTAGGTAGAACCAAACCAAGGTTAGCGGATCCTTTGAAAGTGATTATTCCGATATTTTTCGATTTTTCGACTATTTTCATACTTTGCGTAACTAGAATGACCTTGTGTTGTAGGTCGCTGAATTCGTCTTAAAATCGGTAATAATGTCATCGAAAAAAAATACCTGGTTCCATTTAAAAAAGTGGATTTGACCTTGTCGTAGCTTCAGCGCCTCCACCGATAAAAAGATAGGGTGGTCCAGTATGACAGCCTTCTCAAACACTGAAACTTTTGTCTGAAACATTTTTGGATATGATCAATAGTTTGAGTGCTATTGCTCTGTAACACTTTATGTGCCTCACCCTGTATACGCCGATTAGACAAAATTATCTTCCGATTGCACATCCAGTAGTTGCACTAGACTATATAGACACAAACAACACAAGAAATCTTGCTTTCTTTATACTCGAGGCTTGTAAGTTACGTGCATCTATGTTAGCAACCTGATATGCCAAAAACATAGGTATCTAGTCGCGTAAATCTCGTGTAGTGTGCAAAACGACATTATAAAACAAAACTAATACATAAGATAGTTCTAAAAACAAATGTATAAAAAGACTTAAAAGGTTAGAACTGTACAAAAACAAAAGGCTTACGATATTAGATATAAGATTAGATATAAGAACTAAAGTTTAAGGTTTATATTTACTCCTATTATCCTTAACATTTATTCTATAAAAACAAGAAGACACTATCAATATTAAAAACTACCAATGTTAACAAAAATGTGCACCATTGTACCAAACGATCTCCTTTGTAAAAGGCGAAAGCCTACAAACAAATAATAATAATAAAACATAAAAGCTATGAAAAAATTTATTTTTATTTTAAAAGAAAATTTGGTACAAACCAGAAAACGTCGAGGATGTTCTTGTACTACTTGTAACAGATATTGCAGGTATTCCTCGTGCCTCGTTAAACAATGATTATATTCTGCTATTAATGCAATACCACGTTCTGCAACGTCATTTATTGCTCTTAGATTTCTAAAGAATCCAAATTTTCCTTATAACTTTCGTGATTATACTACTGTGATACTGTATATTTTTTTCTTCAGTAACATACCGCTTTTTATATTACAATATTACTCTCTCGAGTATCGTACTGTAAACGAACAATAAGAAGTAACTTTATAAAAATTGGGGTCTTTTTTATGAATGGCTTTGGTTAATATAAATTCGCAGAAATAGCAATTTTCTACAAAAAAATGAAATTGTAAAGTCGTTAACAATCAAACTATTCAAATTTTAAATTATCTAATGACATGGTTTTGTAGAACATGAAATGATCTACAAAAAAGGTCCTATGACATTTTGCGATAAGTCCGATGGTTTCGCCGGAAAAGTGAAAAAATCTTGAAATTTACTTCAAATTCAACTTTGACCTTGAATAACTTTTGGAAAAATACATTTATATAAACGATAAGCGATCTTTTTTATAGAACGGTCAATTCCCTAAAAAAATATGTCTTGGGCATTGTTGTACGTTTACCCGTTGGCGAGTTATAAAATTCAAAAGTAGCAAACGAAGTTTGCACCATGTTATTAGCATGGGAGATAGAAAATCGACATAGGGGATCTCAACAAATTTACATTGAGTGCTGATATTTAAACAGGCGTCTTATTCTACCTTACTGCAACTAATGAATAGGGAATATGAAATAAAAAACATACAAGTTTTGTTTTAATCACCCTAATATTTTTACTGTGTGGTCCAGTAAAAATGAGCACCTCGAATATCTTTAAAACAACGGGTGTTAGAAAAGTATGTGTCCAACGAAAGTTTAATTGTTCATAAGGGTCCATCGAATAGTGATAACATTTTTACGGTGTTGAATTGCATCGTTGCAATGAGCCTGAATGACCGTGCGTCGTAGGTCACTGTATTCGTTTCAACAGCTGCTACCATACGGTAGATACAAAAACACGGTTTTCCATTTAAAAGCAAAGGTGACATTCGTATCTTGAAAGCAACACGACCGACGAGACAATTATTATCACTGTCTGACGGGCTCTTCTTTTTTATCTGACACCCATAGGCTCGAAGATAAGGTGTCAATAGTTATCGGACCACCCGATATATACTCCCACATACGAGTATGCACCATATCGAAGCGATTAATCGCGACGAAGGGAAAAAAACACATCGGACGTGGCAACGCGCTTTCGGTCCCCCAAAAAGAAAATACGAACCTCCTCCCCCTTCTCTTCTTTTTAACCCGCGTACGTACAACGCGGCCAGTGTACAATTGTAACGCGTAGACTGCACTGTCCAACGTTATTTGCGTGTCCAACCGCAGGGGGGCGAGAGGTGGGGGTGTCACACGCTCCAACAATTGTTCTATACGAAAAGCTACCAAGAATAAGAAAAAGGACAAAAAATCTAAACAATAAAATTGAGGAAAAAAAACGGGATAACCAAACAAAGAGAAATTAAAAAAAAAAAAAACGACACGGAGGATCGAAGAAAGCACGAAAACGTGCGTTCGCGCGCAACCGCCTCGACGAATGCGGATAACGTACTGATTCTCCGGTTTTTCCGCAACACTCGTTTGTTCCTTTTTCTTCTCGTCTATCGTGGAAACGGCGCGCACGTATCCGACACGCAAGCACACGTGTGTGTGAGAGTGAACGCGCGTTTGTGTATATATATATATATGCATATACATATACATATGTATGTATGTATGTATGAACAGACACAATCGTTGAATAATTAGACGAGCTCTCGCGGACTCGCTACGTGTGAAAGCGTCGAGTTTACGATATTTTTTTTTTCGTACGATATTACACAGTAAATGTGAAACAGTGGAAATGTAGAGAAGTGTGCGCATACATTGCAATATAATTCCCGTGTGTGCGTGCGTACGGGTATATTTTCTCACGGATTAGAGCCGCCCACAGCGACGGTAACGACGACGCAGAGCGCACGTACGTATTTATTTGATTTTCTCTTTTTGTTCCCCTGATACGAAACGCAGGCCGCAGGTGCGCGCGTTGTATCGAGAAAACGAGACGACGAAAAATTGAGAACGAAGACAGATGCATTCATTTTTCTCTTTTCGAATTGTGAATTTTAGACAAAGAGGTAAGTATGTGTCCCTTATTTAGAGGAAAAGGTCTCTCTCTTTCACTCTCTTTATCCTCGTGAAAGAACAATAAAGGCACTACTGAAAAAGTACACTCACACCCGATAGGGGCTTCGTCGCCTCGAAATCACACCGATGTATTTATACATAAACACGTGTGTATGTAGCGTATATATATAAATACGTGTGCGTGTGTGTTAGTGCGCACGACTGTTAATGCAATTATGGAGGTGATAGCTACGCGACGTCGTCCTGGGAAACCGAACAAGTTTCGTATTTGAACGTGTGCTGCACGTTGTGTGATGTATAAGCGCCAATGAAAAAGAAGTATACGTACATACGCACCTCCACGAGAAAAAGACAACAGAATAATAGAAAAAAAAACAGGAAAAAAACAATTCCGTTGAACCAATATTAGCAATATGTATTGAAACTATGTGACGAATGATAGCGATATATATATATATATATCTAAGAGACGAGTACCCAAATGAAACCGAACTTATTCTTTTTTATTTATTTAATTTTTAAACAAAAAACCTTCATCCCCCTTCAAAGTACTCTCCACTGGCACTAATACACTTGTCTAATCTTTTATTCCATTGTTCAAAACATTTTTTAAATTCGTCTTCTATGATGCCCGACAGCGCCTCCGCCGTTTTTTTCTTCACTCCAGCAACGTTGGCAAAACGCTTTCCTTTCATGGCTCTTTTCATTCGGGGGGGGGGGGGGGGGGGGGGGGGGGTCGTTGGGGGCAACGTCGAGTGGACAGGGGGGATGGAGCACAGGGGTCATGCCATTTTTTGTCAAAAATTGGCGCACGGACAGGGCTGTGTGAGCAGGACGTGCGCTGTTCACGAGAATCAGCTGTTGAAAAAATGACGAGCACACAAAACAAGTGTCACAAAAAAATGCATACAAGCCGAACGGAACCTTCTTTAGTGACGACGCTTGGCTTACTAACTTGGGCTCGCTTCTAGCGGCAGAACGCGGTACTACAAAAACTCCGCCCACCACAACATCAGTTCGGTTTCTTTTGGGTACCCCCTCGTATATGTATATATACAGGGTGGACCATTTAACGTGACTACCCCAAATATCTCCGTTGCCTTCAGAGTGACGAAAACAATATCAGGAGGTAATTTGATTGATTTCGAAGGGCTGGTACAGTGGTAAAAAATTTATTTTTGTCAAGGTCATAGTTTTCGTGTTCTCAAGGTCATCAATGGTTTTTCAAATGGGACAATATTTTTTTTTTATTAAGACTTTGTAGCTGATATTCCGACGAATGCAACAACCTATGACATCAGGACCTTGAAATGATTTTTCACCAAAATACACGTGTAAAAACGGGAAATCGTGATGGTATTGACAATAAGAATATCTGAAAAATGTAATTGAATTTTTTTTGCAGAAAATTTATTGTACCAATTGTTCGAAGTGATGGCCATTAACCTCGAGACATTTTTGAAGACGTCGGATGGATGATTCTCTTGACCTTCGAATAGTTTCTGGTAGGGGTGTACGGGTAGCAGAATTAGTCGGGTCGGGTCGGGTCGGGTAATTCGACTATGATTCGGGTCGAGTACCCGAATTTTTCGAGTACCCAAACTTTATCGAGTACCCGACGATACTCGAGTATATTCGGGTAACCATCGCCTAGCAGTTTACTCGTCTCACATCGGGTACTCGATAAGCCGTGCTGCCACAACAAAATTTCAAATTTCGTTTCATAGTAGATAGCGCCACGAAAACGTACGAAATAGACTCCAGCTTTATGTTCTGTATCCTTCGCCGATAGGTTGGAGATCATAAGAAATAAAAATAATCAATTTAATAATTTTAATATTCATATTCATATTAATTCAATATTTTAATATTAAATATAAGTATTAAGTATACAAAAAAGTTTTTTGTATTCTTGTAATGAAAAGTTTTTCCGATAGTTTATCTATATTTAAAGATTAAAGATTATAAACAATCGCTCGATTATCACTCGATTCTGAAGATTTCGTGATTGACATTATTAAATTATTAAGTGAAACAAGAAACAATAAATAAAGTGACGGTTACGAGTGCTCGCTTGCTCAGCAACATAACGATTAGGGGTGTGCGGGTACTCGATTCACTCGGGTACCCGATGTTCGGGTAGGGTCGGGTACCCGATGTTCGGGTAGGGTCGGGTACCCGACGGGCAAGTAATGCCAAATACTCGCCACTATCTGGTACCCGAATTTGGTCATCGGGTACTCGTAAACGTCGAGTACTCGTGAACTTCGAGTACTCTTAAACTACTGGTATTCGTAAACTTGAAGTATTCGTAAACGACTCGGAGATCCGCATTTATTATTTATCTAGTCGTTTCGATCGAATAATAGGAGAAAACGAAAACTCGAAAAAGGCGATAAAACAAAAAAATGATAATACTGTAAAAATCTTTTTTCATCTCACTGGTGATTGGTGGTCACGTTAAATGGTCCACCCTGTATAATAATTCGACTAGAAATTTTCGACTTAAAATTTATATGTTGATATAAGACTTTGTCTTATATTAACGCATAATAATTTCGATAACAATTATAAATTCACTTGTATTTTTATTTTTATATTATTTAGATGAGACTTACAGTTAGGTGTGTGGGTCGGCTCGATTATGTTGTATATCCGTTGTTCACTAGGTTAGGCTCAAAGGTTAGGAACGAAGTATCGCAATCCTGTGGTCTTTTCGAAAATTTCCGAGGTTGATACTTTGTACACCAGACGGTTTTTTTCCACTAAAACTGTTTATCTATAAACATGAGCCCATGTTTCTTACCGCCAGGCAGAGTGAAGATTATTCGAATTCACGTCGTCTATATCGCAGATGTCACTGAAACCTAACCTCAAAATCTTGATACGCGATCTTTTATCAAAATAGTAAAGTAAGCGGGGAGGATGACATTTTTCAAAAAAGTAAAAAGTCATACGATGTCGGTACACGCATAATCTTTTATTGTTTAGCATTTTAAGTTCAGCACTTAAAAAAATATATATTCCGCCAAGACAAATATGGCAGCCTCAACATGGGGCAGATCAAGCTGCGGTCCGGAATGCCGTAGTTACGCACGCCTGATCTGTGCCGTATGTCCACCAGATCGGACCAACCACGCGCCGTATGTACAGTTCCACTCATCCGGTCGACATTCGGCTTGCTGTAACATGGCGTCCACGGACGCCATGTTACAACGCCGCACCGGATACCTTACTTCGGCCTGTTTAGGGTGCCTTTTTACGCCCGTACTACAATTCCACTGATTCAGTGGGCATCCGGCACTGATCAGGCGTGCCGTACTACGCCATTCCGGACCGCAACTTGATAGGGGCCTGATGAGTCTTTAGGCTGCCAGATCAAAATTTCTACTCGGAAATAAATACAAGGCTCTCAAGAAATAAACAAAAGATTTGAGGGGAAGGGTCGATGAACCGATAAAATAATAAACGAGCTAACAAATTTTTATGCCTTAGCCATACGCCGTCACTTGGTCAATATTGATGATATGTATGATGGTATTTGGCAAACTTTATACCATAAAACGCCATCAGAAAAAAATATCCAACATTTTCTCTGCCCTGAAGGCAGCAAGTTTCAATGAGCACCACTTCCGAAAGATGTTGCTGAACCAATATTTCCAATATACGAAGATCTTTCAAAACGCGAATTGTTGGTAAGATATGCTGGTGGATTCACCCAAAGTAATAATGGAAGCTTCAATTCATTAGGGTGGCAATTAGCCCTAAAATCAAACTCCAATAGCTTGTTACTGTTGAAATTGTATGGACTGCCCCATATGCTTTTAATTCTCTGGTTTACAGAGTTTTTACTCAAGTATCTATACCAAGGTCTCAGAAGTATTGACTTGCTCACTTCTGAGACCTTAACTTCTGAGCCCTAAAGATAGAAACATCAAATTTAGAGGATATGTTCCTTAGAAGGTTTAGAGGTGGTCTAAGAAAGGATTTTTCGCAAATCAACTCCTAAGAAGGTGAAATGGAGTGTAAAAGTTTGTACAGAAAATTGTGTTTCTTGCGTTAATCAACTTGAATCTTGGTATAAATATTCTTAAAAACAAATAATAAAACGCATATTTTAGGATTTTTTTAAACAACCCTTAATTAGGGGGGGGGCGAGCATGTTGAAGTTTGTATAGAAAAATCGAATTCCGTTCTTTTATCTCAACGAAATTCCGAAGATATGTTCTTTAAAGGGCGTAGAGGTGCACTAAGGAAGGATTAACTTCTCGTATGGCCAACGATATGAGGGCTGTTCGAGTGTATCGAGTACCCAAAACTTGAATGTGCTTACCGAAGTCTATAAATCATACAATGTTGTCTACATATTGGAAAGTCGTATAGTTCTGTAGACAGCAATTACATTGTATGATACTGAAGGTGAAGTTTCGTACTTTTATACAACTATTTCATTAATTATCAACCCTTACCTCAATCAGGCAGTCCACCACCGTGCATGAGAAATGATACTCTACCTTCTTTCTTTATTTCTTACTTTTTTCTCTTTCTTTGTTTATTTTCGTTCTGGATCAAAACCTAAAGTCCACGCGGACGAAGTTTCGGGTAAAAACTAGTTTTATATATATATATATATTTTTTCCCTGTTGAACCCTTTCCTATTACTCCATACCCGCACTTCGCTGATCTAACCTAACTTCCGTTGCGACCACAGCCATCCCGCATTTGCGGAGGGTACGCGGAAACCGTGGAAAACTCGTACCGGTATAGATGGTTCCACATTCTTCTGATTCTCTGGTTCACAATACTTTAACTCAACTATCTACACCAAAGTCTAAGAAGAATTGGCCTTCCGCTCACTAGATGATGGGCCAGCCGGTGCCAGGTAAGCGGTAATCGCTCTGAGTATTGGCCATGCGCAACGCTGCTTGACTTGAAGTACCGCCGGAGCCGAACCCCGACCGCACATCCACCAGTGTCGGTATATATGTATATAAATTCGAATAAATCGAGATGAAACATTTGCGTGTGTTATTCTAGATTTATTATGCTTTTTATGATTTTATTATTATTATTAAAATATAAAAAAATATATATCTCTCGTTATCATCGTCTTGACAATTATCTCCCGAGTGTTTGCCCACGTATACATACGGACATATACACATTCGAAAGATAATTGTCAACCCATCGTTGGAGGCGCGATGGATCTTTCATTGTCACGGAAATTATCTCTGAATCATGTGTATATATGGGATATATGCATATATACACCAATACGTATATACGCGTGTCTAAGCGAACGTATGTTTTGTCAGTGCATATCATGTGTACCGTTCTTATAGTCATATGCTCGTGTATATAGATATAAATGTATGTATGCATATGTATGCTTGTATGTATGTGTGTATGCATTTACGTATGTGTGTATGCATGTATGAATATATGTATGTATATATAGACTCTTCGTATACACACAGTCAGAACGCGCGCGGCTTCGAACAATGCCTGTCCATGGCTCAAATGGGCAGAGGGTACGGGAAATACGTAGATTAAGCGCAACGCGGAAAAGGCCTCATAGTCCAACACGTACTGCCCATCGAATATACAACAGTCGCGTAACGTGTGTATGCGTGTGTTTCCAATTGTTTACACCTCTCATACACGAACATGGGTGTGTAGTCGCTAAACCCCCCCGCCCCCCTTGGCGACCCTTTTTCACCGCGTTAAAAATGGGGCAGCTATTTTTGTGCGAGCTGAAATTAAGTACCGAATAAACAAGCGATGCTCGCACTATTATTATCACTATATATATATATATATATGCAATAACAACAATGATAATAGTGATAATAATAATAATAACACGACACGTGCGATACGCCCGGAAATGAGAGAGCATAGTGAGGAAACGAGATCAAAATTGGATGCGTGGCAAATCAAAATAGGGGCAAATCGCGACAGCACCGCGCGCAAATAGCGAAATATCGAGTTAGGATGTACAAGCTCCGCGGTATATCCGTCGATAGATAGTTGCACGCCGCCTGCGCACCCCTGAGAAAGAGTGGATCCTCACTTATAGTCCCGGGTAACACGGTGTACACGGTGGTAAATGCTAGTGCCAATTATCGATCGGTGCACAAAAGCGCTGACACATATATCTGCGTATATACAGGGTGTCCTCAAAGTGACGTCAGATAAATTGTGACATTCTAAAGAGAAAGGTCCTTATCCATTTTTTTCTCCGGAGCGCCGTTGATTTGTTATTAATTATTCACCGATGACGCAATCAAACGCGCCGCGGGTTAAGTGGCCGAGCCGGGGTTGGCAACCTTGGCAGAACAAATTATTGTAGCAGGGCCGTAAAATTATAGTGCACCCAAAAAAATTATAGTATTTCTCATTTTGCAGTTACAACTGTTTTTAGAAAATCACTCACAAGTTCCACGGTCATTATTTTGAAATCAAATGATTATTTTATTTTCAGAAATTTATTATAACAAAAAAAATAACGTCATTTCAATATTCATACTTCGTGTGATGTTTTTCATAATCGTGGTTTTCAGTCTTTTTTAACAACATACATTTTCAGAAATTAAAATAAAAAAAAACGTAAAATAACCAAAACTTGAAATAAACAAAATTTCACGTACAGAGTACGGATTATTTCCGTTTATTACGAATATAAAAAGGACCCAGTGAGCTACCAGCTACGACATTCGTGTATCAACGCGTCGGTACTGAGGTGAACGTAGAGTGGGAGTAGTGCGCGATGATTTGCAGTAGGAGCGTGGGAGTGAGGTGTCTCGCTATCATTTCGAATGTCAACTGCCAAGACAATTGCTAGTCACTAATGTCGCTACAGTCGCAAGCATACGAATTGCGCGCGCTCTTTCTCTCTCGAAAAGGTAAAACAGAACACACTTCCATCGTGCCACGGCGGTTTCCGAACATGTCATTTTTTCCCCAAATAGCAGCTCCTAACAAAATTATTATAGATTTTCATTACATAGTACAAGCGTTATGTTACATAGTACGCATGACCAAATTATGTGATATCTACTATAATTATGTTAGGGTTGTCAAACCCTGAGCCGATCTAGCTCATTCGTGTGAGCGAGCGGGCGCGGTAAGGGAGCGCATATGCCCCACCCCTCCACTCGAATCAAAGCGGTAAAGCGCCAGGGGGATTCCCGCCTCGCGCAACCGATTGACCACCATTGATCAATTAAAATCCGGGCAACGGTGAATCGGAGAGAAAAATGGACGAGGACTTTTCCCTACAGAATTTAATCGTCTATCCAATCCGCCAAAAATCACTGATACGTTTTGGACACCCGGTATATGTATGAAGATATAAATGCATACAATCGATATGGCCGATTGGCTCGTACGATCGGCGGATGCCACGGGGTCTGAAAAACCTCCTCCCTGCTCCCCTCTCTCATAAAGGCAAACAAGGGCGCGGGGGCGGGGGGAACTTCGGGACATCGTCCAATTCGTGTCACCGACGTACTCCAATATATGAATTACCTATCTAACGAGTCGCCGCAATTGCCAATATAGACTATACGGAAGACCGGGCAAACGAGGCTGGCAGGTAGGGGAGGAAGGGGGCGGACGAAGAGGGTTCATTTATATACGTAACGCGTATAAATTTAACGTTGAATCATGAACGGAAAAACGTGTTGGAAAACAAATAACGTCGTGTAGATAAATTACACGTATTTTTATTCTTATGAACACACATACGCATACACCCACGAATACGAGAAAGGCTATATTTGGACATTATTCGAATGTAAAGTATAGTTTAATGTAGAGGTGACGGTCGCGGAATAACTTGAACAGGTGTCATACCCGAGGTAACCTACTATATAGAATACGTGTCGTCCGCGCCGGACGGATCGCGAGCAATGTGTCGCGAACGAGGAGGACTGGAAAGTTTCATTGCGGCCTATATATATATATATCAGGAGGAGCCTCTCTGGGGACCGCAAGGGAATTGATCTTACAGCGCGCGAAAGCACGAAGGCCGATTCTATTTCGGTGTTCTGCATCGCTGCGCGAAAACCGCATGACTCACGTAGCGCGCAGGGCTTGTACCTGAATCACAAAACGCTATATCTGTATGTATGCATGTATATGTATGTATATATATACAGTAGAAGCTCGATTATCCGAACCCATCGAAACCGGGTACAGTACGGAGGATCGAAAGTTCGAATAATAGAAACGTGTAGTCGTAGGGAGCGGATTTACATATTGCAGAAGGAAAAAATAAAAGCGTAAAGGTATTTTAAAGGTATTTTTAACGATGTTACGTTAGGCTTGTGATAGATAGATAGACAGTTTTATTCCTCAGGTCTTGCTCTCGCTATGACATTCATTACATTTTTTACATTATATACTTATATTACATTTCGCTTAAGAACTATATCACGTTATTTTCTAAGAGTATTCTCCCGTCCTTCGCCTGCCTACAACTACAAGTTTAGATACGGAATAAACTAATTCCCGTAGTTTTCAGCCTGCTGCGTCGAGTCTCCCGAATGCCATTGTGTTTTCGCTATACTCAATGTGTATTCACCCAGTTCTTTGATTATTTTTCCCTTGAGCGTTTTTATCCACCAGCCTTTTAGGCTTTCTTCCAGCCTTTTAGGCTTTCTTCCACCCTTTCCCCTCTCACGTTGTCAACCCCTTCGACCCTTTTTTCCCTTGCTTCACCACACTTCCGTATATGTTCCAGGTTCTCCTCTTCCTTTCCACATTCTCTGCAAGTCCAGTTGCAACCTTCCTTCCCTGCCTTCCCTACGTTTCCACACCTTAGTCTTGCCCACTCTTCCTTTATGTCCCCCCTAATGTCTTTGTCCTTCCAGAAAACCTCCCTTCCCAATTTTTATTTTATATACTTATTACTAGCTTCCGCCCGCGTAGAATTTGCCCCATAGAAACTTCATTAGAAGTTTTTAAACCCCGCATTAGGGGATTTAAAAAAATCGTAAAACACGCGTTTTATTATAAGTTTTAAAGAATATTTATACCGAGTTTCAAGTTGATACACGCAAAGAAAGTTTTCTATACAAACTTTGACACTCCATTTCACCCCCTTAAGAGTTGATTTTCGAAATATCCATTTCCTCTACACCTTCTAAGGAATATTTTTTAAGTTTCAAGTTGATACACGCAAGGAATAACATTTTCCATACAAACTTTTGTACCCCATTTCGATGGTCCCGAGCGGCTCTATCTTATCTCGCTCGGACCTTCGAGGAGTAGCGTAATTGAAAGGGTCTCATATGTACTAGCGTAACTCTCGCGCCCTGCGCGAAGTATCTTATCTCGGCAGACCCTGTTCATTCTAACGCATCTCCGGGCGCGCGTGAGATCCATCGTATCTCCCGCAGCCTTAGAACGGAGTATCGTAACTCGCCGACTGCGGTATGCTCTATCGTATCTCAGATGCACCAAAACGTTTCATCGTATCTACGAATCGCAAGTTTTCAGTAAACGCGGTTTGAAAGTTTCGCGTTCTCAAAAATAAAATGTCACTGAATCATCACAACATTTATGTCTAAATATTGCGCATTATACGCAGAATATTTTTTAGACATGAAAAGCGTTGTGAAAATAGAATACCATTATCATAATATTCATCATATCTTTCGGTCGAAGGGTCTTTGGTAGGCCTTCCCTCCGACAGTCGTCATGCTTCGACGAAAGGTCTTTCATTCAAATTATTAGCACATGTATGGGGGCTAATAATTTGTATGGAACTGTATGAAAAATAGCTGCTTGTAGAGATTTACCTAATGCATATTTTTTTCTAATGAAATTGTTTCATACTGTGTAAAGTTTTCGGAATAAAATTTAAACAATAAAATATCTCGTAACTGGTAATCAATTTTTGTTTCAAATAAAATCGCGAAATCTCAGTCAATTTCCAAACGAATAGATATAGTGATAACCGTAATACAATTCTTGTGTCGCCCAACCTCAAAATGTGTTAATAATATCATTACGATTATTATTTTTCTATATTTCATGATTAATTAATTATCTGTTTAAATCAATGATTTATTATATTATTTCCATTCACGTCATAATAATAACATACTTATAACTGTTATCGTTACATAAATTATTCTTTTATTGTAAGTTGTCGAGATTTTCGACGACTTACGATAGAGTAGAAACTAGAATGGAACTTTCAGAGCGCGGGGGGATGCGATATCTTGTTTTACTTTACTTAATTATAGCACAAAAAATTATCAAAATGATTTAAAATTTTGTCTGGGCATTCTTCAAGCTCGAACGAACTTAGTAGTGATGTTTTTCAAAAATCACCAAATTTCGACTTACGATGAAACGTTTTGGTGCATCTGAGATACGATAGAGCATATCGCAGTCGGCGAGTTACGATACTCCGTTCTAAGGCTGCGGGAGATACGATGGATCTCACGCGCGCCCGGAGATGCGTTAGAATGAACAGGGTCTGCCGAGATACGATACTTCGCGCAGGGCGCGAAAGTTACGCTAGTACATCTGGGACCCTTTCAATTACGCTACTGTGTAAAGGTCCGAGCGAGATAAGATAGAGCAGCTCGGGACCATCGATGTCACTCCTTTAAGAGTGCCGTTTCGAAAAATCCTTTCTTAGTGCACTTCTACACCTTCCTAAGGAATTTACGTTCCAAGTTTCAAGTTGGCACACACAAGGAATATAATTTTCCATACAAACGTTTAAACCCTATTCGCCCCCTTAAGAGTTGAATTTCGAAAAATCTTTTCTTAGTACACTTCTACACCTTCTTAGGTACTCATGTTCCAAGTTTTAAGTTGATACACGCAAGGAATATAATTTTCCATACAAACTTGTACACCCTATTTCACCCTCTTACGGATCGAATTTCAAAAAATGCTTTCTTAGTGCACCTCTACATCCTCTAAGGAACATATATACCAAATTTCATGTTTCTATCTTCAGTAGTTTAGGCTGTGCATTGTCTGTCAGTCAGTCAGTCACGGAACAATTTTATATATTAGGTGTGTGAATTAATTTTTAGTTTTTTTTTCCATACTTGCGGTTTATTAAAAAATATACAAAACCGTGTTTAATCCGGGTAAGATCCCCCGTTGCTTTCTACAACCTTCTGCTACCGATCTGGTAGCATACCGATACCATCACGATAGAAGCTGGCCGGTTTCGAGGCGATACAGCCATCGACGAATTTCCTAATATCTTCGGCTTCTCGGAAGTGGCTCCCTCTTAAGCTGTACGCCATTGACCGAAATAGGTGATAGTCGGATGGGGCCAAGTCCGGTGAATATGCCGGATGAGGAAGAACTTCCCAGCCCAGGTTTAAAATAGGTGTTTGCGTCGTACGAGCATCGTAAGGTCGAGCGTGATCATGCAGGAGAATGACTTTTCGTCTTCCGTGTCCTGTGAATGGCCTTTTTTGCTCAATTGCTTCGCTTAAACGATTTAATTGGTCACTATATCATTCTGTAGTGATCGTCTGACCCGGTTCTAGAAGTTCATAATAAAGAACACCCTTTATGTCCTACCAGATACACAGAAGCATTTTTTTGACGTTCATTTGCGGTTTGGGAGTTGATGTTGGTGGTTCTCCAGGGTCCACACATGATTTTTTTCCGCTTGGGATTCTCATAAAGGATCCATTTTTCATCCCCCGTCACGATTTTCCAGAGAAAGTTCTTCCTTCGTTGTTTGCTAAGCAACCAAAGACACGTGTTCATCCGTTGTCCGTGGTTATATTCGGTAAGCTCATGTGGGACCCATTTCCCGAGCTTCTGAACTTTTCCCATCGCGTGTAACCTCTTGGCAACGGTTGATCGATTAACTCCTAGTTGGGCTGCAAGTTCTTCTTGTGTCTGTGAAGAATTTTGGACCAGTAAAGTTTCCAAATCGTCGTCCGAAAATTATTCAGGCTGTCCAGTACGCGCACGGTCACTGAGTTCGAAATCATTGTTTCTAAAACGTTTAAACCAATAATTGCATGTTTCGTATGACACAATCCTTTTCCCGAACACAGAACAAATTGACTCCCACGCTTTGGTGGCACTTTTTCCTTGTTGGAATTCGTAAAGGATGCAGTAGCGAATGTGCAGCTTATCGGTTGCCATTGTTCTTGCTACTTTATTTTAAGGTTATGATGCTCGCCCAATAAATTCATACAGCGTCTTGAACAGGGCTCTGTCAATACTTTAAAATCCTAAAAGGACGTTGAAATATTTCAACTTGAAAGAGGATTCCCAGCCTGCTAGAAAAATCTGTAAAATGAAATTCACACACCTAATATACCCGAGTAGAAATTTTGATCCGGCAGCCTGAAGACTGATCAGGCCCTGATCAGGCTGCAGTCCGGAATGCCGTAATACGGCACGCCTGATCAGGGCCGGATGTCCACCGGATCAGTGGAACCGTAGTACGGCCGTAAAAAGGCACCCTGATCCGGCCGTAGTAGGGTAACCTGTGCCGCGCCGTAACAAGGCGTCCGTGGACGCCGTTTTACGGCGCCGCACAGGCTACCTTACTACGGCCGGATCAGGGTGCCTTTTTACGGCCGTACTACGGTTCCACTGATCCGGTGGACATCCGGCCCTGATCAGGCGTGCCGTACTACGGCATTCCGGACTGCAGCCTGACTTGTGTGTTGAAGCCGCCATATTTGCGAGAGTCTTTGCGGTGTATGCACGCGCATATAGGCGTTTTTCCAATTTCCTGGCTGACATCATATAGTGCAAAATGGATAAAAAAAAGTCCCGAAAAAAATTAATGGGACACTTACGGGTGCGAAAGTGGCGTGCTATATATGCAGAGAGAAAAAAACAACGGCTAACAGAAGTGAATTCTTCACTCGTACTAGGTATGTATATATATATATATATGTATACATATACATTTTCATTTATATTATATATTCTTTACTTTCAAAATTAACAATATCTATTATTATTTATTAACATGCATAATATCTATTATTTTTGTAATGGTATTTTTAGAGCCAAGCGAAGAATTGCCTACAATTCTTGACAACAATGCCTCGTCGCTTAATACAAATCACACGAGCAGTGCATCCGACGAGTCTGGACCTGATTCAGTTGCATCCAGTACAAGTGATCTTAGAGGAGGCCAGACAAGTGATAATTCTAGTCGACACAACGAGAGCTCAAGTGATTCATCAAGTAGTGAAGAAGACAACTCCAACGAAACTGAAGAACTCCGTCAGTGGGCTGTCCAATCCCAGATATCACACAAGAATTTGGATGAATTGCTGAAAATACTGAGAAAGAAATTGTTACCGGATTTACCGAAGTCTTCGAAGATTTTCCTGAGAACGTCAAGTTCGCAGTGCATCACAGAAGTACAAAACGCCGTAGGGGAACCTGAAGGGCGCTTCGCATACTTTGGTATAAAAACAAGTCTACAGCGATTGATCAACCCAGCGCTACACGAGCAGAAACATTTATTCCTACAATTTAATATCGATGGCTTACCATTATTTAAATCAAGTCGACAGCAATTTTGGCCCATATTATGCCAGGTCTTTTTTACTCCGCGTGTGTATCCAGTGTTTGCTGTAGCCATATACGAAGGAGTTTCAAAACCGTCAAACATGCATGAATACTTCAGAAAATTTACAGAAGAAGTAATCGAATTACTTAATACTGGAGTAGAAGTGAATGGCACATTGTTCAAAGTCTCGATAAAAAGTTTTGTATGCGACAGACCAGCTCGGTCATTAGTCAAATCAATCAAAGGCCACGGGGGTTTCTATGCTTGTGAGCGATGTACTATTCCAGGGCAGCGTTACAAAAACCGAACAGTTTTCATTGAACAAAACTTTCCTGCGAGAGATAACGCCAGTTTTCGTTCGCAGCAGCAGCCAGAACACCACCATGGCATATCCCCATTGATTCGCATATCTGAATTAGACATGGTTCATCATTTTTCACTTGATTTCATGCATTTATGCTGCTTGGGTGTAATGAAAAAACTATTGAATGACTATTGGATAGACGGATCCCGGCAAGTCAAATTAAGCCATAGTCAGAAGCACAGGTTGTCCACAGTGTTGCTACAATTTCAGCGTCAAATACCAGTAGACTTTCAGCGTACAACAAGAACATTGGATAATATTTCCAAATGGAAAGCAACGGAATACAGGTTTTTCTTATTATACGCTTCACCGATTCTCCTCAAGGATGTCCTTTCTGAAAAATTGTATAAACACTTTTTGCTGTTCCATGTTGGCTGTCGCATTCTATGCTCAGATGAACTTTGTTTAAAATATGTAGACTATGCTGCACAATACTTGCAAAAATTCGTGTCCTTAGCAAACCAATTATATGGCACTGAAAGCCAAGTATTAAATGTCCACAGTCTAATTCATTTGGCGGATGATGTGAAGGCTATGTCATGTTCGTTGAGCTACCTAACAGCATTTCCTTTTGAAAACGCTCTGGGTTTAATGAAAAAAATGCTGCGAACTGGAAGAAAACCTTTGACGCAAATTTGTAGAAGGTATAGCGAAATGTTACCCAGCCAAAAAAGAATAACAATCCCGCCAAATATTGAAATTTTGAAAGAGCTATCAAACCAGACGGGGGCAATTCGAATAATAAAAAAAATAAGGTATCAGCAAATGGTGCTAACAAATGTGAAGCCAAACAATACTGTTTTATTAAAAGATAAAACCATAATGAGGATTGATAAAATATTTATCGTTCCAGACGTTAGTGCACAAAATGTCAAAATTTGTGGACAAACACTGCGTCCTGACAAATCTATTTTCAAATACCCCTGTGAGTCGAATATTTTTCACGTTTGGAAAATAAAACAGTGTGATCAAGAAAAAACAGTCGAACTAGATATGGTTGTATCAAAAATGATTTATTTCGAAATTGACGAAGGAGAAACGGTGAAAATGTATGTGTCGCCTATACTCCATAATTAATTAATCGTCATAATAATAAAATACTGTACAATAAACATAATGTGTGTCCCGACATCGTATAACTTTTTATTTTTTTGAAAAATATCCTTCCCCTTACTTGCGTGTGTTGACAAAAGTTCGCGGATCGAGATTTCGAGGTTAGGTTTCAGTGACGTCTGCGATATAAACAAAACATGAATTCGAATAATCTTTGCGTGTGTTGACAAAAGTTCGCGGGTCGAGATTTCGAGGTTAGGTTTCAGTGACGTTTGCAATATAAACAAAACGTACGAATTCGAATAATCTTCACTCTGCATGCCGGTACGAAACATACAGTAAATGTTTATAAATAAACAGTTTCAATGCAAAAAAAAAGTACCATCTGGTACTTAACCATCTCGTACACAGTGTATTATTAACCTCGGAATTTTTCGAACACACAACAGAATTGTGATATATACGAAGTTCTTAACCTCTTAACCTAACCTAGTGAGCAACGGATATAAACGTAATCGAGCCGACCAATACACATTACTGTAAGTCTCATATTTATTATTTACTTAAATAATCAAAAAATGTGTTTACCTCCTAATGTTGCTAAAAGTGTTCATGTTTATGCTAAATGCTTCATTTGCAATAGATGAGTGAGCCAAAATACCAACTGGTAGAATTTATCAAGGAGAATACTGCTCGGCAAAAGACAGTGGACATTGTACCATCCGACTGGATAAAATTTGACGAAGACCTGCAGAGCTTAGTAACAGCATTCATGCTGCCTCCGTACGATGAAGAGAGTTCGCAAACCCTTCATTCGTTTATTCGATACACGATGCCTGCTCCGGTGGATTGGCCAACTTTTCCCATTAAGCTGAGAGGACAAGCAAGTAAGATTTTTCAAATTGGTCTGTAGTTTGCAATAAGTATAATTGAAATTTCCTTACACAATTCTAATACGATTTTATCTCTTGCGAAGGAAATTATAGAGAAGCAAGGCGAAAGTTAAAAATATTAAATAGTAAGATTGGGATGTACCTATGATTTGTATCGGTGAGTTTATAAATAATGTATCTGTGGAAACATTTATATTGTTTTGCTTCATGAATATGGTTATTAAATTCACTGCTTTCAAATATTTTTCTTCGCTTATCCACAGAGCCTCAAAAGGAAGCAGCGGACGGTTTTCTATCGCAGCATCACGGCAGTTCAGGTGAAATTTTACTATTCGCTGTGTATTCATAAACATATATACTTGCGTTAAACGATGTACATTGTCATTGAAAAGAGTAATAGTAGGAGGATGCTATTTTTTGTATTGCTTACTTATTATTGGGTGATTTTAATTAACACAGGACCGTCGTCGCCGAAGGAATCAGCTTCAGAGTTACAAGGGCCGATGGTTGATAACGCAGTGATGAATGTCATTGTTTCCGATTGTCCGCCACTCCAATATGAGAAACTAATGACTGGTCTGTATATAAATTTTGATTATTACAAGCTTTTATTTAACTTTACTTATTGTGAGATGCAAAACGGAAAATCGATATTCCACCCACTTCCCGACTACTTAAGACGCTGAAATTTTGCAAACATGCTTGAAGTAACAATGCATAATTCAACTTAAAAAAAAATAATAAATAAATAAATAAAAATCACGACTTTCTGTGAGATCCAAAATGGAAAATCGATATTTCATCCATTTCCCAACTATACTTATAACTCTGATATTTTACAAACATGCATCTAGGAGGTGACAATGCATGATTCAAGTAAAAATAAATAAAAAATGAATAGATAAATAAATAAATAAAATAACGACTTTCTATGAGATGCAAAATGGAAAATGGATATTTCACCCACTTCCCGACTACTTAGAGCTGAGAAATTTCGCAAACATGCATCTAAGAGGTGACAATGCATGATTCAACTAAAATGAATAAATAAAAATTTATACGTAAAAAAAAACTTTTTAAATAAGCTTTTATTTAATGTACTTAAGAGTAGAAAATATTTTTTTTTACAGTCACCTATATGTGGCTAAATAAAAACTTGGGGCGCTCAACTTTTAAAATGTTTAATTAAAGATTATATTTCTAAATTTTGAGCGCCTCAATTTTTTATTTATAGTCACATATAGATGGCTGTAAAAAAATTGTTCTACTTTTTAGTATACTAAATCAAAGCTTGTTGGAAAAAATCGTATAATATGTTTATTTCACATAAAAATATTTCGTACTAATTATCTGAATATTTTAGATATCACTGACGAAGTAAAAAAGACAATCAAGGAATGTCTCGTCCCTATCGAGAAGCATCTAAAAGAACTATCGAGGGAGATTTGCCGCTTGAGAGTCGACGTCAGTTCGTTGAAAGCGAACGACGTTCAGCAGCCCGATCGGTCACGCCACCAAGATCACGGATTCTGTCTACCGTTCAAAGGAGAAGCAGAATTCCAAGATTTTGACCGTATTTTACAAAACGATGAGGACCGCAATGAGAAAATTGTAAGAATTCATATTGACTACTCAATTCTTTAATATCTATTTTAACTTAAATATATTTTTCCAGAAATGTTTTATACGGCAAAACGTCGACGCATCGAGGCCTCTCGTCGAATCTTTGCGGCGAGTTTTGAAAATATTTTTCACCCGCGAAGTGCTCGAAAAATACACTGCCATTAAAAACGTCCAGGGGAAGAAAATTCTTGCGGAAACACACTTCTTCACAGGATTACAATGTGTGTAAATTTTGTAAATTTATATCGATATATGTATTTGCCAATCGCTACATAATTAATTATTAACCCTTTCTTTTTTTGTTTTCAATTTAGCCGTCCTTATTCAAAAATATGAGATGAATAATCAACCAATATACCGAAGGGACATCGAAAAATCGCTAGGCAAAATTATAAATGCTGCAAAAGATTGGGACGGTGCACGTCAAGCGAGGGCGAAGACTGGGAAGGAGTAATCGAAAGATTAAAGCGATAGTTTTAATCAACGGATTATTTAAACTTTATTAGCCGAAAATGTTTTATTGAAGCTGTTATTTGTTGAATAAACAAAGATGTGAAGACTGAAAAATTTCTAAATAATATAAAAATAAAAATATAAGAGAGTTTATTATTGTTATCGAAATTATTATATTCATAAATACGAAATTCCCCTTTTTTTAGTTCCTTAAAAAGAGAATCAAAATAACGTTGAATTTTGCATCGGTGGAATGCAACGATTTTTTTTTCTCATTTTTTATTCGTTTATTTTGATCGTCATCAAAAGTCTTTTTTTGTAAATTCAAGTCGTAAAGCTTTAATAAGAATAAGTAAAAACGTGTGGATTACTTTTAGTGCCTAATCAGGCAAAACGAAATTCAGCGGTCAAAAAGTATTAATTTTCATTGCATATTGCTAACTTCGATGCTAACTTAAACGCCATAAAAAATATTGATTGTTTTTTAAATGATGATAATATAAGCAACGAAAAAAGAGAATTCCTACAAGTGTTAGGATGGCTAAGTAGGTAGCGCGTTTAGCTCTAGAATTAGAAGACTAGGTTCGAAACCCGAGGTTAGGCAAAAAACTTTCACAAGGCAAAACAGGTTTTAATCCAATTAACGTATATGTAGGACCACAAATAAAGTATATGGAAACAAAAAATACTACCAGAATTTTTTTATTCACCATTTGTTGCCTTTTTTATTTTTCATTCCAGCCACGGCAGCCGGATCAGGGCCGGATCAGGGCCGTACTCGGCAGCCGGATCAGGGCCGTAACCGGCAGCCGCATCAAGGCCTTATCCGGCCGCCGGATCAGGGCCGCAACAGGTAGCCGGATCAGGGCCGCAACCGGCAACCGGATCCGGGTCGGATGCCAAAAAGCGTTACACGCCTGATAAAGCCCTGATCCGGGCGCCTGTTCAGTGCCGTATTACGGGATACGGATGCCGGATCCGGGCCTAGTCAGTCCCGGATCAAAATGTCTAGTCGGGTATGTATATAGATATTTGCAGAATGTGGATTTGTCTATTCCTTCCCAGTCCCTCTGTATGTCCTGGTCCCTCTTTTTCTCCATTCCTTCTTTCAATATGTCTCTAACCGCCCCTTTATTCCCATTATTCCTTATTAGTTCCAGTACTGTCCTTTGTCCTACTTCCTCCATCGCAATCTTTATTTAATTTCCCCATTTTCATTCGTTCCCGTTCTTAATATGCCAGAGTTCCTCTTTTAGGCAAATTTTTGGCCATCTGTCTTCGTCCATTTCCGCAATTATTAGCAAGGAGTTTCTCGCTCTCTTCCTAGCTTCCACTTCGATGATTCTCTTGTCGGCCTCCATTTTCCAGAGGTAATCCGGCGTGTTCCTCGCTAGCCCTATTGCCATTTTTACAAATCTTTCTTGCATTTTTTCCACTTCCTCCCTTCTTTTCATCCCCACACTTTCACTCCATATAACGCCCCAGCTTTTACCAATGAGTCCATTAGTTGGAGTCTATATTTCAGTTTGTCCACTCTCGCTCTTTTCATCAGGCCCCACACCGCATTCGCTGCCTTCCTTGCCTTTGCTGTCACTACTTGTAGGTGCCTTCTCATTGAGTTGTTTGCCGAGAACTAGAATCCTAAGTATCTGAATTCCTTCACAACTTCCTATGTTTCCCCTCTGTACTTCCATACTTCTCCCTTCTTCGGTCTTCCTCCCCTTTTAAAAATGATTATCTTTGGTTTTTTTAAGTTAATTTCTATCTTCATTCCCGAGCCCTTTGCATCGTTAGGCTTCTGTATTTCTGTTATATGTTTGAAGGCCAACGTAGTATATATACTTTTAACATAAATATTCAACAACTAATTTAAGGCTTTTTTAATCAGGAACTGCGAAATTTTTGGTTACCGTATGGATGCTACGCGTTTCTTAGCAGCCAAATCGCGCAGGCGCTTGCTTCTGCAGACATCTAACCAGACCTACTTTCCCTACTTTGCCTCGGGCCCTGGCCAGGCTTGCCTCATCCGATTCACCTGACCGGGCCCTTTCATAAAACAGACCAGAATGATAAAAAAATTGTTTTTTTTCATGGCTTACACTCTATGCTTCGAAATTGCAATGTTCTGGATCAAATACATTGCGAGCAAGTACACGTTCACGTAAGGTATAGCCGGCTAGAATATTGACATTTCCTGAAAGGTAAAGCTTTAAGAACTATCTTATGCTGCTTTGCTTTCTACCCCATCAAAGATATTTATAATTGATAAGGATGAAACGAATACATCTGTTGTAATTCTATTCGCCACTATAAGCATTTTTTCAGCGATGAGAATGTACGAGAATAAAAATGCTCATAATAAATAATGGCATTACAACAAGTATTACTTTGAATATAATGCATAACCAAATTATTCGATAAGACAAAAAAGTAAAAAAGGTGATTCGTGATTTTTTTAAATCAACGTCACCTTGTCAGAAAATATCAATGTTTTGGCTGGGAAGCCATTATCCGAATGTATTTCGTCAACAATCCGCCAGGTGGCTTCGAGCACAGCACTTCGCATTACCAAGGTACCGTCCTACAACGATAAAACTTCGACCCGTTACTATATCACCAACAGAAATGCTATGCTCACAGCGTGCACATTCGCTTATGATTTTGTGAAATAATAAGTATCAGTACGCCCTGATACTATTTATTTTAATCGAGTATATCGCCAAAAGCCCTTTTCCAGTACATGATCATTACTCTATCCGTCGGTCGGCTTATTTCTCACGACCTTGTCAGTACACTATCACCTTTCTCGTCATTTCGCGGCGATTTCCCAATCTCTTTCTTCATCAGTTCCGGAAAAAGGAAACGGGGCCTGGTCTAGGGCTTGTTACATGGTGAACCTGATCCACGTTGGACGGCCTGACCATGGTCTGATATTATCTAGGGAAGCTGTCAGATAAGGGGCAGTACTTTTTCCCAAGTTAAATTGGGGGGGGGAGCAAACAAAGCTGCTAGAATAGCACTCTTCTTGTTTATCGTACCACTCGAGACCGATCTCGACGACCGAAAACGCCTCGGCATGCGAAATTTTCGTGGTCGGACCTACAAACCCACGCTCGACCTACGCGTATGAGGTCAAGTGCACGTGTTGTCAGCAAAAATGTAGCCCGAGTCAAAAAAATATATAAAATTAAATGTCATGATTCGGATGAATCAAACCACCGTTCGGATAATCGAGGTTCTACTGTGTGTGTGTGTGTGTGTACATCCCATTTCATCCTTTTACATCCCATTTCATCCTTTTAGGGGTTGACTTTTGAGAAATCCTTTCTTGGTGCACCTCTATGCGCTTTAAGGAACATATCTTCCGAATTTCATTTACATAGAAGCAGGAAATTTGATTTTTTCATACAAACTGCAAGCCCCCGTTGCACCCCATATTAGAGGTTGTTTTAAAAAATGCTTTTTAGAGTACCTCTACACCTTCTAAGGAACATATCGTACATGTGCTCAAGTTGATACACGCAAGGAATACAATTTTTCATACAAACTTTCACCTCCCACTTCACCCCCTTAATTTGTCAATTTCGTTAAATTCTTTCTTAGCGGATGTCTACACCCTATAAAAAAAAACTTACCCGCCAAATTTCAAGTTTGTAGGCTTTATATTTTTTGAGATTTCGTGATTAATCAGACAGTTCGTGAGTGGTATTTCGCTGTTATATAGAGAGATTAATAAAACTATAGGGTCCCTCCGTTTGTTCGTTCATAATTCGAGGACTACTAGATCGATTGTGATAAATGACTGTTACGTTTGGTCGTTCATAACTCTAGGCCTGCTGGATCGATTTCGATAAATGTTTCACAGCAACACAGCTTGAAGTTTGGAATAAGATTTAGGCTAATGGGCATCACGCTGTGTAGTTAATTACAATTACAATAAACAAGCATACCAAAAATTGTATAAATCAAAACCGACGATTTATCGTGAGTTCTATGCACGGTCTTACCTTACAGGTCTTGAAACGACGGTAGTGGGCGAAAGTTCGCTTACCGTTCAGCTTTTTATTCAATTTTCGGCCGCATTGTGCGCAATGAAAAGGGGATGTCGTGCGAAAGAGACTGCAATATCATATGTCACTGTCTTGCACACAGCACATGCGCTCTAGACTGTAACTTCTCGGTATACATGTTCGGAGTTTTTGTTTCATAAGAAATATCCAGTACACGAAAAGTAAATTTATTAAGCATCTATTTGCATGTTGAATGAACAAATCAATACATTCATGTTCAAAAATATAACAAATCCTATATTTATATTTTGTTCTTTTTATTATGATGGTAGTTTAGCTAAATTGCTGCGCTACGCACTCGCAACCAGAAAGCTCTGGATCGAATCTCATCAACTTATTTTTTAATTGTTTTTTTTTTCTCATTTCGTTATCAATATGGTATTTTAAATAAAAACTTCAGTCTCGCCAGTTTACAATTCAACACTTTCCTCTTTTTTGTCTTATTATTTTTATTGATTTTTCCAACTGAATTTATATAATTGATTAATAAATAAAAATGTTATTGATTTTGTTGGTTATTTGTATTTATTGATTTGATTTTTATTAATTTTATAATCGAGTTGGTCGATCTTTTCTATCTTTATTCATTTTCAACTGTTATGCACACATATTCATTTACGACAAAATAGTTTATGATCGGTTGAGGTTAGTCCCATGAGATCACACGACAACGGCGAAGATAAGGAAAAAAAAACATAAATTTCGAGCAATTGCCGAGGTTTTGTCAAGGGCCCAACTTCGAAAAAGGGTCATGCGTGTGAGACCAAACAGCAAGAACAACTGGGTGTTGCATCACTACAATCCGCTTTGCCACACAACAATTTCAATAAACAAGTTTTTAGCCAGGAAAAATGTTTACATATAATATGCATGCATTCTTTGTGGTTAAAGTATTGAATTTGAATTGCTAACAAAAACAAAATTATTGTTTGCACGAGGGTCATATGAAACGTTCCCGCCTTATCAACAAAAAGTAATAGCGGAAAAAAATTATTTCGCCGTCCGATAGATCACTTTGATATATATTATATATAAACCGTAAAAATTTTAAGTCATTCTGATCATTACTTTGTCTATGGCACTCTTCCACAGTCGCAAGCTGACGTTGTTTGTCAACAATGGAGAAAACCGAGTATCGCGTAGTGATAAAGTTCTTTCATTTGAAAGGAAAAAAGACTCAGGAAATAAAAGATGAGTTAGACTCTGTATACGGTGAAGCCTTCCCTTCATTTACAACGGTCAAATATTAGATGGCCCAATACAAACGTAATCGTAAGAGCATTTTAGATGAGGATCGTTCCGAGCGCCCGAAAACACCATGACAACTGACGAAATGGTCGATTTAGTGCATCGAACTGTGATGGAAGATCGTCGATTGACTGTTAAGGATATTTCTGAGGCTTGTGCGATATCATCTGAACGGGTGCTCAAGATTTTACATCAAGATTTGAATATGAGAAAATTAACGATAGCCGTTGATGAAACCTGTATACATTATCACACGCCTGGGGCCAAACAACAGTCAATGCAGTGGATTCCGGTGGGGGAACCAGCTCCGAAGAAGGCAAAGATCGTTCTCTCTGCAGGAAAAGTGGTGCCGACAATTTTCGGGATAGCCATGGAATAATTCTTATCGATTACCTTGCAGAGGGCGAAACAACGGACACTACTATGCTGCATTGCTGGATGAATTAAAGGCCACGATTAAGAAAAAAAAAACTTCCGCATTTAGCCAAGAAAAAAGTCCTGTTTCACCAGGATAAGGTTCATACGTGCATGATCGCGATATCAAAATTGAACAAATTGAAATTTGAATTGTTTCCACACTCACCCTATTCGCCAGATCCAGCTCCTAGCGACTTTTTTCTGTTTCCCAATTTGAAAAAAACATCACGGCGTAAAAAAATATGGGTCAACTGCCGCGGCGGAAGACACTGTAAACCAGTATTTTTCGGATTTAGAAAATCTATTTTTTTTCTGACGTTTTGAAACGTTGGGAGAAGCGTTGGACGAAATGTATCGAGTTGAACGGAGACTACGTCGGGAAATACATTTTGTTTTGGTTCGAAATGTGGGTTTTTCTTCAAAAGGCCGGAATCTTTTTAAATGGCCCTCGTATCTCCTGTACTATTTTGAATCCGGTAGAATCGTCAAATAAATCAATTTTCTAGAGTGATGCACGCAAGCTAACAGTAAAGGCCTTTCTAGATTCAAGGTTTGGTACATCATTCATTGTACTATAATATTCACACGCACACGGACACGCACGCACGCACACACATGCACACACACACATGGGTGTGTGTATACCAAGTTATCCGAAGATGTACATAACTACTTGGATTAAATTAATCGTCCTGCCTGGGTTGCCCTAAACGATGGCTCGCGTGATTCACCTGCCCTGGGAGAAAGTCTCCCGCTCGCGTTACGAATGCAAATTAGGCGTTGTCCTATTCTCGGACTGTTTCTTTTTCCTTTTTTTTTTTAAAATATACACTACCGGCGAAAAGTTTCCGGACAAAAATTCAAAAAAGTTCCGAAACGATTTTTTATGCCATTTCGCCGATAGTTGACATAAATGAATTTAATAAACGGCATTTTGAAGGAATTCACCTTCAATCCGTTTTTTTTTATGTTTTATTATTTTTTTAGGTCTGGTACCCTTTTTCGAAAATGACAAATTTTCGCCTTTTTTATTTTGTTCGTTTTCTGGTGGACCTCGTTTATAGACCAATTTTTTTTTATGCATTTCTTTGACCGGTATCATAAAGGAGGAAGCTCAAGCTTCAATTTTTTTTTCAAGCTTCGTACGATTTTTTTCTAAAGATATTTTGATTTTTATGAAAAAGAGACAATTTGAAAAACAACGTGTAACGCGAAAATGACAAGGATTCAAGGAAAACCTCAAGATAGTAAAAAGTTGGAACGGTTTTCGTTGAGTTCGCGAGGATGTTTTCAGATTTTTTTTCGACATTTTTTTCTTGAGTTACGGTAATTAAAACATCTGATTTTTTACCGAAAGAAGTAAAAAAAAAAAAATTCGAAAAAAAATCTGAAAAAATTCTCGCGAACTCAACGAAAATCGATTCAACTTTTTACGTTCACTTATTTTTTATGTGAATACTACTTTGATGTCAGTGTAAATGTGTTATAACATAAACTGTATTGAAATATATTTTTTTTAATACGTCTATCTCAAAATGCTTATGATATGTAGCGACAATAACTGACACAATTTATCAAGCCTCTCCTAACCTAAACCTAACCTCCTTATTAATCGGTAAATTACTCGAATTTAATTTCACAAATCCACTTTCACACATCGTTGCACGAAAATTCAACTAGTTTTCGACTTTTTCAGAATGCTCGAGATGTTTTCAGATGTAAAATGACACCAAATTTCACATTTGTGTACACTTGCGTGTAAGCTGTATACATAGCCATTCGTTCGAACGATGACGTCACAAGCGCCAGCGCCGATAGCGTCAACAGCTACAATTTGAATTATCGTGATATAAAAACAATTCATAATTATCTTTGGAATTATTTCAAAGGCAAACCTTTTTGACATTCTCTTTAATTATTACAAAAGATCAGTCCTAAATAAAAAAATCGAACATTTTTTTTTTAACAAATCTATTACTATGTCCGATGAAAGCGCTAGATCCCGTCAAAATAGACAAGAGCATCGACGTACGTCCGCCGAAAAAAAAATTAGCACCATAGGCTATTGGCCGAGCTTCGTGACGAAAGAGGATAAAGTGAAAAGAGAGATGAGAGAAGCAGAGAGAAGACAGCCCGTAAAGAAAACAAACAGGAATAAAAAAATAAAGAGTATCGCAACGCGGCTGCCGGAATGATGCGATTGGCGCTTGGTAACCCGTAACAAAAGGGAGAAGATGGAAGAGAATCGGAGAGAGACAGAGATTAGATAGAGAGAACGTGATTCACCGTGGCGTCGCCGGCGAGCAAGGGAATCATTCGCAAAAGCCCGGCTACCGTGACTCATCCTGGAGAGCGAAGAGCCGCGAAAAGTCATCTCGCTGTCTATCTCTATCTCTATCTCTCTCTCTCTCTCTTGCATCTGACCGCTAGAGCCGTGCGACAACTGGGTTGATATGAACGTGAGGTGATTTTATATGTGTTAATCATCAATTAACACAAAAAAAATTCATTAACTTAAACATTATACATTATAACATCATACAATATAATATTATACATTATAACATATACATTATATTTTATAACATTATACATTATAACATAATATTATTCCTTTAATACATCCAAGCCACATTAATTTTGTATGTACTTTTGGTAATTTATTTCGTAAATTAGCAAGACCATATATATGTATGTGTGGGTAGGGGGAAATGTTTATATATTAGATTTTAGATTTCACAATATAAAAAAATTAGATGTAATTAATACCATATAATGCATTATTTATTAATACCATATATCAATATTGCATTTACTTTATTACATATGTTATGTAATATAATTTTAAAAATAAATAAATTATACAGGGTGAGGCACATAAAGTGTTACTGAGCAATAGCACTCAAACTATTGATCATAGAGAAAAATGTTTCAGACAAAAGGTTCAGTGCTCGCGAAGGCCGTCATACTGGACCACCCTATTTTTTTTATCGGTGGAGGCGCTGAAGCTACGTCAAGGTCAACTCCACTTTTTTAAATGGAACCATGTATTTGTTTTTCGATGACATTATTACCGATTTTAAGACGAATTCAGCGACCTACAAGACAAGGTCATTCTAGTCACGCAAAGAATGAAAATCGTAGGTATAACCTCACTCAACGTCCTAACCTCGTTTTAAGGTAGCCTCCGGTAAAATTGTACTGTCACGTCGCGCTGTTATCGAGCCTAGAGTGGAGCGCCCCTCACGCCGCAAAATAAACGGGAACCGTCGGTCGCAACTCGGCAAAATAGGTGAGAGTTGACTGTAGCACAAAATAAGTTTTGTTGTATTCTGCAATGTATGTTTATTATAAATGTTGCGTCCACAGCCATCTTCAGCTACACTTTTCCGAGGGTACAGGAAAATTTTCCGAGGGTGTGGAAAACCAGTTCCGGTATAGGCGACCCCATAACCTTTTGATTCTCTGATGTACAGATTTATACTCAAGTATATACACCAAGGTTTAAGATGTATTGGCCTTCCGCTTGCTGGTTGATGCACCAACCGGTGCACGGCTAAGCAGTAATCGCTCCAAGTTTCGGCCATGCACAACGCGCTACTTAACTCGAAGTACCTCCGGAGCCGAATCCCAACCGCCCATCTACCAGTGTCGGTAGATGGCCGGTTATATATATATATATAAGGTGTATGACTTAATTTTTACAGATTTTTCAGCAAATTTATTTAATATAAAAAAATAGAGAACAACGAACTTAATCTTGGAAATATTGTCCATCGTTTTCTATGACCTTGCGCCATCTCTCAGGTAACAGAGTACGCGAAGTTTGCCCCACAAAGTTGAAGGAAAAAAATAACAAAATGAGTTGTAGTTGACCCCCACATAGTTCTGGAGTTCTATGTACTTTTTATCAATAGTTCTGTTGATAGGAACGAAATTTTTTATTTTTTTTTTCGGGGGGGGGGGGGGGGGGGGCAACTTCACAATTCACAAAAATTACTTGAGTGTACCGTTGTAAATATTTATCTGATGAGAAAAAGTTGTAAAGATATTTAACGGAACTCAGATATTTAACAAAATTCATTTTTCCAAAAAAAAATTTGGTTTCACTCAAAGCATTTCATCGCGCCACCAATCCACTGCGTAGTCGAAGGAAAAAAAATAAAATCGGTTCTGGTTGCATCCCACATAGTTCTGAAGTTCCATGTACTTTTTATCCATAGTTCTGTTGTTAGTAACGAATTTTTGTTTTTTCGTTAGGGGGGGGGGGGGCAGTTTCACAAAATTTACTTGAGTGTACCGATGTAAATATTTATCTGATGAGAAAAAGTTGTAAAGATATTTAACAGAACTCTTCTGGGGGCAAACAGAACTCCAAAGAAAAATTCATTTTTCCAAAAAAAAATTTGGTTTCACTCAAACCATTTCATCGCGCCACCAATCCACTGCGTAGTCGAAGGAAAAAAAAAATAAAATCGGTTCTGGTTGCATCCCACATAGTTCTGAAGTTCCATGTACTTTTTATCCCTAGTTCTGTTGTTAGTAACGAATGGTTTTTTCGTTAGGGGGGGGGGGCAGCTTCACAAAATTTACTTGAGTGTACCGTTGTAAATATTTATCTGATGAGAAAAAGTTGTAAAGATATTTAACAGAACTTTTCCGGGGGCAAACAGAACTCTAAAGAAAAATTCATTTTTCCAAAAAAAAATTTGGTTTCACTCAAAGCATTTCATCGCGCCACCAATCCACTGCGTAGTCGAAGGAAAAAAAAATAAAATCGGTTCTAGTTGCATCCCACATAGTTCTGAAGTTCCATGCACTTTTTATCCATAGTTCTGTTAGTAACGAATTTTTTTTTTCGTTAGGAGGTCAACTTCACAAAATTTCCTCGAGTGTACCGTTGTAAATATTTGTCTGATGAGAAAAAGTTGTAAAGATATTCAACAGAACTCTTGCGGGAGTAACCAGAACTCCAAAGAAAAATTCATTTTTCCAAAAAAAAATTTGGTTTCACTCAAAGCATTTCATCGCGCCACCAATCCACTGCGTAGTCGAAGGAAAAATAATAAAATCCCTCCTAACGAAAAAAAAAATTCGTTACTAACAACAGAACTATGGATAAAAAGTACATGGAACTTCAGAACTATGTGGAATGCAACCAGCACCGATTTTTTTTCCTTCGACTACGCAGTGGATTGGTGGCGCGATGAAATGCTTTGAGTGAAACCAAATTTTTTTTTGGAAAAATTAATTTTTCTTTGGAGTTCTGTTTGCCCCCGGAAGAGTTCTGTTAAATATCTTTACAACTTTTTCTCATCAGATAAATATTTACAACGGTACACTCAAGTAAATTTTGTGAAGCTTCCGAAAAAAAAATTCGTTACTAACAACAGAACTATGGATAAAAAGTACATGGAAGTTCAGAACTATGTGGGATGCAACCAGAACCGCTTTTATTTTTTTTTCATTCGACTACGCAGTGGATTGGTGGCGCGATGAAATGCTTTGAGTGAAACGAATTTTTTTTTTGGAAAAATGAATTTTTCTTTGGAGTTCTGTTTGCCCCCGGAAGAGTTCTGTTAAATATCTTTACAACTTTTTATCATCAGACAAATATTTACAACGGTACACTCAAGTAAATGTTGTGAATTGTGAAGTTGCCCCCCCCCCCCCCCCCCAACAAAAACAGAAAAAATTTCGTTCCTATCAACAGGACTATTGATAAAAAGTACATAGAATTCCAGAACTATGTGGGGGGCAACTAGAATGCATTTTGTTATTTTTTTCCTTCGACTTTGCGGGGCCAACTTCGCGCACCCCAGGTAACATACGAATGCCATCGCAAAGGAAGCTTGCAGGCTTCGAGGCGATAAAGTCATCAACGAATTTACGCACATCGTCCAGCGTTTCGAACTGTTTATCCACTAAAGCCCGTGCATTGACCGGAACAAATGGTAGTCGGATGGGGCCAAGTCTGATGAATATCCCGCGTGCGGGAGAACTTCCCATCCCAAGTTCAAGAGAGTCTTCTGAGTCGCGCGAGCAACGTGAGGTCGAGCGTTGTCATGCAGCAGTATGACTTGCCTGCTTCCTTGCCCAGTAAATAGCCTTTTCTGATCAAGTTCTTCGCTCAGTTTGTTCAATTGTCGGCTGTAGCGTTCCGCACTCACCGTCTGGCCAGTTTCCAGGAGTTTGTAATAAAGCACACCCTTCATATCCTATCCAGGGCGCGGCTGGTCACTAACATCGAAATCACCACTTTTTAAAACGTTTGTACCAATAATTACACGTTTCATAAGACACAACGTCGGCACCAATAACACTACAAATTGATTCTCGTGCTTTAGAAGCATTTTTTCCTTGTTGGAATTCGTATAAAATGCAGTGCCGAATGTGTTGTTTATCAGTTGCCATCGTAAACTCTGTTATTCTGAGAGGTTATGTAACTCACGTAGACTTGTCGTTCGATGTTCTGAAACCTTGCATCCGATTCTTTCAAAACCACAAAAGACCGCGAAAATATTTCTATTTTAAATATAATTTTAATCTCGAAGAAAAAATCTGCAAAAATTAAGTCATACACCTAATAGAATTATAAAATTGAGAAACTACTATTATTTCAGACACACCCACACGCATACATATACATATAAAACTTGCCATTTTGCCTCTTCTCGGATGTTTTAAGGTTACTGCTAAATCATTTTTTAAGGGTGGGGGAAGGTCAATGGCCTTCCCCCACCCAGGGAAGGTCAAGGTAATTGACCTTCCCTAAATGGGAAGGTCAATTAAACTATTGCGTGACTCCAGATTTTGAAGTGCTTTATTTCCAATTTTCCAAACCCGTATAAGAACAAGATCTTCGAGGCAAACGATTCCACATGATTATTATCCGGAAGAGCACTCGTATCTGGATGGGGTAGTAATCGTAAGACAACCTTTGACGTTCGACGTTTATGACTCCATAAATATATATATATACTCTCTCAACGTCTCCGGACGTAACAAAAATATTATCTAGAATGTAGCGCAGGATTCAAAAAAATTGGAATCGGAATTTATTTTTTATTACTTTCTAAAAGTCAGAATTTTGGTCAAACACAGCGTTTTTATCAAACATCTGTCAATTCTATAAAAAAAATTTATAAGAAAAAAATGATTTTTTTCCTATGCTACACTTTAGCTAATATCTTTCTTTACAAGATTTTTCTTTTGTTTTCCAGACGATGCCTGACAGAGAAAAGAAAACGCCACCATCGACAAAGATTTTCAAAAGAGGGTCCTACTGGATCAATTATATTACCGCCATTTTTCCATTTTTTTTTAAATTTGTTCGTAAGAATATAATTAATTTGCGAAAAATAAAAATTGTTTTACATATTTAATAATATAGTCACGTAAAAAAAATGTAATACCTATTTTTCCCAGCACCGAGGTGGTGTAACGCCTTAACTACATTCGGCTCTAAGAGTGGGTGTGCGGTGTCATACAAACACACACACGCACACAATGCGGGCGCGAAGTATCAGATATACATATGCGCGCAGAGGCTGGTCTCGTATGTATATATGCACACGAAGAGAAAGAGAGCCCACCATCGATTAACGAGTTCGAATGCACTCGTGAACTCGCTTCGCGGAAGTGCGGCGCGGACCCCACACTGTTCCTTTTTTTCTTCTCTTTCTTCCTTGGAAAAAAGAAACCCCGATTGAGAGGGAGAGGAAGAAAAGACGAGGGAAAAGATAAGAAGGGGAGCGGGAGGGGGGGGGGGCGTTAAATTAAGAAAAAAGAAGCCTTCTTACATCACCTCTGTTTAGCAAAGAATCCGGGAGAGCATTTTACACACAGGGCTCGCCTTGACACACACGCTCCTGTATGGATCACATCGTGGATTCTTTTGTACAATTTTCTCGCGCGCGCTACTCTTCTTATTCTTCGCGCAACATCCCAAGGCCTCGCAATACACCCTCTCTCGGTGGGCTCCTTTCTCTTGTTTTTTGTCCCCCTCAAGGACCCGAGACAAAGAGCCGCCACTTCACCGTTCTCTTAGGGTGAAGTTCGGAAAGAGCTCCGGATGAATATATATATATATATTTGTAGGGATAAAAAGTTTACAAACTCGTTTTTTATAAATTAAAAAAACGCTGTTTTCTATATAGCTTAATGATACTCATGGTCACAAGAGCAGAAGAAAAAAACATAAGAAATTGCGTCGAATGAATGATTCAAGCCAATAAAAGCATTTTACATTGAGTATTCAGTGAAATGCTTCTTAAGGGATTAGTGTCAGTCTATTTTCGGAAATTTTCGATTTTCTAACAACATTAGTTTCGTATACTACATACCTGTAAAAATACGGTACATAACGTTATTTAGGTCGCAGTAACCGATAAGGGGTTGAAAAGAGTGATACAATAAGCGTCTCTGCGACGCAACCGCCGTGTCGAGCGTCCAGAGCTCGCAGAACAGAGATCCGAAACCAAAAACCCCAAGAAAGTGAAGCTTTTGAAGAAGCTGAAGGAATAATGTATGAACCGGGCATCGCTGATTGAGGGTAAGAGGCTTTTTTTTTTCAAGTTTTATATACATTTTTACAAGAGAAACTTTAAACGCGTTTTCCTCAAAACAACGTTTGTCGACACTGTCGACATGATTTTGGAGAAACTATTGCACCGATTAGGCTCAAATTTACAGAAATTATTTTATGCATGTATCTCTTCGACCCAACTTACGGTATAAATATTCTTCAATATTCAATCCTATTTTTAAACCATTTAAAGTTGTAAAAAACAGTCGAAAAATTCAAAAGTGCGCCATTTTGTTTTCTTTTTGTCGGGAATGAAAGGTTTTAGTAGGGGTCATAACTACAAGGCCACTTTATAATATAATACTAGACTTTTTGTTTTCAGATGCTCCAAAGATTTCGTGTCGACAAGGTGAAAGCAAGGGTAACTTCAGGAAGCCCGATCACCAAGATAAATCAATTTTAAAAAAATAATTTTTTTCTTGTACTTTGAAACTTCTTTTTTTATGTATAAAAAGATTTAAATATAGAGATAGATTTCATTATAGAAAAAAATCTTGAAAATATGTGCAATAGATGGATACTGATGGCTTAATATTATAAATACTGAACGGGTATTGCGCGCCCCACTGTCCGTCTTAAATGGAAAAATCGTATTTCCGCATAAACATATAATCGCTTCACAAAAAAAAGGCTTCAGTAGTTTATTCGACAACTTTACTCAAACGAACAGACGGATGGTCCAAAATTCATAAATATAAATAGTAATAAATTTCCCAAAGTTTCAAAAAATAGTAATAAATGTACATTATTGTGTATAATACATATGTGTGTACTAGCTTCCACCCACGGCTTCGTCCGCGTGGAATTTAGGCCATAGAAACTTTTTTAACAGTTGCCCCTCTTATTAGAGGCTGTTTTAAAAAATCCTGAAATATGCGTTTTATTATTTGTTTTAAAGAATATTCATACCGAGTTTCAAGTTCATACACGCAAGAACTACAATTTTCCATTCAAACTTTTACATCCCATTTCATCCTCTGATGGAGTTGACTTTCAAAAAATCCTTTCTTAGTGCAACCTCTACGCCCTTCAAGGAACATACCTTCCGAATTTAATTGAGATAGAAGCAGGGATTTCGATTTTCCCATACAAACTTCAACACCCCGTTGCAGCCCTAACTAGGGGCTGTTCTTAAAAATCCTAAAATATGCCATTCATTATTTCTTTTGAAGTATATATATATACTAAGTTTCAAATTCATACACGCAATAAATACAATTTTCCATACAAACTTTTACACCCCATTTCACCCCTTTCAGAGTTGATTTTCGAAAAATCCTTTCTTAGTGCACCTCTACGTTCTAAGGAACATATTGTTCAAGTTTCAAGTTGATAGACGCAAGGCAATATTGGGCAAAATTTAATTGCTAGGGTAACAATTAATTAATTCTTAACCTTTGTTAAGAATTAATTCACGATTAATAATCTCACTTTTTTTGCTCAAAAAGCTAAAAAACGGGTTGAAGCAAAAGCCCAGACATTATGAATTTTACACCAACATTTTTTATATCTGACACTGTATTTTTGGGAATTTTTTTCAGATTTTTCGATTACGGCCATCGAGGTGTTCGAAAAAAAAATTCAAAAATTCATGACGCGCTCAAATTTATTTTGAAAAATCTGAAAAAAATTGTAATTGCTTGATAGAGTGAGAGTAATGATAGGAAAAATCGGGAACCAGATTTGAGGGGTCGAGGGTCAGACCCAGGTCAAATTGGTATGGAATGCCCCATATATAGACGAAAACTGGAAAAAAAGTGGTCAAAATGGGGCAAATTGGTTGCTTATTTGCGAAAGGTAGGCATCGTTAAGATATATATCCTAACGACGCTTCTGCCTTTCTCGAACAAGCAACTAGCTTGCCTCATTTTGACCACGGTTTTCAGGTTCCCTTTTTTTTTTATCGTACCAGGAATAGTCGAATAATTTATAGCGCACAGATACTCGCCGTCTCATCGCTAGTACGGCGACTTCCGCAGTTTTGTCGTCGAGCGCAAAACCACGACGTCGACGATGACGACTACAGCGATCGGTGCGGACGTTTTTGGACACACGCGTGCCTATATTGAATTCACACATACACATACATACATATATATATATATATATATATATATATATATATATATATATATATATATATGAGCATTTCCATAGTTCTCTCTCGCGACGATGTCTGAAAATAAGCCTGCAAATTAACGATACACCCCCCCCCCCCCCCCCATAGGCTCCCGGATGATTCTCAATTATCGCCTCGGCCTGCTCTTACGTACACATATACCGGTTGAGACAAACAACTCTTAGCAGTAAAAATATTTTCTAACCTATCAGACTTAGAAGTCTTTAAAAGTTGCATAGTTCGGCATGGGTTATCGAATGGTGGCTACGAGATTCGTCCAGGTGTAGGCGCTTCGGAGATTTCAAGGTCACCTCCATTTTGTTAAGGAATTAAAAATAAGTTCACACACCGAATTTCAAAATAATCGATCAAGATATGGTATTAAAAAATCGGTAAAAAAGAAATTTGAATGCTTTCAGCCTAGAACCGAATTAAAAAACAGTGCTAATACTTCCTCCTATAAAAGGTGCTGAAATGGACGCTTGCAATCGGATTCGCATTCGTTGTACAGTTTTCTTAAGGTATTACTGGATGGATCGTCGGGCAAAAAGTTAGTCCAAAATGGGAAAATCGTGGTTTTACAAGTCTAAATCACGTCGTACATTTTTATCTTTACAAATAGCTAATTTAATAATAAATTAACACTTAAAAATGTTCATTTTCCACTTTTAATAATAATTGACATCAAATTCGACGATATTGGCGTGTGCTTGACTGAGATTTTGTCAATGACTATACATCCGTTTCAACTGACCAACAAAATAAATTCCCATTCTTTAAATTCAATTAATACGTCCAGATTATCTCATTATTATCAATAATTAACTAAAAACTCAATATATATTGAGTTTTCCAATTATTGCTATTAATTCATCGTTAAAAAAGGCGATACTCCTCATTACTTTAATTAATTTCTCGACAATTACTCAGTCGATATATTTGAAAAGTTTTTAGTTCTTTGATTTTGCAACCATTAACGTCTGTAGATGCTGTTTTCCCATAAGCGACCGTGTTAAATTCATATGTTTATAACTACTAAATTATTTAGTGAAAAATTATAAAATAATTCACGTATTATTATTCTATCAAGAACTATCATTCGTCAAATTTTCATGAATTTTAGCGGTTTTTTTTATTATCCATTGAGTAATACCTAAATTACGTCAGCCTGTATTAACGAGCAAGTTCTAATTGGGGTTTCAATAGTTTAATACTAAGCAAAATCCAAATAAGGTATATTAGATGAAGTAAAAAGTTCTGAGCGTTTTTTCGCTTTATTTCGACGATAAAATTAACATAGTTAGGATTATCCGATTTAGATCAAATATGCGCCGTTTTGTTCGATAACTTTTGTCCATTTTGAAGGCAATTTCATAATTCCGCGATTGAAAAAGTCCTCGTCCCTATTGGTAAAAAACTTGACCTGCTCATTTTCACAAGTTTCACAGGCCAGTTTTGTACCATCAAGAAAATTTTGCAAATGCTTGAAAAGGTGATAATCGCTTGGTGGCAGGTCCGGACTATACGGCGGGTGCGATAGAACCTCCCATCCAAGCTCTCGGAGCTTCTGGCGGGTCGTTAAAGATGTGTGCGGCCTGGCGTTGTCTTGATGGAACACAACATCCTTCCTAATGGCCAATTCTGGCCGCTTCTGGTCGATCGCCTGCTTCAATCTGGTCATTTGTTGACAATAGAGGTCCGAATGACCCGAATTGAGTCTTTGGCCCGATGGGAGCAGCTCATAGTGGATGATTCCCTTCCAATCCCACCAAACACACAGCAAAACCTTCTTGGCGGTTAATCCGGGCTTGGCGATCGTTTGGGCTGGCTCACCGCGATTGGACCACGATCTTTTTCGGCTGTTGTTCTCGTATGTGACCCATTTTTCATCGCCAGTCACCATCCGCTTAAAAAATGGGCCGATTTCGTTACGTTTCAGCAAAGAATCGCAGGCATCATTTGGTCCAAAAGGTTCTTTTGCGTCAATTCGTGCGGCATCCATACATCGAGCTTCTTCTTGAGACCAGCCTTATGCAAATGGTTCCAAACGGTTTTCTGGGTAATCTTTAGTTCCTGGGCAATGGAATAAGTGCTCACATGCCGGTCCGACTCGACGACTTTTATGATTTTATCGGCATTTTCGACGATTGGCCTACCAGAGCGTGCCTCATCTTGGACGTCCATATTACCAGAACGGCATCGTTGGAACCACCGCTTTGCTGTTGCATTCGATACTGTATTGGGTCCATAAACAGCACAAATTTTTTTGGCCGCCTGCTCCGCCTTTTCACCTTGGTCGTAGTGGTACTGAAGAATGTATCGAATTTTCTCTTTTTTTACCTCCATTTTGGAACGCTGTAACACACAACTGGCTTCACCAAACACAAAACTGTCAAAGAACTTTTTTTAAAGCGTAATGTCACCTTTAAATCGCCGTGTAGTATGACCCGACGCGATGTATACATCGTGAGATATGGCTCGCTAAAGAAATCTAGCGGAAAATGCTCAGAACTTTTTACTTCACCCAATATTAGGTGTATGACTTAATTTTTACAGATTTTTCGCAGTTATTTAATATAAAAAAATAGAGAACAACGATCTTAATCTTGGTAATATTGTCCATCGTTTTCTATGACCTTGCGCCATCTCTCAGGTAACATATGAATGCCGTCGCGAAAGAAGCTTGCAGGCTTCGAGGCGATAAAGTCATCGACGAATTTACGCACATCGTCCAACGTTTTGAACTGTTTATCCACTAAGGCGTACTGCATTGACCGGAACAAATGGTAGTCGGATGGGGCCAAGTCTGGTGAATATGCCGCGTGCGGGCGAACTTCCCATTCCAAGTTCAAGAGGATCTTCTAAGTCGCGCGAGCAACCTGAGGCCGAGCACTGTCATGCAGCAGTATGACTTGCCTGCTTCCTTGCCCAGTAAATGGCCTTTTCTGATCAAGTTCTTCGCTCAGTTTGTTCAATTGTTGGCTGTAGCGTTCCGCAATTACCGTCTGACCAGTTGCCAGGAGTTCGTAATAAAGCACACCCTTCATGTCCCACCAGATACACAGGAGAACCTTCTTTAAGTGGATGTTCTGCTTCGGCGTCGATGTACTGGGATGCCCAGGATCTACCCATGACTTTTTACGTTTGGGATTCTCGTAAAAATATAATTTTCATCACCCGTCACAATTTTCCACAAGAAGTCCTTTTTTTGTTGCCGGACCAACAGTGAAAGGCACGTGTTCATACGTTGACCTGGGTTGTGTTCGGTCAACACATGTGGGACCCACCTTCCAAGTTTTTGAATTTTTCCCATTTGGTGCAAACGCTTGGAAATAGCTGTTTGGGTGACTCCTAACTGAGCTGCAAGCTCTTGTTGTGTTTGCGTTGAGTCTTCATCCAGTAGAGCTTGCAATTCCGCATCTTTAAACTTTCGAGGCTGTCCAGGGCGCGGCTGGTCACTAAGATCGAAATCACCACTTCTAAAACGTTTGTACCAATAATTACACATTTCATAAGACACAACGTCGCCACCAAGAACACTACAAATTGATTCTCGTGCTGTAGAAGCATTTTTTCCTTGTTGGAATTCGTATAAAATGCAGTGCCGAATGTGCTGTTTATCAGTTGCCATCGAAAACTTTGCTATTATGAGAGATTATGCAACTCACGTAGACTTGTCGTTTGGTGTTCTGAAACCTTGCGTCCGATCCTTTCAAAACCACAAAAGACCGCGAAAATATTTCTATTTTAAATATAATTTTAAGCTCGAAGAAAAAATCTGTAACAATTAAGTCATACACCTAATATATATATATATATGTGTGTGTGTGTGTGTGTGTGTGTTTGCCAACTTCTTTATTTTCGCCTGCACTCGTGCATCCCTTATCCATACACAAGCATGCGTATTCGCTGGCGCAAAGCTCGAAAATAAATGAAAAACACAACAAAAAAAAAACAAATCAACCTAATTGTAGTAGTAATAATAATAATACAGTAACAGTGGATCCAAATCTCAATCGGAGCGTGAGAGGAGAACCAAATGCTTTGCAGAAAAAAAGCGTAAATCAAAGAAACGGAAAAGTATTCTCGCGAGGCAATAATGGCCGCGGATAATCGTAAATCGCGCGAGCAGTTTATACAGATATGCCGCTTGGTTTTTTTTTCTTTCGCTCTCGCCTCGTTCGAAGAGCGCGTTGCCTTTTGCTTTCACTCTCTTTCTTTCTTTTTATTGTTCTATTGTAGATTTCGTATTTAATGGGGCGTACATTTTCGCGAAGTGTAACACCGAGCGCTCCTTCGCGAGCTGACATTCCCGCTGCTCACTCCCTCTCTCGTTCTCATAGTCGTAATACTTTCTTCGGCGATCGATCGACCCGAGTTGAACAAAAGGGAATGAGAAAGAACAAGGAGATGATGATGAAGTAGTATGCCCGGGGAGAAATCGGGACATTTCTTTTTTTTTTCATAATTTCTCGCTTGAAAATTAACGATGCTTGCATTATTTCGAACTCAAATAATAATAATAATGGCGATGTTAATGATGTTGATTATTATTTTAAATGATGATGATATATTCTTGTCGGACATTTTCGGTAATTTTATTACTGAAATGTATAATACAAATAATTATTTTGTCAAATATTTTTCAAATACAAATTTATATATATATGTATAAAGTACTGGACAAAAAAAGTACGCACTAGTCGAAATTTCTTACCGCACTAAAATTTACAAAGCGGACTCAAAAATAAAGGTAATTGAATTTCCAAAGTGGCGTTTTAAAAAGGACAAGTTTACCTTTATTTTGCTTTTTTAAAAAATTCTCTACGATTTTTTTTCGCCCCGGTGCGCACTTTTGAACGTGGCCATTTTTCGGCTATTTTTTGGCCGTCGAAAATTAACTGCAAAGTTTATGGAAAATTCTTTCCTCGGTTTTTTCCATGGGAAACTTAAAAAGAATATCAAAACCGACATTTTGATTTTTTAGAAAGTCTCGTACGTTTTGTTTTCGCCCTAGTATTGCATTTTTAGCTAAAAAATACATGTTTTAGAAAAAAAGGCGTCTTCGAAGAACTATAGGGTTTCAGAGGAATTGTCAGGAGGGTAAAAAGTTGCATGGGTTCACACTGGAGTGGCTAGAATTTTTACAGAATTTTTCTTGGACATTTTTTTTTACCATTTTTGGTTGAAACTTTGATGAGTGGATGAGTCCTAGACCCCATAATTCCACTTGGGAATTATGGGGTCCAGGAGAATTAAGAAAGGAAATTTGTTTACATTTTCATTTTTAATCAACTACAATTTTTGTAGATATTTTTTTTAATTTTTGAAAAATAAAATAAAAAAATTCTATTAAATTCTAAAAATATTGTTGTTATTTAAAAATGAATATGTAAACAAATTTCCTTTCTCAATATATTGTCCTAGACGCCATAATTCCCAAATGGAGCCTCTTCACTCATCAAAATTCCAACCAAAAATGGTAAAACAAAAATGTCAAAAAAAATTCTGAAAAAATTCTAGCCACTCCAGTGTGAACCCATGTAACTTTTTACCCTCTTGACATTTCCTCTGAAACCCTATAGTTCTTCGATGACGCCTTTTTTCTGAAACATGTCTTTTTTAGCTAAAAATGCAATACTGGGGCGAAAAAAAATCGTACGAGACTTTCTAAAAAAAAAAAAATGTAGGTTTTGATATCCATTTTAAGTTTACCATGGAAAAAACCAAGGAAAAAATGTTCTACAAACTTTGCAGTTAATTTTCGACGGCCAAAAAATAGCCAAAAAATGGCCACGTTCAAAAGTGCGCACCGGGGCAAAAAAAAATCGTAGAGAATTTTCTAAAAAAGCAAAATGAAAGTAAACTTGTCCCCTTTAAAACGCCACTTGGGAAATTCAATTACCTTTATTTTTGAGTCTGCTATGTAAATTTTAGTGCGGTAAGAAATTTCGACTAGTGCCTAGTTTTAGTCCAGTAATATATATTTATATATGAACTATTTTTAGTTATTTCTCAAGATTCAAGAAATTGTTTTGCACCAGATAGGTGTGTGTGTAATTTTATATTTTAATTATAATGTATTTTCAAAATTATAATGAATATTCAAATACAGTAGACCGTCGATCATCCGAATCAATTGGGATCGGACGCCTTTCGAATAATTGAAAATTCGGATAACCGAACAGCAATATTCCGTTGGCCAAAAAAAATGTTGATTCTTTCAATATGATAAAATATATATATTTAAAAATACAATTAACATTAATATTTAATAATACAAGTATATTTTTGGTGAATTGCAAATAACCATTGTATCATTTAATGATATAGAACAAAGTTAAATATGTATTTATAAATAATCAACATTCGTTCATCTTTGAGTTCTTATCTATTTATTTTTCAAAAAGTTGATGCTTTTCTTCTGCTTCACAAGGGAAGCTCGTTTCGTTGCTGCCAAATCTCGCAATCGTTTTAAAAGAAGTTGCATTGAACAACATTCAGGCTGCGTTTCGTACCACGCCATTGCCTTAATATATAGGGCGCAACCGTTGGAAAAACTGAACATTCGGATGAACAAAATTATTGTTTAGATTATTGATATTTTGGATAATCCAAATCGTCATTCGAATAATTGGGGTTTCGGATAATCGACGCTCTACTGTAATAAAAAAAAAAATATTTAAGAATACAGATCCAACGAGCTGTATTCAGACATATTTTATACATACATATGCATGTACACACAAAAACGTACATGTATATATATATATATTAATTCAACATCCGCGTGCGTTACGTAAGCAAATATATACACGAGCGTAAACACGTATCGTCGATCAAAGCCACTGACGTGAGCGTGCAGAGTACGCGTCGCGTGTGTTCGTCTATATGTGTAAAAGCTCGTGACACTTGGCGAGGTCAAATATAAAAAAACGAATAAACAAGCACGTGCTGCTCGCAAGATGAAAACGAGATGAGAGCGCGTTCCACAAAAAAATGTTATAAATAATATGTAAGGCTCCGATAATCATTGGCAGAGGATACTTCGAGATAAGAATTATCATTTTCTAACGAGACGTCTGAGAAGTTCGCGGCTTTTCAAAAGAGCACAATTTTCTCGGAAAACAGAAAGAACAAAAATGTTTTTTGTTATCGCAACGCAGTAACGATCGAGGGGGGAAGTGCATGACGTATCGTTTTTGCGATGTATAGCAAACCGAATGACAGGTCAAAAGGATTTTCCTGCTCGCTCTGCCGTTTTATTTTTATTTTTTTCGTCGCATTTTCTTGCGCTCATACTTGGGTCGGGCATTTGATTCATTGTTGGGAATGTGGTATTTACGATCGTTAATACAGACTCAATTAATGAATCGTACTGAGAATTATATACCAAGCTGGCAAAACAAGTTTTCTTTTGAGGAGTAACACCACCGTAAACGTCTAAAATTAAGCGATTTTCCGCGATTTTTTTTTTTGGGTGGAAGGACAAGTAAGAGGATAATAGTATTCAAGGATGTTATTAGTCATATCTTCAAGTGAACAAAAAAAAGATATAAAAAAATTATACAAAATGGTGACGCTGAAGCCATTTTCGCGAGGCATGTTGAATCTGAGACGCTCTACGGCGCGCAGTATAACTGACGCAAATTTGAATCTACAAATTTTTATTATATTCATTTACATGAGTATAGCTAGAGAAATACGTAGGGGATTTTGAAAATAGTAATTTTTGTGTAATTGGCAAGCTTTTAAGGTAAAAATTCAATTTTTAACAGAAAAAAGGACAATCATATGTTAATAAATAATGTTATAATTAACGCATGGAAAATTCCGTACGTATTTCTCTTCGGAATGTTATTTTACATATGTATTCAAAATTTGGAGTGAATAGAATGAAAATTGTTGGAGTTATGCTGCGTGCCGTTTTGAAACATTCTGTGCCGAGAAAAACGCGTTTACAATTTTGAGATGTGTTATAGACCTGAAAAAATGAAAAATTTAGCTGTTTAACATTTTATGCCATTGATCAGCTATCCCAGGATCATAAAGCTGCCCTGCTCTGTTTAAATATTCATCCTCATTTTTTTTCCTGGCTGGTTTTATGCTAGTGCGTGCTTCTTTTGCCGCATCTGTCAAAGACAGCACAGCATGGTTTATCCGTTGAGCATCAGTTTCAAGACAAAAATTGTAAACTTGGAGGCCAATATCCATCTCAAAGACTTTTATAATTCGTAGGATATGAGTCAAACCGTCGTTAATATTGCACACAGCAATATCAGTTTCTACATTTAATACTTTTTTGCCACTTGAGTGGGCCTTTGGAGTCAAGCTCCAAACAATAGCATTGACACTTATGTTGCCGTTTGCGTGTAGCCTCCCAAGCAACGATTTAGTCGCTCATTGTAACTTAGAACAAGGCTAAGGCGACAAATAGGTGATAAAAAAAAATTGCCATCGAGTCTTCTTGCCGGGCACTGCCACCGGGCAGTGGCAGGCTATTCTAGATGGTTCTAGATGGTTGAAAACATCTCTTAAACCAATTTAAAAAAAACAATTTTTTGAAAATTCTACAGTGGTGTTACTTAATGAAAGGAAAAAAAATTCTAAGGAGGGTGTACATTTAAGTTGGTTCACCAAAGGGTTCGAGAGGGATGCAATTTAGGAAAAAATGTTCCACGTTGAATCCCTAAAAATGTTTGTTTGGGTATTTGTGGAGATGATGGAAAATTAAAAAATACTATTTTTAATATAGTTTAAAAAAGAACCATTTTATTTGCAGCTTGAGAAATACTCATGCTCACAAGACCAGACGAAAAAAAAAAACATCAAAAATTGAGTCGGATAATGATTAAAGCTAATAAAAGAGCTTCCTAATAAACGCTAAACGCATTTTCATACGCAAAATCGCATTTTTTTCAGGTGCCCGCTTGACGGGGATCGAGATGATATAAAGTGAAGGCAAATTCTCGAAGCGTTTATTTTCACATACCAAAGCGCTTCGGGTGGAAAGCCTTTAGCCGTTTTTACGCCAACTTGGCTCAGACGCACAGACGGACGGACAACTATTGCCCAAATTCACAGATATCGTCACAGCATCGTATTCTAACCCTTAACAGCTTAATTACAGCCTGAAAAAAAAGCGAATTGACAGATACACACGACAATTTTATCATCCTAGCAAGATTTTATCTCCCCCTCCCGCACCCCCTCTCACCACCCCCATGGAATTCCTTTTTGAAACAATTGGCAAATCGAGAAATCGCGATTACGTCGCTATGACCGCGCGACGTTATTAACGAGCGACAGCAGCGGACGAGAAAAGGCGCGTGTAAACAGCGAGGACGCACAAGAATTATATAGCTCTCGATCGCTTCTCCGCTCAACTTTCTCTCGCAACAACGTTCGAAGTCCGTTCTTTTCTTTGCTCTTTTTTTTCTTCCGTCTTTGTCCCTTCTTACGTTTCTTCTTTTTCCACACACACACACAAAGGTGGATACACGTATTTATACGTGACTCGAAATGAGATGCTAATGGATTGCTAGCGCGCGCCTCGATGTTCTCGGCTTTTCGGTCTCACGAAATGAACACGTCTCTATGTAGTTCTTTGGCGATCCTCTTGTGGAAATAGAACACGAGCGTAGATGCTTGTTTCGCTCTTGTGCGTGGGCATGTGCGTGCGCGTGTGTCGTGTATGTGCATATGTCCGAGCTAATGTGAGTTTAAGGGTATTTTCAAATTACACACACGCACCATGAAGAGAGAGCGAGAGGGAGGGGGAGGGAGGGAGGGAGGGGGGGGAGGGAGGGAGGGAGAGAGAGAGAGAGAGAGAGAGAGAGAGAGAGAGAGAGAGAGAGAGAGAGAGAGAGAGAGAGAGAGAGAGAGAGAGAGAGAGAGAGAGAGAGAGAGAAAGTACATTTTCCTTTAATAAAAATCAATGATATTGAGAGCAATAAAAATAAAATTGTTTATCCAAAAAATGGCGATTTCTCACACACTTCTTTCGTATTTTCAACAATAATGAATTTAAACGAACGAATTCATAATTTAAAACTATATATACAGTACTGGACAAAAAAAGTACGCACTAGTAGAAATTTCTCACCGCACTAAAATTTACATTGTGGACTCAAAAATAAAGGTAATTGAATTTCCCACGTGGCGTTTTAAAGAGGACAAGTTTACCTTCATTTTGCTTCTTTAGAAAATTCTCTACGATTTTTTTTCGCCCCGGTGCGCACTTTTGAATGTGGCCATTTTTTGGCTATTTTTTGGCCGTCGAAAAGTAACTGCAAAATTTGTAGAACATTTTTTCCTCGGTTTTTTCCATGGTAAACTTAACAAGAATATCAAAACCTACATTTTTGTTTTTTTAGAAAGTCTCGTACGATTTTTTTTCGTTCCAGTATTGTATTTTTAGCTAAAAAATACATGTTTCAGAACAAAAGGCGTCATCGAAGAACTATAGGGTTTCAGAGGAAATGTCAAGAGGGTAGAAAGTTGCATAGGTTCACACTGGAGTGGCTAGAACTTTTTCAGAATTTTGTTTGACATTTTTTTTTTACCACTTTTTGTTGGAACTTTGATGAGTGAAGAGGCTCCACTTGGGAATTATGGCGTCTAGGACAATATATTGAGAAAGGAAATTTTTTATATATTTATTTTTAATTAACAACAATTTTTATAGAATTTTTTTCATTTTAATTTTCAAGAATAAAAAAAAACCAGAAAAATTGTAGTTAATTAAAAATGAAAATGTAAACCAATTTCCTTTCTTAATTGTCCTAGACCCCATAATTCCCAAGTGGAGCCTCTCCACTCATCAAAGTTCCAACCAAAAATGGCAAAAAAAAAAATGTCCAAGAAAAATTCTGAAAAAATTCTAGCCACTCCAGTGTGAACCCATGCAACTTTTTACCCTCTTGACAATTCCCCTGAAACCCTATAGTTCTTCGATGACGCCTTTTTTTATAAAACATGTATTTTTTAGGTAAAAATGCAATACTAGGGCGAAAAAAAATCTTAGAGAATTTTCTAAAGAAACAAAATAAAGGTAAGCTTGTCCTCTTTAAAACCCCACTTGGGAAATTCAATTACCTTTATTTTTGAGTCCGCTATGTAAATTTTAGTGCGGTAAAAATTTCGACTAGTGCGTACTTTTTTTGTCCAGTACTGTTATATATATATATAAAGGGCGTCCCAATATTCACTCAAGTAATTTTGATAGAAAACACAGGTTTTTAATTAAGGATTGTACATTTTTTATTGATTCATAAAATATACAGTATAGGGTTATGTATGGAATAGCATATGCGTTTGTTTCTCAACAATCACTCGTGGATTTTCTAAACCCCAAATGCAACAATTTTGTCGATTAACGAAGCCATCAAGATGAAAATGAGCCTCATCGCCGAAGATGATTTTGTTTGAAAAATCAGCATCCACTTGTTGTTGTTCCATAATCCATTCAACGAACTCTCTTCGCTGTGCGTGATCAGTAGGCTTCAATTCTTGAGTCAATTGACTATCCTAGATTCTCAGCAATACTCTCACAAAACTGCTTCGATGTTTTGTGTTGAACGACTTATTGACGGACGGCCAGAGTGTCTAAGATCACTAATTTATCCCGCCTCCCTGAATTTTTTAATTAATCTCTTCACAGTTGATGAAGTTAAATCACTATTCCGACCATATTTTGTACGAAAATTGCGAAATGTAGCTTCCAAACGGTCATTGTTTTTTTAAATATTGCTCAACAATGAAAACGCGTTGTCCTTCGCGTAGCGCTCCATTTTTTAATAATCCTGAACTATCAACTGTCACGCTGGCTTTTTGTTCGTTGGCAACACTTATCGCACAAATGGCGCAAAATTCAAATCGATAATGAATTTTAACAAACGAGTTTACACATGTAAAACTGTCTACATAGATTGATAAATTCGTACTGACGTACGAATTCGTTTATTACAATTCATTATTACCTATATATCATTTTGTATGAACCGATATTGATGTATATTCAAGCAGAAGATATTTCCGAACTCTCTCCCTCTCTCGGTCAATATATATAGTAAATATTCTTGAAAAATTGAGAAAAAAAGTATAAAACTAAAAATGATAAAGAAAAATAGTAATAGTTATAGATGCAAAGAAGCAGCATTCTGTCATTACTTTTACATTCACAACATACAATAATAATGTTAACGAAATACGTTTGAAGCGTTCTATATACATGGTGAGGTGATTTTTCGAATAATATATATGTCGAATAATGCACACACCGACACGTTCAAGTATCGACTCCGTCTCTCGTTTCTCTCTCTTTCATTCTCAATGTCGTCCCACACATGTGTGCGTATGATAAATCAACACAAGCTGTCAATAAACATTATAGTAATGTGATAACGAAGAATTGGACAATACTTATACATGAGACCCACCCAAACCCAAACGTTTAGTTGTTATTATATAATGATAATAATAAGACTCGCGCGTAAATTTAGCTGTATACGGACGTTGAAAAAATGAACCGCACATTATGGGATTGCGCTTTTTTTTTTTTAATTGTCGGCTTATGGATAAAGGAACGAACACTTGGGGGGAGGGGGAGGGGGGCAACGGAGAGAATTGCAGAAAGGCGTTGTATTTCGGAAAAAAAAGGCAAGCAAACCCACTTCGAATACGTAAATACGAGCAAGAGGGCGACAAACACGCGTTCTCACTTGTCTTTTTGTTCACTCTCTTGTTTCGTCGTTGCATTGCTTTTCTCTTGTTTTTTTTTTTTTTTTATTTGGACGTGCGCGCATGTGTGTTGTTTTGTTTTCTTCGATTTGTCACTTATTTTTTGTTGTCGCCTCTGCGGGTTGCCGCAATAATAAACGTGTAAACTTACCCCATAAACCAGTCCACGGTATCGCGGAGATACTCGGGTAACCTATCCAGCTTGGATGATTTTCGTGTAGATCACTGCCCCGTGAAAGTCGCGCGCCTCCCCTCCTCCGCCTCGTTGGCCGCTTCGCTTTATACCCCGGATTACGCGACTCGAAGAACGGGGTTGTAAAAGAAGAACGCAGAGAAAGGAGAGGGAAGCTGCTGGATAGGGATGGGGAAGGAGAAAAGGCGAGAGCAAAGAAAGAAAGAAAAAAAAAACGTGCGAGTAAAGAGAGAGAAGAAAAAAAAAAGATCTCCGCGACTCAACGCACGTACGGCGATGATCTCTTGAAATCTAACATGGCGAGGTTCTATTGTCATCTGTTCCCGACATGCCTCGCTTTTCGGAAATCTTGAGGATTTTCCCCGTGTATCTCGTTCTTTGTTTATTTGACGAAGCGCCTCCACTCTGAGAGCCGCCGATTTCCCTCCGCCCCCCCCCCCACCCGGCCGCCCCGGCCGCCACGCGACACACTACTCCTTACTTCGCTTTTTCACCTGTCAGCGAGGCTTGCGGCGGCCGTGTGTACTCTTCGACGCGAGAGAGACACTTTTTCGGCGCTTAATAAAAACACTGGCTCGCACGCACACGCACACACATACACGCACACACGCACACACTGAAGGATTTTCACTCGCGAAACATCGTGACGTTTTAATAATCTTCGCGGGGAAGACGCAGCAGTAGCAACGTGCGTACATACATAGGTATACGTGTATCATACGCGGTGGAACACGAAGGTACACAAGCGGCCTACACGCGACACGAAGAGAGACAGGAGGACTTTTTGCATAGAAGTCGTGTGTGCCTCGCGTTCGAGCGACACGTCAGGTCGCACGGATCACACGGGCCAACAACACTTAACACGGATGCGAGAAAATCTTTTTTACAGAACACAACACAGCTGATTGAACGGCGGCCGAAGAGCAGAAACCGCGTACACTCGCTCGTTGACGGACTGCGACTGCAGAGGGTGACACCTGCCGACCACCTCGCGCGCGCTTCGACCAGCCAGCCCTCCCCCCTGCCCGTGGTGCTACGCGCGCACGATTCCCATCGCGCATATTCCCACTCTACTACGCGCCAACAAGCATTCTCCTATGGCGGGCGCTGAACGCCTGCGGTCAATCCATACGGTGCCCCTGACGACAGCAGGTCGATGAGACATCTCGCAACTATGAGCGCTGAATCTTTCCCTTTCTCGCTCTCTCGCTCTATCTCTTTTTCGGGAGATGAGTAACGATTTCGCGGCCTCTACCGATGGTAAATGCGCGTTCCTAGGAAGACGCACGGCGGCAGCACTTTACCGTGACTGACAGTGGCGCCCCCTGGGCTCAATGAGGCCACCAAAGTCCGAATCCTTTCGTTATGATCATCGAGCCAGTCTTCATGGTAATAATGCAAGAAAAAACGCTCCGGAAAACGGGAATTTTTGTAAGGTTAATTTTTACCGCCGCGGTCGCTTATTTGGCGGAATCATATTCTTTGTAAGAAAACACTTAAAGTAGTAATCTCGCCACAGTCACGTTAAAAAATTTATTCTCCGCTCAATCGATGAAAGCTTGGAAATATCCTTACAATGTAAGTTGTACATCTTATCGGGATGTAAAAACTTATAAAGTAATGATGAAAACGCTTAATATAATGTTTACCTAACCCTCACTTTTGGATCAGACTATTCATTCCGGTTACTAAATACGTCTAGTATACTAGATACTCTGCGTATACGGATATGCATACACTACTGTAATCTAGTTCCAGTCTGCTCCAGTCGCTTCGTGGCGGTAGCGTCGCTAGACATTGCTTATTTTAAATCGCTATATCTCTGAAACGAGATGTTCAAAATTCATGATTTTTTTTTACCCACTTCGTCATACGTTCCTCTGTAATTGATTTTTTTTAAATCTGTAAAAAAGTTTCAAAGTTATTGCGTGAAATGTGAAATTTTTTACTGCTCCCCTTAAGAACACGTGTAAAACTGTGAAATCTTTGATTGTCAATATCTCGGAAACGGAACGGCGAATCCTTTTGAAATTTTGCAGGTAATCAAGCGGGTAATAGTGTCCTGAATGGGTCCTCCAAATTAAAATTTAAAATCTATAGAAAAACGCCTTGGCGAGACTACTACCTTAAAGAGACTCCGTCATGAAGGGCCGGGTTGCGGAGGCGCATATAAACAAGGCACTTTTTTGTTTAGAAATACGCATGTTTGTCGTAATATAGTTGATTATACGCGTGTTATTGGTAATTTTATACAAAACTTATCTTATTACTTATTTTCTACTTATATACTACTTATAGTATCAACGTCGCAATTCTCCATCTCACTCTTTTCTCCGATTTCTCCGTCGTACTCATGGGGCGTAACACGCCCCATTACTCTTATGCATTATAATGCAATGCATTTTGTCCGGATTTCTTAACTCTACTTTTGACCCCTGGAGATTATACTATAGGAGTCCGAACTCCAATCAAAGGGGTAGTAAAAAGTGACCACGAAATCTGCCGCCTAAGTTTGGTACTCAATTCTCCCGCTAGCAGCGCTAGTCAAAGGCAAGGACCCCTGAAGTTAGCTACGTGTAAGAGGGACGAAACGAAGTGATCCGCGGGTACACGGCAGCCCCCTGGCCCTGCTGGGTCTACCGTGTCCCCGTTATTGTCACCACGTAAACTAACCTACCATGCGGCGCTAGTAGTCGCCCGCATGACCCCCACTCCAGTCGCGCAGCGTCTGCATAATTTGCATTCGACGCGTTTGGATAATTCATTATTTAGATTAGAATTTAAAAGTATATGTGTATATGGGAAGGGATGCAATATTTACACTTGTTGAAATATGATGTATTATAAAAATATTTATTGAACGAAATAAACAGATAACCTTATTTTTTTTTTTAAATAATAGGCTAGTCACGTTGTACAATGTTTTGCAATTTTTTTCTTGTCGAGATTGCTTTTTTTTTGTTCTGCGTTGAGACGTGCAGAATATTCCCAGATAGACACATTTAGCTCATATTGGCATCATATGAGCATTATCTATGATGCATAGAAATTAACACAGCTATGTGTCGCTTATGAGTGCTCACCTTCAGGTCATATTTGCATCACATGACGATTCATGATAATACATCCAATTAAAGCAAAGTTGCTCTCACGCGAGTATGCATACAATGAATTCATCAGCACTATCAAAATCGGATCACGAATATTCAACAATAAGGGAGTGCATATGGGGTTCATATTGGTGTCACAGGATGACGTAAATGTTGTATTCATATGGAGCTCATATGAGCGTCACGACGTGAAGAAATTTTAGTGCTCATATGGAGCTCATATGGGCGTCACGGCGTGACGCAACTACGTTGTGCTCATTTGGAGCTCATATGGGTGTCACGGCGTGACAAAATTGTAGTGATCATATGAAGCTCATATTGGCGTCATGACATGATACAATTGTTGTGCTTATATGGACGCTAGAGGGCGTAACCCGTACTACGACACTGTACAGGCGGTCGGATCTGTGCCCGAAATGAAAAAAGTAATAAGTCTACAAATTATGAATAAAAAAAAATTCTGGTAGTATTTTTCGTTTCCATATGCTTTACTTATATTGCTGCATATAGGATAATTGGATTAAAACGTGTTCTCTGCCTCACTAAAGTTTTTGTCTAGCCTCGGTTTCGAACCTACGTCTTCTAATTCTAGAGCTAAGCGCGCTACCTACCTAACCATCCTATCACTTGTGTAAATTTCCTATTTTTCGCTCCTTACTTTTATCATTTAAAAAAATGTCAATAAGTGGGAAAAAGTTGAAGTTTGCATTGTTGCAATGCAACGAAAATTAATTCTTTTTGACTACTGATTTTTTTTTGCCCATTTAGGCAGTAAAAATAACACACGTTTTTACGTATTCTTTCTATAGTTTTACGACTTCAAGGCTTTTGATGATGATAAAAATAAACGAATAACTTCATTTATTATTACATGTATCATATAAAATGAATACCTTGTTGTCCTTGCTAAATATTTTAGTGATGTAAGAAAGCCATCCAGATGCATTAAAAGGAATGATGAAAAAATGTTCAATTTTTGAAGAAGGTACCATACATCCATTTGAATAAAAAAAAACACCAAATTCTTAGAAATTAATTGTTATTGAAATTTTATTTCACTACATCGTACTTACTACCGCCGTTGTATAGCGCACATAGGAAGTATTACTGAAAAACATGCATATCGCCGTCATATTGCGCTCATCGAATGTATCACTGAGAAACATGCATATCGCCGTCATATTGCGCTCATCGAATGTATCACTGAGAAACATGCATATCGCCGTCATACAATGTATCACTGAGAAACACGCATAACGCCGTCATATTGCGCTCATGGGATGTGTCACGGAGAAATATGCATATTGCCGTCATATTGTGCTGATCGAATGTATCACTGAAAACATGCATATCGCCGTCATGGAATGTATCACTGAGAAACATGCATTTTACCGGAATATTGCGCTCATGGGGTGTATCACTGAGAAATATACATATCGCCGTCATATTGCTTGCATGGCATGTCTACTACCAGTGCTAACCCAGTGAATACACCAACAAAAATCATTGGATCACTACCATATGACGTCTATCTGCAAATATTCATTGCAGAATTTAAATTTGTCCTCTTATGAGTTCATCTTGTAGTCAATGGATGATGCATTTCGAAACGACAAATTTAAGTCACGATGTATCTCAAATCCAAGGTACTGAATGAGCTCATGAAATGTATTCACCAACGTAAACGAAATTGCGTTCATGTAGAGTACAATTCATGAGAGCAATTGATGTTACCATAGTGAGTACACACCAAAATGTCTACACATGACTTCAATATGACGTAAAATTTGCGGATATTAATTGCGGACACTTGAGCACAGCGATATGAGTTCGACGTGCTCTAAACGCACGATGCATTTGTAAACGACATATTAAGATCAAAATGTTTTGTAAATGCATGATACTAAATGAGTTCATGGCTTTGCATCACAACATGTAGCCAATATGCTGTAAAATTTGCTTCATCAATTGTATGCACGCTGTGATAATCATGACTGTCTATCTGGGTTGCTGCATCCGCTTCTGGATCTTTTGGTACATTGAAAAAATGCGATTTTTCCTTGTTTGATTGATAACCTGGCGTGCAGCCAAGGACCACGCACGCAGGCATTCTTAAATATAAGCACAAAAACCACAAAAATTGTTTTTTATTTTATCGCTACACTAAAATTGTTTATTATTTTATCACTTTGTAACACTACACTACGATTTTCTTATTCGAGAACAACGACAGATCGAGAAAACGAAAAAAAATATCCACTTGGTCCACGCGACGAAAAAGATGACGAAATAATATGGCGAGGCGCTTTGCGGAGTGGGGGTCATGCGGGCGACTACTAGCGCCGCATGGTGGGTTAGTTTACGTGGCGACAATAACGGGGAAACGTTACGTTAAGAGAATTTATCCCAGTGTCAGCCCCCTGGTACACGGTGAATGAAAACAGTGCCATCCATATTGGATTCTTAAATCGAACAGTGTACTTGTGTTTTATGTGAACGGATTGTTTGTGATTTTTAAACCAAAGACTAGCTACTATCGGACTATCGTTATATTGAGGTAAGTATATTCTTCTTTTTTATTAGAGAATGAATTATTCACTTTTATCAAGCAGCGCACACCCGATATTTATTCAGCGGATAAACGCGTTCAAATTTGTAAACTTGAAAAGCTGCGAATCTTAGATAATATTATCATGTATAATAGTATATAAAATACTATATCAATATACTATTCAGGTTATTATATTACTTTCATCATGAGAATATAATTCGGGAAATAGTCTTTCTATTTTGTAAATATTTTTTTTATATTGTTATTATTTGAAATCAATGTAATTGGTACCTTCTATGACTGATTTGTTTTCAGATTTATATACCATCGCTAAGTACTTGAAATTCGCATTCTATTTCGGTTCGGTCTTTCGGTTTTGTTGGGATCGTGCCTCCAGATCATCCTTAAATACTAATAAGCGTCTTTACCTTTTTTTGTCTCGATAAATAAATACGTAAAATTCAAGTGGGTTTTTCCGTATTGTATAATGAGTATGGATGAAATGAATGGATGTTTTCAAAATTATATTTAATGAAAATCATGTTATGACAATTTATCTGCCAAACGCGTGTCACTAGTAAAACCCGGTAAAGGCTAGTATTGTCATAATCGCTAAGCAATGACGTATATTAACCGGGTCGCAGACTTATTTCTGTTGACATGAAAAAAAAATAAAAATAAATTCTGCATGTAATCGGAGGTGTTCTTCAATTGCGTATACTACAAATAGAGAATTAAATGTTAAAAATTACCGTGCGGTAATGGCAACCAGATGACAACCCTGAAACTTTGCTTATTATTACTGAGTAAAACACAGATTTTCACGAAAATAAAATAAAATTTCTTCTTCAGATAGAAAATTTTACCAGATTTTCTAGTAAATTTTGATGTGTAACAAAATACGCAAAACTTAAATTTAAAAGATATATAATATCAGCGAAATTTTACTGTGCATTTTATTATTTTATGCCTTTCAAAAATGTCTATAAAAAAGTATCGTCTTTATAACAGTTATTTTAAGATTTATTATAAAATTTAATAAGTCTTATAGGAAAATGTATTGTGCTCTCGGTAAAAATTATCGTGCGGTACGGTACGGTAATTTTGAGGCACTGCATGGTAAAAATTCCCCTTCATACCTTTCACTTCAGAATGGTATGGTGGTGGGGCTAAGTAGGGGTGCGCGGTCTCGTTCAGTGGTCTATCTATTCCTTATATGGTGCAGTCTATTCCTATACCGTACGGTGCGGTTGGTAATTTTTAACCGACAGTAGGTAAATTTTCGAATATACATGCTAAATTTTACTGTCTCCAATTTTTACCCTTCTTGTATAGTAAAATTTTAGCTACGTATTTAAAATTTTCTGTAACGTGAGTTAAAAAAAACTTGTCGCATACGAATTATTATGCTTTTCTCACTTGTCACCACATTGAAATATATCACGGTAATTTTTACCGTGAAATTCACGACAAAAATTACTTTTTAATTCTCTCCGCGTATTTAATGAGTGTTGTACACAAAATTACGTTCTCCTGGAAGAACTTCATCTTAACTTTAGTGAATTATTTATTTATATTTAGTTAAAAGCTTTGTGGCGACTAACACATCTGGAATAAGATTTCTTTTTAAAAAGACTTTTTTATTTTAACATCCCACTGAATGCTTTTCTTTTTCTGAAAATAGGAAAAAAAATTATATCATTTTTATCATGAGAATGTAATCCGAAAAAAATTCTCCCACATCACTGTTAGATTCAAAGTAAATAACTGACGAAATATGTATTTTCATTAAAAAAAACTCATCCATCAACAATTGTCAAAATAATAACTAAGTAAAATGAGAGTCGGTTAAAAAAGAATATATTTCTGGATTACTCAAAATAATGTGTGTTTGCAGGCTTTTTTTTCGTATGTTCGAAAAATTTTGCTAACGTTATATATAAATAATGATCGTTCGTGTAAACATTCTTTACCTTTGCACGCACGGACCCATGTATCATGATTTTCTATTTAAAATTATACCGTATAACTTGAGAAGATAAAAAAGAAAGTAATAGAAGCAACGACGGTTACGCCACAAATTTTTTATATTCTGCACAAAAAAATGACGAATACGATATTCTCTAATGTAATAATATGTTTATTTATGTATAGATTTTGTTATAAACGCTAAGCAATAATGCGAAATAACTAGGTGGCATTCTTTCGATTATTCAGTTTTTCCTATGCTTGTTTTAATGTTGAATAAACGAAATGCAGTTGCCTGTGATCTACTCCCCACTCTCCAAGCGTTAGGCAACACTAGCGTTATGTAGCGGAACTAACTTTAGGCGTCAATTTTCGTGACCAGTTCCCAGTCCATAGTTCGGACTCCTTTAATATAGTTTCCCTGCTTTGACCTGTACGTGCCGCTACTTAACACATGAGAATATTCTTCTGCGCCAGCGAGGCATCTGCGAGACGTCCGCTTGATATTTTGTTTTTACCATTTTTACTTCGCTTGGTCGGAATCTGGTTTATTGTACGAATCGTATGGTGGGATCAGTGGGATCACTCGTTCGGTAACGCCTACGTGTATTGTGCCCGGTTGTACCTCGGGAAACCTTTCTTATTGAGGAAAACTGAACTTATTTATTGTACCTACCAATGTCAAAATTGAAAGGTTATGGAAAGATCCTATAAAGCAAAGGAACCTGAAATAGGACCAAAGAAAGACGTAGAAAGGACCGAGGCAGTTCAATGAGGATGTGGCGATTCCAGTGATAATCCTGATCCTGCGTCATCGTGTTATCCAGGTTCCTGTTGGGTCGGTAAGGTAGGAAAGCAAGGAAATAATGTTAACGTTTTATCTTGGGTACAGTGACAGACTCATCAGCACGGTCTGACAGACAGGTCTTGAAACTCCGACGATTTGGCTAGTACGGGTAAATAAAATTTTTTGTTTCTCGTAGCCGCCACAAGTAAGGCGCTACCAGTAGAGTGGCGTTGTCGAAGAGAGATGGAGATTGTCGGTCTCTTTCTAATAACTTAAGCGCATTGTACGAAATTATACGATTTACCACTTTAAATCAATATCAATGCACACACGTTATATTGTTAATCGATCGTCAAATGTACACAACCTCCAATACCATACACTAGAAGCGTCATAACTCTCAATCCCTGAGCGAGTGCTATAAACTATATCAGTTTTGAAACGTCTCTACCATGCGGGTGATACTTCTCGAATATCGTATCTCCCTTATTGACCCTCTTCACGGGGAGCGCTAGTAGTCATTCGCGTTACCGCCACTCCAGTCGCGCAGTTTCTCCCTTCGACGCGTTTGGATTAATGCATATGCCTGTGCATCCGATGGCTTTTTCCTAATTCCAGGTCTTCCGATTTACGGAGTAAATTGAAAAAATGTGTCTTCCTTGTTTGATTTATAACGCGACGTGCCGCCAAGGCCATGCACGCAGGTATTGTTAAATATAAAAACAAAAACCACCGAAAATGTTTTTTATTTAATCACTTTGATGACGAATCACCACACGACTCTTTTTTTGCACCAAACTGCAGAAAACCTTTTAAAAATTCCACAGTCTAAAATAAAAAATCGAGAAAACGGTTAAAACCAAAGAAAATGTCAAGGTTGTGGAGGTGTAAAATGATGCGGCAAGGCGTTTTGCGGAGTGGGGTTAACGCGGGTGACTACTAGCGCCGCATGGTGGGCTGCTTTCCGTGGCACCAATAACGGGGACATCGATTGTTAAGGGAATATATACGAGTGTGACCCTCTGGCCCATGGAGACTAGAGTAAAGGAGCCCGAACGCAATGCTGGCGAAATGGTTGTGAAAGTGATGAACGATCCGCGGATTGTACCCGCCTGGCGGCGCTACCACTGCGGGCTCCGTCTGCGCGGTGATTTTGAATCGTCGATCCGCAATTTGTCGTATATTTGTTTCTTATTAGCGCTGCTTGTAATACTGAAGAGTAATATTGATATGCTTTTGTTTAAATTATGAAATGATAATATTTCAGTAATTTTTTTACATGGAGGTGATCTTTACTGTAAATGTTTTATTTTTATACGGTGACATGTACAATCAAACAGCCATAATGTAAACATCCACATGGACATTTCATAACCACCTTCTCGTATTTTGAAGTTCCATTCGACTCAGCGCAGTCATGTAGTAATTTCATCAGTATGCTTGAAGGATAATTAATAATAGGAATTGTTAGGAAATATTGAATCTATGAGCACGGAGCAAAAGCGGTATTTTATTTTCCATTTACCATATTATAGTCGTATGATTCGAGTGATCGATTATTTTAATAACTATATGTTGTTTATAATCCGCGCACAGGCATCGGGGTGGACCAGAGGCTTCAATTTGTTCGCGACAAGCAGGGTCATCATCTGATGTACGAGTTCTTGGAGTTGCGCCGGAGTCACCTTTTTCCCAAGAACCCCAGTGTCAAAGAACTACGAGTACAATTGAATGAAAAATTAGAAAATAAACAATTTGGTTCTTTATTTTTATTATTGTAGTCTTGAGGCTAGTAAATTGATAAATTCAACTTACCCCAGGTGTGACCATGAACGTTGCTCGAAAACCCTTTATAACTTCGTTGTTCTCCGGGGATGGAGACAAGGGATAAGTTTGCAAAAGTTTCAGCTGCATTGTAACCAAGTTGGACCGCTTCGCTCCAGCGCTGGACCATATGCTATAAAAAAAACGAAAATTGACTAGTTAATGAAAACTTAATGAACAAAGATAGAGGATTTTTTAAATTTTATCTGGGAATTTACCTTTGGAACTTTGAAGACCGAAGCCTGCCTTCTCCCCAACCGCTTGCGTTGCGACCGGTCCGCGTCGCGCCCACTCCGACATGCGGGGTAAGCGCAATATTTACCCATGGCGAAACTGAAAACAAAAAATCAATCCAATTAAATATTATAGGTAATACATTATAAGGAAATGGGAGCGAGGGGTATTTATATTAAAGGTTTCGCATATTTAACCTAAAAAATGTTTTTTGTCCAAGCATCATGCATTACATTTTTGCTGTATCGACTAAATCTCTAACACCATTAAAATTAATGGCAATTATAATTAAATTCGGCGACGATAGGATGCAATAAAAAAAATACAAACGATTTGACAAAATGAATCAACATGTGGTTGCACATGCCGATGTCAATATTTGGCAATATTTTCGCTAATCCGCGAATTAATTGCGTAAACATAATATTAAGGTTCAGTTCTTACCTTTATTGGATGGTCTTTTTCTGTTTTGATTTTATAAATGCTTTTAATACAGAAATGTTACTCAACGGTGCGTAACAGCGTAAACTGTATGTAACTGACATATATATAATACTCACATATATAGTAACTGACAGTAATACGTCACTGTATGTATGTCACAAACACTGCTAAGCCGGTCCCCACGCACGTATCCTATGCGCCTATCCTATCCACCACCTATCCTATTCCGTACCAGGCGCTGGTATCGCTTGCGGATATTTTTCGAACTACAAGATCTTTCATCACTTTCACGATCCACTTTTCGACGATTCCGCCATATGCGTTCGGGCTCCTTTACTCTAGTCTCCATGCTCTGGCCTCTACCGTCTCTACCAAGGTGCCTATGTGGCCGCATCAGTATGTTGCCTAACTTGTAACGTTGACTTTTTTGATTCAAACGCAATAAGTATTTGTTTTTTCTGACCTACAACTTTTGTAAATCTTGATTGTCACTCCTATTTCAATATCATATAACGTTCGATAAAGTTGTATATTCAAAACGATTATACTATTAATAATTGATACCTACTTTCCTTTTTCGGGTACTCGAGTTCCACCACGCCAAGGTAAATATTAATAATAACCGTTTCATGACGTGATATTTTTTATTTACAAGTTGAGGAATTAGGGACAATTACAAGGAGAAAAAAATAATATTCGTTAGATAGTTCGCACTGAATTATTGATTCGTTAATTTAGATAGTTTTTTTTTGACAACGAATTTTGTTTTCATCTTCAAATTTTCTTGGTGGGCGTTCTGTCTCATTCTGAGTCGTATATAATAAATTATAGCGTATGACAAAATATGGGAAGCATGTTCTGTGCGTACGACGCATGACGTCGGCATGAACACCACCACTTAATGTTCACCGTTTCGACACTTGTTCAACACATGCACAATCACAAATACAAATAGCAACAAAAATAGCATTAATAGTACGCAATTCATCGCTTAAGCACGAGGTAATGACAGGAATAAAAGGTTATGTTTATTACCCATGCCGGCGACACGACTGCACAATAGCGCCAAGTAGTGGCAGCTTCGAGAAACAAAAAATTATAATTAGCCGACTTGCCCCACCACCGGAAATTTGGAGGACTTTCAAGACCTGGGGGGCTGTCTCAGTTTGGGTGAAAATGACAAAAGTGAGCAGCTCACCCGAATACGGTTCTTTTCACTTAGTGAAAATATGAGATTATTCACGTGACTTTACTCGGCACGAAAGTTCGTGTTGAAAATCGTAGTGCGCATGCGTGAGCGTCTTTCTGACTCAGCGACTACACATCCAAAGCTGTACAATAAAACGAGTTACTACGAAATAGTTTATTCAGAGACATCATCTCGACGCCAAATACTTAAGAAAAATTAGCAACTAAACGTTTATATCGCAGAAAGTAGAGTATTATTAGATGAAGTCAAAAGTTCTGAGCGTTTTTTCGCTTTATTTCGACGATGAAATTAACACAGTTTGGATTATCCGATTTAGATCAAATATGCGCCGTTTTGTTCGATAACTTTTGTCCATTTTGAAGGCAATTTCATAATTCCGCGATTGAAGAAGTCCTCGTCCCTATTGGTAAAAAACTTGACCAGCTCATTTTCACAAGCCTCTCTTGAGGCCAGTTTTGTACCATCAAGAAAACTTTGCAAATGCTTGAAAAGGTGATCATCGCTTGGTGCCAGGTCTGGACTATACGGCGGGTGCGATAGAACCTCCCATCCAAGCTCTCGGAGCTTCTGGCACGTCGTTAAAGATGTGTGTGGCCTGGCGTTGTCTTGATGGAACACAACACCCATCTATTGGCCAATTCTGACCGCTTCCGGTCGATCGCCTGCTTCAATCTGGTCAGTTGTTGACAGTAGAGGTCCGAATTGTGTGTTTGGCCCGATGGGAGCAGCTCATAGTGGATGATTCCCTTCCAATCCCACCAAACACACAGCAAAACCTTCTTGGCCGTTAATCCGGGCTTGGCGATCGTTTGGGCCGGCTCACCCCGATTGGACCACGATCTTTTTCGGCTGTTGTTCTCGTATGTGACCCATTTCTCATCGTCAGTCACCATCCGCTTCAAAAATGGGTCGATTTCGTTACGTTTCAGCAAAGAATCGCAGGCATCAATTCGGTCCAATAGGTTCTTTTGCGTTAATTCATGTGGCACCCATACATCGAGCTTCTTCTTGAGACCAGCCTTATGCAGATGGTTCCAAACGGTTTTCTGGCTAATCTTCAGTTACTGGGCAATGAAATAAGTGCTCACATGCCGGTCCGACTCGACGATTTCCATGATTTTATCGACATTTTCGACGATTCGCCTACCAGAGCGTGCCTCATCTTCGACGTCAATATTACCAGAATGTAATCATTGGAATCACCGCTTTGCTGTTGCATTCGATACTGTATTGGGTCCATAAACAGCACAAATTTTTTTGGTTGCCTGCTCCGCTTTTTCACCTTGGTCGTAGTGGTACTGAAGAATGTATCGAATTTTCTCTTTTTTTACCTCCATTTTGTTACGCTGTAACACACAACTGGCTTCACCAAACAAAAAACTGTCAAAGAAATTTTTTTGAAGCGTAATGTCACCTTTAAATCGCCGTATAGTATGCGACCCGATGCAATGTATACATCGTGAGATATGGCTAACTAAAGACATCTAGCGGAAAACGCTCAGAACGTTTTACTTCACCCAATATTATTCGAGAATAATGAATAATTTTATGATTATATTACCTTTTCGGGATTGGGAAAATCGAATGCTTCGTTTTCTGTAGGGTTTATGATGCGAACGTTTTATTCTTTTTTAACTTGCTCTTTGTCCGAGTTAAGAGGTTATGCGTCTTCGTTGATGCACACGCGCTTTGTTTTGGGCTGGATTCTATTGGCGTGCCAGTATACCCCTTTTACGGCGTCGTGGAAAAGTGAGATAACGAGCCGGAAGTACCTAGTGAACTCGGATTTCCACCCGACTGATCCGTAATAGAGTGACAAAACTCACGTGAGATGAAAATGCGAAAAGTGAGAGTATTCACTAGAGAACCGTAATAGGTCCCCTGTATGTGAGACCGTGCTCATCAGTAGGGTTGTGCCACTGTACCCTGCCCTAGACACGTTGGGTATTGGGATTTAGGGAGACGTTGTAGATATAGTGACGCTTGGTCCCGACCCCTAGTGAGAAACACTGGAACGATGGTAGCCGCATCGCGGCGCAATGGGGACCCCCCCCCCCCCCGCAAGAAGAATGTGTTGCTGTGATTGCAGAGATTAGTAGGGAGATGTACAATACTCCCGTTTTCGGCGTGCCTCGGGAATGGCGTTAAATCGCGGCGGCGAGTTCGGGAATATAATTTTGTGATCATCGCCTCTGTCGAGGTTGCAGATTTCCTTGTAGCCGCGCGAGTCGTGATCACCGCTCAAGTCGGTATCGCAGTCAGCGTGAACACGAATGGGTAGCTCGGTGGGGGAAAAGTCTCCGCCACTCGCAAATCGTGCTTACTCGACAGGCGAACGGAGCGAGGTTTTCCGTCTGATCGAGCTCAATATATTTGTGTGGCCGTACTGCGGATTAGAATATGCATTAAACTAGTTCAGCTATTTGAACAAGTACGGTGAATGTTCATCAATTTTTGCGGTAAATGATAGTTCAAAGTCCCCTGATTACAATAAGCACATTTTCGGGACCTCTTGCGAGGCAAAATTTTGAATTATTACATCTTTAAATTTTTATTTTTAACGCAGTACCTTATGGAAGAGCTCACAATAATGTTAACTGTAAACAAACTAATCGGTGGTTGAGCTTCAGAAAAGTTTCCATCATAAATAAAATTTATCACAGATTCTGTTTATTTCAAAAAAACATTACCTTACGGCGCTTTTAAAAAAGAAAACATAAAAAACTTTTGTTTTTGACGTGTCGGAAGCGGATGACAGACATTACGCTGCACTGCTGGTAAAGGTCCCTCTACACTACTCGTTCGAAGTTCCTCGCCGAAGTACTCGCCGAAGCTAGCCGAGTACGAGGAGCGTCACCACACTGCTCGCTCAACTTCGCGAGAACCCGTGGCTTAACATCGCGAGAACTCGTGCTCGCGACTTCGGTCCTTTGACTCGGCCCAAAATACCGACACCGATCCGAAGTCGCCCGAAGCGAAGCAAAGCGAGGCGAATAAGCACGAAGTGCCTCTCTACACTCTCGTCCTCGCCCAACTTCGATTAACTTCGCGAGTAGTGTAGAGGGGCCTTAACAGCTGATTGAAGTTTCGGGCAGAGTCGGTAATCGCGGGAATTTCAAAGTCTTCTCGAGAAACTTTAAAAGTGATGAACATTTATTTTTATTTTTTATTTTTTTTTCATGAATAAATCAAGTTTTACAAATAAATTGTCATGTATAATCTTTTGAAATATTAATTTTTTAACCATAAAAAATATTCATGCGAGTCGGTGCAACTTGAATACAATAAATAAAGGCGAGGACAAAAATTTGAGAACCTTGTTTATTCAGTCAATGTTTTTAAACAATATAAATAAGAATGAATTTTTCCACATTGGAAAAACTCAATGGAATTTTACAATCACTGCACCACATACGTTTTCCGAGCAACGCTGTATCAACTATTCTTCGACCAGTGTTGTTTACGTTTGTTTTCACTTTTTGGCCGAGTTTTTCAGCTTTTTTTAAATTTATTTTTCAGATTGACTCACGTGCTTTAATTCGCCGAATAGCTTCGCTTTTTTTTAACGAATTGACCATTTTTTTTTCTCGATGCCATTACACAGATACATTTTCTTTCACGTAATACAAATGTTAGCTAGGTTATGTGTATTAAAATGTCACCGGTACCGGCATGGCGGGGGTGAGAGGGGCAGCGATCCGACTTTATCCGAACATTACTACAATCATGGCGGACTCAATCACTTAACTAGTCAAGTTGAAGTATAAATTTTATCTTTTACGATATTTTTAAAGCATTTTATTACATTCACGTGATAAAAATATTTTCAATGTGAGTGTTTATTAATTTTATTAGTAATTTAAACTTAAATTTAATCAATATAAATTAGTTGCCAACTTGACTAGTTACATGACGGCCGAACTACTTTGAATGAATTTCAAAGTGAAAAACATGTATCGAGATCATTGTTTTCTCTCGCTTGCTTGTTTATGCCGAGAATGCGGGTTAAAAAAATTAACGAAGAAACGCGTTGAAAAATAAAACGCTGAAACGACCGTGGAAGGTTCAAAGAGAAATCTGGAGCCTTTGTCGCGGTCGTTTCGGCGGTTTTTTTTCAACACTAAACATTATAGATAAGCGTGTATCATAAATGTTTCTCTATTCTCAATGAGCGTCGTGGCTGAGTCGGCAGCCTAACGGATTAACAATGCTTGCGGTCCGGGTTCGAACCCCGGTGAACCGATTTTTAATCTATTTTTTTTCCTTCATTTTATATTCAAAAATGGTCGAACTTCCTCTCGCTTTAGCTACTCTCGCCTGTCCAGGCATTATTTATAATATCTAATTCATATATGTTTAATAAAAAAAAAGACATTGGCTGCTATCGGGGATTGAACCCGCGTCGTCCGTACTCAGAACCCGCACGCTGATATCTCAGCCGCGAGACTCTTGCAAAGCTGCCTAGGTATACACACTTATCCAATGTGAAATGTGTCTAAAAAAATGCCGAAACGATCGAGAAAGACTGAAAGTTTCCCTTTCTCGATCGTTTTGGCATTTTTTTTTCAACACATTTCACATTGGATAAGTATGTATACCTAATACGGCAGCCTTTCACATACAGCAAGACAGAGACTAAATATCAAACTAAATCGAATATGTAACTGACGTGAAGATGGTTTGCCGGAAGCATAAAAAAAAGTAAACTTACTTGCGCAATAACCCTTCCATTATTTTCGCGGCTTATCCACTCTCTAGAGATAGAAGTTTTTTTTTCAAATATTCTTTTGTAAACGTGCTGCCGTGGTTTTAAATTCACGCCGGCAGGGCCGGATTTAAAGGTGTGGAGGACCTGGGGCAACGAAGAAGCTCAAATTTAATGTATTCCCATTTCGTTCAAGTGAATGAATCTACTGGCCAGTGTAAGCGTCTGGCGCGAAGTACTAAACATTTCATAGGCGTTTTTTAGTAGCTGTGAAAAATAATATAATTGAACAGAAATTTATATTTTCCGGATATATTGCTAAATTGTGAGAAACGAATGGTTCCACGAAAAGAACCGAGAATTGTTGGCTATAATCCACCGGACATTTTCTAAATTATCATCCATGCCATATATTCGTTTATAGAGAATTCATCGTGTTTGATGTTTTTCATTATTTTAACGCGTTTTTATTAACCCGCTTTCTGTCTATTTGTTTATTTGTCTGTTCGGTACAAATTTTTCAATCGATTTTCAACTAACTTCCGGATGAACTAGACACTTGAAACGTTAAACATAGCTCAGAACTATATGGCAAACAAGCAAACAGACTTTTTTTTGTTAAATTGTACCCTAGAAAAGGAATATCCACACCAATCTTTAGATTTTTGTCACTTCTCTTTTAGGAGTTATAATTTTCCAAAAAATGTCGATTTCGGAAGTTTTGGAAACGTTTAAACGCTGATAACTCCTGAACTAATTGAGATATCGACAAATGTTAATATATATATATATTTTTTTCCTTTTGAAGCATACTTTCATGATAAAATATGAAAAAAATTATCATTTATACTAGACCACATATTTTTTTGCTTTGAAAGTGAAAACTATTTTTTTTTAAAGATGATTTCCATTTTTGTTTAATTCTCCAAAATAGAGTGACTCATTCTATGATTTTTAAGACTAGTCTCATCGTGGGCCCATTTTGCCTTCTATTTTTTTTTGCGAATTAATCATATTTTTTGAAGAAGATTTTTATCATTTTAATCTCAAATAATGCTATATATCTCCATTTCCCCCGTCCGGGAGCGGGGTAGAATTCTCCCGGGGTGAGCCCCGCCAGTCGTAAGAGGCGACAGAGGGGCACCCAAGTAAGGATGAAATGTGTGACAAAAACAGAATACGACCCCAAGTGAGTAACCTCGATGAGGTGAATCTCACCGCCGACTCCGACCGGGTGAAAGCCCCGGTGGTCGACGCCGGCTCCATGGATTTTGGGGGGAGCCAATCACACGCTGCTTATACTAGTGAAACCAATACGGTCAGAGCAAGTAGGGATTATGAGGAAGATGGAGCGACGATGGCAACCCAAGTGGCTAGCCCAACGTTCAAAACCCCGCGGGGAGACAGGACCGCAGCGAAGGAGCCGTCATGGGTGGCACTGCAGAGGGAGGCAGAAGAGGCCATGGCACAAAAAGAAATCCGCCTACGCGAAATAGAGGCCCTGATGAAGTGCATGTTAGCCGCGAGCAATAGACAGAAGAACGTCAGCTTGGACATCAAGTTGGGACTCCAAACGCTGGAAGAAGCCCTGGAGGCTATTCAAAACGAAAGACGTGCCTGGAAAAAGGCTAATGAAGACCTGAGATGATGGGAAACACCCCGTATCAAGCGGTTAAATTCCCACACCTCAAACTGCAGCCAAAAACGAAACCGCAATGCCAACAGCCCGGAGGACCCCGTCGGAGAGCCGCGGGCGGACAAAAGAAGCAGACAGGACAACGTGATAAACGAATGGAAAGAGGTTCGAAACCGGAAGGATAAGAAGAACACAGAGGAAAGGGGGGCAGAGAAGGCCGTGAAGCCCGCGAACAAGCCCCCGAAAATGCTTACCAGGGGGGTACAAAACGCGCCGAGCACCGCACCGCCAAAAACCAGGAAACCTAGGCAGCGACCTGAGGCAGTCCTGACGCGGCCAGATGCCAGCAAAAGCTACGCGGAGGTTCTCAGAGACATCCGGGCAAAAATAAACCCAGCAGACACTGAAACGGATATAACAAGCATCCGACAAACAAGGAAAGGAGACATCCTGCTGGAGCTTGGCAAGGACTCCAAAAACAAAAGTGCCTTCACCAGCGCCCTGAGAGAGGCGCTGGGAAACAACGGAAACGTGACGGAACTCGTGCCCAAAGCCACCCTGGAGATCAGAGACCTCGACGGGGCAACGGACGAAGAGGACGTACGGGACGCCCTACGGCGAGCGCTACAAGATGGCATCGGCGATACGAAGGTACGAGTGCCAACAGCCGTATGGAGGGGGCAAAAAATAGCCCTAATAGAACTGGACGAGGCTAGAGCAGCCGAGCTACTACAAACAAGCCGAATTAAAATAGGGTGGGTCAACTGCAGAGTAAAGCGGCGAGTCGTCGTCACACGCTGCTTCAAGTGTCTGGGCTACGGCCACCAGACATCAAGCTGTACAGGCCTCGACCGGAGCAGACACTGCTACAAGTGCGGAGAGGAGGGACACAAGGCCGTTACCTGCCAGGCCAAACCCCGCTGCGTACTGTGCGCTGCGGAAGAGGGCGACAAAAATGACCTAGCTCACATACCTGGGACCGGAACCTGTACAGTGTTCAGACGAGCGCTCGACCAAGCAAAAAGGGACAACAGATGACGAAGGTATTACAGGGGAACCTGAATAGAAGCAAAACAACCGACGAGCTCCTGACACAACTCATCTACGAGAAAAAAGCCGACGTGCTGATAATAAGCGAACAATACCGAAATAGGGACAGCCCAACTTTTAGGTTATAAACTTTATTGAATGGAATATAAAAATGACGATATAATTTGTGGAATATTTTTCGAACCAAATTTTGACGAAGAACGAACTGAGTACACGCATACACCCACTGTTTATCAATGTTCGTATTAATATTTTTTTTTTTGCTAAACGCGAGGGAAATGGAAGTAGGAAAACACGGCCACTGCACACGACGCGACGCTTATTTTTGCGCGTTTTTCTGTTACTGCGTAATAAGAGAGCAAACACAGAAACCGTGTACTCTATATCTATATATAACAGGTGATTGGCGACATAGACGCCATCTACATATATCCAGACGAATTAGACATAAATTCGGATCTGAAACAATTTTGAGATACAGGTTGACAATTTTTGAGTATATAGTTTTCGACATTGCGAGTCGATCTACGAAAAAAAAATTCGAAAATATTGGCCGCATCGTAGTCAAAAAAATTGTTGACAGTTAAAAACGCGCATATCTCATGAAAAAATGAGAAAACGGGAAAAAGTTTTAAACAAAAGTTGTAGAGCATAAAATTTTACATAATAAACTCTTAAGCGATTTTTTTCTATCATTGAAAGGTAATTCGCTACATAATTTCGAAAATTTAATGCTCGACAAATCGTAAAAACTCCCTACCAATGAGCACAGCTTTGCACGAGAGAGAGAGAGAAAGATATCGGTCGCCTCACTTCCACTCGCAGCAATGTCCTTGTGCCTGCTCGCTCGTCCGCGGTCGGCGGCACGGAATGAGTGCGAGTGAGAGCGAGCGCAAACAATATTCTTTTTTTATGCGGGACACGTTTCAGATGAAAATTGTATTGGATCAGAATTTTTATACTTCGTGATTCAATAAAACTCTGAAAAAATTCAGCAACAATTGGCATGCTATGAACAACAATTATCAACATTAATATCACTGAAAAGTTATTAACAAATTGTTTAAACAATTAATTATTCAATAACATAATGGTGACTCCTTGTGTTTCTTATACGAATTAAAAGTGTGCATTTTTCTGAACGTTTATGAATTTTTTCAAAGTTTTCCTACGTTTTTTGAAATATTTTGAAAAAACTATGAAATATAAACAAAAAAATGTAAATTTTGGATGTGTTTTTGCGGACAGGTTTACCATTAGTTTTTGAAAGTTTCAAAGACACTAGGCCGAAAAATGCATATATATACGGCCATTCTAAAAATTTGAAAAAGGGAATTTCAAAAACGTAGGAAAATTTTGAAAAAATTCTCAAGTGTTCAGAAAAATGTACACATTTAATTTGTATAAGAAAAACAAGGGGTCACCGTTATGTTATTGAATAATTAATTGTTTAAACAATTTGTTAATAACTTTTGAGTGATATTAATGTTGATAATTGTTGTTCATAGTATGCCAACTGTTGTGTTCATTTATTTTGAACTCCCGACTGCCCGCTCGGGTAAAAAGACGGAATTATGCTTTTATAATTATTATTATAGCAGCGGAGCGATCAGCTGATTCTCAAGATTTTGTAGAGTCGAACGATTGCGAAAACGACACAAAATCTTTAAACCAAATTTTTATTTTTATTTTAATGATTTGAATTGTTTGATTTATTGTGCGTTGGGAAGAGGGGTATGTTATTATTATTATTTGAATTACGATCATTATAATGATCATATAATCATGATAATAATTATCAATAATAATTAAAATAATAATAATAATATTTAAACATTACAATATTCATTATTTATATTACGAAACTTACATGGATATATAAGAATCTATACCTATGTATAATTTACTAAAAAATGAAAATAAAAAATTATTAGAAATTAAAAAAAATTTGGCTAATATATTTTTTATTGTTTTCGCAATTGTTCGGCTTTGCAAAAATTTTAAAGTCAGCTGATCGCTGTCAGACTCATAACTCCGGTCTTTTGGCCGGAGCGGGTGGTTGGGAGATCAAAATAAACGGAAACAGATTTCTATATGTGGAAAGATTTTTCGCTCGTGTCACGCACACACTTTAAGATTTTAAATAGCACTATATTGTGGAAAACGAGGGATCTCGGCTAGCAAGATGTCTCCAAAAAATCGATATTGTTTTCGCTCGCTCTCGCACTCATTCGCAGTGCCGTCGGCAGGGCATACGCGAGGGCAGAAAGCCATCACTACGAGTCGAAGTGAGGCGACCAATATCTTTCTCTCTCTTTCTCGGGCCAAGCGGTGCTCATTTGTAGGGAGTTCGACGATTTGTCGAGCATTAAATATTTAAAATTATATAGCGAGTTATCTTTCACTGATAGACAAAACCGCCAAAGAGTTTTTTATGTAAAATTTTATACTCTACAACTTTTGTTTGAAACTTTTTCCCGTTTTCTTAGTTTTTCATGAGATATGCGCGTTTTTAACTTTCAACAATTTTTTTGACTATGATGCGGCCAATATTTTTGATTTTTTTTTTTCGTAGATCGACTCGCAATCTCGAAAACTGTATACTCAAAAATTGTCAACCTGTATCTCAAAATTGTTCCAGAATACCTATTATTCGATGGACGGGAATTTACTCGAAGCAGGATCTTAGAATGTTCGAAAGTTTATGCTCGAAAGGTACAGAGTCATAAAAGCCATTAGAGAGCAATAGAATAACATCCGGAAGAAACGCATAAAACTATACAGATAGGAGGGTACACGCAAAACCGGGAAAAACCCAACATTAAAGACAGACCGAACTCTCCAGAAAGATAAATAAGAATGTTCGAGAACGGAAAAATTCCAGAATAATTGTTATAGAACACGAGACGACGAATAGAATAAACAATTTTAAATAATTTTAAATATTGTTAAGAAAGATAAAATAGCAGAAACAAATATCTGAGAAATATTCAAAAGATAAATAACAAATTAAAGAAATAAGACAACAACAAGAAATAAAAGAAATAAGACACGTGCATTAAACGACATGAAATAATTCAATAAAATGAAAACGCGAATACAAATCAGAATAAAATCAAAAGATACAAAAAGAAATTTGAAGAGAAACAAAATACGAAACTGTAAAACTAATCATTTATAGGATAATTATTATTAAACAAAAATTAATTAATAAGATAAGATGAATAATTAACCGATTGATATAGGACAAAATGAAAAAGAAACAGAACATTAAAAACAAACAATAGAGTAAATAAACAACACACAAAACTTAAATAGTTAATTAATACATATAGGTTGAATAAATTGTGGAGGGGGATGGGCGTCCTGAAACAATTACTAAAAAGTACGGGGGAAGAAAAAGAGTCCACCCGCACGTTAAGAAAAGTCCTGTGCGGAGGAGAGGGAGAAACTTCAAAGCATTGAGACCGGGAACCTTGAAGGGAAATTCGACCCAAGGGCACACGCCATTGGTCCCCGAATTTCCGCCCACGTTTCCGGAGGGGGTACAACCTCCTCGGAACGTAATATAGGCCGGACGCTCTGCGGTCATCAGTTAGTCATCGATCTCCAACGAAACAATAAGTACGTTTCCGTGCGTCGAACGACACTCCGCGAAGAACAAGTTCTTGGATACGATCATATAGTAAAGTCCAGAATGGAAAAGAAAAAGAAGAGGACATACAAAGCGTTTGTGGAACCAGACACAGAGAATGTGCATGCTGCTACGAGTCGACAAACATCCTTACGATGGGCAAAGCACTCAGAAGGTAACGAGTTTACATACTTTTATCTGTTATTTTAGTGAATACATGCAATTTGCAGATGAATGATTTTACACCACTGCCCTATCCATGCAGGGTTTTGACATATACACTAGCAGACTGTGTGAAAAAAGTCGAACATTTTTTTTTTCGCAATGTTCCGGCGGACAACGTTGAAGTAGGGTAAAAAAATAAATATCCTAGAAGGAAAACTCAAAATAATGTTTTTTTCGAATATTGCAATGCATTTGAAGATTTTCCATAAAAATAACTCAAGAAAATGACAAGATCTCTAAATACTGTGTTATAACGCTTGCGAAAAAAAATCACACGGAAATGGTGCTACCATATTTTTAAAGAGAATTTAATTCTCGACAAAAAAAATCCTTAGAGGTAATGAGCTCAGAATAACAATTAAGGGGTTAGACTCCTCTGGAGCGTGAAAAATAAAAGCAATCTTTGGGAATTTTTTTTGCTCTATTAATAAAGCGATCAAAAATTGACTTTAGGGCTGTATTAAGTACATAATAAGGTATATACAGATTTTTTTTTTTCAATAAAAAATACAAAATGGCGTCATAACGCGTTTTTCTCGAAACTATGTCTTTCAAACTGGTGGACAGCATAACTCGTGCAATTTTTATCCGATCGACTTCAAATTTGAACTGTAGCTTCTCAGATACATTATCTAAGGCGGTACACATGATTTTTACGATCGGATAAAAATTACGGTTTTTATAAACAAATTAAAGTCGTTCTTTTTATCAAATTTGAATTTTTTTTCCAAACTGCTGCCATTTTGCGAAAAATCAATATTTTACAATAATCATGTATACCGCCTTAGATAATGTATCTAAGAAGCTGCAGTGAAAATTTGGAGTCGATCGGATAAAAATTGGACAAGTTATGCTGTCCACCAGTTTAAAAGACATGGTTTCGAGAAAAACGCGTTATGGCGCCATTTTGTATTTTTTAGTAAAAAATATATCTGTATATACCTTATTATGCACTTAATACAGCCCTATAGTGAATTTTTGATCGCTTTATTAGTAGAGCAAAAAAAAAATTCCCAAAGGTTGCTTTTATTTTTCACGCTCCAGAGGGGTCTAACCCCTTAAGCGGTTATAGCCGTTTGAAGATAAATTGAATTAAGAAACTTATTTAAGAGCAAAAAACTAAGAATCATCGCTTTATTATTATTTTCATACCCAATAATAAAATTGAATTTATTATAATTGGTCAAAATAATTATTTATTTATAAAATAGTTGTTTATTTATAAGTGGTCGAAATAGATATTTTTTTAATCAAAGGTGAAATTTTTCTAATTTTCAAAGAAATATTATTACGTTGATTTCATTGGTTTTTTTCTGGAGCAGGAAATCCTCTTCAAAAAACTCCATGAAAGTTTTTTCATAAAGCAAAAAATTCAAGTGTAATAGCCTATTAAATAAGTTTTTTTTTATTGATTTTTTTTCAAACGGCTATGTTTAACGTTTTCTCAAGTGCTGTAACACAGCATTTAGAGATCTTGTCATTTTCATGTGTTATTCTTATGGAAAACCTTCAAATGCATTACGATATTTGAAAAAAACATTATTTTGAGTTTTTCTTCTAGGATATTTCTTTTTTTTTTATCCTTATTTAACGTTTTCTGCCGAAACATTGCGGAAAAAAAATTTCGACTTTTTTCGCATAGACTAATACATACATACATTTCTCCTTTCTCATGGCGGAAGTTTTATTTGTGAAAAAAAATCCTTTTTAGTAAGAATTCTGGTAATATATACTGCATGCGTGCCTGCGTGAATGTGTTTGTGTGTGTGTACATGATGGTCTGAAAAATTAGAAGAGCTGGATCGGCGGGGGGGGGGGGGGGGGCGATTCGACCCAGGCTGAAATATCGCTAAAACTTTTTTTTTCACGAATTTATGTGTTTATTGTTATTTATATAAAAAATTGTTTTTAGAAAAACTGATATTTCAAAATTGTATCGTAAAGAAGAAACCTCAAGCGTGAAACATGAATTTTTTCAAATTTTCAAGAAGACGTTTTTGAGTCTTTTTGAGCATGAGGTAGATTCGACCTCTCCCCTCCCTACACTTAAGTGGTTCAAAAAATGCGCCGACAGTGATCTGGTTAAGAACGTTACTTTTTCATAAAAATGGATTTGTGAATGACCGAAAATATATAATAATAAGAAAACATTGTCCACATTTCAATTCGCACCGTTTTTTAATACTCGAATAATTACTAATTTTCTTTCTTTATTCAGGTAGCTCACAGGCAAAGGACAATGACAGTGAAATAATACCACAAGCAACTGGGCAGTCCTCACTGAATGTCACACCACCTGCGGAAATTGTACTTGATCCTGCAATGCTTATAGAAGAGAGCAGCAGTGAATACGAGCCGAACTATGATCGAGCTGAAAGTGGAGCCGAATCGGACAGTAGTTCATTTCTGAGTGAAATATTCGGCCAAGCTTCAATTCGAAATCAACAATCATCGGATGACAGTGAAGAAGATGCAGATCATATTCCAATGGATTTTGAGAATAATGACGATATCCTGGAGGACGAAGTACATCATCCCCGTGATATATTTGACGATATTCTGATGTTCGAAGCTGCTGGTCTAACGGTAACACAAGTTTTGACTATGGTTCAAGGCTTGTCGTTGCGATTTTATTTATCCAATGAAGCGACCACAGCATTCATTAATCAAGGTTCTTGCGGGACCCCGATTCGAACACCTGAATTTAAGCAAGTACACCGTAGCACAACGATTTAATCCCCCGGAAAATAAGACTTCTTACACATTTTTTTGCAAACAATGTTGTATCATATTGTCAGGTCCTATACAGAAAAGCAATATTCACAAACAAAATGTACAGGTTTGTGAAAATTGCCAAAAAGAATACCGACTATCTTCGAGTTCCTTACATTGTTTTCTCTCTGTTGATATTGAGTATCAAATTCGTGCTTTCTTGGAAAATCCAACTATCCAGCCTATTCTCATGGAAAGATTAAGAATTATAAAAGAAAGCACGAGGAATCCACGAAACGATATATGCGATGTGCATGATGGCCAAGTGTACAAGGACGTTGTAAAAAAAAAGTCATTGCAAGAAAAAATGTTCTGACATTCAATTTTAATACGGATGGAGCCGCATGGTTTCATAGTTCTACAAAAAGTGGTTGGCCGATGTAAATAATTTGTAATGAGTTGCCACCAAGAATCCGATTCAAAAATTTAATTTTGGCCGGCTTATGGCTTGCTGAATCAGAACCAAGTCCTCAAATAATGAATTTATATATGAGTACTTTTATCGATCAAGCACGAAAGCTCATGGAAAATCGAATGGTCATAAAAAGTTCTACAGGGGAAAACATTTTGTTTGAAATATTGTTTTTATAGGCTCCAGTAGATTCCGTTGCCCGACCAATTATGCAATGCAGGCTTCAATTGAATGGATATATGGGATGTAGCTGGTGTTACGAACACAGAGAATTTTACGACCGTGCCATGCGTTATCCTTTCAATGAAAATGATTGTGATCTCCGAACTCACGACGAATATTTGGCCGACATGGCCAATGCTCAAAATATGGGTAGAAACATAAGGGGTGTGAAAGGTTTTTCAGCTCTAACGGGATTGCAAAGTTTCGTTTGCGTGTGGGGTTTTACTCTGGAGTACATGCACGGTGTCTTATTAGGAGTTACTCGACAACTGTAGGAGTTGTGGACTAGACCAGGCACGGCGTGGCACTTGGATGCACAAGATCAACTCAATATCAATCGTCGTTTATTAAATATAAAATCCACAAAAGAAATACATCGAGACCCGAGATCTTTGAAGAATAAGGCAAAATGGAAAGCGTCTGAATGGCGTTCGTGGTTGCTATTTTACTGTATTCCCTGCTTGTTTGGGGTTGTCCGTCCCGAAATTTTTCGAGCGCTATTATTATTCGTACGAAGTATACACACACTTCTCTCAATGAATGACTGAGGATGATTTGATAGGTTGTGAAATTGATTTAATAACTTTTGTCGGGGAATGTCAACTTATTTATGGCAAAGGTGCAATGACATTCAATATACATTTCTTAACGCATATCGCGCAAAATGTTCGTAAAAGTGGTTCATTGTGGGCAACGTCTGCTTTCCCTTTCGAGAGTGGTATATATAATTTAAAGCGCCATATACATGGTTCTAAAGGTATTTGTGACCGAGTCATTAACGGTACTCTGCAAATGTATATGTTTAAAAACTCCGTAGCAAGTATGCCTGATGACAGTGCTTGTACAGTGTATTGCAAAGCATTATTTTCCGGCCACAATGTATCTAATTTTGTACGACTTTGCAACGATGTCATTCTCATCGGCAAAACGTTGGGAACGAACGGTTATCAAATATTGATAGAAGATGAAATGATTGATGCGATAGGTGAAGCCTTCAGTAAATGTATTTATAGAGGCGTTATTCTTCACAGCAGACGTTACACAAGAGCATGCAATAAAACCAAAGATAACATTGTACAACTGCAATCTGGTTCTATTGTTGAGATTGTTGAATTCGTTATTGTCAACGAAACTTGTTATATAAAATATATAAGGCTCCTAACGACTGTAGTTGAAGAGCAGGCGCTACAAGTACCGCATTTGCTGCAAATTAACGGATATGAAGAACGTCCTGAACTTGAACGTATTGCGAATGTTAAATGCAAAGTTATTTTCATAGATGTTTTCGAACAGTCTTACATCTGTATTCCACCAAATGTATTTGAAGTTCAATAAACGGTCACACACGCTAATTAAAACAAAATGAAACTTGTGAATAATTTCAATCTCCATAGTAAAATATAGTCAACTATAAAATTATAGTAGACTATATTTTTCCAGTCACTGCTGTATATTGCGTTTTTACACTATTAAATGGCTGCAAAAATATCTACGTCAATAATAAAATAGAAATGTTTGTCCAGCCTCACATATACACTACCGTCCAAAAGTTTGGAAACACCCCACGAAATTCCGAACCGCACTAAAAGTTCGATAATTTAATGAAAAAAAAAGATAATCGAATTTCCAAAGAGGCATTTTAAAAAGGACAAATCAGGCTTCATTTTGTTTTTGTTTTTTTTTAAATATTTTTGCGATTTTTTTGAGCCCAGTGCACCTTTTTGAAAATGGCCTTTTTAAAATTTTTTTTTGCTGTTTTCAATCGTTTGCATAGCTTCCAAAAAATTTTTTTCTCAATTTTTTTTTGGAATATACTTGAAACGGTGACTAATAGCTTCGATTTCAATTTTTTTAAATTTCGTGCGATTTTTTTGAGGGAGTTATGATTGTTTTTACCTAAAAAAGACCATTTTCAAAAAAGGCAGCGTAACTAAAAAACTTTGAGGTTTAAATAAAATTATCAAGAGGGAAAAAAGTTGCGTACAATCATGTTGAATCAACTGGAATTTTTTCAAAATTTTCCTTCAAAACTTTTTTATTTCACTATTTTGGGTCAAACCTTTGACTGAAGTGGCTCAAACTCGTAAAATCATTGTGTTTGGGCTCAAGTATCACGCGAGAAAACCTTCTTATTTAAACATTTTAGCCCTTTAGAGTTTTTTCAAAAATTTTTTGCAACATTTTTTTGGGACAAAATTCGAAAAATTATTTAAAAAAAATGCGTATATACGGCGGATATTGTCATTATATCCGCAGTACAGTTCTCTAAAAATGGCAAATATAAACAACGTCTTTCTTCGCTCCAAAAAGTGAAATGTAAACAAAGACGAGAAGCGAAAGAAAAAAACCTTTTTGGAGTAATATGTACTGCGGATATTCTCGGAGGGCATTGTTTTTTTTTCGCTTGCCAGTTATTCGAATACTTCGAACGTGAACCGTGAATTTGTTTCTCGTTCTTTTTTAACAATTTTTCGAATTTCGAATTTTTCGAAGTGAACACTACCATAACTTTTGTGAGACCCATACAAAACTCATGCAGCGGCACACGCACAGCCACTGCCATATCAGAAATTCATAAAGTAGCAATGACGAACTTCACATTACAACAGATGGTATTTTTTATCATGGAAAAGTCACCATCACCGCTGTATATGTATTATTCGAAATCATTTCCGCATCGCTTATAGTGTAGATTTTATAAAATCAAGCTGTGCAAATGAGATACAAACGAAAGAATAGTATTCTCATGACGCATGGAAAACGAATTATACGAATAAATATCGTCCCGATCACATCTTTTTCATAAAACTTCATTTTTCATATAGATTATGATACGAGTTTTAAGTGCGGGATAAGATTTAATTTGATTCATCTATAGTGCATAGGAAATGTTAGCAGCATAATCGTATCTTTATTATTCGAAAAAAGAAAAGAAAATGTAATGATACGAAAACGATAGAATCATGCCCTACAATGAGACGAAGACGAAAGAATTCAATTGGTACCTGAATGACGAAGAAATCATATAAAACTAAACCGTGGCTACGGTGTGCATCTGATAGAACTCAACGGATCGCATAGAAATCTATTCAAATTCATAAAGTAGCAATGACGAACTTCACATTACAACAGATGGTATTTTTTATCATGGAAAAGTCACCATCACCGCCGTATATGTATTATTCAAAATCATTTCTACATCGCTTATAGTGTAGATTTTATAAAATCAAGCTGTGCAAATGAGATACAAACGAAAGAATAGTATTCTCATGACGCATGGAAAACGAATTATACGAATAAATATCGTCCCTATCACATCTTTTTCATAAAACTTCATTTTTCATATAGATTATGATACGAGTTTTAAGTGCAGGATAAGATTTAATTTGATTCATCCATAGTGCATAGGAAATGTTAGCAGCATAATCGTATCTTTATTATTCGAAAAAAGAAAAGAAAATGTAATGATACGAAAACGATAGAATCATTGCCCTACAATGAGACGAAGACGAAAGAATTCAATTCGTACCTGAATGACGAAGAAATCATATAAAACTAAACCGTGGCTACGGTATGCATCTGATAGAATTCAACGGATCGCATAGAAATCTATTCAAATTCATAAAGTAGCAATGACGAACTTCACATTTATAACACGGAGCATTGTTTTATGTTCGAAACGAATCAATATTTATGCACCATCAAGGGAGAGCGAGATAGGTCCGAAAGGATATCATGAGAATTATGCATTATTCCTATGATGGTTGATAATATTCAATCGGACATTTTTAGCAGGGCTATTTTACAATTCCGAAGAATGTCGATACTGAAAAACTGTGGAAAAGTGCTGTGAGGCGAGAGGACGGCTCCGTGAAAGCTAGAACAGCAGTTTGCGAAAAACATTTTCGGAGCAACGAAATTCTTTGGCAACGCGCATATCTGGATGCTAATGGAAAAGTAATCGGAGTGGTAAACAAACCGAAACAAACTCACGATAAATTCCCACTTCATAATTACTGAGCATGTAAGTAATTAATAATAATAATTAGCGAAATAAAAATCCTCATGTTTCTACACTCACAAGGAACATCACTTTGGTGTTCCCCTCCGATTTTGTTGAAATTTTCTTATGTGGAAGAGTATCAAAAACTAAGAGACACGTATTTTTTTTTATCGGCGGATAAACGCTTTTAAGGGGTGAAACGCACCCTAAAAAATGGGGATGTTTTTCGTTTTTCGTCGATAACGTTTTAACGGTACGAGATATAATATAAAACGGTATAGTATATCTCGAGATATAATATAAAAGTTATAATATAATGTAAAAGCAAATCGCACATGTTTTTTTGATGTGTAAATACGTGTGAAGTAGAAAAACACTTTGAGAGGAGATTACGAATATTGACTTTTTTCGCGGGTCTCACAATCAGAATGACAAAAATATCTAGTATAAACACCGTGATCGCATCTCTACGTCTCTATTTTTTTCTTGAAATGAGAAAAAGTATCGCCGCCAAAAAAGTAAATTAAAAAAGTACCTATTCGTGCACATATAGAATACAAGTTTCTCATAAACATTAGAATAGTGAGGAGTAAGGGGCAGATCTCTGCGTCCCCCTTCCCTCGCCCCTGTTGAGATTAATGCTAATACCCACACGTATCTAAAACCATAGAATTCGTATCGTCACCGGAGGGAAAGCAGATTCATAAAAATAGAGTGGCAAATTTTTTTATCGCCAATGAAAAGGAAAATAGAGAGGGGTAGATTTCGCAACATGAGGAAACGTCGATTCGGAGTTGGTAGAAATATTTTGAATCAACAAAGACACGTTAAACAGGGAAAGACGACTGCGGTAAGGAAGTTCAGGTAGAGGGTTGTTCACCCCCTTAAGGTTGCTATTTGGAAAAAAATGCAAAAACACGTCAACTAGATTTTTATGTTTTCATCAAAATCGAACAGGTTGCCTCCAATTAGGTCCACCCCTTTCTAATATAGGGTGGGAAAAAGATAAACACAGGGGTGGCTCACCCCTTAATTTTTTTTATACGGGGGGAATTCACAAATATGAAATCGCAAACAAATATGCAAACTTATATTGACGTGAATTTAGCCCGGAATGCCAAAAGGCTAGCTGATTATACGATGCTCTTGGCTAAAAAATCGATGGGCAGTTTCAACCCCTCAATTATGAGATATCGGAAAAAGAAAAAACACGTATCCGCTACTTTTCCATCCTCTACATGTACGCAATTTTACATCCGAATCGATTCAAAATTCTCGGAGATACGTATGAAAAAATTGCATTTTTGCAATAAACAATATGAAATTTGTCGTTATCTGCATCGTTCTCATCTCCAATGTATAGTACGCGGAAAAATAAAGGTATTTGCAATTTGAAATTTTTTTTATATCTCGTACCGTTAAAACGTTATCGACGAAAAACGAAAAACATCCCCATTTTTGAGGGTGCGTTTCACCCCTTAAAACCGTTTTTCCGCCGATAAAAAAATACGTGTCTCTTAGTTTTTGATACTCTTCAACATAAAAAAGTTTCAACAAAATCGAAGGGGAACACCAAAGTGATGTTCCTTGTCAGTATATCGCGTATATTGCTCGCGCTGCAATATGTATAGTAGCAGTTCAGACGACTACTAGCGCTGCATGTGACGTAATTCGGCAATAACAATGACGGGCAATCCGTGAGTCGTGTCTAGGCGGCTGCGTCAGGGGGCTGCTTGACAATTATTTTCGGATATATATATCGAAAGAATATCGTGATTCATTTGTTTCCCTTGAGATTTTTCTCTGCCTAGCTTCAAGGCCCAATAAAACGTCGTAGTAACGCTTGACGAAAAGAAAAGTCTGTAGCAATATGGATTTGCGAAAAATAAGCAAATCACCGACACCGCGACGCGGCTATTACTCCGAAATCGTGACAGGTAAGACGGATTATCACGATCATGAAAGATCGCACTAAGAACGTGTTTGACTATATAAACATCGACGATGACGAAAAAAAAAGGGACCGCGAGGTATCCTGCGAAGCCGAGAATCATAGCTCCTAGAAGAACGAAGCTCGTTTGGCAGATATCGACCGAGCAGAACGCAGCCACGGTCGGCAATCGGCTGCATTTTGGGAATGAAGCGAAAAAAATAAGTCTTCTCGGCGCCGCCGAACGCTGGTTGACCTTTCCCGAGGACCCGACGATCGTGAGTTCTTCAAGCTGCACTGTTCCGATTAATGAATACTTTTTTTTTAGAGTATAAAGACAAACACAAGCCGCTTAATCGAACACGAAAAAAATAATATAAGATATCGAAAAAAATATGAAAATATTCTCAGTCTTTTCCAGCCGAGACATTTGCACCTAAAGTGCAAATGGATGCGCGCGTCAAACCGAAACAGTTGCCGCGCAACGTCGAGATGGAGCGCCTGCGTAGATTGTACAGGAATCTGCGGACTCAGGACGCTCTTAAGCAGGCAGACGTTTCGCCAATTGATATTTTGCCACCGGAAGTAGTGCGACCGATGACCGGTAACGAGGAAAAATACGGCCTCTACGCTACCCTCGCTTACTTGCCACTTGAGATTTTCGACGACGAGGAATTCGACTGCAGGTCCATGCATTTTACAGTCTCCTATTCACCAGTCTAAACTGGGAGAGTCGAATAAACGTAGAAACCTTTTAAACAGATCATATATATAAACACATATATATCTATACATATAATAAGGCATATCTATACATATAATACAATACCTTATTATATACATATACATATAATAAGGCTGGAGGGGGTACCTCCCTCGTCCCAGACAAAATCAGGCCACAATAATTGAAGTCAAATAATCGATTGAATTTATTTAAGTTTCACCTAAGCCAGCATAAAAATTGAACATAACTTTAACTATTTCCTTCGTCGTAATTTCGTAATTTGTATAAAACTTTAAAAAAATAAAAAAAAAAATTTAATATACCACGTTTTTAAAACGGACTAACAAGTATAAAATAATTTCTTCTAGCCCCATACAGATTTATAACCCCATATAGATTCCTAACCCCATACAAATTGTCCTGAAAATATGTGATTGTGAATTTTTAATAGCTATGAGAACGCTTGTAAGATTTAAAACGAAAAACGTGGTACGCATGCAATATATAATAGTAAGGAGTGTAGAGAGTAGCTGTCGTTGAGAAAACTCACACAACAGTTCATATCATTTGCAGTGCAATAAAATTGTTAGTGACTTAGGTGAACTATTCATGCATCAATTATCTATTGCAGACGCCCAACGTTTTTCGTTTTAAATCTTACAAGTATTTTCATAGCTACTAAAAATTCACAATCACAAATTTTCGGGACAATTTGTATGGGGTTATAAATCTGTATGTGGCTAGGAGAAATTATTTTATACTTTTTAGTCCGTTTTAAAAACGTGGTCTACCTACAGAAGATGCTCGAAGTGATGACCCTCGACTTGTAAGCACTTGTTAATTCGATGATGAAAAGACCGTCTAACTTCAGCCAACATTTGTGGTGTAATTTCGGTACATGCTCGGCGTATTCTTTCTTCGAGCATCTTCTGTAGGTAGACCCAAACCAAGGTTAGTGGATCCTTTGAAAGTGATTATTCCGATATTTTTCGATTTTTCGACTATTTTCATACTTTGCGTGACTAGAATGACCTTGTGTTGTAGGTCGCTGAATTCGTCTTAAAATCGGTAATAATGTCATCGAAAAAAAATACATGGTTCCATTTAAAAAAGTGGAGTTAACCTTGACGTAGCTTCAGCGCCTCCACCGATAAAAAAAATAGGGTGGTCCAGTATGACGGCCTTCTCGAACATTGAAACTTTTGTCTGAAACATTTTTGGATATGATCAATAGTTTGAGTGCTATTGCTCTGTAACACTTTATGTGCCTCACCCTGTATATACACTAGGCGCAAAAATTAAAGCATATGAAAAAAAATCCTAAATGTGTGGGTCATTTTCAAGAGGATGTTACTCAGAGAAGAATAGTCGCAGACAAATTTGTAAACAAGCAAATTGAAGCTCCAAATTTCTAGTTTACAAATTTTGAGTTCACAATTTTTTACCACTAGCTTTTTTTGAGTAATCATAAGAAAACCACAGGAAAAAAAAACTTAAAATTTTGCTTGATTTTCAAAAGGTCTCCGGACTTCAATAAATTTTTTTCAGTAATTTCACTAGAAAGTTTCTTTAGATAATTTTATCCTCTTTAATTTGAGCGGTCTAAGAGCCCTGTACGATGATTTTTCGCTGAGTTATCGTCGTTCAAAGCAAAGAAGTCAGTTTTGACTTTGGTAATTTATTACTCGGGAAATAATGGTCGTACAGAAAATTTAGGGAGGGTTTCGAAAACTGCAAAGTATCCTTTACAAGACGTAGTTATTAATTATTTATTAAAAAAAAACGTGCGAGAATGTTACTTGAAAGCGAGGTGAAAAATTGCGGATTTAGGGATATTCGCTTAACTTGGCATAACTTTGCAAATAATGAATAGACTGAGGATGTTGACTGTGGCTTTTCAATCTCAAAGTATCCCAAAGAAACCCTGAAAATTTTAAAGCGCTGCGATTTTTTTCTCATTGTGTTCGGAATGATTGAATTTGTCGTTTTCGCTAAAAATCAATCTAAGGATGAATTTTTTATTGTTATTCATTTTTTGAGGTTGCAAATGTTTTTCAGCAATAATCAATATGTTTTTATATAAAAAAATGTTAATTATTGTAAGGAAAAGAAGTGACAAGAATTTTTTTTTTTTTTTCATTTTTTTTTTACCATATTTACAATACTTCACAATCATCGTTTAATTCGTTTAATTTTTTTTTACGACACTGTTTCTTTTCACCGCCGTCATTAGCGTTATCCAGAGCGTACAACGTAAAGGTCGTACGGTGGATTTACGCTTCTTTGTGTGTGTGCGCGCGTGCGTGTGTGTGTTTGTGTATGTGTATGATTTTTCAAGGTAATGAGACCCTACGGCTCGTCACTTCCGCAGTAATTAAACGACTCCAAACTCATTCCTTAAATTGTGTGTGTGTGTGTGTGTGTGCGTGCGCGCGCGCGCGTGTGTGCGTGCGTGTGTCTGCGTGATTCCAAGCGGTCTCGCATATTTATGCACCGCTGGATATCTCGTTGCGAGATTCCTCGCCACGTTCGCAAAAGTGCCGGAATCAATTGACGGTGATTTTGTAATTGCGGTTAGTCTCGTCGCAATCAACGCTCAACCATGTCCCAAACATGCTCAATAGGTTTCAAGTCGGGACTCATAGCCGGGTGGTTGAGAGTTACCACGTCGTTGGCAACAAGAACATTTCTCGTGCGCCTTGCAGTATGAGACCGAGCATTATTCTGCATGAGGATGAAACGATTACCCGTGCGTCTTCGCATGGGCAGAACGGGTGGTTCCAGGATTTCCGTGACGTACCTTTCGGCAGTCAATGTTCCTGGAATGATTACCAAAGGGGTTCTGGTATTCATGGATACGCCTGCCCAAACCATTACTGAACCGCCATTAAAAGCCGCTACTGGCTGCGTAAAATTATCACGATTACGTTCCCCACGGCAGCGCCAAACGAGAGAGCGTATGTCACTTTCATAAAGACAAAATCGGGATTCATCCGTGATTAACACAGTGGCCCACTGTCTACGACTCCAATGCCGATTATATTGCGCGTAGGCTAATCGGGCTCGACGATGTCTAGCTGTAAGCATAGGCACGCGATTTGGGCGTCGAGCATGAAGTTCTTGCTGTCGAAGGCGATTTCGAACCGTTGAGACCGAAATGTGTTGCTGGGGAGTTCGTTCTCGACGATTTTCGAATTGATGAGCACGGTATGTGCATGCACGGTAGGTTCCCGACGAGCCTGTCGAACGATCGCGCTCGGCAGTGATCCGTTGTCTACCTTGACCCGGACGCCGCTCGTAACTTTGGGTTTCGTTAAATCGCGCATAAGCAAGACTAACAGTCGATTGGTTTACTCCTATAGTAGTTGCAACTTGAGCTTGATTGTAACCCGCTTGTAGAATTGTAACAATACGAGCAATATCAGGTGGAGATAGACGTCGCCGCGGCATATCGAAAATTTTTTTTTTCTAATAACCAAAAAAGTCCGGATATCCAGGACGGAGTTTTTGGGTTGGTTTTGAACAAAAACTGTTTTTTTTTCCACGAACGCTTGTGAAAACGATTTGTGCTCTGCAGAACTCAGTAAAAATTCACGATTTAGGAAAGAAAATACAGCGATCCATTGGGAGGTACATCAACTTTTAGCAATTCATTTTTTAATTGATGATTAAAACGAAGGGAGTTGCGGCGGTCGAAAAAAATCGAACGAATTTTTTTCGACGATTGTAAAGTATTGTGAATATGGTAAAAAAAATGCATTTTTTTTTCGTCACTTCTTTTCCATAATTAACATTTTTAAATACAAAAACATATTGATTATTGCTAAAAAAACATTTTCAACCTCAAAAAATGAATAAAAAATGGAAAATTCATTCTTAAATTGATTTTTAGCGAAAACGACAAATTCAATCATTCCGAACACAATGAGGAAAAATTCGCAGCACTTTGAAATTTTCAGGGTTTCTTTGGGATACTTTGAGGTTGAAAAGTCACAGTCAACATCCTTAGTCTATCCATTATTTGCAAAATTATGCGAAGTTAAGCGAATATCCCTAAATCCGCAATTTGTCACCTCGTTTTCAATCAACATTCCCGCACGGAATTTTTTTTTAAATAAATAATCAATACCAATGACTTGTAAAGGATACTTTGTAGTTTTCAAAACCCTCCCTAAATTTTCTGTACGACCATTATTTCCCGAGTAATTAATTACCAAAGTCAAAACTGACTTTTTTGCTTTGTACGATGATAACTCAGCAAAAAATCATCGTACTAGGTTCTTAGACCGCTAAAATTAAAGAGGATAAAATTATCTAAAGAAGCTTTCTAATGAAATCACTGAAAAAACTTTATTGAAGTCCGTGGACCTTTTGAAAGTCAAGCAAAAATGTTGACTTTTTTCCTGTGGTTCTCTTATGATTACTCAAAAACAGCTAACGGTAAAAAATTTTTAACTCAAGATTTGAAAAATAGAAACTTGGAGCTTCAATTTGCTTCTTTACAAATTGCTCTGCGACTATTTTTCTCCAAGTTACAGCCTCTCGAAAATGACCTACAAATTTAGGATTTTTTTCATATGCTTTCATTTTTGCGCCTAGTGTATATATACAGGGTGACTTTTATAAAGTGGCTATGTGTTTTTTAAGGGTCTTGCGTGATGAATTTGCGACTGGGAAAAATTTAAGTTTTAATGGTTTCTCAAGCCTTCTTTGAAAAAAAATATAACGCATTTTTGTCATGAATAATATTTGCTGGAGCAAATAGCGCATTCTGGAAAAAAATGAAAATTCCATTTTGAGTGCAGGAGAATGAAGTTTTTTAAATTCCGAACAGAGAACACTCCCGAAAAACTTTATTTGTGTCCCCCGTCATGCGGAAAAAATTATCAAACATACGATTTAAAGTTGATAGCACGGAATTTAATGAGTGGAACAAATGAATAAAATCAGGCACCGCCGCGCTATAGGAATTGCTAGTCTGACGTCACAGCTGCAACTTCCGAATGTTTGGCTGTCACAGGAAGTTAGTTGAGACTCCTATGACACGCGGTTGAACCATTTTTACACCTAAATCTCTCCCTATGCGAGAACTTTTCTGCGAATAATATCAATTTCGACAATGTTCGAAGATTTCATGCTCCGCAAATAATGTTTTCAATGATTTGCGATTCGCTAACAACTTTCGGAATAAATAATTCTAACAATACATTTTAAAGTAACGAGTCGTGAAATTATTACTATTTACCAAATCCTACGAGTATTTTTTTTAATGTTTCATAAATTATCTTAACATTCCGTAACTCAATCAATTATCTTAATATTCTCTACTCAATCGGTTAGATTGCGTCGGGAAGTCTGACGCTGCGGCGAGAATGGTGACAGGAGCATTGTTTACCTAACAAAGATAAAATCGGTGCTCGGAATGATTCTCTGGGCCTCAATCGGACATTCCTGATATTACTGCCCCGAATTCGTTTCCGATTTTATCTTACTTCCGGTCGGACTGCGTCGAGAAGTCAAAAGATGCTGCGAGAACGGTGACAGGAGCATTGTTTACCTAACAAAGATAAAATCGGTGCTCGGAATGATTCTCGGGGTGTCAATCGGACATTCCTGATATTATTGCCCCGAATTCGTCTCCGATTTTATCTTACTTCCGGTCAGAATGCGTTGAGAAGTCTGACGACGCTGCGAGAACGGTGACAGGAGCATTGTTTACGCAAAAAAGATAAAATCGGTTCTCGGAATGATTCTCAGGTTCTCAATCGGACATTGCTGATATTACTGCCCCGAATTCGTCTCCGATTTTATCTTACTTCCGGTCGGACTGCATCCAGAAATCAAAAGATGCTGCGAGAACGGTGACAGGAGCATTGTTTACCTAACAAAGATAAAATCGGTGCTCCGAATGGTTCTCTGTGCCTCAATCGAACATTCCTGATATTACTGGCCCGAATTCGTCTCCGATTTTATCTTACTTCCGGTCGGACTGCATCGAGAAGTCAAAAGATAATGCGAGAACGGTGACAGGAGCATTGTTTACCTAACAAAGATAAAATCGGTGCTCGGAATGATTCTCGGGGTGTCAATCGGACATTCCTGATATTACTGGCCCGAATTCGTCTCCGATTTTATCTTACTTCCGGTCGGACAGCGTCGAGAAGTCTGACGACGCTGCGAGAACGGTGGCAGGAGCATTGTTTACGTAAACAAGATAAAATCGGTTCTCGGAATGATTCTCCGGATCTCAATCGGACATTCCTGATATTGCTGCCCCGAATTCGTCTCCGATTTTATCTTTCTTCCGGTCGGACTGCATCGAGAAGTCAAAAGATGCTGCGAGAACGGGATCAGGAGCATTGTTTACCTAACAAAGATAAAATCGGTGCTCGGAATGATTCTCGGGGTCTCAATCGGACATTCCTGATATTACTGCCCCGAATTCGTCACCGATTTTATCTTTATTCCAGTCGGACTGCGTCGAGAATTCAAAAGATGCTGCGAGAACGGTGACAGAAGCATTGTTTACCTAAAAAAGATAAAATCGGTTCTCGGAATGATTCTCGGGTTCTCAATCGGACATTCCTGATATCACTGCCCCGAATTCGTCTCCGATTTTATCTTACTTCTGGTCACCGTTCTCGCAGCATCTTTTGACTTCTCGACGCATTCTGACCGGAAATAAGATAAAATCGGAGACGAATTCGGGGCAGTAATATCAGGAATGTCCGATTGAGACCTCGAGAATCATTCCGAGCACCCATTTTATCTTTGTTAGGTAAACAATTCTCCTGTCACCGTTCTCGCAGCATCTTTTGACTTCTCGATGCCGTCCGACCGGAAGTAAGATAAAATCGGAGACGAATTTGGGCGAGTAATATCAGGAATGCCAGATTGAGGCCCAGAGAACCATGCCGAGCTCTGATTTTATCGTTGTTAAGTAAACAATGCTCCTGTCACCGTTCTCGCAGCGTCGTCAGACTTCTCGACGCATTCTGACCGGAAGTAAGATAAAATCGGAGACGAATTCGGGGCAGTAATATCAAGAATGTCCGATTGACACCCCGAGAATCATTCCGAGCACCGATTTATCTTTGCTAGGTAAACAATGCTCCTGTCACCGTTCTCGCAGCATGTTTTGATTTATCGATGCAGTCCGACCGGAAGTAAGATAAAATCGGAGACGAATTCGGGGCAGTAATATCAGGAATATCCTATTGAGGCCCAGAGAATCATTCCGAGCACCGATTTTATCTTTGTTAGGTAAACAATGCTCCTGTCACTATTCTCGCCGCAGCGTCAGACTTCTCGACGCAATCTGACCGATTGAGTAGAGAATTTTAAGATAATTGATTGAGTTACAGAATGTTAAAATAATTTATGAAACATTAAAAAAAATACTCGTAGGATTTGGTAAAAAGTAATAATTTCACGACACATTACTTTAAAATGTATTGTTAGAATTATTTATTCCGAAAGTTATTAGCGAATCGCAAATCATTGAAAATATTATTTGCGGAGCATGAAATCTTCGAACATTATCGAAATTGATATTATTCGCAGAAAAGTTCTCGCATAGGGACACATTCAGATCCCTTGGTTCAACCGCGTGTCATAGGAGTCTCAACTAACTTCCTGTGACAGCCAAACATTCGGAAGTTGCAGCTGTGACGTCAGACTAGCACTTCCTATAGCGCGGCGCTGCCTGATTTTATTCATTTGTCCCCCTCATTAAATTCCGAGCTATCAACTTTAAATCGCATGTTTGATCATTTTTTCCGCATGACGGGGGGCACAAATAAAGTTTTTCGGGAGTGTTCTGTGTTCGGAATTTAAAAAACTTCATTCTCCTGCACTCAAAATGGAATTTTCATTTTTTCTAGAATGCACTATTTTCTCCGGCAAATATTATTCATGACAAAAATGCGTTATATTTTTTTTCAAAGAGGGCTTGAGAAACTATTAAAAATTATATTTTTGTCAGTCGCAAATTCATCGCGCAAGACCCTTAAAAAACACATGGCCACCTTATAAAAGTCACCCTGTATATATGTATATACCCTTGGCCAAAAGTTTGGGACACCCTGCAATTTTTCTTTCCGGACAAAAAATTGAATATCTCGGCCAAAAAAAATCGGAAACCAATTTACCAAACGGGGTTTTGAAGAGAATAAAGTTAGCTTCAATTTGGTTTTTTATTTTATTTTTTCGATTTTTTTTGTGCCCGGTACGTCATTTTGAAAATGACGGTTTTTCACGATTTTCGCACCTCGCAAAATCGTTCGCTGGACTTCGGAAAAATAGAAATCTCGCTATTTAGTGAAATGATATTCGAAAAGGGAAGTGTTAGTTTTAGTTTCGTTTTTTTTTTAATTTGCAATTTTTTTTTTGCAGAGAAATTTAGTTTTTCTTAAAAAAAAAACGGCAGGTTTCCGTAAAGCCGACATCGCGCAGCGTATCGTGAAAACTATAAGGTTAAGAATATTTATCCTAAGGACTAAAAAGTTTTGTTTTGTTATTTTGGAGTTGTTAAATTTTTTTCAGATTTTTTTGGCAACATTCTTTTTTATCGCTAGTTTTGGTTGATCGTCGACGATTAATCTAACTAATTTATTGCCGTTACTTTGAAACGAAGATGTTTTAATGGAAATATCAAGAAGAGAAAAGCTACTGACATCTTTGGCCACAAATATTGGGCACTATTAATAATATTGTTTAAATTGACTAATAAATACATTTAAAAAACAAAAAGAGTTCAATGGTATACCCTAAACTAGAAAAAGAAGGAAAACACAGGGTGCTTAATGCTTTTGGTCAAGGCGTAATTGAATTTGTACGTCGTACTGATCAGACGACATTTTCTTTTGATTTTCAAGAGCACTTGTCACTAATTTTCGAATCTGCCGAAGTGTAATTACTTTATTTTTCCCGATCGTCTTTGATTTGAACGACAGTCAGTACTCATTCGTTTGACTCTGTGTAAGCTCAGAACGTCATTTGATTCGTACGACGTACAAATTCAATTATGTCCGTTTTCTTGAAACATTACTTTGAAACAAAGATATTTTCATTAAAACATCTTCGTTTCAATGTAATGGCAATAAATTAATTAGATTAATCGTCGACGATCAACCAAAACTAGCGATGAAAAAAAATGTTGTCAAAAAAATCTGAAAAAAATTTAACGACTCCAAAATAACAAAACAAAACTTTTTAGTCCTTACGACAAATATTCTCAACTTCATAGTTTTCACGATACGCTGCACGATGCCGGCTTTACGGAAACCTGCTGTTTTTTCAAGAAAAACTATGTTTCTCTGCGAAAAAAAATTGCACATTTTAAAAAAAAAACGAAACTAAAGCTCACACTTCCCTTTTCGAAGATCATTTCACTAAATAGCGAGATTTTTATTTTTCCGAAGTCCAGCGAACGTATTTGCAAGGTGCGAAAATCGTGAAAAACCGCTATTTTCAAAATGACGTGGCGGGCACAAAAAAAATCGAAAAAATAAAATGAAAAAAGCAAATTGAAGCTGACTTAATTCTCTTTAAAACCCGTTTGTTAAATAGGTTTCCGATTTTTTTTGGCCGAGATATTCAATTTTTTATCCGGAAAGAAAAATTGCAGGGTGCCCCAGACTTTTGGCCAAGGGTGTATATATATACAGGGTGCCCCTCTTATCTCTGCCACCCGAAATAACTCGGTAATTATCGACGTCACAAAAAAATGTTCCAGACAAACGTTGTACGGTGTTAAGGGGGCCATCAAATGCGACCAATTTTTTTTATTTCGGTGGAGGCGCTGACGCACAGTGAAGGTCACCTCCACTTTTTTAAATGGAATGGTACATTTTTTTTTCAACCATCTTGTGGAGCACCTAAATTGGCAAAAAAACATTAGGGGGTCAAAGTCGTTCAAGGTCATTCAAGGTCGGTATCGATGAAAATCGGATCGATACCAAAAATATTTTCAAATTTATATTTTATTTCAATAGATGTTCAAAATGACCTCCACCAGCCTCCAAACATTTTTGCAGTCGGACAGTCAGACACTGTTTCGATCGTAGAATGCTTTCCGGAGTGATGCTGTTACACGCATTGATGATGCGTGTATTGCTCAGCATACAAGAAGCGCGCTCTTGTGGAACTTTTTCTTGCTTCACCGTAACATAGTATCATGTCCACTTGCTCGAATTGCCGGTACATTTTCAAATTATGAATAGCTCTTATGCAAATTCGGAATCAAACTGAACGACAACCTCGATTGAGCTATACGATACAGATGAACGCGGGTTGGTAAATAAACAGAAGGTATTCGAAGTGTTGTCGATGACTACGATTTCCGATATCTCTCATTTCAAGCTAATTTCGAACACCTATTAAAATGAGAGGCAAATCTAAATATCTCGCATTACTACCAAATACTTGGTAGTGATCCGAGATATTTAGATTTGTATCATCGATACTGACCTTGAATGACCTTGAACGACTTTGACCCCCGAATGTTTTTTATGCGGCTTGAGGTGCTCCACAAGATGGTAGAAAAAATGTACCATTCCATTTTAAAAAGTGGAGGTGACCTTCACTGTGCATCAACGCCTTCACCGAAATAAAAAAAATTGGTCGCATTTGATGGCCCCCTTCACACCGTAAAACTTTTGTCTGGAACATTTTTTTGCGACGTCGATAATTACCGAGTTATTTCGGGTGGCAGAGTTCAAGTACCATTCAAGTTGGCACAACGAAACATTACGAGAGGGATGCACCTTAGGAAAAAAATGTTCCAAACAAAAGTTCCATAGTTCTAAGGAACAAAAATCATGGCGTTCGATATTTTGTCTTGGGTGACAATTTTCAAGGTTAATTTTAGATCAACTTTGGTTTTTTTACATAGAGACAGTAATTTTTATTTCATTATAAAATGTTTTTGGTCGCGTCAATCTTTGAAAATTTTAAAGTAAAAAAAAATATTTCGTTAATGTTTTCTACTGATTTATTGAAAATGCATTCGGTTAAATATTCGAAATAACTTTGAATATTAAAGCCAAACAGAAAAAAGTTTCAAACAAAAGTACCTATTATGTTACGCGAATATGATGCTGAAAGAAAAAAAAAAATTGGTTCTCATTGAAAAAAACTGAATATTGCCACCAAACTAAAAGTAACCAACTCATTCATTTTTTTCCTTGGAACTATGCAACTTTTGCTTGAAACATTTTTTCCCAAAATGCGTTTCTCTCGGACTATTTCGCTATGCCAGCCTGAATAGTACACTCTGTGTATGTCAGGTACTTTGAGCTCTACCCGATCTGCGAAAGAGATGGAATAAAACAGTTTTTTCTCTATCCACGGAGGAGTAATAAAGGCATTAAAAGGACATATGCGTAAAACGTAATAAAAGCGAACAGAAGTAATGAAAAATACAATGCACAGGACCAACGACGACTGGATGAACCTCGGTCTAGTCGATGGCAGTGGCACGAGACATCCATTGCCAGCGAGCGTATTCGTAAAAAAAGATTCATCGTCGATACCTCGAAATGTCAACGATCTGGCGAATCTTTACGACTGGCATAACGCAGCTGTGATCGATTACAATTACGAGACGAATTTGTGGACCGTACGAACTCTCGACGGCGGACCCGAAGCAAAGAGAATATTTCATTTGCCCCGTATTTACGTGAGATTCTTCGCCGAGGATCCACGCCCGTTTGCCGAAAGGCTCGCCGCCGCTATCCGGGCCCGCAGAAGGGCGGAAGCGTGCATCAGGTCAGCTCCTTGAACTAATATTTTTTCTGATGAGAGTGTTGGGATGACGACAGCCGGATTTCACACACAATTAATACATAGTCTTGCCAAGTTTGAGTTCATTTTTAAATATTGTTTAACAATGCAGTTATTATTATTCAAAGAAAGTGGCGCGATTGCTCAGTGCACTGAGAGAAATATATGGTATTTTCAACCCTATTTTAACCATATTTTATATTCTCCTAAGGGGACAATAATATTTTATAGTTATGGTTATTGCCCAAAATATAGTACTGTTTATTGATATTTTAGCAGGTGCGTAAATAATGCATAAATCAATCATCAATCTGCAACCATCAATCTTATAAGCATACTTTGATCGTCCAATGCTATATTATATAATAGGTTTTCATAAAATAGATATTTCCTTATACTATAAAACAAACTCCGCCAAGCTTATAATAGTGGACAGGAATGAAATACACTGCCGGCCAAAAGTTTGAGTACACCAGTCGAAATTTCTTGTCGCACTAAAAGTTAGATAGCGGACTCAAAAATAAAGATAATCAAATTTCCCAAGCGGCGTTTCAAAGAGGACAAATTTACCTTCATTTTTCCTTTTTAGAAAAATGTTTACAATTTTTTTTGGGCCCGGTACGCCTGTTTGAAAATGGCTATTTTTCAGCTTTTTTTTGCTCGTCTAAAACTGCCCGTATAACTTCCGGCGAATTTTTTCGCTCGTTCTTTCCATGACAAACTTGAAGAGGGTATCAAAATCTACATTTTCATTTTTTAGAAAGTTTCGTACGATTTTTTTTCGCCTCAGTATTGCATTTTTAGCTAAAAAATACATGTTTTAGAAAAATCGGCGTCGTCCAATAACTATGGAGTTTCAGAGAAAATATTGAGAGGATAAAAAGTTGCATAGGTTCACACTGAAGTAGCCAGAATTTTTTCAGATTTTTTTTTGAAAATTTTTTTCTTTACAATTTTTAGTCGTGACCCTGATGAGGGGAGGGCCTTCATTTGGGAATTATGGGGTCTAGGGCAATCTGTCAGGAAAGAAAATTTGTTTACTTTTTCATTTTTAATTAACGACAATTTTTTCAGAATTTTTAAAAATATTATTTTAACAATTTTTTCGACTAGAACTCATTCATCTCGACATTAATTTTTTTCGCGATAATTCAATATGATATGCCTTGATTGCGTAAAGTAATAATCATGCCTCGTTTTTTAATACGAACTTCTCTATATTCAGTCAATTTTACACGTTACAACTTTTTGGAGCAGGAAAAATTCAAAAAAATTCTCAGATAAACTCAACCGAGGATGATTCTCCAAGTTCTAGTCGAAAACATTTTTAAAATAATATTTTAAAAAATTCTGAAAAAATTGTTAAAATAATTTTTAAAAAAATTCTGAAAAAATTGTAGTTAATTAAAAATGAAAAAGTAAATAAATTTTCTTTCTTGATAGATTGTCCTAGACCCCAGAATTCCCAAATGGAGCCCCTCCACCCATCAGAGTCCCGGCCGAAAATTGTAAAAAAAAAAAAAATTTCAAAAAAAATTCTGAAAAAATTCTGGCTACTTCAGTGTGAACCTAAGCAACTTTTTACTTATTTTTACTTATTGGATTATGCCTATTTTTCTAAAACATGGCTTTTTTAGCTAAAAATGCACTACTGGGGCGAAACAAAATCGCACGAAACTTTCTAAAAAATGAAAATGTACGTTTTGATATCCTCTTTAAGTGTGTCATGGAAAAAACGAGCGAAGAAATTCGCCAGAAGTTATGCGGGCAGTTTCAGACATGCAAAAAAAAGGTGAAAAATAGCCATTTTCAAAAAGGCGTACCGGGCTCAAAAAAATTGTAAAAATTTTTCTAAAAAGGCAAAATGAAGGTAAATTTGTCCTCTGTAAAACGCCGCTTGGGAAATTTGATTATCTTTATTTTTGAGTCCGCTATCTAACTTTTAGTGCGGCAAGAAATTTCGACTGGTGTACTCAAACTTTTGGCCGGCAGTGTATATATACATTGATAAAAATGTTGCTCGTGATTTCCGATGATGTTTATAGTAATTTATACCATATTGTATTGTATACGTCTGCTAAATGTATAGAATATTTCATAGACCCAAATTTAAAAAAATATTCAATTGAGAGTGCTACGTCAATGATTTTTTATCACAATTAGTAATCTTCTGACCTTCTCAAATGATTCCTTAAGAAGAAAATATTTTGCCTACACACGGAGTCGAACCTTCAAACTATCTAACTATCTTCGCTAGGCTACGCACGCTGCTTTTTTATAGTTTTTTTTTTGTTTAGGTAGGCCTACATGATTAGTAGGCATACACAGTACATGGTTGTCAGGGTTCCGTATGCTATGCAGCTTCTGCACGTGCTTGCAGCAATATGTATTTAACAATACACAAGCTCGGAAAACATGGCTTTGGTATATAAATACTCGTCTGCACCGTGGAGGCAGGACTTCTACGCCTCGCGCGATGTTTTCAGTACTCGTCTTCGTCGCGCGCGCTCGTCTACAACTCGTGCCGAAAACATCGCGCTCGTCTACGAATCGTACTGAAAACATCGCACTCATCTACGACTTGTACTGAAAACATCGCGCTCGTCGTAAAAGTCCCACTTTGCCTCCTTAGTACACAATGTACTACAGTAAACTCTCCCTAACTGAATGCTCTGTAGTAGGCCATTTCCCCTCAATTCTCTCTGGTGGTAACATAACGAGCGGGGAAGCATTGCCCCCTTTTCTTTATTTATGGAAAGGCGCGAGGGGTGCAATCATAACCTCAATTTCAGTATTAAACTTTCCACTTCGTAATTCCAAAAGTCATAAAGAACATGTACGAGAAAAGAAAAGCGAAAAAAGTTTATTATACTTAAGTTTATTGACATAAAATTAAAAAATAAAACATTATTTTCTTTCATTATGATTTCGTTTAAAAATGATTCACCCTTAAACAATAATAAAGTATTCTAATATTAAATAACCTAGTAAAAATAACATGTGACATTTGAACATTTATCCTAAACTAACTATATCCCGCCACACTACGTCGCTCAGTAGCTCGCAGTGGGGGACGCCCTCTAGCAAGCCACTCTCTCTATACTAGTACCACGGAAATTCAATACCGAGAGCGCTGAGTTAGAGAGAGAGTTCACTGTATTTGGCGTTGGCGTGGAAAAAGGCGGGTTTATTAGGCCAGATCGGAGGAAAACCACACTAGGGTACTTTTTTGGTATTGGGGTACTCCTGTCTGTGATGTTTCACGACCAGAAGACGGGATTGCTTTTCTTCTTCATCTGTGGTGATTAATTTATTATACTCTTTAATTAAGGCCACTCCTCGCTTCACAATATCGTTAACGACACGCATAGAATGTACTATATCCCTGTCAGCGTTGTAGTCTTTATTTTAGCCCCAAAGAAGAGTTTCTTTTTTCAAAAAATGCTGATAAAATTCCACGAATATTAAAAAATCTCAAAGTAGTGCTGGACACAAAGTCTTCAATATTTTTTTTTTCAACTATGTGATTGACATCCAAGCTTAGGCGTTTTGGAGTAAAGTTTGAACTTTATTCATCTAGTGTGGTCACCATTTTCTGTTTGGTTTCCACGGAAATTTCTTCGTTCAAAAAAAACGAGTGCAAACAGCTCTTCGTACAAGTACCACAAACGGCTTAAAATTTTGTTACGCCACTTTTGTCATAGTTTCGTTTATGTTTTCAAAGTTTTTAAGCTCTTTAAAGAGCCACAAATGATTTCTTGGTGCCGAACATGCCGTGGGAGCTTGAAACTAGCATCTTATATAAATTACAACAAAGAAAACAAAAATATCAGTTATCGCTTTAAGTTCCCGTTTCGTCAGTTTAAATTGGTATCTAAAAATGAAAAGTTTAAGACAGTAAATTGCCTTCGCCATCTATTGTATATTATGAAGGCCAGCTGACGCCTTAATTTTTTGTATCGTGAACGAGCATTAGATTGCGGGGCAGAGGGGATTAGGGCGGAGAGTAGAACTTTGAAATTAGATGTAGTATGTTTTTAATGTCGTAATTAGGCATGTAAGCAATATGCATCCATAAAAGTTATAAGTATTATATTTTTCTTTTTTTTTTAACTTTGATATAAGATAGCGGCCTTTAAAATTCATTCAAATAAAAAAAAAATACGGGCTTTTTTTTCAGGTGATAGAAGGGAATGTTGGGGTGAGGCGATTATTTTTCAAAAGGTGAAAAATAAGCACATTAGTCGTCTATCATAGATTCGTAGATTCTTATTTTTATAGTTTTATATATATTTATACTTATGTTACTAAGGGATATATTTGTCTGTATGTACATACTTATGCCTATATATAGATTAAACCTTCTGCACCTTTTTATTGTTGTAAATGTGAAGTAATCATATGCTTGTACCTACTAGTTGATTATTGCTTGGTCGCATGTAGGTATGCGTTTTTTAAATTGCAGGTACATTGAATAATTCGGTTTTACCGATTAGTCTATGTTTCGACTAGTATCATCTTTGGTTTTTCCTTAGTTTTCTTTTTCTGTGGGGTCTTGTGTCGGCGAGGCTTAATCTGTTTCTCTATGTGGGTATGCGTTGCGCAGTGGGGTCGAGCCAGAATGTATTTTTTTCAAGTATATGATTGTTGTATTTGTCTATTGTCGGGATCACAATATCGTATAGAAAATTATATATGTTGTTGGACGTGTGATTGTAATTTGACGGTAGTTTTTTCTTGGCGGTGTGTCTTTGCCAGTGCATTATTATTGGAGTGTTATTGTGGTCTTGTATGATTCCAACTCGATCGTCGAGTATAAATGATTGCAGTTGTGTGTATCCTGTTTGTGATGTATAGTTTGTGGAAACTGGGTCTGGGTGGTTGAAGGATTTAATTACACGGTGTTGAAGTTTGCATCGTTGCAACGCAACGAAAATTCTTTTTTCTTCTGCTATTACTTGTAATAAACGTCACACGCGGAGGATAGCAGAATATAATATTTTTTGAAGTAGAGTATAAAATCGCGTAGCCTCACGTATGTTCTTTTTATAAAACACGTATGAATAGAGATTTAACGTTAGACGATGTTCCGGGTTTGGAAGTCTCTCGAGAAGAGCTCGTCGCTTAAATGGTTGAAACGTCGAACCCTTAGCGAGCCATCGAGCTCATCCGTGCCTTTGTACCGCTTGCGTAGGTAGTCATCGTCTTTGTAATACAGGTCGGGCGACCAACACCCGAATTGAGACCGTGATAAGCACGTCTTCATCGTTAATGCGAGTGCCGAAAGAACCGTCGCTTTCATTCTTTATTTTCATTGTTATCAAAAATATTTTCTTGCCAATGTATGTAGATTTTTTTAAAGGACCCTGAAAAACGTTTGAGTGATTTTTGTAGCCAAAGAGCGGGGAAAAAATATTTTAGAAACGAAAAAAATCAATTTTCGTGGCGTTCCAACGATGCGAACATCAACATCATTTAAGTACATCGTTGTCGGAGTGAATTTTTTCGGCGAAATAATCCCGTGTGAGCTTAATAATAATGTTATCTATCCTGGGTATGTTGGCGAAGTTATATATTTTTCAGTTTTTGACGTTATCGTTGGTTGGATACCGATGTTATTTTAATCGCAGATTTGGCATAGCAGACAAAAGTAATTCCGACTGTTCTTCCGAATAAGCTGTTATCTCCGATGTAGGTGAAACTTTGCACAGATCTTCTTTTTCATCATACATGTCACTGCTTCAATGGATTTTTAATGCATCGCAATAGTTTTCGAAATTCTGAATTTGGAAAACTGATAAATTAATGCGCGCACATATCTATATCGATCATGCTTTACTTATAGCGAAGGCGTAAATCTATATCGATTTACGCCTTCGCTATAAGTAAAGATTATCGCAATTTTTTTCGTATAGTGATTTTTGTAAGATCTCGTAACAAATTATACTCGACAAATATTAATGTTAACCGTATGAATAGTACAAACTCGAATAGAATGGTAGAAGTTTAATCGGAGCAAAATTTAACGTGCGGTATACAGCATTAACATTTGTGTGCTTTTGTGATAGGACTGAATTTACCATATGGGTATTGTCAAGCCTTTTACAATAGTTAATAGTTATTTTGAGGATACTATTATAGATAGTCAAACACGCCACCAAAATCGCATGATTAAATATACTTTTTGCTTATAGTCGTGTTAATCATGTTATGATTACAGTATCAATAAACTATAGGGAATTTTACTATCTCCTCTTTTACCATGGGCATTTTTTGTAAATACCATGCGATTTTTTCTCAGTGTGGCCAATCGGTGTAGGTGCTTCTGCTAACTAGGGTCGGCTGAAATAAAAAATTGAAAAATGTCAGCATAATAATAAAACTTTCGTATCACCAGATAATCGATTGACATTTTGAAAATTACCAAAACGGCAAGCCGTGGAAAAAAGTTGAACGGATAAACATATGTAAAAAGTCATCCGGTTATACGATAGAAAATGTTTCATCTAAAAAAAGAAAAACTTGGGCAACCAACTCTAAAGGGTGCCTTAATATTCTTGCCTCGTTGTCCATCGAGCTGTACCTCAAAAATATTTGCCGCGTTAACTCGTTTACGAGAAGCGAGAAGAAACTATTTTCAATTGTGAACAAAAGGGAAAGACCCGAAAAGATTGAAACTTTTTTTTTACTTGCTCTTATATATATACATGTGTGTGTATAGACAATTGTTTTTTCTCGTTGCTCCTGTCTGCAATTCGAGTTGCAATCGTGTGCTATAGAAAATGAAACTCGCATACTTGAACCGCCAATCCTTTTTTTAATTCTGTTTACGTCCCAGATACAATCTGTACTTGGACTGCATGCAGGTCCGAGACCTGCCGATCTACGGCGAGGATACGAAAAATATTATCATTCAATCGGCTTTGAGACAGGGCAAACTGAAATTTCCCCCGGAAAAAATTGCCGAAGTAAGTGTATCGTTTTAGCTGTAGATATAACCCTAGAACTCATGTATCATTTTTTCTACCTTTTAACTCATAACTGGGACAGATATCCACCCCACGCGTTTCTTGTAGGCACAATCGCTCCATTAAGGAGTAAAGAGAACCATTAGTACATGAATCTCTTCGTTTTTCTATGAGGAAGAGAATGGTGAAAGGAAAATTTCATTGAATGAAATTCATTTAGTGAAAAATCGGTTTAGACACCAACATCGGCCGAAAAGCCGCGAAAATCAGTTTTTTTAAACCAATAATTATATTTTTCTCTTCTAATTAACAGATCCTTAAATGTCTCACGGCGTTTTAAAGAAGAAACATTTAGCTTAGTGGAAAAAAAATCGGTAGAACTATATTCTGTTCGGAAAGTATATTTATTTTGGGACATGAAAATGAGGAAAATACGGAACATGTAGGGTAAACTTCCGAAAAGCTGTTACGATTTGGCTGAAATTGTAAAAAGATGTTCCATTTAACATATAAAGACATCCCCGAAAGGGATGTTTGGAGCATTCAAATAGTTTGCGAGAAATCGAATTTTAAAGATTATTTATTTAGCTCGTTCGAGTATATCTATATTGTCACCACATCCGATCGGTATTCCCACTCTTCCGAATTCACTGGTTGCTGGGGTGCTGCGCTTGTCCGCATGAGTAGGGTAAGGTAGTATAAAAGTACGCACCTAAGCATCAAAGCGGTGAAAAAAACAAACAGATACATTTTACGAATCAGTTTTCTTAATTGAAAGAATATCTAGTATTCTAATTGAATTATGAGCAGCAATTAGGAATCTTAATTGTCTTTTAAACAAAAAACCAAGAACTACAAAAAGGGATTTGCGAACTCTTAGACATACGGACGTTTAAGAGTACGCGCGAGGGTCGATAAGAGTACGCAAACCTCAATCGACACATAAATCGCAATTAAAGTGGCCTACATTTGTATGAGAGTTGGAGAGTTGGAGGACTGGAGTGTTGGAGAGAGATAGAGAGAAAGAGTTGGAGAGTGGGAGAGTTCGAGAGTTCAAGAGTTTGAGAGTTCGAGAGTTCGAGAGTGCGTATCTCCCCAGGGATGTGGCTGGTGTGGATCTCTTCAGCCTCTTACGAAGCGTGGCTTTAGTCGCTCCAGATGAACGTGCTACCGTCCTTATATATTCACCACCATTAACTCGCTTCCTTGGATTTTCAAGATCCGTAATTGACCATAGACTTCGGTCGGTAGTCTGTTCCCTTCGGGACAGGCTGAAAGTTAAAAAAACCATAATCTTTAACAACAGTCGTATGAGAGTACGCGCGTACTCCTATTCACCTAAGCAATGCGTACTCTTATACGACCTGCACATTTTTAACAAACATGACTATTACTGCTATTTATTGATGAGATGCGAAATTACTTTCATTTTAAACAATAACCTTAGTAAACCGGTGTACGGAATTAATAGTTGTTTTTGAAGAAAGTAAATTGTGCTTCGTACTTGTAATGCTTTGAAAATGTTAAAAATAAATGAGAAATTGCAACCAAAACTTCCAACTTACCGGGCTTCTCCGTTTTATTCCACTTTGGATTTTTTTTGTCAAATACTTACCCAGTTGGACGGTTTAAACACAACTAAAGTTAGCTTCCATTAGCAAACCATTTCGTCAGTAGGGTAACTGCCCACTCTTATCGCCCGCCTACTCCTATACCAAATTACTCTACATCTATATCGCTCGACACATCCGATCGATTTAGACACCTACATCAGTAACGCACGCACCCCACGATTCCACACGCACATCCGAGGTGTTTCACGGCCACACTAGTATCACACGCACCCCACAATTCCACACGCACATCCGAGGTGCCTCGTGCTCACACTAGTATCGCAACGCAACTCACGATTCCGCACGCACGTCCGAAGTTCCGCGCGCCCACACCAGTATGCTGCGTATCTGGGACAAGAAAAATAGGGAATCGAATTTTTTTTTAAAATAATTTCTACAAACAAACAAGCCCATACAAAAAAATTGAACGTATCGAACATCTAAGGTGCCTCACACCCACACCAGTATTCCGTGCACCTCGGACAAAAAAGGGCGAGCGATATAGATCAAGAGACGCGGCAGCGTCTCGACGCCAAGTAATAAAAAAAAACGACTGTCACGACACGACACGCCGCGCACTCTTTATACGCCAAGATGGGCTTTAGCAGACGACTTTTTAACTTATAATCGACATTACGCGAAAACGCGGAGACGAATCGAAAATCTAATGACATTTTACCAATCAAATGTTATTTTTTCCTATCGATTTTGTTTGGGTCATTTTTCGATCCGCCTACTCAAACTTGAGATCTCGTAATATTACCCGAATTTCCGAGCGACTTTTTTACCACAAAAATTCTTCAACACTTTAGAACTTGGAGGGATAAAGTTATTCGGTCGCATCGTAAGCTATACTACATACGTCCTTTTGGGGAAAGCGTTAACATGATGGGAACGCTTAGTTTCAGCGTGAAGTGCACTGTTTGCTCACTTCAGAGAGGTGCTACTATAAACAAACAATGGCGCGCTAGAAACGTAAAAAGTCGGGTTCTTCGAACGTATAGCCTCTGTCGGCTTTAAGGCCATGTGTCACAGGTCCAGTCGGTAAAAATCCTACTGCCAAGTTTTCTCCTAGACGGATCATATTTCGGGCAAAAGAAGAGAAAGCGGTTGTTCGTCGTTCAACAGAGGGCAACGTGTTTCTTTTCTTTTTTCCCAAAAATTAACCTTTTCAGAAATCATTGGGAATCTGCAAATCAGCTATCTCTCTCGCACTCATGGCCGCTCGGTCGGTGTGACACTTGGCCTTAAGAGGGAACGGTACCCGGAGCAAGACTTCGACGCAGCCCCGGCTCCAGTCGGTAGGGCAGAACCTGTATGAACCCCTGCTACCTACCGGGAGATTGTAAATGCCTTCCTGCGTCTCGCAACGCGTATGTGCGGGTATGTTGGTGTGCTGTCGTAGCGCACCACATACATCCTTCGTAGCGCGTACACACCGCGTGAGCGCATATACACCGCGTGTGCGTATATACTTGAACAAACGTACATAAACACAGTCAGCGTCGAGAAAGAACTTTATTTTCTTTTCTCAACGCCGACTTCGCAAGAAATTCAAAAACACGAATTTCGCAGAAAGCGTCCTTGCTGAGGGTAGCGATTGGCTCAGTAAACATTTACGGTATAAATAATAAAAACATAATTGTTTAAACAATTATGAATGCATTTATTCTCGACCACGATTGTGATCGGTAGATACGGTACTTTCAGTACCTCTCGGCAAAGAAATTGCTGCTTGCGAGCCGCAAAACATAACAATAAAAATAATGCAAACATAATTGTTTAAACAATTATGGATGCGTTTATCTCGACCACGGTTGTGATCGGTAGATATGGTACTTTCAGTACCTCTCGGCAAATAAATTGTTGCTTGCGAGCCGAAAAACCTAACAATAAAAATAATGCAATCATAATTGTTTAAACAATTATGAATGCGTTTATCTCGACCACGATTGTGATCGGTAGATACGGTACTTACTTCCAGTACCTCTCAGCAAATAGATTACTGATTGCGAGCCGCAAAACCTAACAATAGAATAATGCAAACATAATTGTTTAAACAATTATGAATGCGTTTATCTCGACCATGATTGTAATCGGTAGGTACGGTAATTTCAGTACCTCTCAACAAATAAATTGCTGATCGCGAGCCGCAAAACATAACACTAAAAATAATGCAATCATAATTGTTTAAACAATTATGAATGCGTTTATCTCGACCACGATTGTGATTGGTAGATACGGTACTTACTTCCAGTACCTCTTAGCAAATAGATTGCTGATTGCGAGCCGCGAAACCTAACAATAAAATAATGCAAACATAATTGTTTAAACAATTATGAATGCGTTTATCTCGACCACGATTGTGATTGGTAGATACGGTACTTACTTCCAGTACCTCTTAGCAAATAGATTGCTGATTGCGAGCCGCGAAACCTAACAATAAAATAATGCAAACATAATTGTTTAAACAATTATGAATGCGTTTATCTCGACCATGATTGTAATCGGTAGATACGGTACTTTCAGTACCTCTCAGCAAATAAATTTCTGATTGCGAGCCGCAAAACCTAACAATAAAAATAATGCAATCATAATTGTTTAAACAATTATGAATGCGTTTATCTCGACCACGATTGTGATTGGTAGATACGGTACTTACTTCCAGTACCTCTTAGCAAATAGATTGCTGATTGCGAGCCGCGAAACCTAACAATAAAATAATGCAAACATAATTGTTTAAACAATTATGAATGCGTTTATCTCGACCACGATTGTGATTGGTAGATACGGTACTTACTTCCAGTACCTCTTAGCAAATAGATTGCTGATTGCGAGCCGCGAAACCTAACAATAAAATAATGCAAACATAATTGTTTAAACAATTATGAATGCGTTTATCTCGACCATGATTGTAATCGGTAGATACGGTACTTTCAGTACCTCTCAGCAAATAAATTGCTGATTGCGAGCCGCAAAACCTAACAATAAAAATAATGCAATCATAATTGTTTAAACAATTATCAATGCGTTTATCTCGACCACGATTATGATCGGTAGATACGGTACTTTCAGTGACTCTTGGCAAATAAATTGCTGCTTGTGAGCCGCAAAACATAACAATAAAAATAATGCAATCATAATAACAATTATGAATGCGTTTATCTCGACCAGGATTGTGATCGGTAGAAACGGTACTTTCAGTACCTCTCGGCAAATAAATTGCTGCTTGCGAACCGCAAAACCTAACAATAAAAATAATGCAAACATAATTGTTTAAAAAATTATGAATGCGTTCATTCTCGATCACGATTGTGATCGGTAGATACGGTAATTTGAGCATATATGATTGCTGTTTGCACGCTGCAAAGCATAACGGTAAAAAATAATTCAAAAATAATTGTTTCAACAATTATCAATTTGTTTTTTCTCGACCACGTTTGTGATCGGTAGATACAGTACTTCCTATACCTTTCAGTAAATATGATTGCTCTTTACGCGTTGCAAAACTCAATGGTAAAAATAATGCGACAATAATTGTGTAAACAATTAAAGCATTTCTTCTCGACCACGATTGTAATCGGTCGGTGCGGTACTTTCTGTACCTCTCAGCAAATATGATTACTGCTTGCGCGCTGCAAAACATAACGGCAAAAACAATGCGTAAAAAATTGTTTAAACCATTCAAGAATTTATTCTCGACCACGATTGTGATCGGTAAGCGCGGTACTTTCTGTACCCCTCAGCAAATATGATTGTTGCGTACGCGCTGCAAAAATCAACGGTAAAAGTAATGCAAAAATATTTGTTTAAACAAGTATTTTTGCTTTTTTTCTCGACCACGATTATGATCGGTAGGTGCCGTACTTTCTATAGTATACAACTTGATGACGTTGAAGTTTGTATTGTAAGATGCATCGAAAACTTTTTCATTTTAATAGCACAAATTTTTTTTCATTTTCATACTGAACAAATCGTTACGACATTTTCACACAGTCTTAGACAAGTTAAATTTTCACAAAGATTACTCTCTATAATAATAAAAATAAAGAAATGGAAAAAATATGTTGGGGTGGTTTGAAAAATAAAGTTTATAAAGTTACTTTTCAGGGCTTACGGTTGATGAAAATTGTAAAACACATGAATATTTATTTTCCCTTATTTATAATTTATTCAAAACAATTCATTATTTAATTTTACGGTATTACTGGATGGACCGTCAGACAATAAATTAGTCCAAAATGGGCGAATCGTAAATTTACAAGTCTAGATCATATCGTACAAGTTTAGCCTTACAAGCGGCTAATTTAATAATAAATTAACACTGAGAAATGCTAATTTTCCACTTTCAATACCAACTGAAGTCAAATTCGACGATATTGGCGTGTGCTTGACTGAGGTTTTGTCAGTGACTGTACATCTGTTTCAACTGGACAACAAAAACATTTCTCAATTTGTAAATTCAATTAATAAGTTAAGATAATCTTATTATTATCAATAATCGCCCAAAAACTCGTTAAGTTTATAACTACGGTAAGTTTATAACTATAAAAAATGAAGTATTTCCGTTTCAAAAAGATATGAAATCCCCCTAAAAAACTTTAACAAGTAAAAAAAAACGCCAAGTAATAAAAAATGCCCTCGAAAAAATTATCGGTTGTTTCACTATCTACAAGATTCTAATTAACCTCGAGATATTTGTGATTTTTTTCAAACAATAGTTTTATTTAGATTCTAATTTTTCAACTCAAACGCACAAAAGAAGTGAAATAACTTTTTATGAAAAAGCCAAGCAAATTTACCAGAAACGTACAGAAAATTACCAAACTCTAGTAATACCATTTTTCTCAATATTTTGTTTTCAAAAACCATTTTACTCTTATAATAAAAGTACGAATCACGATTATATAAAAGTACAACGTATGCATCACACAAGTACTGTATGTATGTATCACTAGAAAAGCTGGGCAACGACTTGGCGTGCATGGTTAAGAAAAAAAGCTCGGGAAGATACACGATTTTCTTACAGAAACGTCCCTACCGCTTGCAAAAGTAACTTTTGCAACAATTTATCTACATAGATTATTTCAAATTGTAACATCACATCAGGCATACAGGATTATTAGAAATGAGATGTTCCACTGTACTGAGACAGATTATCGGAAATGGAGCGATAGGTGTCGAGAGTAATATCGATATTCCTTTTCCACCAGCAAGTGGTGCGGACCGTAGTTCAAACCTTCAGCCTGCCAAAACTATGTTCATTACACCAAAATTTATACGACGCAATAGATTTCATGAGATGTATGGTGGTTCTGCAATAGAGTAGAAAGTGAATACTTCCACACAACTTTTCAAGGTATGCAAATAAAGTGAGATTTCAAGAGCCGTGTGGTCTAGGGGTACATTACTGATTTTTTAAGTTATACTTTGCGGAATCAGAAACTTGGTTTGCAGTTACATAATAAATTGCGTCAATTTATGTTTTTCTTAAACAAATGGTCAGGTTGTTGAGAAAACGTCATCCTTCGCCGAGCTTTTTTTCTTAACCATGCACGCCAAGTCGTTGCCCAGCTTTTCTAGTGATACATACATACAGTACTTGTGTGATGCATACGTTGTACTTTTATATAATCGTGATTCGTACTTTTATTATAAGAGTAAAATGGTTTTTGAAAACAAAATATTGAGAAAAATGGTATTACTAGAGTTTGGTAATTTTCTGTACGTTTCTGGTAAATTTGCTTGGCTTTTTCATAAAAAGTTATTTCACTTCTTTTGTGCGTTTGAGTTGAAAAATTAGAATCTAAATAAAACTATTGTTTGAAAAAAATCACAAATATCTCGAGGTTAATTAGAATCTTGTAGATAGTGAAACAACCGATAATTTTTTCGAGGGCATTTTTTATTACTTGGCGTTTTTTTTTTACTTGTTAAAGTTTTTTAGGGGGATATACTTGTACGGGTGAGAGTCGCACGCCAGCAACCAGTGAAGTCGGAGGAGTGGGGATATCGATCGGACGTGGCGAGCGATATAGATATACTCGTATGGGCTCAAAAAAATAACTTCAAAATTCAATATCTCGCAAACTATTTGGATGCTCCAAAAATCCCTTTCGAAGATGTCTTTATAAATTAAATGGAACATCCGTGCAAAGTTTCAGCCAAATCGGACGTAACAGCTTTTCGGACGTTTAGCGAATATGCAAATACGGAAAAAGTCAATGGACAAGAAACAAAAAAATGTTTGCCGGCGGTTTTCGTATATTTTTCACTTCATTTATTAAGAAAATAGTATATAATTAATACTGATGATAAATATAAGAATATAAAGATCGCAAATGAATGGTACACTCAACTCATTCTACTGTCTCGCAAATACAACAATACAACGTTCTGTGCTTCTCGCAGATAGCCCTTTGGCGTCGTTAGCAAAACACCTGAACCTTGCGATCCTTTGCTCTTTGACAGTATGCATATCTAGGCGCTTTTTTGGTCCAACCCTTGGTGTTGTTGGTTTTTCTTTTTGCAAGATGGTACTAATGGAAACTTGCAAGTCCCGCCGGAGATTCGGAATGAGCAGCCTTGCTCGCAGATTAGGCTCGATGGGAGACTTGACAAGACTTTTTATGACCCGAGTAGAAATCCTGCTCCGGCTACAATAAAGGCCTGATCAGGCATCCTGATTTCTTTTTCATGCCTTGATCAGGATTTTTGATCAAGCCCTGATCATTTTTGTGACACTTTCCCTGACTTCGGTCTGATCAGGGTAAAAAATCAAGGCTTGATCAATGGAAAAGATCAAGGCCTGATCAGGATAGAACATCAAGGCTTGATCAGTGAAAAAAATCAAGGCCTGACCAGGATAGAACGTCAAGGCTTGATCAGTGAAACAAATCAAGGCCTGACCAGGATAGAACATCAAGGCTTGATTACAGTGCAAAATAAAGGCCTGATCAGGATAGAAAATCAAAGCCTGATCAGCGTAAAAAATAAAGCCCTGATCAGTGCAAAAAATCTAAGCCTGATCAGGGCTTAATTTTTCAAGGATTAATTGAATTGAAACATCATGGCCTAGTCAGGATGATGGAATGAACCTCTGCTGTGGATGTCCTATTTATTCCTGAAATAAAAAATACCACGCAAACCCAAAATAGAAAAAGACACAAATTACAAATAACGTTGATACTTTATTTTATAAACTAAATAGGAATCTTATTTATCACAAATTTTTCTTATTACTCTACTTTATCACACTTATATTTTTCTTATTACTCTACTTTATCACATGTTCTTTATGTGTAAAACAAATAAAACTTTGTTATATATTTTTTATATAGCAAAAATGCGAAATAGACTTTGAAAAATCGGTGCAGGTTACTTTAGAAAAAAGTGACCTGCACCGATGGAATCACATTTACTGGATCGAACTACACTGGGAACTTAACATTATTTGGTTGGCCTACGCGCTCCGGGCTAATCGGTATCGAAGAATGTGATGCCATCGGTGCAGGTTAGCCCGGTCAGCGTAGACAAACCAAATATTGGTAATGTGAATGTAATGCCCATTATGTCCGCAGTGCATTTCGAATTCGAAAATAGGTTATGTTTCACCGAAATGAATGGCTACACGTGGGCAACAGAAAAAATGCAAATAAACGCATGCAAGGAAACAGAAAAGTGTTGAAAAAGTAAGTAAAATAAAAATTTATTGTTGGAATATAACAAAACGGTATATACAGTTATCTTACCTCAAATAAATATCGCAATGACAACAATCGAGAACACGTCAATACGGAATGAAACGCACGAGATTACTGCCGCACTTTCGTCCGGTTATGTAGAAATATTGTCAGACTTGCTTGATATTTGATCCGGGCCTGATCACGTTGTAGTCCGGATGCCTTACTTAAGGTATGCCTCAATTTGCCTGATCCGGTCGGTGTCAGGTGATAGTCAGGCAACTGGATGTAGTGTTTCCTCCAGTTGCTTGATCCAGCTAGCTTCAGGCTATGGTCAAGTAAGTGGACTTACGGCTGCCGGAGCCGTAAGTCCAGTTGCTTGACCAACGCTTGAAGCTAGCTGGATCAGGCGAATTGAAGCAAGCCGTAAGTCCACTTACTTGACCATAGCCTGAAGCTAGCTGGATCAGGCAACTGGAGGAAACACTACATCCAGTTGCCTGACTATCACCTGACACCGACCGGATCAGGCAAATTGAGGCATACCTTAAGTAAGGCCTCCGTACTACAACGTGATCAGGCCCGGATCAAATATCAAGCCAGCCTGACAATATTTCTACTCGGGGCCTCCGATTCATATTTTCAAAATCCGCGTTGAAATTATGGAGGATCATGGCGTTAATTTTTTTTTCAAATAAATAAAAAATGTATGGCTTTAGATGATCCATGTAAGCAATTGCGCTTATATTACGGAATAATACATCAACTTGAGACAAGCCCAGACTCTGTCTGTATGTTTGTCTATTTATTTGTCCGTAACGCCCAGGCCGCCGCAGCCCCAGGCTCCGCTAAGGGCGTTGCGAGGGCTCGCGCAGTGACCACCGAACAACCTCGTAAAATATATTGATTCTGGTAAAAAAAAAGTACAAAGTCCCTTGCTGCAACGGAACACCAAGGGACACTTTAGATTGGTAGATACTCACCCCGGACGTTCTTGAGAACCCTTTTGCCTAACCACGGGCGGGCATCCGATGCTTCTGCTGGTCTGCCCGCACAGTCAGTTAGTGAAATTGAGTTGTGGTATCGGTCCCCAATCAATAATATTGATTTATCGCTTAGGGGTGCACTTTAGAAGTCGACTGGGGTCGGTTTTACCCCGTACATGAGTTGTAGGGTTAAAAAAAAGCAGGCAGAGTAAAAAATTCATCAATTCATGGTCTACACATGGTTCGACCTTATTCGAATATAAAATAACGATAATAATCCGATTAAAATCTTCACCCATACGTTATTACGTTCGATTATTACGCCGGGATATCTTTCGTAAAGCAACAAAAGCTCAGAAATCGCGAAGAGCGCGAAAATGTCGCCAATTCTCAAGTTGCGCGATTTTTTTCTCCAAAGATTTGCGCGCAAGTGGAATTGGAGTATCAACGTACGATGTGCGATTTTGAATGGCGACGATATCTGCGAACCTGTCCGGGAATATTCGAGTTTGTGACATGGGTGCCCGAGGGCGATTTCGACGGGACAATCAGGCGTGAAAAATGTGATACTGGAATGGAAAATTTCCAAGTAATGTGCTTGCAGTGTTTTAAATTGTTTTTTTTTTTTATCGTAACCACCCTTGTCCAGTTTATCCCACGCCCCTGTTATTCCTTGCTGAACATATTGTGTATCGTGAAAATCGCCCATGAAGTTTTGTAAAAAAAACTTGGAACAAATAATAGAGGTAAGATTTTTTAAAAACTAGAACTCCCGCTTTTTTTCAGTAGTTAGAACTTGGAAATTTTGTTGACTCTGAGCACGGAATAGAACAAACTATTTTTTTTGTTTGATTTTTTTTAACAACATCAATAGTAATATATATATATATATATATAGATATATATATATTAGGTGTAGTAAAAAGAAATCCATTTTTGCCTTCAATTTCATGCAACAATAATGGATTTCTTTCTACTACACCTAATATATGTAGGAGTCGATCACGGTGTTCAAATATCTCATTCTACGGCGGGGAAAATACCAAAAGAATACGTTACGAGGAAGACGCGAAAAATAACAAAAAAAAAAGACGGGACGCGTTAAGAAGAGACACGGAACTTCTTGTAAAACCATACCTTAGGGTCATTAAAGCATTATTTCAAAATACGTGTGACTTTTAAATTTCTCTCATTCGTACATGAGGAACCGATTCTTACATGTGGAGGCTCGACCGGGATCGAGACTAAAAAAATTAAACGAACGAGGGAAATACGAAAAAGTCGAAAAGTTGCTGAAAGAATGAAAGTCGAAAAAAGAAACCGTGAGCCGATCGCCATTACGCGTCGCGTCTCGCGTAAAAGTTGAGAAAAGTTTTTAAAAAATACGTCGTAAGTTGAAGTGGTGTAATACGTTGTGAAATAGTGCAAGTTCTGGGTTGAGCGTACGAAGGGGGACATCGCAAAAGTCGTCGTGAGAGTAACCGGTAACGTTGTATATCCGTCGATTGGGCTCACAAACCAACGTTTGCACAAAAGAGACGTATTTTGTGAAGTTGTAAAAAAGAGATACAGTCGCCAAATAAACTGAGAAGCGAACAGACAGGAAAAGGTGTGGAATACGCCGAGGTTCGTGCGTGAAAGACGGATTTTATACGATTTATAAGTTGAATATATCACAGGCAGTGCCAAAACGCGGACAGATGATTAGGACACCTAAGTCAAATAAAGGCGGGAGGAAAGAAGTAAAAGGCGCGAACGACGACGGCAGCTATATGGGTTCCAAAGAGAAAGTGAGTGTCGTCGAGTCAGATGGTGATTTGATCGGGTTCAGAAGAACCAACGAGACAACGAACGACATAGGACGGGGAAACACCGACGATCAAGGTGAGATAACTGGCGTTCAGCAGACGGCGTCTTCACTACCGATCGAGAATATGAAAGTCAAGCAGTTGCGAGAAGAGTTGACGAAGCTGAATTTACCGACGTTGGGAAAAACATAGGCGTTGTTGACACGTTTGCGAGAAGCAATGGCGAATGATGGAAAAGACAATGAAAGCGAAACATCGGAAGAAGAAACAGAAGAAGACGATGATGTAGAAGGCGCAGGAGATGCTGAACAAGAAGAGACGATTCCCGTAGCTAGACGACCCATGCAACAAGTTGATCGTAGAAATCGAGAGCAAGCTGAGGTCAATGTACCAAGAGTACCAATGGTGCCGGTAGCACACACATTCACTATTAAAGATGTAGAGGGAATTATTCTATTTTTTACAGGTGATGACAAAATGCCCATAAGGCAATGGATAATCGAGTTCGAAGATACGAGTGCTTTGTTGCGTTGGAACGAGATGCAAATGGTCATCTACGCAAAAAAAAATGCTCCGACGTTCGGCCAAAGAGTTCGTAGGACTCGAACGAGGCCTTATAACCTGGAAAAAGCTCAAACGCAGTCTTATGAGGGAATTGGAGGTCAAAGTTAACAGAGCGACAATTCACACGCAGTTCCAAAAACGAAAAGAAAACAAGCGAATGAGAGTCCGCGTCAATATATTAATGCGATGCAAACTATTGCGAACCAGGGTTACGTGGAAGACGAAGCGCTCATTCAATTTATTGTTGACGGTGTGCAAGACGAGGAATCAAACAAACAGATTTTGTACAACGCACGATCAATCAACGAGTTGAAGAAAAGTTTCGAACTTTACGATCGAATGCGTGAAAAATCTGGATGTAAAAAACAAGGGACTAAAGAAAAAGTGAAAACAAAGGCAAATAGGGATAAAAAAGATGGAAAACAGTGGACGAAGAAAAAAGCACATCGTTTCGGGTGTGGGTCAAAGGACCATGAAGTCAACGAATGTCCGCATAAGGAGAAAGGTCCAAAGTGCTTTAAATGCGATCAATTTGGTCATATTGCAACCAAATATGAAGCACCTGCGAAATCGAAAAAACGAGACGGATCCGTCAATTGTGTCATCACGCAGGGAGAGGAAATTATCGTTCGATTTAACGAAACTAACATTCCTGCGCTCCTGGATACTGGTAGTTTTAAGACAGTGCTGCGCAACGATGAATTTCGTACAATTAGCGATACCCCTCTGAAATCGACCGAACGGGTATTCAAAGGGTTTCCGAATGCATGAACCAAAGTCATCGGGGTTTTAGACGCCGAAATGATGATTGGCGGAGACATCTATCAGAACGAAGTTAACATGGTACCAGGTGGAGTGATGGGTTCGAAAAATATTGGGCAAAAACGATGATTCAGGCTTGGAACCAACAAATAAAATGAAGAAGGAGGAGCAGACAGTGAGGAATCCGTAAGGGATGCATTTTCGCGAATAAATTACATAGGACAAGACGAAATCGATGTGCAAGGTCAATATTAAGCACTAATACGGAAGCTGATTGCCACTCACAAGCCAAACAAAGAGGTTCAGACCAATGTCGAAACAAAAATAGTGCTGAGAGACAATGAGTTGGTCTGCGCAAAGCCACGTAGGTTGTCTGTAAAGGAGGAGGGCATCCTAGAACAGCAAATCGACGAATGGTCAAGAGATGGGATTGTACGACGTAGCCACAGTCCGTACTCAAGTGCCGTTGTTATGGTGCCAATGAAGGATGGATCTCATAGGGTCTGCGTGAACTACCGTCAGTTAAATAAAAAGATTATACGGGATCAATTCCCTATGCCGTTGATCGACGATCGCATTGACGATTTGGCGCTAGCTCGAGTTTTCTCGGTGTTGGATCTGAAAAACGGGTATTTCCATGTCCCAGTCGCAACAGAGAGTCCAATACGAGTCCCGGAAGACGCCGTTCGGTCTGACTAATAGTCCGACCAACTTTCTCAGATTTGTCGACGAAGTATTTCGCGATTTGAGTAGCCGGGGAGTTGTCTTTACCTACATGGACGATGATGGTCGCAGCTGAAAAAGGTTTATCGCTAAATTGAAAAAAGTGCAGGTTCCTGGAAAAACGGGTGGAATATCTCGGACATGTGATTGAAGGCGGCTTCGTCAGTCTATCGAATGACAAAATTCGCGCAGTACAAGGTTATCCAAAACCGAAATGTCATCGGTATATCCAGAGCTTCCTCGGGCTTACAAGGTACTTTCAAAGTTTATACGAGATTATGCACTCATCGCACGTCCATTATCCGACACACTGAAAGGGAACCAGACGTTCACTTTCGGTCCACAACAAGAATGCTCCTTCAAGGAGTTGAAAAAAGCGTTGACAACGGAACCGGTTCTGAAGATATACCGACCGGAGGCAATCACGGAACTACACGCCGACGCCAGTAAACTTAGGTATGGAGCGGCGTTGTTCCAGAAGGACGCGGTGGACGATAAATTTCATCCAGTTCACTACATGAGCCGGAAAACATGCGACACCGAAATGAAGTTGCATTCCTACGAATTGGAGGTCCTTGCGATCATCAACGCTACTAAGAAATTTCGGGTGTATCCACAAGGCGTCAGATTTAAGATTGTCACCGATTGCGACGTATTTCGAAGGACTCTAGACAAGTGAGATATAGCGGCAAAGGCAGCCAGGTGGGCTCTATTTCTCGAGGGATTCGATTACGAAATTGAACATCGAAAGGCGCCACGGTTGCTTCACGTCGATGCCCTCATTTGATATCCGATCATGATGGCGGATGATACAATCACTTCAACGATTCAGAAGCAGCAGGATGAAGACGAGAGGATACGTGCAATCAAGCGTATTCTTGAGAAAGCGAAGTATGAAGATTATCTCGTTGAAAACGGACTTCTAATGAAGAGAATAGGCAAGAAAAACGTCGTGGCATTGCCAACCAGTATGCACACGGATATAATACGCAGAACCCACGAGAATGGTCACTTCGGAGTAAAAAAGATGATCGAAAGTCTGAAAGACGAATTTTATATTCCGAAATTGAAAGAAAAGCTCGAGACAGTTGCGACCTGTTGTGTACCATGTATTCTCGTAGAAAAAAATAAAGGCAAAAAAGAGCGTAAATTACAGCCAATCCCAAAAGGAGATACTCCATTATTAACTATACAAACATCTCTTCCTTGTGGTTGACGGGTTTTCAAAGTTCACGTGGCTCTACCCAACTAAAACGACCAATGCACAAAAAGTCATTGCGAGACTGAAAGCGCAACAAGCTGTCTTTGAAAATCCACAACGAATTGTTAGCGATCGAGGAGCGGCATTCAGTGCAACCGATTTCAACGAATATTGCACATTGGAGAACACTGGACACATATCAATTACCGCCGGTGTACCCCGCGGAAACAGGCAGGTTGAGAGAAGCAATCGGATTGTCATACCGATGCTCACTAAACTGGCTCTAGGAAATTCTGACAGATGGTATCGTTACAGGTTCAAGGTTGCTTGAATAGCACTCATCAACAGAGCATTGGAATGACGCCCTTTGAGCTACTGTTTGGGGTAAAGATGCGGCAACGAGAGGACCCACGAGTTTTGTCAATCATCGAAGCCGAAACAATAGAGCTATTTAAAAAAGACGTAACGATTTGCGAAGCTTGGCCAAGACGAATTTGTATAAAATCCAAGAGGAAAATCGTCGAACGCACAATCGTGCCTGCAAGGATGCTCCGAATTATAAAAAAGGTGACTTGGTAGCCATAAAGCGAACCCAGTTCGGCCCAGGGTTGAAAGTAAAGAATAAGTATCTCGGACCATACAAGATTTCACAGATCAACGGCCAAAATCGATCGAAGTTATTCGCGTGGGAGAAGGAGAAGGCCCGAAGATTACGACTACAGCAGCTGGTTACATGAAATCATTTCGATATGACTCTTCAGAGGCCGAAGAGTAGCAGGAATGGCCGAATGTAGGAGTCGATTACGGTGTTAAAATATCTTATTCTACGGCGGGGAAAATAACAAAAGAATACGTTACGAGGGAGACGCGAAAAATAACAAAAAAAAATACGGGACGCGGTAAGAAGAGACATGGAACTTCTTGTAAAACCATACCTTAGGCTCATTAAAGCATTATTTCAAAATACGTATGGCTTTTAAATTTCTCTCATTCGTACATCAGCAACCGATTCCTACATATATATATATATATGTGTATTTATTTGAAATATATATTTAATTATAGAACAATAATTACTATTCAATATTGTACTATATTATTTATTACGAAAGACGATGATATTATTTATAATAAGAATGATAACAATGTAGCCATTTTCCCTAGTTGGATCATGAGGTTATAGTTCTTTCTCCTAACAGTGACATGTCATTCGATAATATCTTATCAATTATTTTGATAACTATCATGGAAAGAAAAGTGAAAGGTAACGATAAGATTTTTCGCATGTTTTGCAAAATCCGTTTTCACCCCTCCCCCCTCGCCAGAACCAAATCCGCAATCAGCTTTTGTGCTCTCGAAAAAAAAAACAATATATTCGACTGGTTGGTACGCAGAAAACGAGGGATTTATTTCACTGGCACACTTTGTACGTACGTCCGGAAGTTTACGAGGCGAGTGTATGCATAGTCAAAGCCTGCCTCGAGGTCTCGTCGATAAATCTGTTTGCGACGAATTATGGAAAATCGGTGAGCCTGGAGGAATTCGGGGCTCAACAGATTCAAACGATCGGCACCGTGATCAAGTATCTGAGGGCGGAGTGGCTTGATAAAATCGTTCGCTCAGTGAGAATGTGGCTGAGGGACGTGGGCAAAGGATGGTTCGATATCGAGCTCGAAGTACCGGAGATTTACGACGTCACTAAGCTCAAACGATTTAACGATTTGGAAGTTTTACTCATGCAAGTACGAGCCCGAATTTTTTGGCGGAACGATTATTTTTTTTCGCTATCGGAAAATGTGATATTATTTTTTCAGAAACTTGCCATTGACGGATTTTTTAAATTTGTATCGCTATAAATTTACATGCAGTCGATTTTTTTACACAAATATTTTTGTGAAATAAAAAATCTCTTTTCGTAGGAATGTGCAATTTCATTCTTTTTCTAAACTGAAATCAGACATTGTTATTATATTTGGTGACAAAGAAAATAATTAATAAAAATTTCGCGCCCGTGGAAACATAAAATTGGCTGAGACAAAGACAAACGTACAGAGACAGGGAGAGAAGAGAAAACAGTGACTTTTTTGCACGTTCTTTCAGAATGCACTCAGGAATCTCGTCGAAAACTCGATAGAAGCGTATGTTACGATGCTCGAGACTCCCACGCTCTGCACCCTCGAAGTGGACGACAACTTCGTATGGGGTGACGAGTTAACGAACTCACAATTCATTCCCCATGGAAATCCGATATTTCTCGTCGAGATTAAATTGAACGAGGAGGGTCCTTACTATTCCACAAATCTCTCAGCGTTCCAGGTATAAATATTGATTTCAAACGTTTCGCGTGTTCTAACGCGTGTTCTAACGTGTTCTAACTAATTCTGAACGAGGCGAGTGAGAGTCCATGATTATTTGCAATGGCCGTATTGTTGATGATAATGTAATATGATCATTTGATGTATATATATATATACAGGGTGATTCATAATAACCTGTACACCCGGAACTGGCGGGTTCAGACGGGTCCCCCGAGTCTAACTGTCAAGGCTTTTTTTTTTCCTTCCAATAGTTTTCAAATGGGAGCGATTAGAATTTTGGCGTTCGAAGGATTGTTGTAGTCTGCCCTTAACGACGACGCCACTCGAGCGCTGAGTCTGAGTGCGAGAAACGTAGCAGACTACGAGCAAAGTAGATAGGCGTCTGTCTCGCTTGCCCGGTGAATTTGACGTTTCGTGTATCGTCTGCTATTTTTTTCTGTCATCGTAGGTACGCAAGTTCAGAGAGCGAGTTGAGCGGTACGAAATCGAGCGGCTGAGCGTGCTTTGTTTTTCCGGATGTCTTCAATTCCTATTTGTCGCAATTTCATTCGCTTTGATTCAATTAGCGTCTGTTATCGAGTCTATCTCTCATTAATCAAAATCTATCTCCTCTCTCATCCTTTTTTATTTTTGCGCAATTTTGGCGTTGACAAAAGGCACGCAATCTACCCGGAAGTAAGATAAAATCGGAGACGGACTCGGTCCCGGTATATCCGGAATGTTCGGGTAACGACTCAAGAACCACTCCGTGCCTCGATTTTATCTTCTTTCGTCAACATCGCGCGTATCACCATTCTCGCAGCACCATTAGACTTCCTGACGCTGTCTTACCGGAAGTAAGATAAAATCGGACACGGACTCGGTCCAGATAAATCCGGAATGTTCGAGTGATGACTCAAGAACCACTCCGAGCCTCGATTTTATCTTTTTTTTCCCTCAACGATGCCCTATTGACATTCTCGCAGCACCGTCAGGGACTTCCTGACGCAGTCTGACCGGAAGTAAGATAAAATCGGAGACGGACTCGGTCCAGTTATATCCGGAATGCTCGAGTGTTGACTCAAGAACCACTCGGTGCCTCGATTTTATCTTTTTTCATCAACATCGCGCGTATCACCATTCTCGCAGCACCATTAGACTTCCTGACGCAGTCTTACCGGAAGTAAGATAAAATCGGACACGGACTCGGTCCAGATATATTCGGAATGTTCGAGTGATGACTCAAGAGCCACTCCGAGCCCCGATTTAATCTTTTTTCCCTCAACGATGCCCTATTAACATTCTCGCAGCACCGTCAGACTTCCCGACGCAATCTAACCAGAAGGAAGATAAAATCGGAGACGGACTCGGTCCAGATAAATCCGGAATGTTCGAGTGATGACTCAAGAACCACTCCGAGCCTCGATTTTATCTTTTTTTTCCCTCAACGATGCCCTATTAACATTCTCGCAGCACCGTCAGGGACTTCCTGACGCAGTCTGACCGGAAGTAAGATAAAATCGGAGACGGACTCAGTCCAGTTATATCCGGAATGTTCGAGTGATGACTCAAGAACCACTCCGTGCCTCGATTTTATCTTTTTTCGTCAACATCGCGCGTATCACCATTCTCGCAGCACCATTAGACTTCTTCACGCTGTCTTACCGGAAGTAAGATAAAATCGGACACGGACTCGGTCCAGATAAATCCGGAATGTTCGAGTGATGACTCAAGAATCACTCCGAGCCTCGATTTTATCTTTTTTTTCCCTCAACGATGCCCTATTAACATTCTCGCAGCACCGTCAGGGACTTCCTGACGCAGTCTGACCGGATGTAAGATAAAATCGGAGACGGACTCGGTCCAGTTATATCCGGAATGTTCGAGTGATGACTCAAGAACCACTCCGTGCCTCGATTTTATCTTTTTTCGTCAACATCGCGCGTATCACCATTCTCGCAGCACCATTAGACTTCCTGACGCAGTCTTACCGGAAGTAAGATAAAATCGGACACGGACTCGGTCCAGATATATTCGGAATGTTCGAGTGATGACTCAAGAACCACTCCGAGCCTTGATTTTATCTTTTTTCCCTCAATGATGCCCTATTAACATTCTCGCAGCACCGTCAGACTTCCTGACGCAGTCTAACCGGAAGTAAGATAAAATCGGAGACGGACTCGGTCCAGATAAATCCGTAATGTTCAAGTGATGACTCAAGAACCACTCCGAGCCTCGATTTTATCTTTTTTCCCTCAACGATGCCCTATTAACGTTCTCGCAGCACCGTCAGACGCTAATTAAATCAAAGCGAATGAAATTCCGACACATAGGAATTGAAGACATCCGGAAAAACAAAGCACGCTCAGCCGCTCGATTTCGTGCCGCTCAACTCGCTCTCTGAACTTGCGTACCTACGATGACAGAAAAAAATAGCAGACGATACACGAAACGTCAAATTCACCGGGCAAGCGAGACAGACGCCTATCTACTTTGCTCGTAGTCTGCTACGTTTCTCGCACTCAGACTCAGCGCTCGAGTGGCGTCGTCGTTAAGGGCAGACTACAACAATCCTTCGAACGCCAAAATTCTAATCGCTCCCATTTGAAAACTATTGGAAGGAAAAAAAAAAGCCTTGACAGTTAGACTCGGGGGAGCCGTCTGAACCCGCCAGTTCCGGGTGTACAGGTTATTATGAATCACCCTGTATATATATATATTCATGTATGAATAAATATAAATTGCAAGTAGCATTAGAATGATATAAAATATTTGCATGAACTTGAAATGTCGAAAGTACGATTTTTTATTTTATAATTTTATATTATACGGACTAAACTTTGATTTGCAACAAAGATCTAATAAAACTTTCAAAAATTAACCCAGTTATAACGATTTTTGTTAAGGCTGAAATTTTTCCTTCTTTTCTTTTGCATTTCTCTAAACTATATTTTCTAAAACCGTGCGACTTGCATCTCAAAATCTAATCGTCCGATTCACTTCAAATTCGGGCAGAGCATAGCTTATAACATTTTCTATCGTATGGCTGGATAATTTTGTCAATATGTTTATCCATTGGTTAATAACAAATAATCAAACTTGTTTCTCGATCGAACATGGAACTTTTGTTTCTACAGCTTGCCGTTTTCATGATTTTCAAAATTTCAGAGAACCTTCCGGTCGTACGAGAGATTTATTATTACATTAAAAGTACATTTTTTTGCTTTCATTTTAAATCATTGCGATTTTGTTATTTTAAGAATAAAAACATGCGCACTATATATCACCGTGGGTGTTTCTTGGACAATATCAAGGAATTTTCTCTTAGTAAAGTGCTCCTCTGAGAAAATCGAACACGATATATACACGGAAATGACAAAGTAACCCGTACCTCCTATTGGCATTCAGCGTGATATCGTCGCCATCTTCGACAACGCCCTCACCCAGTGCCACGGTATAAAACGAGCTCATCCGTTCTTCCTGACTGGCCTCAAGTTTCCAAAGGACGTTCATCTGAGCTCCGTAGGTCTCTTGGAAGAATCAGTTTGCAAAGCGAGATTTCGGTTGAGTCTTGCTTACAAAAAATCAATCATACCTCTCATGGCGTACGCCCGGAAGTACGACAAATATTTGGACCTTCACGAGCTGGACGTCGCGGATTACATCAGGTAGGCCGGAAGCTTTACCAAATCATACATTTTACAACCGAATTTGTTGGGACATTTGTAATGCCGACAGTGGTACAAATTTCTAGTTTCGTAGCTCAAAAAGTACTTGGTGAAAAGACTACTTGTTGGAGGTATTTTGAAAAGTTGTCGAGGTATGCTTTGAGAATGGATGATAGAAAGTGTGGTTTTTCATTTGAAATCCCTAAGGTGACTTTCGCGTGACCTTGTCAGATGAGTTCAAGTTGCAATTAGGAGTAGGGTAGGGAGGGGCATGTTGAGCAAGTTTGGGATTATCGCCCTGTAATTCCTTATAACACTCTGCCATATAAAAATGAAACCTACTTTGATCAATAGGAAATTTATCTGGGAAAAAGTCTGTAGACGAAATTCCTGTTATCCTTATTGCTTCACAGATAATCGTTCTTAAATGACTAAGGTCATATTTGCTCAACCTGCCGCGATGGCGGAGTAAGTTGAGCATGAGTATGAGATAAGTTGGGCAAAGTAAGAATTGCATAAAAAAATCAGACGTATGCAACATGATTTGGTACAATACAGTAATAAACCAATGGTTGCTTGTTAATTAGTTAGGTTTTGAAAAATTAACATTAACTGCAATGAATTTTGAAATATTTTTTCTCATATGATGGTAGAAGAAAATCTTTCAATCACGTTTTTTTTTACTTTTGGGTGCAAAAATATTGAAATGTCCCGTGTTACCGTCTCGTGCACCTCATGGCAACGGGCGATGGCGTGATGTGTTTCCCTCCCCTATATCTCTCTTTCCACCATTTGATGCACCCGCGTGCGGTGCTTAGTTTTCCAGATATTTCGATTGTTCAACTTACCCGACTCCTCAACATGCCCCTCCCTACCCTAATATTTTTTCGTCCACTTGTTATCGAACAACTTTTGTTCAAAACATTTTTCGTTCCAACGCGTATTTGCCGGAATAGCAGCTTCTAAAACTTCAAATAACACAGCCGATCTATACAGGGTGAGGCAACATCTATTAGCAGTAGAAATATTTTTTAACCTATCAAACTTAGGAGAAAACTTTTCCTACAAAAGTTGCATAGTTCGAAGAGGGTCATCGCGAGGTTCATCCAGGTGGAGGCGCTTCGGAGGTTTCAAAGTCACCTCCATTTTTGTTAATGGGATGACTATTTTTTTCAGAATTTTATCAAGTAACTGAAAGTAAATTCACACACCAAATTTTAAGATGATCGCTAAAGATTCAGTATAAAAAATCGACAAAAAAGGAACTTCAATGTTTTTAGCCTATAATCGATTGAAAAAACGGTGCAAACACTTACTATTATACAAGGTACTCAAACTGATGTTCACCACTTTCAATGCACGCTTGCAATCTGATTAGCATTGATTGTATCGTTTTGTTAACCACGTCGGTCGGTATTAATGAACAGGCTTTAATAGAGGTTTGAATAGTTTGACACTAAACAAAATTTAAGTAAGACTTAATTAAGTAAGACTTAATTAAGTAAGAATCTTATCAACCTCTTTTAGAAAGCAGTGAGCAGTTTGTGATTTCCATAATAATTTACGTTCTCTTAATTGAAAATCAATTCGAATCAGATTGCGAGTGTGCATCGTAGGTGAGATGGCCATCATGTTGAGCACCTTTTAAGTGTTTGCATTAAAATCGTTTCTATACTAAAAGCATTAAAATTTATTTTTTATCGATTTTTTATACTGAACCTTGATCACGCATCTTGAAATTTGGTGTGCGAACTTATGTTCATTCCTTGATAAATTTCCGCAAAAAATGGTGGCCATTTAAAAAATGGAGGTATTTTTTAAATCTGTAAAGCGCCGCCACCTGGATGAACCTCATAGCTACCACTCAATGACGCCCTTCGAACTATGCAAATTATGTAGGAAATGTTTTGTCCTCAGTCTGAATGGGTATGAAATATTTCTACTGCTAATATTTATTACCTCACCCGACTAAGAGAAAAGTATATGGTATATTTACAAAAAACGCCCATTGTAAAAGATGAGGAGATAGTTAAATTCCCTATAGTTTATTGACATCATAATCATTATATGCTTAACACAGCTATAAGCGAAAATTGTATCTAAACTTGCTATTTTGGTGGCGGGTTTGACCATCTATTGTCCCCGAAATAATTATTAACTATTGTAACACACTTGGCAATAAAGATATGGTTAATTCAGTGCTATCACAACATCGGCGCATAAATACTAATGCTATATACCGCACGTTAAGTTTTTTCCGGTCAAACTTCTATTATTCTATCCATAGCATTAGTATTTGTGCGCCAATTTTGTAATAGCACTGAATTAACCATATCGATAATGTAAAGCCTTTCGAAATAGGCAATAGTTATTTTGGAGATACTAGATAGTTAAACACGCCACCAAAATCATATGTCTAGTTATACTTTTCGCTTATAGTTGTATTACTGATATTATGATTGCGGTGTTAATAAACTATAGGGAATTTGACTGTACTGGCTTTTACCATGGGCATTTTTTTATAAATACCATGCACTTTTCTCTCAGTTCAAGTTTGTATTATTTATATGGTTAATATTGATATTTGTTGAGTATAATTGGTTACAAGATCTTACGAAAAGTAAAAGTAAAAGTAATCTTAAAAAGTAACGATACAACAAGAGTTATAGTGATCTTTACTTATAGCGAAGACGTAAATAATTTGCAGATCATGTAAATAAAGTAGAGATCGTAGTAGCATGCCATAATCGATTAGTCATATTCGCACATTGATTTATCAATTTTTAAAATTGTAAATTTCGAAAACTATTGCGATGCGCCAAAAATCGATTTAAGCAGTGACATATATTATCAAAAAGAAAATCTGCTCAAAATTTCACCAATATCGGAGGTAACAGCTATTTGAAAGTAACAGCTATACAGAATTACTTTTGTCTGTTATGCCAAATCTACGATTAGAATAACACAGGTACGCGATAGCATAGTGGCAGCGTGCATAGCAACTGGGTACGTGACAATACATTGTTCCCCAAGGCCAACAACTAATACCCACCCACCCCTACCTACATACCCGCAGAAACAATAGTAGACCTGTGCATTGTAGACCACACAATTCATATTATTAACTTAATAAGACACCATCTTCAAACATGATCATACGACAGCGATCATGATGCTCTTCTAATCTCTATGAAAGTATCGCACCCTATTGCTACCAATCAACAAACAAATAAACAAATTCACTAACGATCTAAATAACTCATATAACCTACCCCCCCCCGCCCCCGAGATAACACCAACCTTTCTATAAACAAAATAAACACATATATCTAAACAACATAACAAAACACATCAATGATAATATTAATGCACACGTACAACGATTTAACAAAACAAATGAGACCACTATCTACGTAGATAAAACAATAACCAAATTACAAAATCATAAATCCAAACTGATCACAGCTATTCACAAATGATGGACAATTGACCCGCACAGCAAAAACCCTCTTTCCAGAACGCTAAAATTATTACTTAATAACACCAGATAACTAATAAAAGAATAATTTAAAATTAACATTGAATAATACTGGGAACCCATATACGAAACAATTGACTACAAAAAGCCAGAAATTTTATTCCCAAAAATCAAGAACATATTTGGACCAAAAACCCCAATCCAGCTTGTCAAACTTCAAATAGACACAACCAGCAACATAGGTATTACCAAGAACCAACATAAACATCAATAACACACCAACGATCAATAACAAATACATCATTACAGAACCCACAGATATCCTTAACACATTAGGAGCATATTACGAAACAATAAACTTCCCCAGACACCTTAACAATAACCTGAGACTCCGACAAATCGTAGACAGACGAGTCACCGAATTCAAAACCGAAATCAACAACCAGAGACAACACGAAACTACAATCACTCGATTTAATGCCAATAATAAGGCCCACTCACCATCCCGCACTGAACAATTATTTCACAACTATCACACAAGTACAAAATATAATAAAAAGACTATCCAACAAAACATCCAGTGGACCTGAAACCATATTCCCTATCATATTCAAAAATAACCCTCTCAAGAGACTACACAATACTATTCAATAACGCACTGAACCTGCATTACTTCCCCGAAATGTTAAAGGTATCGAAAATCGGCCCTGTACAAAAAAAAACACAAATACGCGCACAATCCGGCGAGATATAGACCCACCAGCTTAACCCCGGCTGTAAGCAAAGTGAACGAAATCATTATCTTAAAATCCATTCTCCAACACTGCAACCTACATAAAACGATCCCTAATAACTAATTTTGATTCAAGTTCAACCACTTCACAACACACGCTATTAACAAATTATTTTCGGATATAAACCTATCCCTAGCCACAAAACAAATGGTAGGCGCGACCCTAACCGACATTGTAAAGGCATTTTGATGTCGATTAGGATTAGTAGGATTCGGTATGGCTAAACGGATTACTATACAATCTAATAAATAAAAATCCCCCAACATCTATGCATGTTAATCTGGGATATGATTAGAGAGAGGAAATTTACAGTACGGGATGGAAACAACAAATATACGATAAATGCTGTCCTGCAACAAGGAACCTTTACCCCTCCGCTTCTTTTTAACATTTTCACAAGCGACTTCCTAAACTCATTTAATATGAACCACAATAACAACACACATTCATTAGAATTTGCGGACGACCTAATAACATATGTAGCAGGCAAAGACATTACTGACAAACAAAACTACAGACACTAGTTAATAAAGTCAACAACTGTTACTCTGCATGGAACCCAAGACTATCCTATTCCGACGAATAAATTAGTACATCAAACCCACAGATCAAGTATTAAAGCACCACTTTACCATAACAAGCCACAACCCCGACACAAGAGAACCAGGTAGGATCCCAACCAAGCCCATTGTCAAGTGCCTAGGAATAAACATTGACAATTCAATAAGAGGACACAAACACTGGAAAATCAATTAGAAAAAGCAAACCGCAAATCCCACTCCTAATTCAGACTAATGGACAACAAGTACATAACACCAACAGTCAAAATCATAATATACCAGATACTTATGCGACCAATATTAATCTACGCAACTCCAAACGGAAAACATTGGTACATTCGAAAAAAACTGTCTACGCACTGCGCTATTCCAACACCGCTCCCCGGAATCTCTATTTCAACATAGTGTCACAAACTTAAAAAAATATTATGCCGCCAACATACCCAGGATAGATAATTTTATTATTAAACTCGCACGCGATTATTTCGCTGAAACAATCCACTCCTACAGCGATATAATTAAATCCTTCTGCCACTCAGAGCCAATCCTCACAAACTACACTTCACAAACAGGATACATACAGCATTAATCATTCATACTCCACGATAGAGCCGGAATCATACAAGACGACAATAACATCCTAATAATAATGCACTGGGGAAGACACCCTGTCAACGAAAAACTATCATCAAATTACAATCACATGACTAACAATATACACAATTTCCTATACGATACTGCAATACCGACAGTAGACAAATACGACACCACAGACTCGAAAAAAAAAATTCTTCTGACTTGACCCCACTGCCCAACACATACCCGCATTGAGAAACACATTAAGCATTGCTGACACAAGACCCAACAGAGAAAGAAAACGAAGGAAAAACTAAAGACGATACTAGACGACACACACACACTAATCAGTAAAACCTGATTCAATGTACTTACAATTAAAAAAACACATACCTACATGCAACCAAGCAACAATTTGCTAATAGCTACAAGCATATGATTGCGTTGATATGCACACACAAAAATGGACGACAATATTCACACAAGTATATGATTGCTTTGACATGCATGCACACAAATGTGCAGAAGGTTATATCCATATATAGGCATTAATGTGGTGCAGAAGGTTATGTCCATATATTGTATATTGTAACGTAACTCCTTCAAGACTTTCACTCCCTTTTTATTACTTTTTAACGCTGGGTTCGGCTTGATGGGGCGCGCACGAAATAAAATTATGGTTTATAAACACGTTGGTCTAATAGGGGGGTACTCTCGCCAACCACCTTAACAACGGTTAGACGAGTGGGTCCCCAATTGATACCCATCCCCATTTTTTAAATCATTAAATACGCCGATTATTTATTTTACGCTCTCTATTTGGTGCTTACACTAATTTACATTTAAACCTTACATTTACTTGTTTTATAACTCACTCGACACTTAACACTATGATTCCATATAATCTTAACGGATCGACGGCCCAGCGCTGAATGTCGCTCTCTTGTTAAGTTTCAATTCTCTTCATCGTTAATTTTTTTTTATATATTAAGTTTATCAAGTTCGACTCGAGCCACCGTGACGAACGGACGTGTTTCCAAGCGATCTATCGTGTTTACATACGATCAAAGTGTTATCAAGCCTACTTAGTGTATTTCGAACAATACAACCATACAATAAAGTGATTCCATCTACCGCACGACTGCAACGGCGGAAAATGTGTGTGAAGGAGACGGTGAATCAATTATGGATCTAGATCCTGATCCATTTAACGTCCAGCCGACATATGACTCTCCGTTTACACGGAGGATGGTCGCTCCCCCCAACGCGGAGCTACTGCAAGCAACGCATAATTCCTCGAAAATCATACCATCGAACGTAAACGTGAGCGATATAAGTATTGTCTTAACACGTAACGCTGCACCGAGCCAGGGAAGCGTATCACCTACGTGGCAAGTTGTCGCCACCAAAAAACGTCGCAGAACGCACAGCATATCAGAAAGTGAAGAATAAGTATCTCAAATTCGTAATCATAACAGATTTACACCTCTCACTAATGAAAATGATACACAGCGCGACAATCACAACACAAGCGATGACGACAACCTCAGGCGCGACGGAATAGCGAGAATTCCGAAACCTCCGCCTATATTTATCCCAGATGTGAAATCTATCTCTGACTTGAAGATATGCCTCGCGAGAAACGTCAGCGATAGCGATTGCATGGATAAAACCATAAATACTGACGGACAATTAAAAATAATGCCTAAAGATGCTGAAACGTACCGAAAAATTGTCCACATTCTTAATGAGGAAAATTCATCGTATCACACATATCAACTGAAACAACAACGAGCGTACAGGATCGTCCTGAGATCTTTGCACCCCTCGACCCCACTAGAGGATATAAAAAGTGCTTTAAGCTCATGGCTATGAGGTGCGTAACGTAACAAACATACGTAATGGTAGAACCAAAGAACCGCTACCGGTCTTTTTTGTTGACCTTGAGCCAAAACCGAACAACAAACTGATCTACCAGGTTGATTTATTGTTAAACGCTAACATAGAGATTGAACCCCAAAAAAAAATCTCTACTGTAGTCCAGTGCACTCGGTGCCAGCGGTACGGGCATATGAAAACGTACTGCCGCAGACAATTCAGGTGCGTTAAATGCGGCCAGGAGCACAACACCTCGTTCTGCAAAAAATCCAGAGAGACACCTGCGAAATGTGCTCTTTGCGAAGGGGACCACCCGGCTAATTATAAAGGCTGTTGTGTATACCAGAACATACTCGCGAAAAGGATTTCTTCTGCACAAAAACCCCACTGGCACAGGCGAGGAACAAGGCAAGGAAATCTTCCAGGCGAAGAGCGACCTGCTTCAAATATCCCAAACAATAACACCGGAATAATTGATAATAGTACAAACAACCTGAGCTACGCCAGAGCAGTTGGAGCTAGCACGTGCTCAAGCAACAATTCAGACAATATACAAATACTAGAAATCATAGAAAAATCTTTCAATGAATTTAAACTAGCACTATCTCAGCAAAACAAACTGCTAAATACTATGCTCAAACTATTAACAACTGTATTGACAAAGTTTGCTGAGAAATAATCCAGCTCCTACTGAATTGCATTATGGAACGGTAATGGTCTGGCCCAGCACCTCCTAGAGCTGGCAGTATTCCTAAATGTACATAACATCGACATCGCGCTGATAGCTGAAACCCACTTTACAGACAGGAGCCATATCAAAATACATAGCTACAACTTCTACAGCACTGAACATCCTGATGGTACGGCTCACGGGGGAGCAGCAATCTTCGCAAAAAGTCTATAAAACACCACGAACTCCCACCATTCGACAAGGATCATCTGCAAGCGACGAGCATAGTCATCGAGGACGTAAAGTTCGGGCCTCTAGTGGTGGCAGCGGTATATTGCCCCCCGCGACATAATATGAAAAGTGACCAGTTCAAAGTCTTTTTACAGAGATTAGGGCCACGATTTATTGCCGGCGGCGACTTCAACGCCAAGCATATGTTCTGGGGTTCAAGGCTAATAACAACCAGAGGCCGGGAATTGCTTAGAGCGATGACGTTGTCAAGCTGCGATCAAACCTCAGCAGGAAAACCTACCTACTGGCCAACTGACAGGGCCAAGATCCCTGATCTACTAGACTTCTTCATAATCAAAGGTATAGGCAAAAACTACATAAATATAGAAGCCAGCCTTGACCTTGTCCTCTGATCACACGCCAGTAATGCTAACTCTATGTAGTGAAACAGTCAATATCGAAAAACGTTCGTCACTACACAACAAACACACGAACTGGTCCGCGTTTCAAGACACAATAGACAGCAGAATTAATCTAAAAGTTCCGGTGAAAAAAACGACCGACATAGAAGAAGCTACCGAATACTTCACCCAACTTGTCCAAAATGTAGCGATGGAGGCCACACCAGACTCCTCCGCTAAAGTCGTCACAAAAAAATACCCAGATGAAATAAAACAAAAAATTGCTGAAAAAAGACGAATCAGGAGACAATGGCAACTAAGCCGTAACGCTATTGACAAAAATAGATTTAACAGATCGATTCAAGAGCTAAAAAAATTGCTTTTCACTCACAACAATAATAATATTGATCATTATCTAACGGACTTGATTAACACGGCTGACTCCGATTATTCACTGTGGAAAGCAACCAAAATAATTAACCACGCACAAAATCACATCCCACCGATCAAAAAAGCCAATGGGGATTGGGCACAAAATGACTCCGAAAAAGCTGCAGAATTTGGCGAGCACCGGAGCCGAGTATTCACCCCGTTTCCGTCACAGGAAGTTGACAAAAATATATGCGATTTTCTCAAATGCCTACTACCAATGGAGCTGCCCATTAAACACTTTACTCCCAAAGAACTGGGATATACAATTCAAAAAGTTCTGAGCATAAAAAATCCCCTGGATATGACCTAATCACTCCAGCAATTCTGAAGAACCTAACAAAGGAGGGTTTAGTTTTCCTTAACAACCTATTCAACGCCATCATTCGCTTATCCTACGTACCAAGTCGATTCAAAGTAGCCCAGATAATCATGATTTTAAAACCAGGAAAACCTCCAAATATCGACACCTCCTATAGGCCCATAAGCATATTGCCTATAATAAGCAAGCTATTCGAAAAACTGCTTCTCTCACGAATGATGAGCCAATTTGGATTCAGACCCAAACACTCAACAGTAGAACAAGCCAATAGAGTCTTCAACGTTATAGCCAATTCTATAGAAGAAAAAAAGTACTGTTCAGCGGTATTCCTCGATATTCAACAAGCATTCAACAAAGTATGGCACACTGGCTTGCTCTACAAAATCAAAAATTCCATACCACAGTATTACCTGCTACTCAAATCGTACCTGATTGACCGGACATTCCAGGTGAGACTCGGAACAGAACTCTCTCATTTCTTTCCCATTAAATCGGGAGTCCCCCAAGTAAGCACCTTAGCACCCATCCTCTACACTCTTTTTACGGCTGACCTCCCGGTGAACCATAACAACACCGTAGCCACATTCGCTGATGACACAGCTATCTTAGCCATCCATAAAGACCCGGACCTAGCATCAAGAATGCTCCAAAGAGGCCTGAACGATGTCCAAACCTGGCTAGAGAAATGGAGGATCAAGGCTAGTGATACAAAATCCGTCCATATCACCTTTACAACGAAAAAAAGGACTGCCCGGCGGTCCTATTAAATGGTCAGCCCCTCCCAACAGTCCATCATGTGAAATACCTTGGGATGCACTTCGACCGAAGACTAACTTGGGCAAACCATATCAAAACCAAAAGAAAAGAACTGGACGTTCGAGTTAGAAAAATGTACTGGCTCCTAGGCAGGAAGTCAAAGCTATCACTGCTCAACAAGGTTATGGTATACAAATCCATGCTTAAGCCCATCTGGATATATGGTATCCAGCTATGGGGGACCGCGAGCAATTCAAAAATCGAAATCCTGCAAAGGTTCCAAGCCAAGACCCTCAGAATCATTTCCAATGCTCCTTGATATGTCACCAATGCCAGGCTACACGAAGACCTAGGATTAGAGACGGTCAAGCAAACTGCGCGAAAAACTATGCACGAGCTACGAAACGAGGCTCGACAACCATCTGAACATCCTGGCTTCGAACCTGCTGGACGAAAGCACTATCTCAAGGAGGCTGAAGAAATACAAGCCACTCGATCTTCGGGAGAGATTCCGAACCTATTAAGCGGGAAACTATTCCTATCAGCCATACACAGAGCAGTGTGCATCGCTGGATGTGCCCTCTAAAAAATCACGCTTTATCTTTGTTATTGTCCTATTGACAACTGAATTATTTATTATTATATAAATAACAGATTGTAGTTTCAAAATAAAAGCCAAAAAAAATATTAAGTTTATTAATGTTCTTTTTTGCCTTACATGTTTTTCTTTGATTTTTTGCGTACATTAAACTTAAAAATAAACGCATCTTACTTTAATAAATGTGTGAGCTTTGGGCTATTTTCATAGCGTGACTACAAGCTCGAATGTTTCTCTATTTTCTTATTTTATAGTGTACTGCTAATTTTATTTGTTTAGTTAAGTGGGAATTGCTGGAATATTTTTGTTTTTGTATGGAAAATGAAACAAGGGGATTTGTTGATGGCTGAATATAAAAAACCACGCTGATTGTATACTTACAATAATACAAACGCTGAGTAAAGAATGTGAGGATTACAATATTGTACCTTATTCTAGGCTTGTAACATAGATTTTGGTATACTTAATTATACTCTTAGACAATATGTACATTTTTATTTTTATTTCTTATTGGTTATATTAATTTATGACTTAGGGCTAGAGATCTAGTATCTTCGTTTCCTTCTTCGCCTTTTTCTATGGGGAGGGGGGCCCTCTAGGGCTAGTCTAGCTCTGAGGGTTTCTATATGTGTGCCAGTCGGGTCAAGCCAAAAGTATATATCGTCTAGGCGATGCGGATCAGATTTATCTATCTTCGGGATTGCAGTACAGTATAGAATGTTTTCATTTCTGTCTGCTATCTGGGCGTAGGAGTTAGGCAGTTTTTTGTTCGATTCGTGTATTTTCCAGTGCATAAGTATTGGGATGTTGCTGCTATCTTGAATTATGCCGGCCCTATCATGTAGGATAAAGGATTGCGGTTGTATATATCCTGCAGCGGCGGTGAGGGATGAAAGGATCGGATCTGGATGGCTGATTGTTCTTATAATGTTATTGCTTGAGTCCGCTGTACTAGCATAATAGTCACGTGCTAGCCTTATTATAAAATTGTCAATTCTCGTGATATTCGCATCATCATAGATGGTTTGGTTTTTTATTCTGTGTTGGTAAAATGATTCTGGGGAGCGATTTTTAAACAGCGCAGTTCGTAGACATAATCTTTCAAACCTCCTTAGGTTCTCTGCTTGGGCTGCTCCGAGATTCCATAGTATGGGGGCCGCATAGGTAAGTATGGGGCGGATAAGTATTTGATAAACTATTATTTTTGTTTTGGGTGAAATATGTTTATTATGTAGCAATTTATTTAAGGAGTGGTACCTGCGTCTTGCTTTTTGGATTTGGATTTTTTGGTGATTATGACCGCGCATTAGATTATCTATATTGATACCTAAGTACTTTACTATATTCTTTGTGGGGATCTGTACTGGGTCACGGGTTTCCGGATTATGGGTATTTATGTTAAACTGGTGTTTCCGGGTGCGGTTGTTCTTAAATAGGTAATAATTAAGTCGTCTAAACAATATGGCCTCACATTTAGAAGGGTTGACTCTGAGGTTCCAAATAGCGTAAAGGTTGTTTACTTTGTTTACCGTTTCTTCAAGTTTATCTCTTATTTCGTTTATTTTTCTGCCTACTATATATATTATGAGATCATCAGCATATGCAATGGAATGTGTATAATTATTTTCGTTTAAGTGGAATGAATTTAGAACGTCGGCCGTGTATATGTTAAAGAGGAGAGGTGAGGTCACTGTACCTTGTTGAAGGCCATTTAGGATTTGAAAAATTTTTGTTGAAGTGTTCTGTCCGTCCCATACTGTAAATTTTCTGTCGTGTACCATATCCAAAATCAGCCTGCAAAGTTATATAGGGAATTCTTTTTTTGTAGTTTATAAGCTAGGCCATCCAAGCAAACCCCAACAGAAAGGCCTGCGGGAAGGTAAGAATTTACGTCAGAAAATTATTTATTTATTGCGTGAGTTGTGGAGTGATTATTGCGGAAGCCGACTTGATTATCAGGTATAAGTGAGCGATCTGCGCAGTGTTTCAAAATGGATTTTTGAATTATTATTTCATAGACTTAACTGAGAGCAGGGGTGTGACTGATTGGCATGTAACTTGCGGGGTCATGTGGATCCTTTTTCTGTTTATATACCGGATATATTTTCGAGGTCTTCCATAACGAGGGGAAATATTGCCGATTCAGCGAATTATTGAAAATGACCGTCAGATTGTATATCAGACAATTTTGTCTGGTATATATTTTAAAACTATCGGGGGGATGTTGTCTGGTCCCGACGAGGATTTGTTTGGTAACTTCCTTAATATTTTATTGACTTGGGATATGGTGGTAAAAAAATCTTGGTGACATACAGGAGTGTGCGCTTTATTGTCGGGGCTAAAAGTGGTGAGAGTTTCGTTGTTGTGTCTATATGCGTTAAATTGAGTCTTGAAAATTTTGATTTTATTATCTATTATATCCCTGAGCCGGGTATTGTTATTCAAGTATCTTGGGGAATCAATTTTTTCGTAGTGGGCACCAATGATGTTTAGTATATGTGTCGGGTCAATAATTATGTGTTTGTCGTTGTCTGTCCGGGTGTTTTGGAGATTTATGTTGGCCCTTTGTAGGATGTTGTTTTCGTTTATATGCATTGGTTGTAGTTGGTTGGGGGGTTTGGCTCGGAAGATATTATTTATTATTGGAAAAAATTTGTCGGGATTGCGGTGGTCTATTTTTTTGTAAATTTTGGTCCAATATTGTTCTGTACTGATTTTAAATTGTTCTTGGAGAAGTTGTTTAGTGTTTTTAATTACAGATTTTATTGTTCTAGTTAGAGGAGCTGTGCCCAGGGGATCGGATCTCTTGTTTTTGCGTAATGCTGTGAGGAGCTTCTCCTTATGCTTCTGCAATTGTCGTATTGTCCTGTTGACATATATGTTCGTATTGTTTATTGGTTTGTATTTGGGCACGTGTGTGTTGATTGTGTCATATATATGTTTAGTAATATTGTCTAAGTATAGGTTTATTTCGTCTATTGTTAAGTTATAGTTGTCTGGGGGGGGGGGGGGGGGGGGGGGTGTTTGGGCTGTCGAGTTCGTCAGTGAATCTGTCCCAGTCTGTATTTTTATATAGGAATTTCCGTGCTGCTAGTGCGTTGGTGTTTATCGATATAGGGCTATCAAGTTCGATTTGGAGAAACAGCGCTTTGTGGTCGCTGTCGTAGTATATTGTTTGAATTTTTTGATTCATTAGATTTGTAATATTTGTTGAGATGTCAGTTATGCATAGGTCTATTGCTGTTTGCGCTGGAACATTGGTGTATATGGCAGGAGGTACAAAGGTACAACTTTAGCTCTAAGAAGCAACGCCTCTGGCACTGATGGTACGGTCACCATACTTGGTATGCCGGGCATTGAAGTCACCTGCTATTATATACTTATTTTTATGATTGTGTAATTTTAGATGTCTAAATTATATTTTATATTGTTTTTATATTGTTACAATTGGACGCATATATGCTTATAATAAATATGTTTTGGTTATCACGGTTATTATTGCGAGTTATGTTAAGTTTTGTTATTGTATATTCAAAGATCGTGTTGTGTTTTGAGCTGGGGAAGTAAATGGGTGTTATGTCAAGTGATTTTCTATACAATATTGCAGTGCCTCCTCCTTTAGAAGGGGGAGGTCTATCGTTTATAATTATGTTATATTCTGGGAATGAGATTCTATGACTATTATTTAATTTAGTCTCTGATATAAGCGCAATGTCAATATTGATTTTCGTTATGAAATTGTGTAAATTATACCTTCGTACGTGTGTTCTTACTGATTGTACGTTGACGGCTGCTATTGTAATGTGCCGTGTGGTTTGGATCGGTGCGCCTTGCTGAGGATTGGTCGATGTGTTGTTCGTGGTGCCTGGGAACGTTGTCGTCTGCTGCTAGTCAATGCCTAGTTGTTCGTACAGGCAGTTTATTCTTTGTGTGTTGATCTCGATCTTATAGCTGAGGTTGTTGATGCTAGTTGTCATTGCTGTGATGATTTCTCTTTTGAGGCCTTCTATCCATGATGGCTGAGTTTCATGAGTATTCAGTCTGGCATGGTTTTGCTGTTGTAGCGGTTGTGCAAGCCTCAGTGTAGGGATGTTTGCAGCGGCTTGTGCATAGGAGTGGTTTTTGGTGACCACTCTATGCGATACGTTGATTATAGCTTCTGTCCTTTTTTGACTGGTCAATGCTGCTGCTTTTAGCCTCTTATTTACAAATTTGTAGTAAGGACAGCCTTTGTAACTCGAGGGATGGCCTGGGTTATTGGAGTTTAGAAAACCGTAGGTTTTTGTCGTTTTTATCTCGCATTCTCCAGGTGCGTGAGACTTGCCGCATTTTACACAGCGATAAGGCATATTACAGTTTATGCTTGCATGGCCAAGCCTTTGGCATTTTTTGCATTGGTGGATAGCACTTCTTTTTAAGTGTTCCCAGTGAACTTTTTGGTGAAGCAAAAATTTAATGTTTTTTATGTGGACTAACTCACTGTCGTGTGCTAGGTGGATTATATAGATTTTCCGGTGTTGGGTGTCTGTGTTTGTTTTTAACTTTGTAATTTTATGTATTAATGTGTTTGGCAGCTTTAGCTCTGTCAGTTCTGCGACGATGTTTTCTTCCGTATAGTCCCCGGCTATTCCTTTGAGCACGAGGGGTTTCGGCCTCAGCGACTTTGGTGTGTACGAGTAGAACTCAAGATTTTCTTTGACCAGAGCCTCGGAGATTTGTTTATGCGCGTCGATGGAGTTGGCCTGGATTGTTGCTTCGTTGGGGTCCGTAGCTCGAACGAAGAAGTTTTCTTTTTGTACGCCAACGGCGATGAGGAGCGCAATCAATTCCTTTATACTTTTTATATTGGTTAGCCTTATGGGGGGCTTTTGAGTTTTTCTTCAGATTATTTCTCCGCTGTTGATTGACGTCCGGGACATGGACGTCCGCTGACTCTTGCGCGTCGTTGGTGATTTCCATGTCGTCAGTGTCAGAGAGCGGCTCAAAGGTATTTGCCGTCTCTACGTCGTTTGTTTTGCTGGATGCCGCCTGTATTCTCGTTGTTTTCTTAGGAACAGTCTAGCCACTGGTTTGTGGTTGAGGATCGAAATTTTTTTCGTTGTCGGCGTTTCGGCCTCTGCCTCTGGGGGCATGGAGGTTACGTTGCGCAGTTGCGGCTCTAGGCCGGGTTTTATCGCTAAATTCACGCATGAAGGCTTTATACTCTTTATCCACCACTTGGATGGAGGTCGATGCCGTGGCTGTGCGGTGCAATTTGCTTATTTTGTTGGCTGGTTGGCTATCGGTTTTTCGTTTTTGTCCTGACATAGTGGGGTTATGTTGCGAGGCGTCCCTCGGCGAGGGCGCCTCTGTGCTTAAAGCGTATTTATTTATTGTTTTTTTTTGTGTTTGCTTTGTTTTTTTTACACTTAACTGGACTCAACAGTATGATTGATTAATTTATTTTTGTGTATAAATGGCAGAAATTGTGGCGTATATCACGGAGGGATTCCAAACGTGCGGGGATCCTGAACGCGCTCCCCGAACGCGCTAGCCAATTTCTTTATCGTTAATCGAGACATTTTGAGTGGCGGCAATTGTCGTTCGAATTTGATAGGCGGTTAATCCACCCGTGAGAGACAAGGGCTAAGGCTAGGAGAGTTGAAGCCAAAAGTAATGAGATTCGTTACAATATACATGAATGTGCACATACAGTTACATCCTTTAGTAATATACATATACTATACATATACATAAAACTATACTATACATATACATAAAACTATAAAAATAAGAATCTACGAACCTATGATATACGACCTACTGGATACAAGATACCCTAGCGTGGTTTATCCCCCTATTTAGTCTAATAAACCCGCTTTTTTTCCACGCCAAAGCCAAAAATATATATAAAGTTATTTAATCTTTTTGTAAAATCACATATGTTCTATTTTGTTATAATCAATTGCATAGTTTATACTATATAACTCGGAGACGCCGATCGCAACAGCCCAAAATTTCTTTTATAATTTCATTATTAAGATGCATTTTATTTATAAGTTTAGTTGATACGCAACAGAAAACCTAAATCTGTATGGTTACCTAAACAACAACAAAAACTTTATAAAAAAAGGTGCGTGGGTAGTATAGGCAGAAGATAGATAGGTAGGTTGTAGGTTCGATTCCATGTGTAGGCCTAATATTTTCTTCGAATGAAATCATTTCAGGAGATCAGGGAATAACGAATTATGATAAAAATCATCGAGGTAGAACTCTCAATTGAGAATTTTTTATTTTGGTTTTATGAAATATTCTATACATTTAGTATACGAATCATACAATATCGTATAAATCACTATAAATATCGTCGCAAATCACAAACAACATTTATAGCAATGTATTTATATTTTAGTCCTGTCCACTATTGGAATCTTGGGGAAGTTATTTAATTTTTTAATAGAGTAAGGCAGTATCCATTTTATAAAACCCTACTATATTATATAGTATTGAACAATCGACGTGTGCTTGCACGATTGTTAGTTGTGGTTAGCATGTGTGCAAAATTTACGCAACTGCTAAAATATCAATACGCAGTACCATATTTTGCGCAGGAACGATGACTATAAAATATTGTTGCCCTCTCAGGGAAATATGAAATATGGTTAAAATATGGTTGAAGATACGAGTTGTGTAAATTAAGTAATAATACTGATTTTTTTCAACTATTTATTCGAATAGAATTACAATTTTATATTGTCTCCTTCAAAATAACTTCCTTGGAAAACCACACAGCGCTGGAAACGGTTCTTCCAATCCTCATAACAGTGCTGGAACTTGGATACTGGAATAGCCATCAACTGGCTGGTTACAGCCATTCGAATGTTTTCGCGTGTACCAAAATGACGTTTCTTGAGGTGATTTTTCGATCTCGGGAAGAGGAAAAAGTCACAAGGACTCCTTGTGACTTTTATTGAAATTGCTGTGTGACAAGGCGCATTGTCGTGATACAACATCTAGTTGTTCTCGATGTTTGGTTTTACACGCATGACCCTCTGGCTTGGTTTCACATGCATGACCTACACAACGCACAAGATCCCGGATTCTGTTCGCAGCCTTCCGCTGCGTGGTTCATCTTCACTCGACTCTCTTCCTTCTGAAAGTGCCTTAAACCATCGAAAAAACTTGGGCCCTTGACAAAATACTGTCTCGGCAGGCCTGTTAAACTTTTGCAAAAGATTCTGTTGCATTGTGCCCAAGTCTGAAGCAAAACGTGATAGCTCACTATTGCTCGAAATTGATGTCACTCGTTTTTAGAGCGCACTAAAAAAAACTGTTTCACGAAAAATATTGCTACCGACAAGCAAATGACTCTAGCGAGTTCAAACTCATAGTGAAGGCGTATCACATGTTCACCTGTTGCCCTTCCAAGTCCCGCGTCCCAAGTGTTACCAGATCGAACGCTACGTTGCCAGTCTCATTACTTAATATACACCCCTCGTACCATACATTTCGCTCAAAGCGGTATAACGGGTGTCCCACTTGGAATCGATCGACTCGAATATATCCGAAATGATCGATCTTATGAAAATATGTTAAAGATAAATGTTATGTTAATTCACGAGACGCATAATTTGACATCGTGAATTGAATTATACGCGCACGCGTAGAAATCAATCGATGTAGTCCCCTTCTGTGGGAAACAACGAGCAAACTAACCCCTTAAGAACGGTTCTCGCGCAATTGTCAGAAAATTCAAGGACTCGAACCATTCGGCTTCAGAGATAAAGGACGAGGTAGCCTTTCAGCTCGGTATCCAACGTAATCTGGAGGTCACGATCCCCTCGTTTATTCTCATCGGACCGTTCAACGTCAATGTCGAGCCATTGAGAAAGTTTCTCATTCAGAAATGCAAGAATCTCGGGACCAGTATTCTCGCGCTGTTCACGGAAACATTGCGCGAACGAGTCGACGAACTGACGAAGAGCTACACCGAGATTGTTGACCACTTGAAACAAGAGCCGCAAAATATCGAAGATGTTTTTGAGATTCGCGAATGGATGGAGACGATTCCGTTGATGGTCAAGGCCCTTGACGATACTATGCAAGTGATCAAACTCGAATACGACGTGCTCGAATATTTCAAGTGGAATCTTTCGGACGAGGATTTTCAGGAAAAATGGCGAGCGATCGGTTATCCTCTCGAGATCGAGTTACAGGTCATTTTTTAACCTTTATGTTCAGTCTAAAAAAGGCTCCATTTATTTCTTCTTCAATTTTCATTATAACTTTTTCAATTTTTATTACACAAAATGCGCATAGAGCGAGGAGACGATCGCTCGACTCATCATCGAAGTGGACAAATTCGGGAAGCAACAGATACTGGACGAGGCGAATCTTCTCGATAGGATAGATACGCTGGTGGGCAACGTGACGAGCATGGCGCAACAGAGCGATGTAGGAAAGGTACACGAGACTGCGATAGATGCGAAGAGGATTTGGAAAACGATGAAGGACTGCCAGGAGCAAGGAAACCTGTTGAACGAACGGCAAAAGCTCTTCGGCTCCCCTATAGCGACTTATGATCATCTCAATAAACTCATGAAAGACTTCGAGCCTTACAAAAGCCTCTGGCTTACGGCTTCCGGTAATACTATTTTTTCTTTTTTCTTCCTTGGCTTTCTTGTTACTTTTTTTTCTTCTTCTTTCACACGACTCAAAGCTTCGCGATCTTACACAAAAATGCTCTCGTACTCGTGCTCTTTATCCTTTTCCATATATATTTCTATGGAGACCTTGTTTATTCCAGTGGGAGGAACATATCAAAAATCTTTCGAGACCGCACTGGATATTTACAAAAAGAGTCTACGTAAAAATCGGCATATCTTGGTCAATTTGTGGAATGATTACAAAATCTTTGTTGCCATTTAAAGTTGAGACTCTACGCTATGAAACTAGGCAATAATAAAATCGTGTTCTTGAAATTTTAGCCTCATGCCAACGTCCTAACGAAAACGTTTTTTTTTTTTCGTTACCTCAATTAATATACTCTACCGGCCAAAAGTTTAGATACACTAGTCGAAATTTCTTCCCCACTAAAAGTTGGATAGCGGACTCAAAAATAAAGATAATTAAATTTCCCATGGGGCGTTTCAAAGAAGACAAGTTTACCTTTATTTTGCCTTTTTAGGCAATTTTTTACGATTTTTTTCCGTCCTGGTACGCACTTTTGAACGTGGCCATTTTTCGGCTTTTTTTTTGGCCGTCCAAAATTAACTGCAAAGTTTGTGGAAAATTTTTCCTCGATATTTTCTATGGTAAACTTAAAAAGGATATCAAAACCTACATTTTCATTTTTTAGAAAGTCTCGTACGATTTTTTTGCCCCAGTATTACATTTTTAGCTAAAAAAACACATGTTTTAGAAAAAAAAAAACGTCATCGAAGAACTATAGAGTTTCAGAGGAAATGTCAAGAGGCTAAAAAGTAGCATGGGTTCACACTGAAGTGGCTAAATTTTTTTCAGATTTTTTTTTTCACTTTTTCTTTGCCATTTTTGGTTGGAACTTTGATGAGTGGAGAAGCTCCACTTGGGAATTATGGGGTATAGGACAATATATTAAGAAAGGAAATTTGTTTACATTTTCATTTTTAATTGACTCGAATTTTTCTAGATGTTTTTTTAAAATAAAAATGCGGAAATGAAAATGAAAAAATAGAAAAATAAAAATTCTAAAAATATTTTAGTTAATTCAAAATAAAAATGTAAACAAATTTTATTTCTTCATATATTGTCCTAGACCACATAATTCCCATGTAGAGCCTCTCCACTCATCAAAGTTCCATCCGAAAATGGCAACAAAAAAAATTCTGAAAAAATTTTAGCCACTCCAGTGTAAACCCATGCAACTGTTTACCCTCTTGACATTTCCTCTGAAACCCTGTAGTTTTTCGTTGACGCCTTTTTTTTCTCAAACATGTCTTTTTTAGCTAAAAATGCAATACTGAGGCGAAAAAAAATCGTACGAGACTTTATAAAAAACAAAAATGAAGGTTTTGATATTCTTTTTAAGTTTACGATGGAAAAAACCGAGGAAAAAAATTTCCACAAATTTTACAGTTAATTTTTGACGGCCAAAAAATAGCCGAAAATTGGCCATGTTCAAAAGTGCGTACCGGGACGAAAAAAAATCGTAGAGAATTTTCTAAAATTTCAAAAAAAATTCTAAAAAACAAAATAAACGTAAATTTGGCCTTTTTAAACGGCCACTTGGGAAATTCAATTATATTTATTTTTGAGTCCGCTATCTAACTTTTAGTGCAGTAAGAAATTTCGACTAGTGTATCCAAACTTCTGGCCGGCAGTATCATATTTATATACCGATATCACAATGTATGTGTTATTTGTCTAAAATTGAAAATACAACCCTGGCTAAGAGGGTTCGGAACCCTCATTACACTGCCATAATTTCAGAATATTTCGTATTACTATATACATCTATACATATAAAACAGTTTCCTGAATGACGGACTGACATATAGACAACGCACAGCCTAAAGCGCCGAAGATGGAAACATGAAATTCGGAAGATATGTTCCTTAGAAGGTGTAGAGGTGCACTTAGAAAGGGTTTTTCGAAAATTAACTCCTAAGGGGGTGTAAAAGTTTGTATGGGAAATTGAATGTTTTATTTGAGTATATTTCTTCAGTATTTGTTTCTAACTTAAGGAGGTTCTATCACGAAGGGCCGGGTTACGTGGACGCACAAGCAGTGTCTTTTTGTTTTGGTAATACGCATGTTTGTCACAATAAAATTGATTATAAACGTAATATTGCTAATTTTATACAAAACTTATTAGTTGTACGTCGATAAATAAATACCGTAAAATTGGCACGATTTTACATTACGGTACTGCAAAGAGAAGTACGGCAACATCACAATTCTCCATCACTCTCTCCTCCGATTTCTTTGTCGTTAATTTTTTCTGGAAGTGAGACGTTCGTGACGGAGCCTCCTTAATTTTTACAGTTTACTCAACTAGAAAATAAATATATATATGGATTTTGATCAGTTATTTTCATTCGAACTAAACAATTTTAGTGAGGTTTATTTTTGTATGAATGGTCATTATTTTGTCTTTTTCTCAATTTGGATGTAACTTGTTTAGAAACACCACTGCCCTGAAGCCCCAATAGCTTGAAACCAACTTCCACACGGTCGAAGCCGCAGGCAAAAGCTACCATATATTTAAGATTGTATATCTTAATCATTGTGCGATTATCCAGGAATTATTACTTGCTCGGAATAATTCCGCGCCGTTCCTCACATTCGATACAGACTGGCTGCGTTGGTACGAAATATGGATGGAGAATCCTTTGATGAGTATAGACGGACAACAGATTGAGGCGATGGTCAACGAAATGCACAAGACGACGTCAAGATGTGCCCGAGTCTTCGAGGAACAGCCAAGTTCGCCATATTCGTTATCTATTTCTCTGTTTTTTCTTTTTGTTTATATTGCTCGCTATGTCCATCGAAATATTTCATCAGTCTCGTTCATCAGAAATAGCGGCGATCGCCCTGGAGATACGGGATCGAATAGAAGCGTTCAAGCCGTACATCGGCCTCATACAAGCCCTGAGAAATCCAGGCATGAAGCCGCGACATTTCGAGACGCTGAGCGATCGCACGGGCATTCAAATGACCCTGACACCCGCACTCACACTCAAGGGCCTTCTTGTATTGGGGATCGAAACGTTCGAGGACGTAGTCAGCGAGGTCGCCGAGAGTGCCGCCAAAGAGTACACCATCGAAGGCACTTTGGACAAAATGTTGAAGGAGTGGGAAAGCATCAGGATGGAAGTGATCACCTACAAGACCACCGGTCAGTACATATCACAAGGTGGCGCCCAGTGGAATGTGGAATTATCGACACAGATACCATTCAATTTGGCACACGAAAGATCGCGGGAGGGATGCATTTTAGGAAAAAACGTTTTTAACAAAAGTTCCATAGTTTTGAGGAACATAAATGGATATATAATATATATATATATATATGTATCCTAAGGTACTTACATTATGAAAATTGCGGAAGAAATTCTGATTCTACTTGACGACCACATCCTGACGACCCAGCAGATCAGCTTCAGCCCATTTAGAGCTGCCTTCGACGACAAAATAACCGAGTGGGAAAAGAAGATCAAACTTACTCAGGAAGTGATAGGCCATTGGATCGAGGTTCAAAGGTAGATAGGAGGCACTTGGGGTCAATAGAAGGGAAACAAAATAAAGGTCGTTTCATCTTCCACGTTCCTTCCAATCATTTGTTGATCAATTGATCCAGAATTTGGATGTACCTCGAACCGATATTCACATCCGAGGACATAAGTCGTCAGTTGCCGGTCGAGGCAAAAAAGTACAACACCATGGAACGAAACTGGCGACGCATCATGAAGAACGCTAACGAATGTCCTATCGTAAGCATACATTTGGAGCATTTATAGAGGCCTAAAATTGGCCGTTTTTTCGGGCTTGATAAAAAAAAAAACAAAAAACATATTTAGTATCCATTTTTTAGCCTTTTTAATGAAGTTTCAAGAACTTACAAAAAAAAAGTTGTGAAAAAAATTGATAAAGGCATGGGCCTCCAAATATGGCCGTAAAAGGGTTGAGGTGGTTGACATGATTTCAAAGCTCCCATTCATCTGAAACAGAAATAAAATCAATTTTCTTTATCAATAAGAATGTCATTATGACAGGTACCAAAGAGAGAAAAAAAATTATTGGCGATCGTCTGAAAAAAATTAATTCTTCGCCTTTTTTTCAAAATTAAAAATTTCTCTTCAATAGTAATAATAATAATTTCGCAATGCCCGAGGTAGGATCTCTACAGAGATATATACTAAAGGTCCATACCGAATTTGAAGTCAATCGGGTGAATAGAACTCGAAATTTTATGTGAACCAGGTTGAAAAAAGTAGTTTCGTGGAAAACGCCTTTAAAGTTTTGAGTACAATTGTATACCACCGCAACTATCTGGGTTGTATAGTGGCATGTTATACTGTAACGTGCGGAAGGGATGAGAGCCTAAACTTTCGGTTCCCTCTTTATTGCATACGTCTAGCGCAATAGCACGGACTGAGGGTAAAAGGGGAAGTTCGGTTGTTCGGAAGAAAGTTCGATAGCGGAAGGTGCTAGTTCAACAGTCGCAGCTACTAGTAATAAGGTTCTTGTATTACTTAAGGTACTAGTGTCGCCATAGTCACGGTGAAAAGTTTATTTTCCGTTCAATCGATGAAAGCTTTGGAATATTGCGAAATATCCTTATAATGTAAGTCTCATGAGTATCATGAGACCCTCTTTAATCGCATCCCCGGCTCATCGTACGAGAACGGGAAATGCTTCTTCTCAGAAGCGTGACACGGAGCTCCAGCTTCCGTCTGTAACTCAAGACGGCCCGTTCTCCAGCACGATGCACCACTCCGGTGGGGCGTCGGCATCCCAGCCGGGCGTGCACCGATTCCCAGGGAGGTCTCATTGGGTGTTTTCCTCGGTCGGGATTGCTCAGTACGTGGAGCGAAACGCCGCTCGACCGAGTTCGGCAGGGGACTTAAAAAAATCACGTCACAATATATATATATATATACATTATATATATAATATACACACTATATATATTATATATACATTACATATATTATATGTAATGTATATATAATGTTCCACGCCTCTAGATACATTTTCTACCGATGAACGAACCAAACGCTTGCAGCGTTGCCAGATCGCCGGCTCTACTCTGCTCCAGTCGCTTCGTGGCGCTAGCGTCGCTAGACATTGCTTAATTTAAATCGCTACATTTTTTAATCTAGACAGTCAAAATTTATGATTTTTTTTGTACCCACTTCGTCATATGTTCCTCTGGAATTGAGATTTTTTTAATCTGTAGAAAAGTTTCGAAGTTATTGCGTGAAATGTGACATTTTTCACTGCTCCCCACAAGAACACGTGTAAAACCGGGCAATCTTTGATTGCCAATATCCCGAATACATGACGGTGAATCCTTTTAAAATCTTGCAGGTAATCACATAATAGTGTCCTGAATGGGTCCTCAAAATATATAAAAAATCTATAGAAAAGGAGTACAGTTTTGGCAAACGAAGGAAAGATACGGAAAAAATATAATCGGCTTAGCTTACATTCATAGAGTGGCTATGGCTCGTAGTCGGACGAGGGGCCTTCGCTCTCAGGCCAGGCATGCTCGCCCGTACAATCGCTGTATTGGTGATGAAACCGCTCGCAAGATTTTACAATAGCGCAAGTATATACTTAGGTGCTACCCAGACACTTCGCGTATCTGTCACGATGATGAATGATAGATTTTTTACTACTGCTACTAACTGCTACAGGTGGTGATGGAATACTGACTTTTATAATATGCTCCTTCGTAATGTAAACGTTAGGAGAGGTTTCGTTAGCGGGAAGTGCATTTTCGGGATGCGTGGTCCTTAAGGATTGGTTATAAGGTCGTGAGGATGTAAGGTGACCTAGGTGATGAGTTAGACAGCGTAGGAGAACGCTGTCTCTCTACACCCCAATCACGAGCTAGAAAGACTTCTAGCTCGTTATTGGGTCGCGGCTGTAATGAACGCAGTTACTTCTCTATTTCCGAAAATTGAGTTGAACGCACGTGTTTTCTGTGGGTCTAGTTTGAGGACCGGGCCATGTGGTCCGTGTTTGGCCGACTTCTCCTGGACGAGTGTTTGGGTCTTAAGATAGGAGATTATCGTTTGGTGTAGTCCCTGCATTTTCAGCTCGAGTGTTTTGGGGATCTTTCGGGGCTGCACGTATATTTGTGCAGATATGTTTAAGGCGGGCCGTGACCTCGCGTGGGTGTTACGTCCCGGAGGGAGATTTATAAGGGACTCGCGGAGTTGCCGAGCTAGAGCGCGAAATTTGAATTGATTTAGATTTGCGCAGCGAGTCTTGAATTGGCTTCCGCGTGAGTTCCGAACACAATTTAATAACAATTTTCAATTTAGAGGATTTTTAGTTACGTGATTCTGACTTGAGAGTTGGTTTCGCCCGATGGATTGATTGTTGATTGAATAAAGGTTTAGACGCGTAGATTTGGTCTGAATCCAGATAATTAAGTTTATTAAACTCTTACTCTTACAAACTTATAATGCGCTACAAAAAATATGCGTACAATTGTTCAACGGAAACGGAGAGCGAAAAGGTTTAATTTCATAAGTCGACTATTCGATTCGGAGATCAAGAACAGAGTGCATGCTTTTTCGTGAAAGGAAAAATTAGGAAGGTTTGATTTTTGGGGGAAGGAGCTTTTGGTGAAATGCAGTTTTGTTGTATGTAGCTGAGGGATTGGCTAATGAGTAGTATGAAATTAGGTCGACTTCGGTGATAGGTAGAATAAATTAATAAAAACCTCTCTCCCACATAGCGTGGGTGAAAGGTTTTTATTCATTTATTAATTAGAGCGCTGCTCTGAGTGGTGCAGTCGTTCTGTCTCTGTCATATAGGCTTGGGATATATAGGTTTCGCTGTAGGAGCGGGTGACGTGATTTGACTCGCACGAGTTTTCTTTGTCAGGTGGATTTGGGTCGTAGGACAAAGAGGAATTGTGCCGTAGCTTGATCTCTGGGTTTCTGTTTAGGCGGTCGCGAGAGTATGGTTTCCCTTCTGAGGTGCGAGTGTAACGCGTTTGTCATCGGCTGTGTTTATGAAGGAGAGGCGATGGCGACACTCTTCGTCTTTGGTTGTATAAGACTTTTGGCTAAAGCTTGCTTAGTATTGATAATTTATAGTTCGTTGATCGATAAATGGAGATGCTGTTTTGTGCGCATATAGGTTCGGCGTTCTGAGAAAAACGGGGAAAAAAGAGAGGCTGGGACATAACATGGGAAAGTAAGTAAGACGCTTGCTTATTATCGATAGGTTACATTTTAGCTGTCGTACGCCCAAGTCTAAAGAAAATATAAGGATGCGTCAAGAAATGAGAGTGCCGCTATCGTGTAGTAGTTTAGTAGTTATTCACGATTTCCATCGGAAATCGCGTAGGCCCGCGTTCTTGTTGGAACTCAACATTATAGGAGAGAAAAAGAAATATATTGTGCGCTTTTGCTCGCGACGTGACACCTCTCCGCGCATGATTGAGCGTCTCGCTCGATCAGATTCATCGGGGGCTGCAATAAAAAATATAATGGCACGATAGTATGAATCGGCATTGTCATTGGTCAACTTACAATGCGACTTAAACATATGGAAATGTTGGTGTTACTTATAATATGTATATATATATGTGGATATATATAAAATATTTTATTTTTTTTATTGGTTTGTTCCAGCCGTATAGGGTCTTCCCCTTTTTACGAGCCCCAACCCACCTCAACTTCGTTCTGTCACCCATTCCACATCACCCCTCTATATCTCCCCGATTCCACAATTCCCTCGTCTACCTCCTATTCCCCCCTTGCGGCCGCAGCCGACTTCCCCCTCTGTATCGTATTCACCATGACATGTCTACCATGGGAATAGGGAACTGCGGAAAACATATACCGATACAGCCGGTCCCAAGTTCGCCTCCCAGTCACGGAACTAGTCGTCTTTCGCCGAGAAATATCGAAGAAAATTATTTCACGATGAAAGTGACGCGACTGGGATTCAACGGTTCAGCGACAATCCATTCGCGCATACAGATTTCAAATGATGACAATGTTCACGTGGTTAATTACCTATAAGACTAAACGACATTCGGTTATTTTCGCTCCCTATCTTTTTATTTGTTGCGATTTTCACTGGGTCACAAATTGTTTAACTACTCACATTTTGTGGTCTTTATCTACGTTACAAGTCTTTCCTCATTCGACACTTGTTGGCATCTATTTTATACGTCCATTTGAACCCGGGATTCGGCACGTCGACGCGACGCTTAGCCGGCGAGATGATTTTTGCCGGGCGACTCGTTGTTCGATCCCGTTTGGAGGGGGATCCCCTCCAAACGGGGACTCCTTATTTTTTCTTTTGTGTTGGGATTCACGATTTTCTGTTAACTTTTGCACGAACTTGAAATACTATCTTATGTGATAATTAATTCTCCACCCGTCGGACGAGAGCCGAAGCACGATGGGCATCGCCGGCCCAGGATACTCTTCGATATAATTTTCTCCGTTTACACGCGGGTTTTCGGGATCTCTCATCGCCGAACAAATAATGAACAAGGCGTTCGTATTCCTTAGACATGGCAACGAGTTCGGGTCCTCTAGAGCCATCTATGTCCGGGAACAGTGGCACCCTCTTTTTTAAAGTTGGCGGTTTTTTCAACTATGCCAGTCCTTTTGGGCGCGGTAAATTTAAATTTAAATAGGCTGCTATTTTTATTCCTACAATATATACATTTTCTTGTTGGTATAAAATGTATATGTATGTTTTTTTTATACATTTTTTCCTTATGTATATACAGAGAAGACGCTGCCGCGTCTTTTGATACTTATTTACTTATTTTACCCTATCTAGCTTGAGAAAGTTGAAAGTACAATAGCGATGAGAAAAAATTTAAAAAATACATATATTAAGCATGATTCGAATTATCGTTGTGGTATCTGGATATGTCTTCTCGTGCGAATTCAAGGAAAGGACCGGAATTTAGAGGATTGGTCGTGTTCTGGACAAGTGGGGCTGTCAGGGTACATATGTATGTGTTGCTGGTTGGGGCATGCAGTTCTACGTGTGACCTTCGACTCTGTTGATGGGGTCGTAGCTAGTTCGTTGAGTTCGTGGACAGACTACAGTAACGTAACTGCATAACAGTGTCCCATACAGCACCGATGAGGTAGACTGACCAGCCGTACATGGAGTGTAGGCTGTATGCATGGATTGCTGTGTCTACGAGGAGTGTGGTCGCTCGCACGGTTAGTGGTATCCTAATATTACCAGCGCTCGATGTTACGAATTGGATTGATTTTTGCCAGGTGCGACTGCAAATGGTCTCCGCTAGGTGTTGTAGGCTGCTGCTGTCGAGGAGATTCACCAATTTCTCTCCTCGATTTACAGTGTTTTGACCTATGATGCCACGTGCCGCATTGTTTAGAGCATCGGGTTTCTCCATGGAGAACATTATGCGTTCTCCTAGGTTATCGATCTCTTCTTTGGAGCAGATTCCACTGGGCGCTAATGATGCTAGGTCAGTATACGTCCAAGTAGGTTTCGTCATCAGTTTCATACCATAGCATAAACTTGTACCAGGTGACCAGAAAAGCTAGTATGGGGGGACCAAGCAATTGCAGGTCATTAGTGTTCTTTTTATCGATAATATATGAGTTCGAGGGGTAAGGAAATATGTTTCATTCCCACAAGTGACAGGCAATTGACCGTAGCATTCTTTCAACCTAATCAGGTTTACTTCTATCGGTATACATTTAATAACGTGTACTACTTCGCTAGCAAGTACTGTCATATAGCTTGGGGCTTTCATCAATCTATATGCAAATTCGTCTGGTGATTGTATCGCAAGAGATAAACTACAGGTTGCGGCACGAAAACTTGTTGATTTGAAAAGTCAATAAAAAAAATAGAGCACATATCAATGTAATTCAAATTTTGCTCAACAGACATATATTTAAAGTTTACGTTTACGTAGTCTTGTAAATGACATCCCGCAAGCGCCTCCCCCCATTGATAATACACTGTAGCGCTTGATTTCCGAAATTACTCTCCACGCCCTAAAGCGTAGCGACCGGAATATCAGCGATGGCTTGCCGTATGTTACCCTTAAATTGGCCCGAGGTGCTCGGACGATCGGTGTAGACAATGGATTTCAGATAGCCTCATAAGAAAAAATCACATGGGGCTAAATCGGGCGAGCGCACCAGCCACTGAAGATCGCCTCTGAGGGAGATGAGGCGCCCATCAAAGTGATCTCTCAAAACTGTCATCACAATTCGCCCCGTATGTGCCGTGGCGCCATCCTGATCGAACCACACATCCCCAAGATCCATTTTTTCGAGTTTGGGGGAAAAAACTCTTCAATCATCGTCAGGTATCGAGCAGAAGTCACCGTAACCATACGCTCGTTCTCCTCGAAAAAGTCTCTACGGCGGGCGCGCGTTCCTCCCTTGTCCAACGCATTACGATTATTGAAAACTTTAAGACCCGCTCTTTCGAATGGGACCATCCCCACCCTCGTGAGAGCTCCCCCCGCTGTTTGGCGGCAAATACAAATCAACAAGTTTTCGTGCCGCACCCTGTATTTCAAAGAATTTGACGTTCTCGGCTGCATTGTTGAACAAGAATATCGTAAAATGGTGTTTGAATTTGTCTCTGAATGTGTCGTTCTGCTTAGAGTTAATAAACTTAGAGTTAATATTTTATAAGCGGATACATCTAAATTGGCGATAGGTAAATTTTCACGGACGACGAACGCATTTGTTTTGAGATTTCGTATATAAACAATCTTGGGTACTCTGTGCCAATCAATTTGTAACTGCAGGTTTGATTCATTTCTCTACTCAAGAAGGTAAAAGTTGTTAGGATTAAAATTGGATTCGTTGATTCTTGTTAGTTTGTGCTTCTTTTTGTTTTTGGATTCAGTGTTAATGTATAAGTATCGGAATCTGTTTTCATGCACTATTCGTGTCTTGTTGTTAGATTGGATTTTAATGCTACCCTTGTGCAGTTTTTCTAAGACCTTATGTAGTCCTGAATAATAATCTCTGAGTTTACCTGGTCGCGGACCCTTTTGGACGTAGACGTATTATCTTACCTTAAAACTTTTAGGATTGGCATTTTTATCATAATATTGTTTTGAGCGATATTTGGATGGAACTAGATTTTAGTAGGCAACGTTTCTGATTCCGTTTATTCGCGTTATCAATTCCATTAAAGATCCACGATAAGTAGGTAATTGGCTGGATTCGCGTTCGGGCGATAAGACTCTTGCTAATTTTCCGAAGTCTACCTCGTAAGGAGTATGTTTTATATTTTCGTGAATACTGGGGTTGTACGAACGCATAGCTAATTCCAACCATTGGTCCCATTCGTTATCTTTGTCGGTATATTGTATCAAGAATTTGGCTAGCACGTGGTCAGACCTCTCAAGAAATCCGTTGGACTGGGGGTAGAATGCCGTCGTTCGGTTTGGTTTTATGCGGAAACGCTTCGCGATTCTCTCTATTAATCTATTAAGGAAGTTACTTCTCTAATCCGTTAATAATGTTTTGGGTGCATCGAAAACGCATATAAATCTTTTTATAAATACGTCAGTGACTGTCGTTGCCAGTGCATTCGGTAGCGGGATTGCAACGCAATATTTTGTCTTGGATCATAAGAATATATTCGTTTTGATTGGAAGTGCGTTGCATAGAAACTACTATATCCATTGATATTTTTTCAAAGACTGGAGTATCGGTTATTATCGATACTTGGAGTATCGGTTATTATCATCGGCTGTTTGGTCTTGACTCTCACTAATTTTTTTAATTGACATTCCTAATATTGTTGCACTCTCCTTTGAACATCTGATTTTAAGCCTTCCCAGATATATTCACGTTTGATTCTATTGTAAGTTTTTGCGACACCCTTGTTACCTCCTATTGGGGACTCGTACATTTCATAAAAAATCGAATCACGTTTTTCAGTCGATACGTACTGTAACGTTCCCAAACAAATCAATATTTGCAATGGACTGTTTTTGAATACTTCATTCAGGATATTTATAACGTTTACCCATGTTAAATGTTCGATATGTTGGCAATGACGAAGACTCATCGATTCGAACTCGAGAGTTTCGCAAATTTCATTCAATTCTTTCACGCTTTTTTCAACGTTTTCAGATATTGAGGATAATGACTAGGGGTGTACGCCAAGGATATGCGTACACCCCGTATACTAGTGCGATGTGATATTTCTTTCCGATCTTTGTTCTGTAGGCTTGACCTATTGATAGGTTTTTTTCCAAGAGGGTTGTTTGTTTAATTCGTGTAATTTTCGTGATCCAAGGTCACACGGTTTACCTTGCGTATCGATGAAATCGACTAAATTGTTATTACAGAAATGGAATAATTCTTTCGTATCAATGCAATTTGCAAATTTAAATTTAGACATTGTTGTGTCCTCAGCAGGAGGGTCTCCATCTTCGAATGTTAGTGGGTCATGAGAACTGGCATTTGAGTTTGTCGAATCATCGGAGTTAGGATCGGCGTCTTTTTTTAGAATAAGGAATTGGAGGTGCTTTGCGCTGTTTTGGCCCCTCAGCTGTTTTTGGTTTAGTGGCATCTGGATTGCCTGGCACGCGTAGGTTTAAATATCTCGGCCTCTGTTTCCTTCTCGATACTCTCCTCGTAGTTTATGGCTTTACGAATGAGGTGTGCAAGGTATGGGCGTTCGGAGTCCACATCTACCCATTTAGGTGCAGGTGCATCGGCCTTGGTCATAGCGCAGTCGCCAGATGTTTCGTTCTCTTGATGTCTCGGTTTTCCTAATTCTGGGGATCTTTAGTCTTTAGATCCTGAGTCCTTTGCTTGAGAGCGAGTGACGACATTTTTTTTTCTGATAATGGAACAGGAATCGACTTCGGCTTGGATTGTGCAGGTTGTGGAATTTTCATTTTGTTCGTCGCTATTGCTAGTCTCTTCTAGTTGGCGTGCCGAATCTTGTAACGCGATCTTCGACTTTTCCATTAATTTTCTTTGACAATAGAATATTTTGTTAACGTCCTCTAATTTTTCTATTGGGATTCGCCTTGCCTTGTTTTCGCTTTCGAAACATTCCGTTTCGGAGTTTATTTAGGGTTTTGTTTCAGAAAAGAATCGGGACCCCAATAAGCTAAGTTTTTCGCGTATTCTTTTTTAATCAAATTTGGAATGGCGCCACTGTTTAACAATATCGATATTTTACCCGTTTCTGGTAGCGCTGCGATACATACCGAGGGCAATTTGTTGAAACTTTCTAAATTTGTTGAGTAGGTAGGATATCTTTGTTCGGTGCGGTTATCGAGACCGCGGTCACTGGACGCTTTGATATGGTGGAACCTTTTGGCGCGTCGGCCCGAGGAGTATTCGAACTGTTTCCCGGCTGGTAATGCGTTATTATATTCACGGGTACGGCAGTTTTCTATGTTGCGGCCTACCTTTTTCCAATATCGACAAATGGGCCGATCAAAATTAGGAGGGTCAGTTTTTAATCGGCAACATTTGTCCGATAAAAACTTGGGACTGAGGACCATTCGTTGGACGTGGTCGATCGGTTAAAAAATTCGCGGGTCTGGTTCACGAAGTACATTCGTAGACCTTATCATCTGATATTTTACACAACTGGCAGATTACTATCTGGAGTTTTTGACCGACGTAACATTTACCGGCGGTGTGTCCGAGATTTTTATAATTTTTGCAGATGGCCGAGCTTTGCTCATTTGGTACCCTTTGGCATTTGTGGCCCTGATTTTTGCAAATCTGGCAAGTGAGGGTCGTGAATCGATAGGTTACTGTTGGGTGATTATCCTTTTTGCAAATCCGGCATATTTCTACTGATTTGACTGGAAAAGGTTTTTCGTGTTTAACTGGGGTGGGCAGTAATTTCTATCGCGCCTTAACTTCGCATTTGATTTTTATCATGTGTTCGAACGCCTCTTCGATTGCATCGCAATAGGGGATTTCGATTTCTTCTTTCAAGCTCCGTTTAGAACACGTAAGATAATAATCATTTACTGTTGTTCTAAAAGCAGGATTGTCTACGTCGTCGTTGGGTACTTTTGGCGCCTCGATTATTTCCGTTGCCTTTTTTTTCTAATTTTTTAATCGAAATCTACGACACTTTCGTTAACCGTCTGGAAAATCTTACCGAGTTTATCTAATAATTGCATTTCGGATTTGCTTGGAGGGTGTATTTTTTAAATTTTCATTTGGTGAGTTCTTCTACTGTTTCGAATTTTGTTCCGTGGATTGCTTCTCTGGCTTGGTTTTTTAATTCGTTTCTTATTAATTTAGCCAAATGTTTTTCAGCTTCGGGGGGAAGCATGTCTTTTGCATCTTCACAACCAGTGATAAATTCCGATAAAGGGATATTTTGTCCGTCAAGTTCAGGGACGCAGCTTATGGCGCCTTTTAAGGAGATTGATTGATTTTTGCCTAACGTCGTCATTGTTTTTGTGTGTTTATTTTTGTATTCTGAAGATAATTGTAATTTTGTAACTGATCTTGAAGAAAGTTCCAAACCGGTTAGTAAACTCGTGCTCGAACTTCTTAATGGATATCTCGAATTTTCTTCGCTAATATTGAAAGCCGATAAGTTAATTCTCAAGTCATTTATGGACATTGAATAAATTAACACAATCCCTTTTTATTATCCCGGGCGAGCCCCCAAAAATGAATATGTCACATCCAGAAGTGATGAGAGCATACACTTCCCTTTTCCTCTTTGTTGCCTACGCCTAGCGCAATAGCACGCGATGACGATAAAAGCAGAAATGTGTGAATGGGTTTAGACTGCCAGTTCCTCTGTGGTTGAGAATTGTGTAACAAGGTCGCCAGACGTAGCAACCAGTAATAAGGTTCTTTTATTACTTAATGATGTTTGGCTTTGGATTGCTAGGAATACAATTTTGACAAACGAGGAAAAAAATACGGAAAAAATATAATCGGCTTAGCTTACGTTCGCAGAATGGCTATGGCTCGTAGTGGGATAAGGGGCCTTCGCTCTCAGGCCTGGCACGATCGCTGGTACAATCGATGATAATAAAACCGCTCGCATCATTTCATAATAGCGCGAGTATTTACTTAGGGGCTATCCAGATACTTCGCGTAGATGAAAATGTGAACACGTTTCAAAATTATGAAATTGGAATATTAGGCCTGGAAGAAAGATGCAGTACTTGTCGGGATGATGAATGATAGGTTTTAGGTTCAAGCGATTTTGGATGACTGACGTCCTTCCTCCTTCTTCCTTCTACTTTCCTTCTTCCTTCTCCTTTCTCCTACTACTACGAAATGTTACTGGTGGTGATGTAACCCTGACTTTTATAATGTGCTCCTTCGTAATGTAAAAGTCAGGAGAGGTTTCGTCAGTGGGGGAAGGAGTGCATTTTCTGTGATGCGATTTCCTTACGGATTGGTTATTAGGTTGTGAGGACCTATGTGATTGGTTGAGACAGCGTAGGAGAAGGATTTTTTTTTTCTTTCATAAATCACATCTACAACATGTGTAGAAAATGTGTGCCAAAGGATTTTTCGATATTCGAAGTGGTTCACAAGTTACGGCCCTGGAACGGAGCAGATATACGGAGCGCGCGCCGGGCCGCGCCGCCTCTTTCTGAAGCAGTTCAAAAAGTTATAAAGCCAATTTATGAGAATTTATCCAAAGAAGAATTGTTAAGCAGATGCCTGGGAGCGGAAACTCAAAATAATTACGAGTCGCTCAATTCGTTAATCTGGACTTTTGCTCCGAAGCACCTCCATTCTGGGCCAAAATTGGTTGAAATCGCCACGTTTCTCGCTGTCATAATCTTCAACGAAGGATTCAAATCTATCCTGAAGACCTTGGAAACCATGGGAGTGAAAATCGGCCCACAAGCTAAAGGATATGTTCAACAGCGTGATAGCTCTCGGATCGACCGTTCAGAAAGGCGCACGAGTGATGTTGTAAAACAGGCCCGAATTGCGAAAAGGGAAGACGGAGCAGCTCTGCGTGACTTCCAAGAAGAAGAGGAAGGCCTATTGTATGGTCCAGGCATAGCAGATTGACGGTGAGATGAAATTTTTAGTATAAATCACATGCGCGAACTTTCAAACGCGTTTTTCTCGAAACACTATTTTTCGAAACGGTGACCACGATATTTCAGAAACTACTGCAACGATCTTGTTCAAATTTATACAGCATCTTTAATATGTTATAAGCCAGCGATTGAACTAGGATTATCATGATTGCTTCGATAGTTTTTTTTGTACGAGCGAAAAACTTAAGAAAAAATGAGTAAAAAATAGAATGTAATTTTCAAAAGTGTATAAAAAAGTCAATTTTTGTAATTTAGAATTCACTCTAGTTCAATCGCTAGTCTTAAATATGAAGATTAAAATGCCGTTTGGTTTTTTGATTTCAGATAAGCAGAACAGCCGCAATCTTGGTCACCGTCAAGCACCTCTTTTACTTGATGTCTTCCTGTCGGCCACTATAATTTTTATTCTATTATATATTTTGACTTCAAAAAATTTGTAAAGCTTATTTAAATGTTAATAAAGATTATGCAAAAACAATGAGATTGATTATTTCGATGCTTTGCCCGTAAAAAATTATTGAAAAAGCCGTAAACAAACAGCCGAGAAACTAGAGGACTGCCTTAAGGCTGGCCGTGTTCTCCCGTGGTAAAGTACGCGCGACACTTGCTTATAATCGATAGGTTACATTTCAGCTGTCATACGCCTAAGTCTAAAGTAAATATAAGGATGTGTCGACAAATGAGAGTGCCGCTATCGTGCGTATTAGTTTGGTAGTTATTCACGATTTTCATGGGAAATCATGGTGCCCTGCGTTCTCGCTGGAGGTCAGCGGGATAGGAGAGAGAAAAAGAAATAGATTGTGCGCTTTTTCTCGCGACATGACAATATTCACGTTTATTTAGCGGCCATTCCTACCTCGTAAAACTAGCTTTTGAAGCTCGTTCGTCCCTGCGAGCAGTTCTAGCTTCCTTAGAATCTTCTGATTGTCCGATTCGGGCCGATGCGGTCTCTCAAGCCGACCGTATTCAAATTGCTATAACTTTGTAAATGTTAGAAATTTCAAAATTTCTTTTTGAGGTCGTATTCTTAAGAGTCAATACTTTAAGTAAATGCCAAAAAAAAAACGACCTTTTCAAATTTCTAAACTAGAATACTGCTTCAATTAAACATTAATGCTTTAAAGCATCGCGCAAACAAATGACTCCAGAACCGCCCCGCCCCCCACATTAAGCATGTTCTTCTACTTGGCAGATTGTTTTTTCTTGTTTTCTTGGTTGGGTTTAGATAATCGAGACATGTTCGGACAAGACTCTCCTGGAGAGCCTGAGAGAGTGCGAAACCCTTCTCGAGTTGGTGCAAAAGGGCTTAGCAGATTACCTCGAGACGAAGAGAACAATTTTTCCAAGATTCTTCTTTCTGAGCGATGACGAGCTACTGGAGATCCTGGCACAAGCGAAGAATGTCCGAGCGGTACAGCCGCACCTTAAGAAGTGCTTTGAGAACATGAAGGAGCTACGCTTCGAGGAGGATCTTGAGATAACGATGATGTACTCGGCCGAACACGAGCAGGTGCGGCTGACACCAACCATTTATCCGGAGGGTAACGTCGAGAATTGGCTCGGCCAGGTCGAAGCCGCGATGAGGAATACCCTCAGGGAAATAATACGACGATCCTTGAGCCTCGTGGAAGAGACACCGCGAAAGGAGTGGGTCTACATGTGGCCTGGACAAGTTGTCATCTGTGCGGGCCAGACATACTGGAGTGCACATGTGGAGAACGCCATTCTGAACAATTCCCTCAAGGATTATTATCGCGTTATGCTCCGCCACGTATGTACCTTGTGATCCATATTTATTTGATTTTGTTTGAAACAATTGCGAGCATTTTAACACCTGCACGACAAATCCATGGGTGTTACTTGTTACACGTAAGGTATGTTATTACCCCACTACCCCCCCCCCCCCCCCGAACCACAGATCGCTGATAGCTGCGCGGCGCTGTGTCGTTCTCTCGTTGAACGCAGTATAAAATTGTCTAAGTTGAGCATTTTATTCTATTTTGGATTTGCGAAATTCTATCCATGCAGTAGACGTGCTGTGATGCCTTCAACCAACACGCATGCAGTGCGTAAAAATTAATCAAATAACACACCAAATATGCACTGAAATAATACACTTAAGTGTCTAATACAAAACGCATGAAGCGAATCCGGAAATTACGCACTCGGAAATGTGTAAAAAATGACCACACGATAATAACACATGTAGCTGTGTCACGCTTGGATTTGCAGTATGGAGAAGCAAACGAATCTTTCCATTTTTTTATACCAATTTTTCCCCGTCCATACAAATTTTTCCGTTTTCATCAATGACCAACTCCTCGCGGAACGTACAACAGTTGGACGATCTTCGGGAACTGGTCCGAGGCGATCAGACCGAGGTTCAGCGTATGATGCTGGAGGCAGCAATTACGATCGAGGTTCACGCGAGGGACGTCCTAGCGAAACTAATCGACGAGGGAGTAACCAACTCCCACGACTTCGATTGGATATCGCAGCTTCGTTACTATTGGATCGAGCAGGAAAATGATCTCAGAGTTCGAGCTGTTAACGCAGAATTCCCTTACGGGTAGGCGATTATCATTTGTGAATTATATAACGTAATAAAGCAAAGATATTAATAATGGTGACAAATTTAGCCGCCACAATATACCGGGTGAGGCAACAACTATTAGCAATAGAAATATTTTCAAACCTATCAGACTTAGAAGAAAACTTTTCTTACAAAAGTTGCATACTTCGAAAGGGGTCATCGAAAACTGGCTACAAGGTTCATGTAGCCAGGTGGAGGCGATTCGGAGATTTCAAGGTCACCTCCATTTTTTAAATGGGATCACTATTTTTTTTTGCATTTTACCAAGGATCCAAAAACAAGTTCACGCATTAAATTTGGAGATAATCAATCAAGATTTATTCTAAAAATTCAATAAAAAAAATCAATTTTTATAGCCAAGAATCGATTAAGAAAACGGTGCAAACACTACACTTCATAGCCTAGAATCGATTAAGAAAACGGTGCAAACACTACACTTCATAGTCTAGAATCGATTAAGAAAACGGTGCAAACACTTACTCCTATAAAAGGTGCTGAAAGTGATGGCCACCACTTTCAATGCACGCTTGCAATCTGATTCGCATTGATTGTATTGTCTTATTAACCTCGTCAGTCTGTGCCGACTACTGCGCAAGATATATAAGGAAGAATAGTTAGAGCTTGTACGTTAACACAGACTGACGTGGTTAATAAGACAATACGATCAATGGGAATCGGATTGCAAGCCTACGTTGAAAGAGGTGACGATCACTTTGAGCACTTTTTGAAGGAGTGGAGTTGCACCGTTTTTTAATCGATTTTAAAACATTAAAATTCCTAATTCATCGATTTTTTATGCTGAATCTTGATCGATCATCTTGAAATTTTGGGTCTGAACTTATTTTTAGTTCCTTGATAAAATTCTCGAAAAGAATAGCGGTCTCATTAAAAAAAAATGGCGGCGACCTTAAAACCTCCGAAGCACCTCCACTTTGATGAACCTCGTAGCCACCGCTCGATGACCCCCTTCGAACTATCCAACTTTTATGAAAAAGGTTTTCTCCTAAGTCTGGTAGGATAGAAAATATTTCTACTGCTAAGCGTTGTGGCCTTGCTTACAACGACGAATCGGCTATGACGTCGGTACTGCATGGTCCCTTCAATGTCATCATAACTTGTCCATATATCACTTATAATGACTATCGGCTATAACGACGGTACTACAGGGTCCCTTCAATGTCGTTATAATCCGTTAAGGCCGTATATTGAAACGATTCGTTTTTCGACCCGAGGATAGGAAATATTTGTTTTGACAGGAGATCGCCTCAGCTGTTCCACCAAGATTTGTGGATTATTTACATCATCAGCTGGGAAAGGTGTCGGGATTTTGAAGTGAGGTGTTGATATCTTGGTTGGGGAGCGAGAGAGAAAAAAAGATGTATAAGTATTATATTTTTGTCTGTGTATATGTGTATGATGGCCTGTGTACAACGGCCTTTGCTCGAGCAGCGTTTGTGTTTACGTCTAGGACCTGATATTTTATTTTTAAATGACTCGTGGTCTTGACTGAATAATCTTCTTAATTTGTTTATTGATCTTTAATTTAGTCGTGACTGTGAAGCCTTGGATCTTGCGAACTCGAGAGCAGGCTGCGCAATACCGTGTGCCAACGAGCCTAGCGGATCCTAGAGCCTCCTATGCTACCTTCTATAGCGTTTGGCTATCTTATGGGGATCTTTACCCCTATAGAATGATCGGGTTTTCGAGTGATAGTTTTAGATTCCTTATCTCGTTTAACTTACTCCGGTACTCCGCGGATGGCAGACGCGATGCTGCGATCAGTGCGTCAATCCTTACGGATTGTCCGATCTTTTAGACCTAGTTCTTGAAGTCGGGAGCGCCGTGAGCGTCAGAGGGTGTTGAGCGCAATGCCAAGACCCTTTTCTCGAGATAGGTTCCTTCGACTTTGCAATCGAAATTGCCCTTTTCTTCTCGATTTGAGGAGAGGGAGAGATCTTAAAATATTTTATTAATACTAAATCTTATTTGCTACTTGAGATGACTCTTCACGTCTGCGGGTCAGAAAAAGAGTCACGATCCTGCGATTTCGGGCCCTTTTATATGACTTTGGCGTGGTCACGTGAACGCTGGGATTTTGGGAGAGGGTACTCCCCCTTTCCGAATAAATCCGTGAATCCCTTCTTTTCTCAATTTTTGGGGCTTTGACCCGTGCCGATTGCCTTGGCGGTTCGCCGCTCGTTCTCTCTTGTTTATATTCCTACTCGCCGTTACCTGTCTGTGTAGTGGTTCTGGGGTAAATCGCCTTTGACCTCAGGATCGTTGCAATATCTGGATATATACAGGATACAGGATATCTGAAAAAAATCTAAATTTTAATAACAAATGAATTATTAATATCTCCCGTCATATGAATATTATTTGAGTGTTATCATAGTGAACATTATTTTTTTTTTTTTGGTAGGCAGGTGGAAAAGCCTTCGAAAGGCTACGAGCGGGATCCGCACTGCTCGTGGGTGTGGGATTGTCGTTCCGCCGGCGGCCGCACTAAAAAACCACCTCCTATTCCCCCGTAGGGCTCCGACCCGGAATCGCTTTCCGTATTAGTTAAGGTCGGGCCTAATGTGTCTCTGCATTATGGCACTCTCTTCCTTCCTTTCTTTTTTTCTTCCTTTTTCCGTTGCTCGGACCTCTTTTGGCGTGCTTCGTCGAGTCTCTTCCGCTGTCTGCTGTCTAGTCTTCTAGACACTGTTCATCTTTCTTTTTTCGTAGAATGCCCTCCATGTAATTGGCCACCGCATCCCAGTGGCTCTCTTGCCGTAGCATAACCTCTACTACGTTGTCAGGCGTCATCTGTCCTACTTTTAATTCGAGCTGTCGGCGCTTCGCGTACCATCTACCGCAGATAAACGTCGTGTGCTCTGCGTCGTCCTGTTGGCAATGGCAGTATTTACAGGCTGCCGTTGTGACCTTTCCCATGCGATATAGGTAAGCTCGAAAATAGCCATGCCCCGTGAGGAACTGGGTTACGTAGAAGTTTACCTCGCCGTGTTCTCTGTTGATCCATGGAGTTAAGGCTTTTATGAGCCGGTGAGTCCATCTTCCTTTTGTGCCATTGGCCCACTTCTCCTGCCATGCGTTTTCACTTCGTGTCCTTTCTTCTGCAGCCGCTTGTGCTCGTCCAACGTCTGTGCTCCTCTCGCAGATCCACTTGCGTTCCAAAGCTCGCAGATCTATGGGTATAACGTCCGCCACCGCCAATACTGCCTGCTCGGATACCGTGCTTTATGAGCTCGCGGTCCTTAGTGCTCCAACCCGTTGAATTCCCGAGATTCGCTTACGATATTTTTCGACGCGTAGCTTCGCTGCCCATATTTCCGCTCCGTACAGCAGGATCGAGTGTATTGTGGACATCAAGAGTCTTCGCTTGCTTTGTCTCGGGCCTCCTATGTTCCTCATGAGTCTACTCAGGCCATTCACTTTTGCAGCTGCTTTATGAGCGGTGCTCTGGATGTGAGGCCAGAATGTGAGCTTAGTATCAAGGATTACCCCTAAATACCTTGCCGCATTTGTCGTTTCTATCCGTTCGGTTCTGACGGGCATCCCAGTAATCGTCGGTATCCTCCTTCTGGTCAAGAGCACTATTTCCGTTTTGGGGAGGGCTAGCGACAGTCCGTGCTCATTCACCCATTTATTGACCCGTCGCACAACCTGATTCATCTTGAGCTGGGCTAATTCGATGGTCCAAGCAGTTATAACTATGGCGACATCGTCAGCCGAAGGAGACTATCGTACATGACATTCCAGAAGTCTGGGCCTAGGATAGATCCTTGCGCTCCCCTTGCTGTGAGCGTCCTCTTTATACTATTCTTTATACTATTCCTGGTCTTTATACTATTTCTCGAGTCATATTCCAGGCGTCGATCGTTAAAATAATCCTTCACCATTCTAAATAGGTAGAATGCGATTTTGAATGTGCCCTTGAGGGCATTCAGTATGTCTGACCACCGTGCTGTATTGAACGCGTTTTTCACGTCTAATGTCTGCGTTCACAACTTCTGTTATAGCTCCTATGATAGACCGGCCTTTCCTGAATCCGTACTTCCGTTCGGAGAGGTCCCCCGCTTCCAGGATAGCCTCTAAAAGGCCGGGTCTTAGTAGCTGTTCTAGCACCTTTCCTGTTGTATTCAACATGCTGCGAGGTCTGTACGCCGAGGGGGTGTTAGGGTCGCCCTTGCCCTTGATGATAAGTACGAGTCTTGTAATCTTCCATTGGGCACTAAATACTCCTTCCCTCAAGCAGATGTTATACATGTCCAGTAGCAGGATTGGTTTCTCCTGTGCCTTGAGGACCTCTGCTGAGATACCATCAGGTCCCAGTGCCTTCTTATTTTTTTAAGGTTGTCGTGGCTCTGACTACCTCTTCTTAGCTAAAACCGGGTATCTCTCCTGGTTCTGTTGCGTGATTATTGTCATACTCCCTGAGAGGGTGCGTTGGGAAGAGTCCGTCGATCACGGTCTCCATCGTCTCGGCGTTTACAGCGCATGTCGAGTTATACGAGCCTAACTTCTTGGTCGCGATCTTGTACCCTAGTCCCCAAGGATCTAGGTTGATCTCGTCACACAGTTTTTTCCAGTGTATCGTCTTGCTTCGCTTAATCGAATATCGAAGCGTTTCTTTTTGCAGTTTTTTGTGCCTCCGCGAGGGTGGCAGCAACTGCAGGGTGGCGCTTCCGCGCACGCGTTATCTTACGTCTACATTGGTGGCATTTCCGTCTTAGTTCTTCGATCTCTTCGGTCCACCAGTAGGCCGGAGGTCTGCTGTTACCTTGCCTCTTGGGTGGCATGCAGCTTTCACATACGCATCTAATGGCGTCTGTTTTCTTTGACTATGGCCTCTGCTCTTTCTCTACCCCTTGTGGCTTCCGGAACTGCTGCCGTAGGGGGCGTCACGTGTCTCAAGGCTTCGCCGAGTTTTGTCTAATTGATTTTATTGACGTTCAACGGTGGAGGATTTTTTTTAAGCGTCACCCTTTGGGTTCGATCGTCTACTCGGGAAGAAATGTACTGGTGGTCGATACCGGTAAAATCTTCGATAAGTTTTGCACTCGTTCTGCCAGTCTATCCGTAGCCATTGTGGCGTCCGGGATGGATGACCCATCACCTCGTCTCCGCCAAGTCAGCGTGGTTCCGGTATTCAGTACCGCCAGCCCTAGTCTTGCCGCCATTTCTAACAGTTGTCTGCTCCTTGAGTTTGTTTGGGGCATATCCCACTCCATGGCTCTGGCGTTGGTCGCCAGCGACGATCGTGTCTCCGGTGGTGTCTCCCAGCAGATCCTCTAGTTCCGCTACCTTCCGTCTGTACGATTCCGCGGTGCAGTTCGGAGAGAAGTACACGCTCACGTATGTAACTCCGTTAGTTGTTACCCACACGGAGTCCTCCTGGTCGCTGTGTCCTTTGTTGGCGAACCATGTCGGGGAAGTTCTGTTGCGGTAAGCTCACTTATTATGAGCACGTCCGCGTCCAGTTCGGTTGTGAGCCTGATGATGAGATTATCGGCCAGGATGCACCGATTCATATTTGCCTGTAGAACAGTTGTCGTTGTGTTGTCTTCTTCTTCTGGGCAGCGAACGCGGCTCTACATATTGCGCAGGCACCCGAGCCGAGGACGTGTTCGGTTCTTTCCTTGTGCTCGTCGCTTTCTGCGCAAAGGGCACACTGCGGCTGTTGTGTGCATTGTGCGCCTTTGTGTCCAGTTCTGCAGCACTTGTAGCAAAGTTCGTCCCTGTCGGGGCCTTTGCAGTCCTTTTTATGTGCCCGTATCCAAGCCATCCGAAGCAGCGAGGGACGAGTAATCTCTGTCTCAGCCTGCAGCTAACTCATCCTATTTTGAGGCGTCCTTCTTTTAGCAATTTGATAGCGTATGGCTCGTCCATTTCTACAAGCGCCATCTTTTGCTCCCTCTTGTTGGGGCCGAAAACTGTCGTTTTTACGACCCCTGGTGTATCGTCGAGTTCGCTACGGAGGGCTTCCTCCACCTCCAGCATTGTGGTAATGCAGTTCCAGTATTTCTATCGTCCTTCGGACAGTTCGCTCGGCCACCACGCCCTCCCGTCCGATCGCTTTTCGGATGGTTTCCTGAAAAGCCTGTCGATCTTTCATTCCCCTGCCGAGTTCCAGCAGCACGTTGCCGTCTAGCGTCCACCTTATGCTTTTCACCTCTGCCTGTGCTTCCTCAGGGTTTACCTTCCTTCTAAAGGCGCCAAGGATTTCTGCATAGGTTTTGCCTGCCGCCGGTTTGATGATGACGACGTCCCTGCGTGCTCTGGGAATCGGTCTCGAATTCGCTTCCTCCTGTCCTTTCTTGTTCAGGACTTTTTCTATTAGGGGGGTCGCACGGTTACTCTGCGGACCACTCGGTGTAGGAGTGAGTAGAGTCTTCTTCAGCTTTTTGCGTCTCACCTCTGTCTACTTATCCTCTCCGTCCTGTTGTTTTCGTCGCTTTAGGGCGGCGATTTCAGGTGTGGCATCTGGGATGGAGAGGTCGTTTCTCTGGCGCTTCTGGTTAGAGCATTGACTGCTCGGAGTGTTCGGGCTCGCCTTTTTTTTAAGGGCTTCTGTTGCTGCTGTTCGGGATTCGAGAGTCCCCTTTGCGTAGTTTACTGTTGCATCGATGCGCTCCATTCCTTCTTTAAGGCCGTCTTCTAGTCTAGAGGGCCAAAATTTGGGGATTTTTCAACATGCGATAAAAAAAAACAAAAAATATTTCCGTATCTATCTTTTTACCACATATGTATTCATCCTTTGACATTGTATAAAAAAATTGGCGAAAATAAAATCCATAATTCTGGTAGATGCAGGCTGGTAAAGTGGGGGTGGAAAAAAAACAGCCTCTCCTGGTTGACATGATTCCAACCCTCCTGGTCATCTGAAAAAAAAAATAGATTCTTAATTAGTAAGGATGTCATTATAGCCTCTACCTCAGGCAAAAAAAAAAATCGCAATATGGCGGCTGTTTAAAAAAGGTCATTTTTTGCCGTTTTTTTTTCACAATTGTTGATTTTTTTAAAATAATTAGTAACAAAATTTCGCGATAATTCTGGTAGGGGCGATAGAGGGATGTATAGAGAAGGTCCACAAAAAATTTCAAGTAAATCGGTTCATTACAACTTGAGATATCATGTCAACCGTCTCGAAAAAAGTAGTTTCGAGAAAAACGCGTTTAAAGATTCGAGTACAGTTTCAGGCAGTCTAAGTCATATAATGGTACATATACTTACATTTCGTTAATCGGCGATTCCTGGTCCATAAAATACTCCTTCTTCTTCAAAATCGAAGTCTTTTGATGTTTTTTGATGATGAGAAGTTCGGAGTTCAGAGCGGTGAATCCGCTGTTCATCACGTCTGAGAGCGAACGCGTGACTTTCAGGACCGATCGTAATCCCCTGGACGTCCGTTAATATTTGGAATTTCCAAATTTTCTTTGGAGGGTGTATTCTTGAAATACTACACATTGAAAATATGCAAAAAAAAATCGATTTTTTCAAAATTCTAGACTAGAAGACGGCCTTAATAACGCTGCTTACGTTTCTTTGTTTTTTCGTTGCTTCCTTCTTGTCTTTTAGGAGTCCCCTGATCTTTGACATCAGCCTGATCAGGTCTTTATCTCCGTTGCTTATCTTGTCGAAGAACGGCAGTGTGTTGATGGCAGGCGACTCCGTTTGCATCGCTTCGCTCGTCGCGTTCCATAGCGCGTTTGCAAGGCCAGAGGCCATTGCAGTGTCGTACTTTTCAGTGCTTTTTGCAAAGTGTGATTGGCTCTCCCCAAAATCCGTGGAGCCGGCGCCGACCATCACGTCTTCTGCCTGGTCGGAGTCGGTGGTGAGATTCACCCCCCTGAGGTTACGCACTTGGGGTAATTTTTTGTTTTTGTCACACATGTCATCAAGGTGGGGGTGCCCCTCGGTCGCCTCTTACGACTGGCGGGACTTGCCCCTCCCTCCCCAGGGGCGTATAACTTAAGGTCGTCCATATAGAATAAATGTGTGACCCTGTGCCCACGCTCCCGGGGGCTCCCCTGCTTCGTACCCGTGTGCAGCCCGCAAGGCGACACATAGGGGTAATAGTGAGACGCAAAACAGGAGGGGACTGATTATTATTATTATTATTATTATTATTTATTATTACTCATCACGATTTTATGTTTATTATTATTAATCACAGTTGCATTTATTATTATTTGTAAGGGTTTAAAATCTCTTCGACGCACTTCGCGCTCGCTCTCTTGTGGATTCACTGGAATGAAGAAAAAAAATCTGCTTCAGATACGAGTATCTTGGGAACAATGGGAGGCTTGTGATAACGCCACTTACCGATCGATGCTACTTAACACTCGCGGGAGCCTTGCACTTGAAATTTGGCGGTGCACCCGCCGGCCCGGCCGGTACCGGCAAAACCGAGACTACAAAGGATCTCGCCAAAGCATTCGCCATACAATGCGTCGTTTTCAATTGCTCGGATCAATTGGATTTTCTGTCAATGGGAAAGTTCTTCAAAGGATTAGCGAGGTACAGTTACGGTCGTTGAATCTTGGTTGAACGATTGTTTTGGTTTTTCGGACATTGACGGCAGCTTCCTTAAAATAACCCTATATCAAGTTTTTTTCCAAATAAATAATCCCTTAGCCTAGTATTTACAAGGAGGACGAAATATGGTTAATTTCATTCATCAGCTTTGATCAGTCGGATTAGGGGGGCTGCGAAGTATAAATCCGAAAGTGCCATTTTATCAAAAGCCACCTGTACGTGGTGCTTCACCTGTAGACCCCAATACGAATACCTATACGATATTTCAGTGCCGGTGCATGGGCATGTTTCGACGAGTTCAATAGAATCGACATCGAAGTGCTGTCGGTGATAGCACAACAGATTATGAGTATACAAAAGGCTCAGCAAATCCGAGCGGAGAGGTGAGTATCGGTGCAGCGAATGAGAGTACGTTAAAGTAGGAGTAGCACATTTTAAAGCCTTTCCCTTTCCCTCGGACCGATCTCGTAGATTTTATTTCGAAGGCTTGGACATCGTTCTTAAACCATCGTGCGCTGTTTTTATTACGATGAATCCCGGATACGCCGGTAGAACCGAATTGCCGGACAATCTCAAAGCCCTGTTCCGACCGGTGGCCATGATGGTACCAAATTACTCGCTAATCGCCGAAATCTCGTTATTTTCGTACGGTTTCACCAACGCGAAAAATCTCGCCGAAAAAATAACGACGACCTTCAAATTGAGCTCGGAGCAACTGAGTAGCCAAGTAAGTTCGCGTCACCTCCTGTAAATGAAAATCTGCGATTTTCGATGCATATTCGCAATCATATCCTCTTAAATACACTGCAACATCTCCGGTCGGCACCTGCATAAATGAAATCAGTCTCCACTAGGGATCGAAGATCGAGTGGTGGTGGAGAAACGCCAGACTAGCGTTAGGCTCGAAGCGTGATAGACAATAAGGGAGGGATTGGAGAGGTACTGCTATCCGCTACCCCAGCTGCGCAGAGTCGGCTTGAGGGAATTGTGCGCAACCTCTATGTTTGCAAGTGTGATGCGGAGCCGATCCCGCCACTCTGTCGATTAGAGATGTCGCAGTGTAATGTAGAATATCCGTTCCAACAATAGCATTTTCTTCGCCTGTTTGCCTGGGCGTAATGGAATAAACTTTTTAGTAGGAAGGAATTTTGTTTTTTTTTGTTTTGCAATGAAAACTTCGAAAATATTAATTGTCGTGTTTATTATAATTAATTTATGTCTATTTTTTCTTGTATTATTTCATATTTTATTGTTATATTGTATTATTATACAGTAATATTAGGTGGTTGCGTGTGAAAACAGCCCGGTGGCAATAGACGGCGTTTGGTGGACTATTTTCTCGAATTAAGAGGGAAGGGAGAAATTAGATTCCATGTAGAAGCGAACTTTTTTTACACTATTTTTATTGCTTATAAAACTCATTTACTATCTGAAGAATGTATTTTTAATGTTTCAAATCCCAATTGGAGCCGTAAAAGGAGTCATCAAAGTGACGTACTTCGAACGGCACCGATCACAGGTATACGAGCGCGCGCGCGGGGACGCTTTATGTTTCAGCCTCTTGACTAAATAAGCTAGCTATTTCATTTTTGATAGTAGATGATACTATTGAGGAGATATAACAATAGTCTTTGGTGTATGTGATTCTTTATTTGTTCCTCGAAGGGTTACACAGGACTTCCGTATATCTCATTTACTTATCCTACTTAATTCTATTCGCACGCACTTCATCTATTACTCTTCCTCCTGGCCGCCTTATTCTACTTTTTCCTTAACCTATTCCTCTCTCCTCGTCTCATCGACTTCCGTTTCTTCCTTTTACTCCATTCTTCTTTCATTCCTCATCCTCTCTTGCTTCTGCCTCCCTCAGTTCCCTCTCTTTCTCCTTCCTCCTCTCTTCCAGCCCCCTCATCCATATCCCCCCCCCCTCATCCAGTATCTCCCTTATACAGTCCCCTATTCCTCTTTCTTCCCCGGCCCCTCCTCTACATCTGTCTATTGCGTGTTCCCATGACTCTGTTTCTACTCCACAGATCCGGCGTCTTCTCTCCTCCTCAGTTTCCCAATACCTCCCTTCCCTCATTTCGTTTCCTATCCTAAATCTCGTTACGCTCCTGCATCTTTCTTCGCTCAATCCTGCTTTTATATATTCTGGTACCCCTTCTGACCTGATTGCCCTGTACCACTTATTGTATTTTGCTTTCCCTATCCTTTCCCATCTTTCCTCTTCCTGTTTTCTCCTGTCTTCTTTCTCCTTTCTCTCGTATCCCTCATTCTCTTGTCCCTGGTTCTCTTCCTCTGTTCGCCCCTCGATCCTTTGGAACTCTTTTCTGCTTCTTTTCCATGTTACCCTCTCTTGTGTCCCCCTTCTCACCCTCTTTTTTATCTCCTCCCAGCATCTCCTTGCCAGTTCACTCCCCCTCCCCTTTGCTCAGCTTTTCCTTGTAGCTCCATGCTCTCCTGCCCGCCCTCGTTCTAATCTTGTCCCTTTGTAGTTCCTCTCTCACCATGTATCCCGGCGTCCTCCATTCTAACCTCAGCACCCATCTTATATAAGCCCAAACAAACCCAAACAAACTCTCCTGGATCGCCTCCATTTCCCCTCTTTCCTCCCACCCCATATCTCTGCCCCGTATCCTATCACCGTCCACACCAACGTATCGAACAACCATAGCCTCCTTCCCGCGTTCTTGCCAAACTTCCTTTTTCCTATTCCCCATACCTACCTCATCACCGTTCCTGCCTTTCTTACCCTGTCTTTTATCTGTGCTTCCTGCCTTCAGTTTCGCCTGAACACGCATCCCAGGTATTTGAATTTCTTTACCTCTTCCATCCTTTCTCCTTTCCACTTCCTTTTTGTTTTTCTTATACCACCCTCCCCCTTTTCTGAACCTCATTATTTTCATCTTTCCTACGTTCACCTCCAGATTTTTCTTTCGAAATATCTCTTCAGCCTTTTTATTATGTTCTACAACTCTTCCTCCCTCTCTGCCATTACCACTATGTCCTCCACTATCGGCACTATTATCCCCTCTTTCCACTCCTCCGATCATCCCTCCCCTCTCCATACCCTTCTACATATTTCCCATGTCCATTCTACCGCCTTCTCTCCTCCCCATTTCTACGCTTCATTCGGTATTTCGTCCCCTTCCATCACCTTTCCCTGCCTGATCTTTTCCACCGCCTTTCTTACTTCCTCCTTGTTTATTTCCTCTTCTCCGTCGCTGCTTCTTCTTCTTTCTCTTCCCCTTCCCTCTTCTCCCTCCCTTCCTCTAAGCAGGTCCATGAAGTATTTCCTCCATTCCTCCCCCTTTATCGTTTCGTTTCCGGTTCCTTCTTCCCCTGTTTATTATTTCCCATACCCTGTCCTCCGTCCTCACCTCCGCGACCTCCCTCATCATCCGTTCTGTCTCCACCTCCTTCTTCCTTTCGCACATCTCCTTGTACTTCCTCTTCCTTTCCCTATACCTCTTCTTCGTACCTTCTCCTTTTCTCCACCTTCTTAACTCCACTCTCACCTCCCCCTTCTTTTCCCTGCTTGCCTCATTCCACCATCCTTCTCTTGTTGTCCTCCTCTCTCTACCCCTTTCCTCCTCACTCTCCTTCATTTGTTATCCTCACTGTTCTTATTTTTTCCGTTATTTCTTTTACCAGCTCTTGGTTCTCTCCTTCCTTTTCGATTCTCTTCTCATATTCTTCCTTCATCTTTCCCGACCATCTGCCGCTTCCTACTCTTCTCTCCCTCTTACTCTACTTCCCCTCTCGTTCCTTCCCCTTTTTATCTTCATTATCAGCGGGAGATGATCCGACTCCACCCTATCCCCTACTCTCATGCTTTCCACCCCTTCCCTTGTCTTCTTATCCCCCATCACATAATCTATCACCGTCTCCCCTCTTTACCCTATGTATGTGAATTCTCCCTCTTCGCCCCCCTCCATATTCCTCCATATATTAAAGATCTCTCACCCTGTCTCCTCTATCATTTTTACTAATTTTCTCCCTTCCGCGTTTATCTTCCCGTTTTTCGATTTTTCCCCCCTCCTCTTCCTTCGCGTCCCCCTTTCCACTCCCTCCCTCTTCGCCCGTCCTTGCATTAAAGCCCCCCCCCCCCCCCCTCACCAACACCTTCCCCTTGTCGTTCTGCATTTCCATGTACCCTTTTAATCTCTCTATCTTCCTTTCTATGTCCCCATTCACATACGCCGCAATTATTATCCATGTGTCCTCCCCCGTATCTACTTTCACTGTCAGTAGCCCTTCTTCCTCCCTCCTCCTTTTACTTCTTTCCGCCTTCATTTCCTCTCTCACTTCTATTATCATTCCTCCCCTGGCTCTCCCCTTTCTATTTATTTTCTTTGCCCATTGTGCCATCCATACATATTCCCTTGGTAGCTTTTCCTTAACTCTCTCCCATCCTTTCTCTTCTATCCACGTCTTTAGCATCACTATCACTTCCCATTTCTCCAATCCTTTCCAGAAATCCTTATCCTTGTTCGTAAGGCCCGCTACATTGCAGAATGTGACCCTCCAACTCTTCTCTTCCTTTTCCCTTTTCCCTTTTCTCTCTCCTCCGCTTTCTGCCTTCCATCCTCTCTATTAGCTTTTTGGTGCTTCCCTGCTGTCCCTCTCTCCCTTTCTCTCTTGCCTCGTTCTCTCCTCCTGTTCCGATTCTCTTTCTTTACCCTTCCAGTCTCTCAGTGTCTCCTCCTGCTCATCCCAGAATCAAGTGGTCCCCTCCACTATTATCTTCCCGTACCCCACTCTCACTCTTTTCCCCCTTCTTTCTTCCTCTTTCCCTATTCTTCTCAGCCTCCACTGCACCTTTCTTTCCTTCCACGTCAGATCGTCTTCTATTCTCTCTTTTCTTCCTCTTAGCTCTCTTTTCTTTCTCATTACCTCTTGTTTCCCCTCTATTTTTTTCCATTTTCATTTCTATCATTGTGTCTTTCCTGTGTTCCATCCCTTTCCCTATCTCTCTCGATCCCTCTACCCTACCCTGGACCCCTGTCTGTTCTAATATATTTTCTACCGTCTCCTTTAGCGCCCCCATTATGAAGTTTCTCCGTTTTTCCTCCCTCTCCCCCATCTCCATTTTCCTTTCGATTTCTTTTAGCCTTCTCCTTGTCTGTCCTCCTCTTTCCTCTTTTTCTACTCCCTCCCCCTTTCCCTTCCACTACGTCCCTTTGCTAACTCTAGGTTCCTTATTCTCTCCCTCATCTTTTCTGTTTCCTGCTCCTGTTTTTCTACCTTTTCCATCCTTTCTTCCACTTCCCATATTCTCTCCTCCATGGCCTCTTTTTCCTCCCTCCATCTTTCCTCTGCCTGTCTCATCTCCCCCTCATCATTCCCAACTCTTCTTTAACTTTCCTCCCCTGTTCCTTGACTTCCCCCATGTCCCTCTTTACCTCCTCCCTCATCGCTTTTATCATTTCTTTCAGACTCTTGTCCTCCAGCCCCTCTCCTTCCGGTGACCTCTGCACCTTCCGGCTCTTCTGGAATGCTTCTCGTTCTTCCTGCTCCTTTTCTTCCATTTGCTCCCTTGTCCTTTTCCACAAATCGTTTATCTCTACCAGACTTATACTCCTTTCCTTTAGTAGCCGTTCCGCGTTTGTTTTCCTTCCATGCTCCCCCTCCTCTATCCCCTCCCCCTCTCTCCCGCTCCCCTCTTACCCTCTCCTATCCATTCCCTTCCCCTTTTCACTCATTCCTTCCTCCTCCTTATCTACCTGGTCGCGTTGCCTGCTCCCTGTTTTATCTGCCTGTCTGTCTTCTTTCTTTCCTCTTCTACTTCTTTTTCACTCCGTCCGATGTCTCTACTGTTCCCTCGCTTCGGCGTACCTTGCTCTACTCCCGCCCGTCCCCGCTACCTCACCCGGCTTTTCCCTTTTTTCTAACCTCTTTCTCTCACCTGTTCTTCCTCCTTTTCCTTCTTTATTTCGCCCTATTCTCACTTTCTCCTCTTTTCTGCTCACCTTTCTCCTACCCCTTCACCCTTTCTATCCCTTTAGCTTTTCCCTTTCTCCTCTAAATTCCCTTTTCATCACTTTCCTCGCCACACTATCACGCACTCAACCTTTCACTTTCACTCCAGAAACGGGAGTCCTAGTCTTTGCTATATGTAACGTATATTTTCGAAATAATAGCGTCCCCAAGCGAACCGCTGAAAGCGCGCGCTCCCGATATCCCGCTGTTTTGCTTAGTGTGTTGTTCCTTCACGTTCGTGTTGTGCTATATTGGTTGGAAATAAATTCTCGAAAAGAATTGAAAGTGAACCTAACTATCGTGCAGACCGTTCTCGTCGTCAGAAATACTTAGGTACTCAATTTTCAAGTCTATCAAGCACTGAGGAAGAAGAGGTGCATAGCGACGCTGGACCGAGTGCCTCGGCTAAAAAATTTAAAGCAACGAAGGCAGATATAGTTGTGAATCTAGGTTTTCGTTACTGTATTATTGAATTCGTTAGTATATTTTCGGCTATAACTGACATAGCTATTTGTCGATAGTGTAAACAAAAGTTTCGCATTCGGGCAGTCAGGTGACAGAGGTATCGGATTTTAAACAGCAGCAAAATGCATGCGCGGAACGGTCCTCATTGACTCGGGAACATCTAATCACGATGGTTATGAAATAAATAGGAGATTTGTTTTTGCTATGAGATTACTTGGTGTAGCTTGAGAGGGCGTAAATATTTTTTGCGGCATAATGGACTTAGGGCAAGGACTGAGCAAAAAAGAATACGAGCACATTGTTCAGCGTATTTACGAGTCAACTAAAAAAATATACGATTTCTGTTGCAAAAAAGCAGTTCAAGCTGAAGTAAAAAAAAAATGAGGAAAATGAGAGACTTATAGTAAATTTGACGGTTAGCGTCGACGGTTCTTGGAAGAAGCGCAGGTTTTCATCTCTTTTTGGCGAAAGTACGCTCATAGTTTATAACACAGGTCGAGTAATAGACCTTGTCGTGAAAAGCAGCGTCGTCAAGCTTGCACTTATTATAAAAGAAAGCTTGTCGTCAAGCTTGAACTTATTATAAAAAGAAAGATTTAAACGATCCTAATTACGGTGAGCACCAAGAGAATTGTTCAATAAACTATCACGGGTCTTCGGGCAAAATGGAAGTCGAAGCTACCCTGGAGATGTTTCCAAGTTGCTGGGAGCATCATGGAGTTAAATATACCAATTATGTCGGAGACGGGGACACCAAGACTTTCAAGTTCATTGCAGATGCGAAGCCGTACAGCAAATGCATTACGGTGCAAAAAAGTGAAGGCGTCGGGCACGTGGCGAAGAGGCTGGTAGACGCCTACGTAACGCGAAAACAACACCGTAAAACTCGGAGGAAAAGGAAAATTGACAGACACTCTCATCAAAAAGTTAACATAATACTACGGCCTTGCGTAGTATTAGATATTTGCGTAGTATTAGATAGATATGAAGAAATCCAAATTCAAAGGATGAAATGAAAAAAGCTAGAATGGCCACATACTATCATATGATATCGATCGACGAAGAGCCACAACATCACTTCTATCCCCCGGGCGCCGAATGGTCGTGTGCGTATCGCGTCGTGGAAGCCAAGTATGAAGCACACGCTCACCCTCCACGATCCTGATGTTGAGAAGCAAATACTGCCAATATACGAGGATTTATCCCGTCACGACTTGCTTGAGAGAGGTTTGAGTGGTTACACGCAGAATGCTAACGAGTCGTTCAATTCTACCGTATGGCGCTTGGCTCTAAAGCATCTCAACTGCGGTAAAAGATTGTTGAAATAACTTCTTTTTTAGCAGGACGCATATTCTACGACGGGTACACATTGATTTTTCAAGTTATGAATGATTTGGAACTGAAGATCGGCATCAAATGCAAAACTTTTAACGATACGTACGACACTGATCGCGTGAACGGACAGAACCGCATAAGCCAAAGCAGATCAAAAGAGGCCAGGATAGCTCGGAAACAGGAACTAACGACTCAAATGGACGATTTTGCAGAGTAGGAAGGCATATTATATGACCCTGACATTGTAGATTGAGCTTGTATAGTACCTGCTGAACATTACTTGAGTATTAAGTTTTCTTATCGAAAACTTTAAATGCGTTTTTCTCAAGACCCATTTTTTCGTGCGCGATGCAACTTATTGTTAGGGGAAAGGTGTACGAGTTGATCCCATGGGGTAAAATGATCATTGTCAATTGCGACAAAACTAATAACGTTATCTAGTGTAATTCTAACCCCCCCCCGCGTTAGTCATCATAAATTATGGCGGCGTGAGCGACGCACTTGTTTTGACGGAAAAGAATTAAAATTGTGAGCTGTTGATTTAAGGTGAGGATGACTTTAACGATAAGCTTAGGTAACTCTTATTGTATACTATCAGTTGCAATCATTGTTGTGTTTGTGGCTTTATAGTAAGCTCAATTTGGTTTTTTGGTTTGTGTAGTAATTGTGGTATACTTATAAGTTATGCTACCGAGTAATAAATGAAACAGTTGTGCTTGGGGCAAGATGATTCCCTTCTTTTCCCATCATCTTGTAAACGAATAACGTACCTACTTTGTTCTGTTGAAGGTGATGAAGCGTAATTAAAAAAGTTGGTTTGTTGGTTTATTTTTAAATAAATAATTTAAATAAAGTAAATTTAAATTTCATTTGAATAAATTAATAAATTAATAATAAATAATAATCAATAATCAATAAGTTAATAATTAATAAATCAATTTAATTAAATTTAAATAATATAAACAATAAATTGAAATAAATATAAGCTGGTTTGTGTTTTTTTAGATTGTACGATGAAGTATTTTTTTTTTTCAATATTTGATGTTGGTTATGAAAGTTTATTGTCTTAATTATATGAAAAGATTATCTATATATGTTCAAGCTACATTATTAATGTATAATTGATATCACAAATAATAACTGATATACCTAAGTAATTTAAATCTGGCTGTCGAAGACTGGTTTAGTTTAATTTTGATTGAGTGAGATTATCATATTTATTTATATACATTTTTATCATATTTATTTATAAACTTAAACTTATCATATTTATTTATATACATTTTTATTTATATTTACCTAATTTCTCCAAAATATAAAAAATCCCAAAAGAGGGGCAAGATGATCCGGGGGATTATCTTGTCCGTACCCTAGGGATCATCATGAACACCGGGGTATCCAAGATTATCCTTAAGTAAGGTTTAAAAAAAAGGAAATCTTTTTATTGAAACCCTAATAAATTGAATATTTCGCATATGCCAATCGTAAGGTAGATAAATATGCCAGCAGTAAACGCTTTCAGATCTTAATTATGTTGAATATCTTTGAAATTACGAGCATTCTCTTTTAGGGAGATCATCTCGTACACCTTTCCCCTACCTGGAAAATTAATTGATCATCGACTTCAAATTTTACACCGTTATCCTTTAATTTATTGACCATATCTTGAACCTAAAGTACCATTAAAATATAAATAATGAAAACCGTTTATAACAAATTGTTTGGAAAAAAATCGATTTTTTTTAAGTGTCCTGAAATTGTTATCTTCGATTTTTTTTACTTTTAGGTTCAAGATCTGCGCAAGATCATATTTGAATTAATTTTTCTAGGATTTTTAATTTAAGACAATTAGCATGACCAGTAACGTGCCCCGCGCAAAAAAAGTAGTCAACTTCGAGCAGCTGTAACGCCGGCATTTAAAATTGTTATAATACAAAAAAAATTCTTACAGCATTTATTGTCAATATTGCGATGTTCTTTGCAAAAATTTAATAATCTTTCATTTTTTATAAATAAATTCGTAAAAAGACGCCTGTAAACATGACCCTGCCCCTTAAAAGTTCCCGCTAAAAGTATTGAGTATTACTAAAAAGTATTGCGTCTCGCTAAAATGCTATAGGTGACATTTGTGCGACACGTTAAGATCATCTATCTTAACCCTCGAATTCATGTATCATTTTTTCTACCTTCTAACTCATGATTGGGGCAGATACCCACCCCACGCGTTTCTTGTAGGCACAATTGCTCCATTGAGCGGTGAAGAGAAATATCAATACATGAATCTCTTCGTTTTTCAATGAGGAAGGGAACGGTGTAAGGCAAATTCGATTTTATTAAAATTTATTTAGTGGAAAACCCGTTCAAACACCGACGTAGACCGAAAATCAGTAACAATCGCACTTCTTCAACTAGAAATTATATTTATTTTTCTAACTAACAGATCATCAAAAGTCGCACGGCCTTTAACAGACGAAATATTGAGCTTATAAAAAAAAATAGTTGAATTATATTCCGTTCGAAAAGTATATTTATATAGGAATTTGATAATGGGGATAATATGGAATTTGTGAATACTGAATAAGTCAATGGAAACGCAAAAAAAATGTTTGTAGGGGTTTTTCGCATATTTTTCACTTTGTTTATTAAGGAAATAGTATATAATTAATACTGATGATAAAAATGAAAATACATATACAATACAATACAAATATAAATATAACTATAAAGCAGTCGTACATTCAACTCATTCTCCTGTCGCGAGAATGCAACAATGCGCCTTTGGCATCGTTGGCAAAATAACTGAACTTTGCGATTCTTTGCTTTTGGACTAAATGCGCATCTCGCTGCTTTGTTTCGCCCAACTCCTGGTGCTGCTGGTTTTTCTTCTTGCAATATAGTACTAATAGAAACTTGCAAGTCCCGCCGGAGATTCGGAATGAGTAGCCTTGCTGGCAGATGAGGCTCGATGAGAGACTAGACGAGCTTTTTCGTGAAGGTCATGCCGATTCATATTTTTAAGATCTGCGTTAAAATTATGGAGGACCATCGCGTAAATATTTGTTGGTCAAATAAAATATAGATTATATTATAAATATACTCCGGACGCTTTAAGAATAGTTTTGCCTGACAACAAGTGAGCAGCTGATGCAACTCCCGGCCTGCCTTCATGGCCATGTAGTGAAACGGAATTGTGATCACGGTTTCCAGTTGACAACGTCAATTTATAGGTTAGGAGCGCACTTTGGAACTCGATTGGGGTGGGCTTCTACGCCACATGACTAGGATTAAGGCCGGATCCTGAATTAGAAGGTCCAAAAAATCGATTTTTTTTTTATTGTTTAAATCTATTCCTGATGTATCTAAGAATGTCTAGCCAAAGTTTTATAGCCCAATTCGAAATATTTCCAAAGATACAGCACTGAACGTAGTGGAGTGTCGAGCAGGTATACGGGCGCTCGGGCAGTTAGGGCGCGCGCTCCTTTCCCTCGGGAGCCCGTTTTCTCGAGTTTTCGTTTTTACGATTTTTCTAATTTGGCGTACCTGATTACAAAAAAACTAGAAGTCCAATCGAAACAAACCAAAGCTTGTTCGCTTCAGTATCGTTTTCTTTTCTATTTGAACTAAAAACATTGTCGAAAAAAAAATTCTTAACAATTTTTTTAGCAAGTTGAAATAATTTTTTTTTTCACAAAAAGCACATTTTCTACTTCAAACCCGAAAAAACATTCAAATTTCAAAATTTTTTTCGTTTTTTTAGTTCATATAGAAGAAAAATATGTCACAATTAAAATGGTTTTTGGTTTTTTTGTTTCAGATGAAAATTACGAGCTCCATTTGTCACGCCGCATGGAAACAGCAGTGGCACGAATGTGCATAAAAATCGGTTGCCTGTTGATATTTGTCTTTAAAAAAAATTGTTTTCTTATGTTCAGACATGTAATAAAATAATCTGAAAATTTCGCTAAACTTGCTTTTTTTTTTACCCGAAAAAAATTCCTCAAAATATCGATTTTTCGAACCGGCTAATTCAGGATCCCGCCTTAAGGCGGGCAACCACTTTAGATGCTTCAAAAAATAATTTTTTTTAATTTCATAAGTCGTTAGCAAAATATCTTAAGAATACACCCTGAAAATTTTAAAATGATATTCGGATTCCTTCCAACGGTATGTATATAAATGATAAAGACTTTCCGTTCGGCTCCCAAGCGCGCTCAAGTATCCACGAGCGCTCAGTTAAGTAGGTTGTTTGGGTTTGTTTGGGTTTTCATAAGCCAATCAAACCCAAGCTCGACCGTTTGGCGATTAGCTCCAAAACATCTCCATTCTGGGTACAAAATAATCGAGGTAGCAGCATTTCTTGCTGCTATTTTATTCAATGACGGATATTCAGCCCTACTCATGGTTATGAATGAACTACAAATCGTAGTTGTTAGGCAGAGCTACGGATATGCCGAGCAAATGGATTAGATGCGCGTGGCTCGGAAAAATAGAAAAAGTTTATTAGAGACAAAAGAAGCTCGTAAAGAGGAAATGCAAGCTTCAAATGAGTTGCATGAGGAAGAGGAAGGATTACTATATGGGGCTGGAATCGCTGATTAATCGGTAAGACACTTTAACATTTGATTAAACTCATTTGACTTTGAGTATTTCGTTTGTGAAACTTTAAAAGTGTTTTTCTCGAAACGACATTTTTTCAATTTGCGGGAATCATAACTCAAAAACTAATTGATGGATCATCTTCAAATTTGGAACACGTTTACATAATATAATTTATTAAAACATGAACCTAAAGTTGGAAAGATTAAATTGTTTAAAACATATTTAATATTACAAAATGCCGGGAAAAAATTCTAAATATCGATAATTTTTTTTCAAACACGGTCCAACATTCAATTCTCGATTTTTTTTTTCAAAATTTAGGTTCATGTTCTTAAAATATATCTCAAGAATGTATAAAAATTTGTTGGACTATTTCAGATGCGAATTACGAGCTGCACAATTCCCGCAAATCGACAATGACGATGAGGACACGCCAAGGGATACAGCGGATTACATCTTAATTAAAGCATGAAATAACTTGCAAAAATTACTAGAGATGTATGAAAATATGAATAAATTATTGTCAGAGTTGCGGAAATTTCCGTTTTTTTTTCACAATAAAAAAAATCCAAAAATCATCTAATTTTCGATCTCCTAAACTGGTTGACCGCCTGAATGATCTTTATAATGGTAAGTTTTGGAACAAATAATACACATTTGAGAAAAGTTATGCTCCATTATATCCTGGCACAGAAGTTGGTCGCGGAAACGCATCGTTTACTAGAGAAAGTGCATGTCCACCACGCTCCATCCTGTACAAGGTGCAAAGAGTGGTTTCGTCGCTTCTAAAGGCGGGATTTCTCTATGGACAACAAGGACCGCGGAAAGCCACCCAAAAGAGGGGTATCGTGAATCACGAGCTGCTGAAACCGTGCAAAACCATCACTGGCGATCGTTATCGACTCTAACTGATGCGTTTGAAGGTCTGCATTAAAAAAGACTAGAATAGGGGGATCGCCATGATTAGTTGATTCTGCAGCACGAAAACGCCAGGCCGCAGGGTTTAAACCATTTGAGAAGTACTCCGAAAGCGTGAACAGGGAATTTCTACCCCAGACATCGCTCTCTCCGATTACATTTTGTTCCGGTCGTCGCAGTCAGCGCTTACGGCTTAGAACTTCACCTCGTACGAAGCAGTCAAAAAATGATTGGATGACTGGATTGCCTCTGAAGAACGCGAATTCCTTTTCCGTGAAGTCCGATTGTCGGCCGAAATATGGGCCAAGCTTTTTTCTTCCTATGGGCAATACTTTGAATAAACTGACTCGTCAATTTCCTACCGAACCACTACCTTTTCTTTTGCTCAAAAATGGGTGGTTTCACATACAACCACCTGATATCTATTCATTTTCATTCATTTTACACGTTGCAAATTTGTTTCCCTTAAATTGAATGCCCCCAATTAAAAAGTAGAAAGAAAGATCATTGACGATTTGTAACCTAATGCAGGATCATTATGACTTTGGCATGCGGGCCGTGAAGACCGTGATCGCCGTCGCCGGAAACTTGAAACGCGAGCAGAGAGATCTTGATGAGCCGCAGATATGTCTGAGGGCTTTGCGCGACGTCAACGTGCCGAAATTTCTCAACGAGGATCTCAAGCTCTTTAATGGTAAAACGCGAAAGATCCGCTTTTGGCATTTATTACGACTCCCGCAATTACGGAACGAAGCATCTCCTATAGGGGAGGCAAAAAAATATAGAATCCCTATGAAGCTGTGAAGGATGGGCCCGGAATATTTTATCATATCGAAGGTTGAATAGTACACTGGAGACGAATGAGTCCGAGGAGGGAGAAGTTGAGATAGGACACCGCATACATTTGTACGTGACCGGAATCATGCAAACGCTACTCACATATGATTGCATATCAATTGGACTGTCCACATATGCGTGGTCAACCCTTCCGTGGTTTGCTCAATGCGGCCATTAATTAGATTCTTCGTTCTAATTGTTCCGGAATATTAAACGTGCTGGCCCCCCTCGCGCTAAGCCATTTTTAACCGATCTCGTTCGAACAGTATCGATTGCAGTGTTGCCGATTCGTCCGTAACTTTAACGGTCTGCATCAGCTTGGAAGCCGAAAAAGAATGTTCTCATAAGAGTTTCCTTTCAAAATAAAAACTTGCCAAATATTGCTTGCTTATAGGTTTTTATTTATTTTTAGCACTTCTGTACATAATTATTGGGATTGTGGTTACCCTGCTTATTCGGCTTTTTTTGGGCCCAGGTATCGTTTCTGATTTGTTCCCGAAGCTCGTTGAGAAGCCGGTGAATCATGGAATTCTCGAGGCTGGAATAAGAGATGCCATATTGAAAATGGGTCTCCAGGACGTCGATGGTGCGTTCACTTTTCGATGTTCTCAAAAAAAAATTCTAATCCAAATTCTTAAACGCTTACGCGAAAAATTCGAATAATAATACAAATTAATAATTAATAATAATAATAATAATAACTTTAATATAAATAATAATAAAAATCAGTAATGCAAAATATCATTATATATAATAATAAAAATAAATTTGATAGATCATGACATTGGACACGTGTATGCATATATCGTCATTACTGTTATTATTTGCGTTGCAGAATACGTGAAAAAAGTCATACAACTGTATGAGACGACGATTGTGAGACACGGACTCATGCTGGTTGGACCAACAGGATCCGGCAAAACGAAGGTAAGACTTTTTTAAGGTAGTGCGAGCACGTACTCGATTATAGGATCACCGCTCAATTTTTAAAAATATACTAACGATAATGCTCTCAAGGGAACATCAGTTTATTGTCCATCTTCGATTTTGTTGAAACTCATGTATATGATAGAGCATCAAAAACTATTAGATACGTATTTTTTTATCGGCGGAAAAACGGCTTCGCGTGGTGCGACCCCCCTTTAAGTGAAGCTCGTCAAGGGCGGATTTTGCAGTTTCACTTGCAAGCAGTCCACCGATTTCGGTGAATCAGAAATGAAAATTCTTCTAATGTAAAATGATCAGAAATCCATTTTGGGTACCTTCTCAAGACACTTAAAATTGAGGGATGAACCATTTCTTTATTTATCATTCTCTCACCCGACATTCGGAACGGGTGCATTACTACATTGACCGTATCCGGTAACACTTTGAAGGACAAACAAAACTAAACTTCACGTATTTTTTTCATTTTTCCGGATAGCAAACTTAAGGGGGTAAAACACCCTCTAAATATTTTCAACGATTTTTAATGAAAATTGAGGGCTTCAGGAGAAATGATTGGGGAATTCGTATTCAGGGAGTGAAGATACATCGATATGGATTTAGAAAGAAAAAAATTGAAAATCCAATGTTTTTGTTCTTTGATAAAAAAAAAGTTTCTTCACTCAATCGCCGCTCATTCGATTTCCGTTTTTATTTAAACCGCCGCTCTGGGCGCATTCTCTTTGTAATTGTTTTCTCTTTAAAATGCCGTTTGATTAATGGAGTTTCGATGGTTTTTTTAGAATTTTTTGGTAGAATTTCAAAACCGGACCATCGATTTTTGCCAATTTCGCCTGATCCCCCCCCCCCCCCCTCCCCCTCGCCCCATTGAGTTCATGCCACTCAAACAGGACCAACTCCACAGCGGTTTGAAAGGTTGGTATTTCAAATATTTTGTAAAAGTGGCCAAAATAGTTGGAAAAAAATGTCGAATTTTACACTATTTCGAGGATCTATCCGATCGAAAATTTTCCCGTTGGGTTAAAAACATTGAGTCTTAGGAAAATTCGTGAATATTTAAGAAGAAGTGCCAATAAAATGCGACGATATTAAAAACACAAAAATTCTCGAAATATTTCGTGGTCGTAGTGGCACGTACGAAAAAATGTTTTTATTCAGACTACATTGGTAATATTTTTATCCGAACTCCATACGTGACTTTATCAACATACGAGAAATGCTCCGCATTTCGAACAGATCCGATATCTATTTATGGATTCCAATACTCGAGGCCAAACGTGAAAGCTTTTATCCGCACTCGGCTCGGGTCGCTTTCTCAGTGCCAAAAAGGCGTTATCCTCCTGGCGAAGCTTGTTACGATGAGGGAAAAGAGACGCAAGCGTGCTCTTGCAAAAACGATGGAATTTTTATACGCCCATACACGAGAGTGTAATACACGAATTCCTTTCAGCCTCGTGAAAATTCACACGTCGATATACCACTCGTACAGGCATTTCTGACACCTTGCCCCTTTTTTTCGACGTCTGGTCCGTCAAAGTCAAACGGGATATTACTCCGACACTCCGGTTTGGAAAAAAGTAACGTGCAGCCGCCTTTTTTTTGCCCTCGTGTCTCTCTGCTGTCGATCTTTTCTTCGTACTTACTGTTTACGTTGGCCATTTTTTTTTTCGAAAACGGAAGCAAACAACAAGGGAGTTATTTTCATTTATTTTGAATAAAGTATTTTATTTTATTTTTCTACCAGAGTATTTTTTGTTATTAGAATTATTTTTTCCTGTGTTCCAACGTATAACCTTGCAGTTTTTTACGTATTACCCTTCCCAATTAAACATTTCTCTATCACTCCCTACCCGCACTTTGCTAATCTAACCTAACTTCCGTTGCGTCCACAGCCATCTAAAGCTACACTATATCGCATATGCCGAGGGTATGGGGAAACTGTGGAAAACCCGTACCGATATAGACGGCCCCATATTCTTCTTATTCTCTGATGGACAGATTTTTACTCAAATATCTACACTAAGGTATCAGACGTATTGGCCTTTTGCTCACTGGTTGATGCGCCAGTCGATGCACGGCTGAGCGGTCACCGCTCCGAATATTGACCATGCAGAACGCTGCTTAACTCGAAGTAGCGCCGGAGCCGAACCCCGACCGCACATCTACCGGTGTCGGTAAATTTTTTTTTTCGACTGAAGTATTTCATTTTAATTGTTTCGAATTTATCTTTATTTTTAAAAAATCTATTTATTTTAGTATTCATTTATTTTTTTCTGCATGCAGCATGTTAATAAATCCTGAAAAATACATTTCTGTTTGATACCTAGCTGGTTACTTTGCAAGCAAATACATAAATCGAAAATAATTCCTTTGAAAATACGAATCTAATCGCCAACGAAATTAAGGGGGGGAAACCCTTTACAATGTTCGAAAAAACAATTTTTTTCACATATTTGAAAAGTTTAATATATTGGGAGAATACTGGAAAATTGAAAAATCCAAATATGAAATATTTACGAAGTTATAGCACATAGTCGAGAGCGCGCCGGGACTGCATGCTGTGATCTAGGGAAACTTTAAACGCAATTATATCGAAACTGCATTTTCAAAAACTGCTCATGTTATAGCTTACAAAGTTATTGATCGATCCGGCTGAAATTTTGGGAGGTTTCTCACTATAACATTGTTGGAAGTATATACCTAAAGTTTTAAGGTTATCGCGTAAATAAATTACTTTTTTGTGGTCAAAATTGTCGAGAAAATGGTTAACAATATGAAAATTTGATTAAAAAGCCTACATAATTTTTAATTTTATATTTTTTGATATTTTTATAGTTATATCCTTCCCCTACACATGTCAATAATAGAAAAATATTTTCGATTTCTGTTTCAGATCAATTGAGAAAATTTGACAAATAGAAAACTTTTCGATATCACGCAAAAGACGCCTAAATTATAAGAATACCTTATAACACCGCTGTATTGTTCTGTTAAAAAAAAATGTTACCACTTGAAAGTTGTAATAAGATCATGTCAAAATTTTCAAGAGATGCGATTATTTTATCACCTTAAAAAAAAATGTCTGAAAAATGACTCATTTTCAGGCGTCTAAAGGGTTTCCCCCCCTTAACAGCAGACAGTTAAACACTTTACTTTTTATTTTATATTTTTGACCCTGTAGCATACCGAGACTGTTTTTTATTGCGAAGAAACACCAAATCCAATTTGAGTAGCCTCTAAATGCAAGATTCTCGAAGGAGAAGATAGTAACCCGTTTACCAGAATTCTGATCTCACACCGGTTGCGGGTTTTGCAGAAAAAATCGTTTTGCCTTCATCTCATCACGTTCCCAAAGGTTGTTTTTCTCGGCAATTACGTCGGAGGGTATTATCTCTTTTTTCCGTTAATCCTTCACCTCTCCACGTGGCTTATTTCGCCGCGGGAGACAGTGACGGAACCCTTAGGTCCTCTTACAAAACGTGGAAAGCGGTGAGCCGATGAAAGTGTCACGCGGCTCACGCAACACGATGGATAAATCCCATCGGGATTGAAGAAAAAAAAGCTCACGGTGGTCGGTCGTACGTAACCTTAATAGGCCAGTCAATAAGCACGAAAGTTATAACTTTTAGGTACAAATACGCAAAATTGATCTAAGGGTAATTGGATGATGGTGAATCGAATGGCGACAATAATGTTGCAATTAACCTCCGAGAAATTGTTTAAAAATCTAAAAAAAATGTTTAAAACCGTTCAATTCGAAACCTAATAATTTTATCGAAAAATATGTCAAACAAAAGTTGTTTGGCACATAAAAGTACGTAAAAAAGTATTGAACGTTCATCTTCGTTTCTTTAAAAATAAGGGAGAAAAAACGAAAAACTATTCAATTCGGGGGGGGGGGGCGAAAACCTCGAAGTTTAAAAAAATATCAAATTCGTATATATCTCGGGTTTTTTTGTTACATATTTCTTTAATAAGAGTTAATCTAACTTTCTAGAGATTATTTAAATTTGTATTTATTGTATAAGTATTGAAATATGACCACTGAACATTGACTGAACTTGACAAATTACTGGTTGAGGATCACTGTCAGAACGAGACGCAACTATATGGCTATGTCGTCCACACTCATAGGGGGTTCATTCTATCGTTCCGCGCATGCGTCGATATTCTATTAGCGCGAAGACGCGAGTTTATGAGTGCGTGTGCATTCTTACACGTGTGTGTGTGTGTATGTGTGTTTACGTTTTTTCTGGAACTGTCGAATTGAAACGTCTACTCGTGATTTATACATGCTAATCTACAAGTCTAATTTATACATTCTCTTCATTCTCTGCCCATTTTGTTGGAATTACTAAAAAATTACTGATTGTACGGCATTTAACAATTTTCAGACGAATAATCGAATTGCTATAATTTTTTCAAATTTTAAGGTGTGCTGATTTTTTTTTTCATTTATAGCGTATGTAATGGTAAAGTTAGTATAAAATATTGAGAATATCGGTCAAACGCTTTGGATATAACAAAATTTCAGATGTGCTGATTTTTTTCTAATAGCGCATTATAAAAGTTGGTATAAAATTTAGGGAAAATCGGTCTAACGGTTTGGATATTGTAAAATTTAGATTTTTTTGGAAAATTTTAATAGAATGATCGAATTATTACTAGTAGTAGTTTTTATTTCTCAGATATACCCTTTCGGGGTTTTACACAGTAGCCTCCCCCCCTCCCATACATATTTTTCCCATACAACCCACGTAGAAATGCCAATGCTCAGCCGTTAGTGGACAATCGGCTGAGACTTGGCCCAGCTCTGGATGCCAAGCGTCGGCATTCTAGACTGGCCCAAGCTTCAGCATGTCGATGGTACAGAACAGACCCAACGCTGGCTCAACGCCAGAGCCAACGCCAGAGCCAGCGCTGGCTCAACCGTTAATGGACAATCGGCTGAGACTTGGCCCAGTGCTGGATACCTAGCGTCGGCATTCTGGGCTGGCCCAAGCGTCAGCATGTCGATGGTACAGAACAGGCCCAACGATGGCTCAACGCCAGAGCCAACGCTAGAGCCAGCGCTGGCTCAACCGCTTGTGGACAATCGGCTGAGACTTGGCGGAGTGCTGGATACCAAGCTCGGCATTCTAGGCTTTTCCAAGCGTCAGCATGTCAATGGTACAGAACAGGCCCAACGTCAGAGCCAAAGCCAGAGCCAGCGCTGGCTCAACCGCTTGTGGACAGTCGGCTGAGACTTGGCCCACTACTGGATACCAAGCGTCGGCATTCTAGACTGGCCCAAGCGTCAGCATGTCGATGGTACAGAACAGGCCCAACGCTGGCTCAACCGTTAGTGGACAATCGGCTGAGACTTGGCCCAGTATTGGATACCAAGTGTCGGCATTCTAGACTGGCCCAAGCGTCAGCATGTCGATGGTACAGAACAGACCCAACGCTGGCTTAACGCCAGAGCCAGCGTTGGGACAAGGCAAAAATTGGACCGACAGCCATTCACATGCACGAACACAGAAGAAAGGGAGCCTCGTATTGGTTGTCGTTAGCTATGACGAAAACTTAACTTAACTTTTGCTAATATGTTGTTATATCTTTTTCTCCCTCACCGATATCCTTTCAAAATCTTTCCCTCTCTATCGTAGATATCTTTTCAAAATCTTTTTCTCACCGATGTCACATCCGGAAGGGATGAGAGCATAATATTTCTGTTTCCCTCTTTGTTGCCTACGCCTAGCGCAACAGCACGGGATGAGGGTAAAAAGGGGATGTGTATGAGATAAGTGAGATTAAGAGAGTTTCGCGAATGGGTAGGTGTTCGAGGAATAATTCGACAGACATCTGTTATATCGACACGGAATTATTTATTAAAAGATACTAATTGGGTTAAAATGATCATGGCTACGAAGTGTAATACAAGAAAACATATGTATGTCTTACAGTCGTTGAGTGTTGGTCGCTCGCTCGGTCGCACGGATGTTTATTGTAGCTCGGAATTCAAGAGCCTTCGCTCTTAGGCTAGTGCGCTCGCTGGTACAATGGTGGTCGACGGGCCGCACGCACGCTGTGTTTCCAATATTGTCGCAGATGGGTCAGCGGGTCACTTCACGAGGGTGAAGAACGCGGAAAAGATTTACGATACTTTTTGAAGTAAAATCGAAATGGAAATGAACGATCGAGATACGGAGTTAAATTATTAGACGCGGAGCAGAGGTACGGATCGCGACACAAGGTTGGAGTCGATAGAAAAGATCTTTCTATATCGGATAATGATGTTGAACTCTTCGACAGAGATTTATTCGGAAAAAGACCCACTCAGATCGGGATCGATAGAAGACTGAGTCGGACGGGGAACGATAGAAGACTGAGTCGGACGGAAAACGATAGAAGACTGATTTGGGCTTTTGGCGTAGTGGCCCTTCTTGGTTCGCTTATAATTTTTAACAGAGTGGGAGTAGGGAGTGATTCAATTTTTGATTTCCTTTCTTAGAAGTTATGGTACTGATGGAAGGGGAATTGCGCTTTTTATTCCCTTTGTTAATCATGAGCTCATGATGTGCGTAGCCAAAATTCGATGCTGCGGCGTTCGCGATTCTTACATCTCTCTACATCTTAGGTCGACGCTCTGGCCTAAGATGTATACAATCGATTCACTATTTGGTTCTACGCGACATGGCCCTTCGTGGAATATCCGCTCGGGACCATGTTCTTGATGAAAGCTAGATGAGGTAATGAAGTTGGACGTTGCTCGAAGCTCTGTGTGGGTTTTGTCATGTGACTCTTCGTGGAATATGCGCCTAGGACTGTGTATTTATTGAAAGGTAGAACGGATACTTGAATTATTATTTACGTGTACGCTCGATCTCGTTTTTCGTTAAGACTCAACCGTACGAAGATCTTTGGGGAGAGGGTATCGCACGCGTTTACGCTGTTATATGTTAGATTTCTTAATATATATATAATACATTTGTGATGGCAAATGAGGATACTGAGAATAACCGAGGGAAGAGACATCCTGCATATTGGCTAGGATGTAACACCGATATCTTTATAAAATCTTCTCTCTCACCAACATCTTTTTTATATATTTTTCTCACTCACCGATATCCTTTCAAAATCTTTCCCTCTCTATCGCAGATATATTTTCAAAATCTTTTTCTCTCTCATTGCTATCTTTATAAATTGTTCTTCTCGCTCTCTGATATCTTTTCAACATCTTCGTCTCTCACCGATATCTTTATAAAATCTTATTCTCTCTCACCGATATCTCTTTAAAAACTTTTCTCTTTCTCCGATATCTTGGCATAATCTTTTTTTCGCTCTCCGATATATTTTAAAAATATTTTTCTCTCTCTCCGATGTAATTCTTTCACTTTTTTCCATATAGCCTTAAGAGGTTTTTCACTCTCTGATATATTAAGGGCCTTACCGCTTAGCAATGCCCTTTAAAACACTTTTCACGCTGCGGTTAGTTAGTTACTGAAGATGTATTTTTCCCCTTGCGGTAGTATGTACATAATCTTTTTTGCAATCTGCGACATGATTTGAAAATGTTCTTTACTATTTCCTCGCTATTTAAGAAAAAAATTCTTACTCTCAAACAAACCTTCATTTAGTGGCCAAATAAACCTCGTATGAACTACAGAGTAATGTATTGAAGGGTTAATTCAGAGTAAGAATTTTGTATCAATAACTTATATCGTTGTTTTTATATGCTGGCATTGTTTTGTATGGATTGGTCGTATAAATCTTCACCACATTGTATTTCTAAAGCTTTTGCAGTCTTAGCTTACAGTTTTACTCTGTCCTAATGTATTTAAAAATGTTATATACTGTTGTCAGTTTAGCTAGCGAAGAAGAATTTTATTCTTCGGACCATGCCTTTCAATTTTCAGCTTATAATAATACTAAGCAACAGTAATCATCTCTTATTTAAGTTCATTCATTTCATAATAATACTGAATAACACCAATAATTCACTTTTTTACTCCGAACAATATATTTTCAGAATTTTTTGCACTCTCTGCAAAATATATATATATTTTTTTTTAAAGTCAACTCTCTCATATGATTCTCAAATCTTTATCTCCCTGTATACTTGAACCTTTATATAGTATAAACCCCTTACATAGTTTTTTTAGTTTTTAGTTTTATTTTTTTAACCTTTTTAGATTGTTTTAAGGTTTATTAACCTTGATATAGCTGATATAGCTGGTTGACATATCAGCTCAGTATTCCGTTCCTATTAGAAAAAATCTACAGATATTACACAAAGTGCAACTATTTCATGGCATTGAAAATGTTATCAGACTTTTCGGGTGATGAAGAAAAAGGTACATGCAAATAATATGAGTTGCTCTCTCTCACATTGTCACATGCTCGCTCGCTCACTCTCTCACTCTCCATCTATCCATCAAATTTTCGCGTTTTCACATTTTCACATTGTCACATATTCGCATTTTTCACATTCTCACATGTTCGCATTTTCACATTTTTCACTTTTTCGCGCTTTTCACATTTTTACATGTTCGCATTGTCACATTTTCGCATTTTCACATTTTGACATTTTCGCATTTTCACGTTTTTACATTCTCATCCATCCATCCACCCTCTCACCCGCCCTCTCTCTCTTTCTCTCTCTCTCTCTCTCTCTCTCTCTCTCTCTCTCTCTCACTCACTCTCACTATCCCACTCTCGCACTGTCTTACTCTCTCAAACTGTAAATATAATTATCATCCTTGTGATCCAGGCATCGTAGCCAATATATGGCTGCCGAGCGTCAGGCACGCGTCACATTTCCATGTCTGGACCAAGCATTTTTGCCGAGCCTCGGCCAATCAAGTTCGACACTGAGCCAGCGCTGGACCGATGCTCAATTTATACATGGGCCAGTCGTGGTCGTGGCATCGTAGCCAACCCTCGGTTGCCGAGCGTCAGCCGCGCGTCACATTTCCATGCCTAGGCCAAGCAATTTGGCGAGCCTCGGCCAATCAAGTTCGACACTGAGCCAGCGCTGGGCTGATGCTCAATTTATACGTGGGTCAGTCGTGGTCCTGGCATCGTAGCCAACCCTCGGCTGCCGAGCGTCAGCCGCGCGTCACATTTCCATGCCTGGGCCAAGCATTTTTGCCCAGCCTCGGCCAATCAAGTTCGACACTGCACCAGCGCTGGGCCGGTGGTCAATTTCTACATGGGAAGATTAAATTACCACGCAATATAATTCCTTTTTCTAGTTTACATTTTTTGTTTCACTCGCCCAGCCATTCCAACGTACTGACACGGTTCTTGCACCGGTTCTCCCTTCAATGTACGCTCTATTTTCATTTTTAAATTCTCCCCTTCACTGCGACTCACCCATACCATCAGAGAATGATCGAATTACTATAATTCTTAAAAATTTCAAAGTGTGCTGATTTATTTTTTAATACAGCATTATAAAGGTAAAATTGGTATAACATTTTGAGGAAAAAAAGTAATATAAAGTATTTTATAGAGAACAGAATCGGTATATATTCGGAAGTGTCACTCCTGTCAGAATCGAGCTGATTTTTTTGTGTGGTTTCTTACAGTTAAAAAACATCATATTTAATATTATTATGGCAGCGCATCAACAAAAACAATGTCGTTCTACGCACCCCACGATTCTACGCACCCATCCGAGGTGCCCTCCGCCCACCCCAGTGTTCTACACACCCTGCGATTCCACACACCGATCCGAGGTGCCCTCCGCCCACCCCAATGTTCTACACACCCTGCGATTCCACACACCCATCCGAGGTGCCCTGCGCCCACCCCTGTGTTCTACGCACCCCACGATTCTACGCACCCATCCGCGGTGCCCTCCACCCACCCCAGTGTTCTACGCACCCCACGATTCCACGATTCGTGGCCTCGATGCTAAAGTATAGAATTACTCTAATGGTAATTGTTTTTGTTGATGCGCTGCCATAATAATATTAAATATGATGTTTTTTAACTGTAAGAAACCACACCAAAAAAAATCAGCCCGATTCTGACAGGAGTGACACTTCCGAATATTTACCACAAAATCTCTGTATTTCATTACATTTCATTACAAATGATTTTGTAATGAAATGATTGACAATCTCTGTATTTCATTACAAATCTCTATATTTCATTACATCATTTCAAAATCATTTCCCATTTCCAAAATGTTGGCGAATAAAAACTGACCGCGATAAACCCTTCATTGCCACGGACGGCCGAGAGACTCCTAGATCCTATCGGATAATAAACCTGGTCGCCAGATTAATCCACGTATATTCTTGACTCTGACTGAGTTTTTGAAATTCTAAAGATCCGAAAGCTTACTAGTCCAGTCATTATGTCCGAAAAAAGCAAATAAATGCAAATGAACCGAAGGCTGATTGTTAGATATTGTGTAAGAGGGGGGGGGGCTTAGAAAGGCTTAACTTGAAGTTATCGGCCAAAATTTCTTACGAGCTTTCTCCGCCATCTTGACAAAGGGGTAAATTTTATTTTTTTGCGACAACTCGGCTCTTCTTCATGATACGAAAATTGCGATTATATACTTTTTGTGGTTTTTTTACGATCTACAATTTAAGTCATATGGGTTTTTTCGCATACCATATTGATCGTTGTTGAGATATCACCCAATAAAGTAAAACTAAGAGATTTAAACTAGTTTTTTGCTATTTTCTCCTTTCTCGTGATACATATCGGAAAAATGTCGATCATCACACTTCTAGAGCATGCTAATACCTGCAATCTAATTTTTTTGTTTTTTTTTTTTAGAAAAAAATTACTACTTTTACCGCGCCGTATATTTGGCAAGACCGCGCGAAGTTTGATTTCATAGCTCGCGCGGTTGTATAGATATGTTGTAACGTGTTTACGGTTCTACAGAAAATTATTTAAGTACAATATAAATAAATAAAACAGCAAAATGATGTATCACACGTGTTACGTCGCGCCCTACTTCATAGCACTCATCCCACGACTCCAATAAGTCTGGACGATACGAAGAAACTCTGGTAGAGAGACGAAAACCCTTTCCGGGTAATGATAAGCCTGTAACCTTGAATCGTCCGAAAATTACCGAGCCGACACGATTTTTATCACCGGCGCTATGTCTACACAACTGATATTGCCAACGAGTACACATCGTGAAATGCAAGAAAGAAGTCACCCACCAAAAAAACAGGATATACCCATCCAGTCGATATTACGTACTAGGGATAAATACGCAACATAAAGAGAGAAATAAGTTACCTCTCAGAGAGGAAATACAACGAATTACCAATCGATCACACCAAAGGGGTGGAAGCTTCAATACTAGGAGGACCAAATTTACGATTAAATCAACCTACATTGGGTCACCTATGAGGAAGCAATAAAGCGATCTCCAATAAGCACAATCCCGAAGATTCCTTTTGAGCAACGCTGCAAAAAGGGGTATATAAGGAACGAACAAAGCTCCACAAGCGAGCAGTCGAACTCCAAGTCTGAGCCAATCTAACTCCAAGCCCGGGCCGTCTATCTCCAACGCTGAATCTCTGTCCAACGAGCGGTCAAACCTCTGTCATGATCGCTCAGTCTAACTTCGACGCCGAATCTCTGTCAAACGGCCAGTCTGAAATCCTATATCAAACGAATATTTCAAATCTGTGTCTTTTGTCGCGTGACTCTGAATCTCTGACGTGCAAAATCCGATCGATATCAGTTTAAGTTACAAATTCTATAAGTAAAAGAGAAAGAACATTGTAAAAGAACTTTGTAATAAGTAAAAGAGAAAGAATCTTTGCGATTAACTAAGAATTATAGAATAGTTTGCGTGGAGAGAACTATATCATCCTCGTGTAACTTTATAAAAGAACTCATCCACTTGTGTGTCGAAAATTGTACAACCCTTCAACAAAATTGTATACCGACGATTGTACAACCAACAACAGTTGTAACCTCATCGGTTAAGACGAGAACAAAAGGAATCTTTCCGGCGAATAAAAGTAATTTAAGTGAGTAAAACTTCTCTACTAAGAGTGTTCTCTTACTCTGCCTCTACAATATCAACGGTCATTCTCCTCACTCCCCCATATCAAAGACGTGACTTCCGTCCCTGGGTAAAGGGCTTAATTGTCTTGACCCGAAAGAGAAGTCAACACCGTGTTACGTCTTCTCTAAATCCGATAAGTTCATGGGGACGTAACACACGTATGAAATTGATTATGCAAATACATGTTTTTGTGTTGTAGAAGATGAAGATGAATGGAGGTCCGTTTTTAATATTAATATTTTTCTTCATTTCGATGGTCCAGGTTCACAGTTTTTCTGTTCGAAATACCCTTCGAGTTGTGGAGATTCTTCAACCACATAAGATGATTCTTCGAGACCGTTGGTGTTGAAGTCCATATTGTCAAACACGAATTGAAAAAACGAATTTTCCACTATATTGCATTCAGCTCGAGGAATATATGAATTCTCAAAAATCGACATTTCTCTGTACGATAGACACAATCCCATTGCCGATAAAATGTTAATAAGATCCTTTGAAGCGAATTATTTGTACAGGATAGTTCCGACACCTATCTGTAGCGAAAAAAACGAACGAGGACGTACAGCTGTTATTATTGCATGAGCTATCGCTGTACATTTTCTCTTCCAATTTTCCAATGCACCACGTTTATCTTTCGTAATGATTGCAGAAAGCTGCAGCGATTATCCGCGGGGACATTAGAGGTGTCATATACGATAAAAATAGTTACCCCCATCGGGTAAATTTGTGAAAGATGTCGAAGTCGGTGTTCCTGAGACTTTGGAAGTTTTCCTTCCTGCGATCATTACGAAAGATAAACGTGGTGCATTGGAAAATTGGAAGAAAAAAGGTACAGCAATAGCTCACGCAATAATAACAGCTGTACATCCTCGTTAGTTTTTAGCCGCTACCGATAGGTGTCGGAACTATCCTCTACAAATAATTCGCTTCAAAGGATCTTATTAACATTTTATCGGCAATGGGATTGTGTCTATCGTACAGAGAAATGTCGATTTTTGAGAATTCATGTATTCATCGAACTGAAAATTCGATGTTTTAGAAAATTCGTTTTCTCAATTCGTGTTTGACAATGCGGACTTCAACATCAACATCCTCGACGGTCATGAAACGTTTCAACTCGATGAGTATTCCGAACAGATAGACTGTGAAACCAGAACCATCAAAACGATGAAAAATATAAATATTAAAAACGGACATCTATTCATCTTCAGCTTCTACAACACAAAAACATGTATTTGCATAATAAATTTCATATGTGTGATTCATAATTTTGCTGCTTTATTTATTTATATTGTACTTTAATCATTTTTTTCTAGAACCGTAAATCCGTTATAACATATCTATACAACCGCGCGAGCTATGAATCGAAACTTTGCGCGGACTTGCCAACTTTACGGCGTGCTAAAAGTCGTAATTTGGTAAAAAAAAACAAAATCATTACATTGCAGCTATTATCGTGCTCTACAAGTTTGATAATATACATTTTTTCGTTATGTATCACGAGAAAGGAGTAAATAGCAAAAAACAAGTTTCAATCTCTTAGTTTTTTACTTTCTCGTTCGATATCTCAACAACGATCAACGGTAGGTGAAACATTTATATGACCTAAGTTGTAGAGCATAAAAAAAGCAACAAAAAAGTATACAACCGCCGTTTTCTTATCATGACGGAGAGCCGAGTTATCGCAAAATACAAAATTTACCCCTTTTTCAAGATAGCGGAGAAAGCTCATAGGAAATCTTAGGGGGAGCGGGAGGGTGAGAGGGAGAGAGAGAGAGAGAGAGAGAGAGAGAGAGAGAGAGAGAGAGAGAGAGAGAGAGAGAGAGAGAGAGAGAGAGAGAGATTAGCGACTTCATATCTTGCTGGTTCGAATCTTCCCAGAATGACAATATTTCGAGCAAAATCCCTCAAGGAAAACTTACCTTACTCTAACCAAATCTGCCTTTGCAAAATGTGCCGAATAAAAATGTTGATTTTTTTTTGTAAACTTTGGTGAAAAAGAAAAATGTTGCGTTGTCAAATTCCTGCAAAGAATTAAATCGGTCCTCTGAAAAATTTCCTGCAAAAATTTGACGAAAATCTTTGCAAAATTCCCCGACAAAATTAATCTAGTAAAAGGAGCTTAGTTAAAAGTCTTATTCATTGGTAAACAAAAAACATCGGTGTATTCATATTATCCATAAATGATAGATTGGTTAATGAAACATCGAAAAATCCCTCTCTCAAATAAACCTAAAAATAATTGACGTATATTCACGATATGAAAAATGCCGTTGTCAATAATTTCGATAAAACTTCCCGGGGTGTGATAAAGATACTGGACATCAAGAAACATTATACGTTACATTTGGCTTGAGAATGGACATTTATTTATATTAATACAAACTCCATCTTCATTTTACACTAAATAAAAAAATTACATAAAATATAGTCGCCTGCGCGTAACAATTCGTTACCAAATACACTTACATATTTTACATGCACGCCTATCCTGACACTTATTCTCACTCAATTACATTTACAATTTCTTGAAATAATTGAATTGGGACGTTGTTTAATTTCATGGTCTTTTCAAATGTACACAGATCCAATTTATAATATTTCTTGGCTTTTATGTATATATAAATTTAATATACATTGCATATGAGTCGGGGCGATATTCAATATTCGAACAACAGAGTTTTGAGAAAACAAATATTCAATTGTCAGCCATACCTATTGTATATATTTTTTTACTCCCATTTTCGAAAAACTTATATTTTCATTACTTCTCGTTCACTTGAAGCACATATTCAAATTATAGAATTGCATAAAGTTTCTTATTTTTATTTATTGTAATAATTATAAAAAAGACAAATTGAAAGTCTAGCGTTTCTTTTCCAGACCTCAATTCCTTATGTCTCAGAGTTTTCTAGAAAGTAATTTCGCATCTGGTCAAGCCAAAATATCATACAACGAGAGGCGATCATTTTTAGACTACGTTCTTTGAAAAAAAATTACTTTTTGATAATAGATCGATTAGAGTAATAATTTATATATAGCTTACGGATTAATTTCATTTATGAGCTTAGACAGGCTGCGAATGTATTAACAGTAATTATGTACTATCGGCATATCGCGAAATTTACAATATTTACACATTTTTAAGAATAAGAGTACTTGTATCTCATATTTATACTGATGTAAAAAAATTAAAAATATATTGATATTATATTAATATTTAGGGTGGTCCAAAAGTCGTGGATCAAACGAAGTGGGGAGGTAGACGTATCATTACCATCCAAAAAGGTCACATACAGATTGGTCCTTTTCTCAATAACTCCAAAGCTATGATTTTTCTTCAATATTTTTGAAAAATCTGAACGAACGGCGCCATTATCAGCACTCATACATAGACAGGCGACATTTTTATGTAACATGCCAATCTGAAATGTATTTTAAGGCCATTAAGGTCTAAAATCCAATCCGGCGCGGGTTAATGAACGCAAGCCTCATTATCTACCTCAGAAAATGTTTTACTGTTACCGCCTCCCTTCTACGTACCTGCAATAAATGCTCTGCATTCAAATAATGCGTTCCCAATGCAAATTAATAGCTCAAATTTGCTTGGTCCCAAATTCAACTTTCTAGTGAAACAGTACCTTGCAGAAAATACAGATCGATGATAAAAAACTTTGGAGGGTCATAGGGCTATGAGTCGTACCTTTTTAGAATCCTCATAAAGTGGACCAATTTTCCTACTACAGGGAAGAGTTTCGGTAGAATACTTCTCTTTCTAAAGCAATGAAGAAAAAATACGGAATAAAATTAAGATCCAAAAAGTGATCACAAGTTCATTTTATTCCAAGACCTTATTATGACATTTACGAAGACTACATTTTCATGCGAAGGCCACGTCAAGAGTCGACATCTTTAAAAAACCCTGCATATGGTAAGTCGTTTTGTTTATTAATTTTTTTTACAGATGGGAATAAATTTGTCAAAAATATTGAAAAAAAATCATAGCTTTGGAATCGTTGAGAAACGGACCAGCCTGTATATGATCATTTTGGGTGGAAATGATCTTGGCTTCGTCCCCAATTCGATCGATCCACGACTTTTGGACCACCCTGTATGTGCTCTTTACTTTTTTGTTATACGTCGCATTTATATACACTACTCCAAAGAATTAAAGGAACAGAAACTTTCTTCAATTTTTCTTAGTGTTTTCTGAAGCGCTGTAGCTGTGTGAAAAATGGTCGTATCGAGATGAAAAAAAAAGCATTTTGAAGCTTCAAGTGTCTAGTTTTGAGATCTTTTCGCAACATTTTTTGTGAACTACGGTTATCGCACAATCATATGAAATAGCGCAAGACAAACATTTTCAAAATTTGTTTGTTTTTTTCCAAGGGTCCACGGGCTCGGGAAATTTTTTTTCAGTTAAATCAATGCATAAGTTAGTTAGCTCGTTTATTCAGCTTTAATTTGGTTTTTTGTTCGTCTCTCTACGTCAATTTACGCTGAGATAGCCGACTGTGAATTAAAAAAGATCCTATTGTTTTTGATCATTGTTATCTTAGTAACCAATCATCGCACAGGAAATTAAAGGGCAGTTTTGAAAACTTGAATAAATTTCCTACAAGACCCTTTCAATGATGTTTGAGAAAAAAAATCGACCCCAAATATCAATTATAAAAAAGAACAAAAAAAATTACTTTTTTGTTCTTTTTTTATGGTTTTTCAGTAAATCTACCACTACGTTACATATATTGATGGAAAGACTAATCTTGCCAGGTTTTTTGTTCAGCTTGATGTACCCCCAATAGCCCTGTAAACTTTTAAATTGATCCATCAAACTGTTTTTCCGGACCGATTGATCAAAGTTTTACAAAACAATTAAAGGAACAAGTGTTCCTGAACATCGTGGAATTATCATCAAAATGAAAAGACCAATTTTTTCACAACTTTGCTCTAGTTACTTGTAAAATTTGAGAAAATGTTTTATTTTTTATTTATTTGTAAAATATTTCAAGAAACAATACTGACTCATTTTTTCTTATGAAAAAAGATGAGTTTTAAAAAAAACTTTTTTGTAACCCTAATAACCTTCGCAGATAATATCGAGAATTAATCGTATAAATGTTTTCAGATCAAGTAGTGAATACAGCTTGGGGATATCAACTTTTAGTAATGCAATTAACCATTACTTGCCATACGTCTGTAGAAGTATGGCAAGTAAGCGTTAAAGGGGTGTTTCGAACCTCGCAGTGGCAAGTAAGGGTTAAAGATGAGTGAAATTATGGTACGCAGAGGCCGAATCGACATGAGTCACTATTGTTTCCTGAAATGTTTTACAGATAAAAAAAATCAAACATATTTTTTTTTAATTTTTAGATTTTTTTTTCTCGAATTTACCGAGTAACTAGTGCAAAGTTGTGAAAAACGTCGGAAAAAAATGTGTTTTTCATTTTGATGATGATTACACAAAGTTTAGGAACGATACACTTGTTCCTTCAATGGTTTTGTAAAACTTTGATCAACCGGTCCGGAAAAACGGTTCGATGGATCAATTAGAAAATTTATGGGGCTGTTGGGAGAATATTAAGCTGAAAAAAACTTGGCAACATTAGTCTTTCCATCAATATTTGTAAAGTAGAGGTAGATTTATTGAAAAACCATAAAAAGTCATTTTTTGTACTTTTTTGAAATTGATGTTAAGGGTAAAAAAAAATTCTCAAAAATCAATAAAGGGTCTTGTAGGAAATTTATTGAAGTTTTCAAAACTACCCTTTAATTTCTTGTGCGATCATTGGTTACTAAGATAACGATGATCAAAGACAAAAGGATCTTTTTTCATTCACAGTTGGATATCTCAGCAAAAAATTGACGTAGAGAGACCAACAAAAAACCAAATTAATGCTCAATAAACAAGCTAACTGATCTATGCATTGATTTAACTGAAAAAAAATTCCCGAGCCCGTGGAACCTTAAAAAAAACAAAGAAATTTTGAAAATTTTTGGTTCGCACTATTTCTTATGATTGCGCGATAACCGTAGCTCACAAAAAAATGTTGCCAAAAGATCTCAAAATGAGACACTTGAAGCTCCAAATTTTTTTTTGGAGCTTCAAGTGTCTCGTTTTGTTTCAACTCGATACGACCATTTTTCACACAGATATAGCGCGTCAAAAAACACTGAAAAAAAATGACGAAAGTTTCTGTTCCTTTAATTCCTTGTAGTAGTGTATTTGATCCTCTTAAGACGAAACGGTACCGCGGCTCCATCGGTATGGCAGATCGGGATAGTAGATACCCATGGATTTCCTAAACGGCTCTTCAGAATTTCACGAAATTTGACCAGACAATGTCAATTTGATAGACGAACGGCTGTCTTTTCATGGAATTTGTTGAATCAAAAAAAAAGTAGATTGTATTACCATGCTGAAGGCGTGATAGAAATTATGTGAAATAAAAAGTTTGGCTCATGTCACAACTTGGAGGGGAGAAGAGCCGCGTAGCCATATTCAAAACACACATTTTGGCACCTGAATCAATTGATTCCATCACATATTTCAGGAAATCCGTGGGAATCTATAATTAGTTGGTATTTGTTGACGATTTCGAGCATATGTCGCACGAACTTCGTAGAGTTTAGTTCCCCCAAATTCCGGCGCTCAGGAGTGGCGCTCATGACGCATTCGACATATATCGGTCTCGGCTCAGTGCCGACTCGATGAGCCGAGGAACTGACAGCTGAGGTTCCGTGTGGAGAAAATGTAACAAATTTTCGTGTGTTATATAACAATCGATTTTTTTCTTGTTTTTCGTCGAAAACCAAGAAAAAAATCGATTGTTTTTGTGCCGTGAGAAGTCCAACGGAGTCGCGGATACTTTCATCGCGCGAGTCACCTGGGTGACGTTTTCGTCGAGATACGTCGAGGTTAGGTTTAATCAATTTCTGATTAAGATTTTTTTTATTTATCCATTAATACCTTAAATATATAAGTTATGAAAAGAATTAATATCTATTTAAGATTTTTTGGTCCAATCCGGAAAATGGGGTTGAAGTTTGCATCGTTGGAATGAACCGATATATTTTTTTTCATTTTTTTATTCCTTTATTTTCATCATTATCCAAAGCCTTTTTGACAAATCGGCAAATTAGCAATTAATTATGCTAAGTTTCAAATAAATCGACTGAGTAATTGTCGAGAAATGAATAAAAGTGATAAAGAATATCGCCTTTTTTAACAATTAATTAATAGCAATCATTGGAAAATTCATATATTGAGTTTTTGGGCAATTATTGATAATAGGATTATTTTAACGTATTAATTGAATTTACAAATTGAGACATTTTTTTGTTGTCCAGTTGAAACAGATGTACAGTCACTGACAAAACCTCAGTCAAGCACACGCCAATATCGTCGAATTTGACTTCAGTTGGTATTGAAAGTGTAAAAATAATATTTCTCAGTGTTAATTTATTATTAAATTAGCTGCTTGTAAGGCTAAACTCGTACGATATGATCTAGACTTGTAAATTTACAATTCGCCCATTTTGGACTAACTTATTGTCCGACGGTCTATCCAGTAATACCGTAAAATTAAAAAATGTATTGTTTTGAATAAATTATAAATAAGGGGAAATAAATATTCATGTGTTTTACAATTTTCATCAACAGTAAGCCCTGAAAAGTAACTTTATAAACTTTATTTTTCAAACCACCCCAACATATTTTTTCCATTTCTTTATTTTTATTATTATAGAGAGTAATCTTTGTGCAAATTTAACTTGTCTAAGACTGTGTAAAAATGTTGTAACGATCTGTTCGGCATGAAAATAAAAAAAATTTGGGCTATTAAAATGAATAAGTTTTTGTTGCATCTTACAATACAAACTTCAACGTCATCAAGTTGTGCACTATAGAAAGTACCGCACCTACCGATCACAATCGTGGTCGAGAAAGAAAAAGCAAAAATACTTGTTTAAACAATTATTTTTGCATTACTTTTACCGTTGATTTTTGCAGTGCGTACGGAACAATCATATTTGCTGAGGGGTACAGAAAGTACCGCGCTTACCGATCACAATGGTGGTCGAGAATACATGCTTTAATTGTTTAAACAATTTTTTACGCATTGTTTTTGCCGTTATCTTCTGCAGCGCGCAAGCAGTAATCACATTTGCTGAGAGATACAGAAAGTACCGCACCGATCGATCACAATCGTGGTCGAGAAGAAATGCTTTAATTGTTTACACAATTAATGTCGCATTATTTTTACCGTTGAGTTTTGCAACGCATAAATAGCAATCATATTTACTGAGAGGTATAGGAAGTACTGTATCTACCGATCACAAACGTGGTCGAGAAAAAACGAATTAATAATTGTTGAAACAATTATTTTTGAATTTTTTTTTACCGTTATGCATTGCAGCGTGCAAATAGCAATCATATATGCTGAGAGGCAATCATATATGCTCAAAGTACCGTATCTACCGATCACAATCATGGTCGAGATAAACGCACTCATAATTGTTTAACCAATTATGATTGCATTATTCTTATTGTTAGGTTTTGCGGCTCGCAATCAGCAATCTATTTGCTGAGAGGTACTGAAAGTACCGTATCTACCGATCACAATCCTGGTCGAGAATAAACGCATTCATAATTGTTTAAACAATTATGTGTGCATTATTTTTATTGTTACGTTTTGCGCCTGGCAAGCAGCAATTTATTTGCTGAGAGGTACTGAAAGTACCCTATCTACCGATCACAATCGTAGTCGAGATAAACGCATTCATAATTGTTTAAACAATTATGATTGCATTATTTTTATTGTTAGGTTTTGCAGCTCGCAATCAGCAACCTATTTGCTGAGAGGTACTGAAAGTACCGTATCTACCGATCACAATCGTGGTCGAGAATAAACGCATTCGTAATTGTTTAAACAATTATGGCTGCATTATTTTTACCGTTGGTTTTTACATAGCGCAAGCGGCAATCATAATTGTTAAGAGGTTTAAAAGTACCGTATCTCCCAATCACAATCGTGATCGCGGAAAAATGCGAAGATAATTTTTTAAACAATTATTTTTGCATTATTTTTATCGTAACGTTTTGCGGCTCGCAAACCGCAATCTATTTGCTGAGAGGTACTGAAAGTACCGTATCTACCGATCACAATCATGGTCGAGAATAAACGCATTCATAATTGTTTAAACAATTATGTTTGCATTATTTATACCGTAAATGTTTACTGAGCCAATCGCTACACTCAGCAAGGACTCTTGCTGCGAAATTCGTGTTTTTGAATTTCTTGCGAAGTCGGCGTTGAGAAAAGAAAATAAAGTTCTTTCTCGACGCTGACTGTGTTTATATGTATGTGCATGTATATACGCTCACGCGGTGTGTCGCGCTACGAAGGGTCACCCCGCGGGAAGATAAAAATCTTCAACCGCGTGCGGCCGACGTAGCGAATGCACACCAACACACACGGACACACGCGTTGCGATACAATGCCTTTTCGCGTTCCGAGCGCAGAAAGGCATTTACAATCTCCCGGTAGGTGGCAGAAGCTCGTACGAGTTCTGCCCTACCGACTCGAGCCGGGGCTGCGTCCAGTCGGTAAAAATCCTACTGCCAAGTTTTCTCCTAGACGGAACATATTTCGGGCAAAAGAAGAGAAAGCCGTTGTTCGTCGTTCAACAAAGCGGAACGTGTTTCTTTTCTTTTTTCCTAAAAATCAACCGTTTCAGAAATCATTGGGAATCTGCAAATCAGCTATCTCTCTCGCATTCATGGCCGCTCAGTCGGTGTGACACTTGACCTTAAATCTTCTTAGAAAAAACTGGCTTTGATCCACACCTAATTTTAGTTTCCTTTTATTTTGCGTTCATTGCATGTAGTTTCATTTCCAAATCGTACGATCTCTTTTTTCTTTACAGCCTCTCGTCGATATTTACAGATGATCGAACGAAACATTAAATATCCGCTGTTATTACAAAAAAATCATTCTGCATTTGTGACAATCCATTTTCCTCGATCATAATTAGTAGATAGATGGGACCTTGTTTGTGCTTAAAAAAAATGCAGTTTTTTGGGATAACGCACTTGTAATGAAGTTATACTTCGTATTTAGTCTCACAATATGCAGAGTTTGTTTTCAACCCGAATCCCGTACTAATCAAACTAACTTCACGCGTTTTTCGTTTCGCTCCAGTTCGGCAAGCACTTGGCGGAAAACTGCGCATTGATGCACAGTACTGGCAATCACTGGTTGCAATTACAGTTTATGCAAATGTTTGACAGCGCTCCTTTACCGAGAGTGGATCTCAGTGAAGGAGCGCTCTCTCTCTCTCTCGCTCTCGCTCTCGCCCTCGCTCTCTCTCTCTCTCTCTCGCTCTCGCTCTCGCTCTCGCTCTCGCTCTCGCTCTCGCTCTCGCTCTCGCTCTCGCTCTCGCTCTCGCTCTCGCTCTCGCTCTCGCTCTCGCTCTCGCTCTCGCTCTCGCTCTCGCTCTCGCTCTCGCTCTCGCTCTCGCTCTCGCTCTCGCTCTCGCTCTCGCTCTCGCTCTCGCTCTCGCTCTCGCTCTCTCTCTCTCTCTCTCTCCCCCGCATTTTCAGCGAATATGACAGACAAATTCTTGCATCTCTTTTCATGCACACGCGGGTGTTGTTTTACAGGCATATATGTACATGGTGTTATCGGGTCACGCTCTAATTTACTAATGTGTTCCGAAAGTATTATCTTTACTGGGAGAAACAATTTATATGATTTTAAGGCTGAGCCCAAAGCCAGTTCATTCAAACTAAATTCCCACAGACTAGAGACCATAGTAACGATAATAATAATAATGATAATAATGCGTTTTCAAGCAAGTAGAAATTGTAATTGAGGTGATCGTACACTGACTCGAGCTATACAATTATTATTAACGACCAATTATTATTATTATTGTAACGAATCACACTATTATGATTATTATTACATCTTTATTGGTGTTATTATTATTATTATTCATCGCTATGTTTATGTACATATACAATGAATGAGTACATATATAGTGCTGTTAGATCGCTGTAGACGAAAAAGCAGGAATTAGCAATATTTCAACGAATTAGTAAGCGATAGTCAATAAAACAAAAAATGTATCATCTGCTTACAATTTTTCGGATCAATATTTGGTCGATGACAAATTCGGAGAATTAACAAGATGCCTTTTGAATTGTTTGCAATATTGTTTTAAAATACATAAAAAATCCATAGGTCATGTAAAATCGAGTGACATAATTGTGAAAATAAAAAAAAACACGATTTAAATAATTATTTCTCGGAGCTTTGCTTTGTGGAAAGATGCAGATCCTCATACAGATGAAGGTTCGTTGAATCCGAAAAAAGTGCGAAAAAGACATGCATGATTGTATCTTTTTGCTGTTTTCTTATCGGAGATATCGCAGACTCATTGCCTGTCCGTCACCCCATCCAATCCCCTCAATACCACTTTCTCTCTATGATGTTTCTTCCCCTCTCAGCGAAGCTGCAGTTTTCTGTAAGTAATACCGGGCTAAGAAACACCGTGAAAATAAGTTTATATCCGAAGCTCATCGATATTTACGGTCAGCCTTAAAAGGATTTCGTCTGTTTCCGGGTATCAGTGCGACGTGATATTTCTTCCTTCTTTACGCGATATTCCGAAACGCATTCCCGCCCTCCTCCCTCACCGTTCTCGTTCAAAGATTTGCTCCGTCGAGTCCGTCATGATGTTGACGTTTTAAGGCCAGCAGCTTTTCGTAAAGTACTAGTTGTTACTACTGTGGCGACCTACTCTTTGGGGCTTCCCTGGCTGATCCTCTGCCCTAGGTCTGCCAGTTGTGACTATCGTATGTACTACCGCTACTTTGGTAACCTATTAGTGGTGAGTATGCTGATGGTAACCCAATGCTACTTCGGAAGCCCAGCAGCTGTAGCTATCCCACTACCTGCTACTATTTTGATACTCTACAAATCGTGGCCATCCTGGAATCTACAAATTTGGTGATCTACAAATTGTGACAATGAATTGTGGCAATATGTGATGCTACTTTCGTTACCTACCAGTTGTGGCTATGCTGCTGCCTGCTCCTACTTTGATGATGTACAAATTATGACTATCCTTGTAGCTATACATGCAGCTAAAAGTAGAAACAGGTATTGCTAATCTACCAATTGGGACTATCCTGTTGCCTACTACTACTTTGGTGATCTACAAATTGTAGCGATCTTAATACTTGATGCTATCTTGGTAATCTACCAGTTGTGGCTATCCTGTTGCCTGCTACTACTTTAGTGATCCAATTGCGGCCATCCTAATACTTGATGCTGTTTTGATAACGTGCCAGTCGTAGCTATCCCGTGACCTGCTACTATTTAAGTGCCCTGCTAGTTATGGCAGTTTTTAGTAACCTACTGGTTGTGGCTATTCTACGACTTGCTACTACTTTGGTATTCTGCCAGTTGTGGCTATCGTACAATTTATTAACAATTTGACAATCTACAAATGGTGGATATTCTATCACCTGTTGCTACTATGATACCCTACTAGGTGTGGCTATCTTACTATGTACTGCTAGTCTGGCAGCTGGGCGGGCTGCATAGAGTAGAAGCCATAGAGAGTGTGAGGCGTCGCGAGACGTGACTCGGTGCGGTCGCCGCAACTTACGGGGTGTATACGGCTTGAACAAATACGTCCCATAAGAGCAAAGAGAATATATTTCCACGTGGGTGATCCCGTCTCAGTATGGTAGTGGCTTCTTCTAGCGAATAACGAGCCTACGAGGACATTACCAACTGCGTGCACACATTTTCTGCTGCGGAACAAGTTTTCCAATATTTCAAGACGGGCGGGCAAAGACATTTTGGTCAATTCTAGAACACCATGTACCACTATTTGAATACGGTAGATTATCAAGACCGAATTCTTTTTCCTCCGGCGAGACGACAGAATACTTAATAAGCCTGGGCGTTACCACAAACTAAAACACTTTCGATGTAGATCCCAGACGGGTTTGAGATTTTTCTTTTTGATGCTGTGGACGAAGTGAGACAAGAAAAAGGTCAGATGTCACGATCAAATTTTCCCCTGGGCATCTTGGGGTTACGAAGCATAAAATACGTGACTCGAAGGAAAAATATATTTTACAAATATGTACGCGTGCCATATCATAATCATTATTTTTCGTAATACTACAAAAATAATAATAATTATCATTCGTTATCCCTAGCATCTCTCTCGTTATCGCACTTTCCACTGTTGTCGGAACAATTTTTAATGTTTACCTTTGTTGCTGTTATAAACGTCTTTGGAGGCCTTAAGGGGCAAAGATATACATTATAAAACGAAATCAACGGTCGCTGAGATAAAAAACGCATACGAAATAAACATCACTCGCTGTATATTTTTAATACCAAAAGCAATTTATTATCCAGAGTACGAAATACGAAGACGGCAAGAACTGCTTCGATTACCTTATCGTTATATAGACATATATACAGAACATCATAAAGATACGGCCACGTCAATGGATTATCGTGCAAATGCTTCTCATCGTTACACTCCGGTTATCCTTTATTTCGGTCAGTCTCTCCCGGCTTATGAACTTTCCGAGACTCTTCTAATCTTGCCGCCCAGGTATCTGCAACGGACATCAGTCATCGTCATCTTTTCGAACTTTCGACAGGCTTTTCTTTCGATACGAACACGTTCGCGACGTGTCCGAGAGACTCGTCAGATGATACGGATACGATCGAATTAACACGTGATGGTCAACGTTTTTTTCCCTCACTACTGTTTAAATCTCCATGTCCCTGCGCGCTTTTTTCGAATGTATCTCTCCTCCACCCATTATTTACACGGTCTATCTATGTATATGTGCCTGAGTATTTGGTTATTTAATCAAAAACTATTTAGTGATATTAACGGAAACTTAGAAGCTACGTCTGAAAGAAAATCGGTATCCTTTAAGGAGTTAGGCTACTGTAAAAATTTCAAAAAAATCCTTCGTCGCTTGAGACAATTCGAATTGAAGGGTGCACCAACATATGGTACAGGAATTGCAGATTGAAGGTAAACTTGTGATAGAACTGCTAGTAAAACTTTTAACGCATTGTTATTGAAACTGTGTTTTTCAAAACGGTGTACAGGATTTCTCGGCATCTAATAAACGGATTGACTTGAAATTTGGCACACTTATCCGTAATAGTACTTTAGTCTTGGCTGACGTTTTTCTTCTTAACATTTTTTTTCATTAGTTATTAACGATAATGGTATCATTTTTTCTCGAGGAATCCAAAAAGAATTCAAAGATTTTTTTCACAATCAAAATACGATATCAAAAAAAAGTTCGGTCAAGTCTTAAGCGATATTATCTATTTTAAAAAAACTAGTTTTTTCGCTTGAGATCAACCGGGTGGACAAAATTAACACACCGTGAGCCCCTCACGTTCAAAGGTCTTTCACGAGCTTGTTGATAACTTCTTTAATTATTCATCTTTTTTATGAAATTAGGTGCACAACTTTATTAATGTACATATAAATAAATGACCAAAGGATTTTCCAATCATCTTAGTTGTTATTTCAAAATTAATTTTTTTTAATTACCATGATTTTCGGGTCTTCACAGTAGCGTAACCCTTTAACTTCCATCAGTTTATATGTATGTAATATGATTGGAGCAGGAAAATGCGCAAAGCACGAAGTAAAGTAAACGTCAAGGCGCGTTCTTCATTTTCGCCAGCAGTTTATATATATATATATACACACACACAAGGCGCAAAAATTAAAGAATCAAGAAAAAAATTGAAATTTTTTCGTGATTTTCAACAGGCATTGCGAAAATGGTCGTAGATCTGTAGCTTTGAGTGCCAGCATTCAAAATGCTGAATTCTGAATAACTTTGGAGAAATTCTAACAAAATCAGAGGAAAAAAATACCAAATTTTTGCTTGACTTTCGAAAGGACCACGGACTTAAATGAATTTTTTTCGGCTATTCCATCTAGAAGCTTTTTTAGGTTGATTCTTCCCCTTTAATTTGAGTTGTAGTTGCCCTTCGTACGATGATGTCTCCGAGTGTAAGCATAACTTGTGTACTAATGATCGTACAGAAAATTAAAGTATAGTTTTGGAAGCTTCAAAGTATCCTCTGTAGGCTGTTTGCCTTGTTTTTTGATGATTTTTTTTTGTAAAATGTCAGGTACTCGATTTAAAAAAGTGTAAAAAAGCCTTTTTACGATTTTTCACATAATTTGTTGTTACTTTATAAATAATCGATCGCCTAAGGATATTTTTGTTTTTTTTTCTATCTCGAAGTATTTCGAATAAACCCTCACGAGTTCAAACCATTGCGTTTTTCGTTCCTTGTGATCCGCACGATTGAAATTATCACTTTTGTGGAAAATCGATAGAAGGATCAGTTTTTCTTTTTTATCCATTTTGAGGGATGATTTTTTTTATTCTGTTAATATTCAGAATTTTTTTGTTACGAAAATGTTTATTGTTGAAAAAAACGTTTTTTTTCGTTCACAATACCCACAATGCTACAACATTGCTAAAAAATAATCGTTTGATTTTTCCTGACAGCGCTGTTCGTTCTGAAATGATATTCACTGCTTCACGTTGATTATTGCCTTCTTGAACGAGAGTGACAAGACGAGCAACAACATCTGCAGATAAATGTACCGAAAAAATCAAATGATTATTTTTTTACACTTTTGCAGGATTGTCGATATTGTAAAGTGAAAAAAAAGTTTTTTTTCGAAAAAAAAAACTTTCGAAAAATATGTAATTTCTCAAAATCAATTTAAAAAAAAAGAAAAATTGATCCTTCAATTTATTTTCCACAAAAGTGACAATTTCAACCCCTTGGATCACAATTTAACCCTAGCACCCTACACGATCTGTATGACACAAAGAAGGGATTACGCGCACCCCAGCACTTCAAATCATCGCTGCTAATGAACTGTTTGTCGTAGAGAGTTTTTTTTTCATTCAAACGCTAAACGAATGACGAATGAAATAGGATATGCGAGAAAAACCTAATATGAATTTTCCGCCGTAAAAAATGCGATTGAACAAAGCAAGAAAAATGACTGTGCATTGACAAATGAATAATGTGGGGTTTGGGGTACCCATGTGCAGGGTCCTAGGTTTAAGAAAAATCGCAGACGTTTGAACTCTTGAGAGTTTTTTTCGGGATACTTTGAGGTTGAAAAAAAAAAGATAACATCCTTAGCTGATTGATTATTTAAAAGTAATCATAAGTTATGTGAAAAATCGTAAAAACGACATTTTTTACTATTTTAAAACCGAGTTTTTCACATAGAAAAATGTCCTCCAAAAACAATGCAAAGAACGGAAAAGATACTTTGAAGTTTCCAGAATCATGCATTAATTTTCTGTACGCTCATTAGTACACGAGTTGTGAGTCATCAATGTTAAATCTGTCGTTATGGCTGTGACAGCCGATAACCCGGAGATAACTCATCGTACATCAATTTTCTTATAATTTCTTAAAAACTGTCCACTGTGCAGCATTTAAAATGCTGGAAATCGAAACTAGAAACTTTGAGCTTTAATTTGCTTTTTTTTCATTATTCTACGACCATTTTTCGCCAAGTTATAACCTGTCGAAAATCACTAAAAAATATCGAATTTTTCCTTGATCCTTTAATTCTTGCGCCTAGTGGGTATGTAAATAGTGCAAATATCGACGCAAATTGAAATAAGACGAGGGGGAGAGAAGAGAAAGAAATCCACAATGGATCCGCGGAAGATTTAAACATGGTAGTCGGAGGAATTTTCGAGAGTCTACAAAGAAGCAGGGTAAAATCCTTCCGAGAAATAAAACAAGAGACACAACAGATAATCGAGAAAAAGTGCAATAAAGCAGTGCATCCAATACAGAAAGAATTGTAAGGTTTAAGGAGACAGTTCTCGAGAAAAGAAAAGGAGTGGGCGACAGAAAGACAATTGCGAAAAACAAGATTGGTAAAAGTCGAAAGGAAGCTTGACTATTACGAATATACCAACAGTGGGTGGGATAAAACAACGGGGAAAATATGGATTAAGGAGGAAGTGGAAACAAGAGCAAATGACAGGATCTGCAACATTTCAGACGTCCAAAGAGAGGAGAAAAGCAGGGAGGAAACCGGAAAATATATAGCCGTCCTGAATTATAGATTGGAAAAACAGGAAAGAGAACTAAGAATTTAAGATCAAATCTTATAATAACAGGGAAGGAGTTCAGAGAGGAAAATCTGAAGACAGAAATAGAAGACTTTTTCGAGAGGAAGCTACAAACGAAAATTCGGGTCAAGAAAGCAGTGAGAATTGGGAATACCCTAATAGAAAACAATAACTGCAAAACGAAAAATGTACTCGTACATAGGGAGAGGTTGGAAGAGAAAAAAGGCATAATGAGGATGAAAGGTTTAGTCAAGGGAAGCGACATCCACATAGACGACGATCTTACCAGCAAAGAGCCAGAAATACAGAAAAGCATAACATAGTGTAAGGAGCGGATACATGAATCTATTCATCAATGGGCGATGCTGGAAATGAAAAGAGAGAAAACAAACTGGAGAGAGAGACTTTTAAGGAACGAAGGGAAGGGTATCAACGAAATGACATACGAATCTGGAATACAACGGGGCCGACGCAATAGTGGGACGCGCGAGATTTCATAGAGGAATTCCCAATAATAATTCTAAAAGGAACATGGGCGAAAGGAAATGAGTAGAATGGAATATAAGGAAACTTAGCGACAAATATAAGTGGAGGCTAAACTGTCAATTAGGGAAAACGAAAAAGGCAACAATAAAGGAGGACAGAAGGGGCGATGGGGACATGAAAATAGAGGTATGGCAGTGATACAGAGCAATAGCAAGAGAGGGAAGAAACTGAAAATTTTATAAGAATAGAACGCGAAAGACATGGGAAGAGAACGAGGGTGGAGGAATAGATGACGGGCGGCGGAAAAAAAACTCAGGGGCCAAAACAGTTGTAAACAGAAAAGCAAAAAAAAACAGAAGATAAAGAACAAAAAATTAGAATGAAGTGTAACTCGGGGAGGGAGGGAAATAAGGGGCATATGAAGATTCGTGCAAACTGTGCGGAAGAGGATCAGAAAACTCGAAATTAACTGCTAAATAGGAAATGCAACTTGTACCATGTAAATGCGCAAGACTGTTAGAGGAAAAGGTGTGAAATTGACAAAAGAGGACAGAAAAATGATATACGATGATAAGGTAGAATGGAAATGTAGAAATAGGGAAAAGTGATTAATACGAAACAAAGACAAGATTGTATGTCGACTCAAGAGTAGTAAAAAAGAGTAGAAAAAGAGCTGTAATATGATGTAATATTCTTAAGCCCGAGAGGCAAGCATGGTTTAATAAATCTGTGTATCTATTTCACATTTAATATTTTATTGTCGAATATATATATATATATATATATATATATATATATTTGGCAAAAAATAGCGCGACGGACAGAGTACGTTCTTCATTTTGCCCAACACCATATACGTATGTATATACAATTTGAGTACTTGGCATCAAACACTGCTACATATCTTCATATATATACCATATATACAGTAGCGTGCAAAAGTTTCGGGCCACCCTATTTTTTTGAGTAATGTGACAAAATCTTTAATTCCTGAAGTCCTTAATCATATCAATTTTTTTAGGGAGCTATGGGGATCCATTGGAAAAAGTACGGTCAATCGTATTATTCGTAAATATAAATTAACAAATTTATTGTGTGACAATAGTCGAAGTGGTAGACTGCGAAAAACTACAGAATACGTTGAAAAAATTATAAAAAGGAAGTGCGTTATAGATCCACTAAAAACTTCGAGAGACGTACGTAGTGAAAATCGTGCTGACATTAGTCGGAGTACAGTATCCCAACGTCTGAAGGCTTTAGAACTGATTGGACACATTAGTATAAAAAAAACCCATCAGTAAAAAGAATTAAAAGGCCAGCTTGAATTTTGCGAAAAAAAAATCAGCATTGGCCATCATCAGATTAGCGGAAAGGGCTTTTTTCCGATGAAATCAAATTCCAATTATTCGGGAATGATAGTCGGAAGTACGTGAGACCAGGTACCAGATTCAGCGTAAGGTATCAAATTCCTACCGTAAAACACGGTAATGAAAACAAAGTTTGGGGAGCATTTTCTGATGACGGCGTTCGTTCGCTGGTAGGAATTTAAGGCAACATGGACTCTACAATGTACAGAAATATATTGCAAGACCATGTGCTCCCATTTGCAATGAAAAAAAAGTCGCGCGGTTGGGTTTTTCAACACGATAACGGCCCAAAACATGCTTCACGTCTTGCAAAAGACTTTTTTCAAAGACAAAAAGTACGCCTTCTCGACTGGACATCACAATCACTGGACTTAAAATTCGATTGAGAATTTGTGGCAAGACCTAAAAGATCGTGTTTGAACAAAAAATCGCTCCAACAAGACAGAATTGTGGAATCATTTGCGACATGAGTGGGAGGCCTTGTCACAAGACGGGATCTTACAATTAATAGCGTCCATGTCTCGTGGATGTGCCGCAGTTATTGCTGCTAAGGGCATGGCAACAAAGTACTGAGTCAAGTAAAGAAAGTCGAATCTCGTTTTGTTATTTAAAAAAAAATTTGTTATGTTTTTCACTCGCAATAGTACGCGGCCCAATACTTTTTGCACACTCGTTAAATAAAAAGTGATAGACAATCCAATATTTATCAACAATATTTATGTATATAATTAATTGTTTTTAAATATAAGTGAATACATGTTGCCATAACTCGTTCATTTCTTCCCCACCGTCGTATTTCAATGCAATATGCCTGAAAAATAGCATTGCCCAAAACTTTTGCGAGCAACGGTGTACATCTTCGTGTATGTGCATATGTTCATGGGTATGTGTGGGAAAATATCAATTTATATAATTATATTACCATTTAGCAAGTGTACAAACACGATGCCGTGTCACGTGCATCCCTAATTTAGCTAAGGTATATTAACATCATTATAATTATATCTACACAGCTATATCTGGCTGCGGCTAAAGGTGTACAAAAGAATAAAAAATATTCGTGTACGTATGTGTGTGTGTGTGAGTGTGTGTAATATATATATATATATATATATATATATATATATGTACACACACATGATGTACTGACAGTTGTCGCATGATCGCGCAACCGGCTGGTCGGTCCCTTATTAGCGCGCGGCTCGATGCAAGGGCACGCAAGTTACATATATCTCTGAGGGTTGCAATGATACCTGGTGATGCTCTTGAGTGCCTTGCGCAAAAGCTGTTCCAAACACCGACGAAACGTAATACCGCACATCGCGTAAAGTAGAAAATTAATGCTGAAGTTGGTGTAGTAGAGGAGCATGAAGAATTGCTGCAGGCACCAAAGCAACGCCGGTGCTTCCTTGCGCGCGAGGGCGAAGAAAAACACGCAGAGCCGCATCACGTAACTGCAAAAAAAAAATGCAATGTAGGATGGACATTTAGACCGGCCGATTTTGAGGTACAGGGAAGTAGAACGAAGCAGACGATTGGCGGTATCGATCAGTCTCGAATCTCGTCAAATATTATGCTCGAATACGCGAGTGCAGATCAGTAACCACTCGTGGCTGGGTGGTGGACTCGCATAGTGGAAACGAATCGTCACGAAGGGCACGAAGGAAATAATGATATTGGGTATTAATGGGGAAAAATTCACTCGCCGAATGGAAAATCACGGAAGGTATTTTCACGTATTTGGTATTTTTTTGTTTATTGATATTTTGATTATTATCGAATTTATTATTTTATTATTACATTTATCTTTATTTATTAGATATGTATTATTCGTACTCATTTTTATTTCTTTTATATGTATTATTTTTATTTGTTGCGATGGTGAATGAGACTTTCATCAAACGCAATGTTTATCAAATACGTATGCCCTTTGAGCACGCATACGTGCAACGATAAAAACCGCAGCCAATTACTAGATGCGATTACTTTCATTTCGGAGATCGCAAAGATACTTTTGAAAATTGCTAACGGGTGTTCGAAGAATTTTAAAAAATCGAGCGTGAAAAAAATAGTTTTGGATTTGAAAAAAGCTATTCCAATATTGAAAAAAAACATAATTAATGATAACAAATAATTGGTGCGATTTTTTTTAAATGTTCGAAGATTAGAACAATATTCGGACTTCACATGCATTATTTTAAACATTAGAAAATATATCACGGAATATGTTCATTTAATTAAATGCACCTCGTGTCTCGTTTCTATCAAATACAATAATTATAAAGAGAAAAAAACCGTACGCAAATAAAAACTACACAACTAAAGGCAAATCCAAACGAGAAAGACTCGAATTGAAATATCGCAAATATGATAGATACTTTTGAATTCTTTATATATCTCTAATTCAAACTTGGCCACCTGCGATACATTTTTTATTTTATATTTGGCGAGCACTTTAGGTGTTGGAATTTCGACTCGAAATCTCAGGATCAATCTTTGCACAGTTATTTTTCGGCCGAAGCCCTTCCGAAGGATACATGGAAGTTTATTTTCGTATTTGGATACAGTTGAAACAAGATTGATTAAGCAATCAAGGATAGACTGCTGCTCCACGTGTGGGCCTTTTCAATATCCGGCCGAGACACTGATAGCCCGTAATAATGCAAATCAAGACGGTGTTTCTTCGTCCCAAAAAACGCAAGGCCGATCGAACGTTGTCTAAGCTTTATTGCGGGATTTATCTATGTTTTTTATACTTTTTTATCTTAGCTCATCACATTATTGAGATACCTCGGTAAATTGAGCAGTATGAAAACGGTGCTGATGAGTAGCAACATTTTTGTTATGGTCTGCTGATTTCTCGTTGACACGAGATTCCTCGACGAAGATCTTACATCTGAAAAATAATAATTGAACATACATTGAGCGTATATTGAAACTGCAACATGGCCGGGCTCGGTCAAATTCATTCCCTGGCTTTCTTTTCAGTACTATGAATTATAAATTATAGTAATTGATAATTAAAAAATTTCTAAAGAGGTGCAATGGTCTAGTGGTTAGCGTGCTTGCCACTAAACCTGCGGACCGGGAGGTCCCGGGTTCGAATCCTAGTCGCGTACATTTCGTCGTGAAATGTTTTTCTTCGGCATTTCACGGCGAAATAAAACTAGTTCCACGACTGGGGGGCGAACTTGATGACCGGCTGTATTGGTATAGGTTTTCCGCAGAAAGAAACAGTCACAGTGGAGGAAAAAATAGGTAACAAACGCGAACAGCGTGTACCTTAGGAAAAAACATAAAAAAAAAAAAATTAAGAAATTTCTCTAAAAATAATAAATGAAAAGTAATAATTATTACTGTCATTGAATATTGCGAACATTTTAACTATTCAATCAACTGTGATTAATTACTTATAGCAATAATTAATAAACATTATAAATAATGGTTATCACCATGATCACAGATGTCATTATCAATTATGAGCAATTATGTATGATTGTATATATATATATATATAATTTACTTTACTATTTTATCCATGATTGAGAATAATAATTAATAATCGTTAAATATTATAAATAATATTTATTACGATTATAATAATTGTTGAAAATGATTGATAATTATATTTATTTTATTATCCTATCATGATTGATTTATCACAATAATGATGCATAAATAACAAATATTATGAATAATAAATATTAATGTTACGACTATTATTATAAATTATTTCCCGATCGCATCGTCTAAGATTAATAACCATACCATTATTATAATGATTATCAATAACTGAAAATCAATTTCTCAATATTCTCTCATGGCTCATAAACTTTTTCATGTTGAGAAAAAAATTAAGCTATTTTGCATTTTCCAAACCGCCTTTCTCCAAAGGGTGTTTGAAAATGACGTGACATTTTTAATTGTGCGCCATTTTTTTGTGGCGAACACAGTGTACTAATCTTTGACGTCTGGCATCAAGAAGTATTGAAGTTTAGTCATGGAGAATTACAAGATCGAATAACGCATAGAAATTGTGAAAATTCATTGCGAAACAATGCAGTTATTGCAGACGAAGTTTCATGGTCGTGTTATCTCGCGCCACAGCGATTTAAATTGACCACCAAGATCGTGCGATTTGAGGCTATTGGACTTCTTTCTTTGGGGTTTTTTTTAAAGGAAAAGTATACGCCATTGATCCACAGACCATTCCCGAGCTCAAGGAACCAATTGGACGCACTATTAATGAAATTAATTCGCAATTATGGCGAATTTTAATTGAAAATTTCGTCAAAAGAGTGAACGTTTGCAAACAGGGACGAGACGGCCATTTATCGGATATTGTGTTCCATACATAACCTCCATGTTTGTAGCTTATATTAAACAAAAAAATGTAACAACTTTTCAAATAAATAATACGTATTATTAATCAATTTAAATGTTAGGTCATTTTGAGACACCCTTTATTTCCTAAAGAAAGATTGAGTGAGCAATACGAGCGAGAACGAGGAATTCACTGAACAATATTTCAATGCACATTTCGCCGGGGCACTCACGTATACATCGCATTGATATATCCGGTACTTGTTGAGCATTCCTGGGTGTCGAGGATATCGGGATGGGAAACGACGTCTGGTTGCGAGAATTCGTGTTCTTCAACGTTTGGAATGATTGTTGAGAAAGTTGTCTGCGGCCACCGATAATGCCCATCGGTATATTCGCGACGCCGTTGTTGCTGCTGCTTCCACTCTGAAATTACGTTTTCGCGATTATTACACCGCATTACTTTCAGTCATCATATCGTGATAGAGATTTTTTGCAGGTGAAGTTGATGCCAAGATACGCTTTCGAATTTCCGAATTAGTTTTTGTATTTTGGTTAAAGTGAATCAAGTACATTAAATTCTTTAAAATCTATCCAATGATTTGCATCAAAACCAAAATCCAATTTATTTTAGATTGGATAATTGAAGGCCCAATCTAAAATAGATTCAATCTGTGTATTTGATTCCTCTGAGATTTGATGAATCTCAAGCAGCCTCGTCTCGATCATTTAACGGAGTCAAAGAAAAGCTTTCCGATTCTCCTCGAATTTGATAAACCCCAAACAAACCTTCCTATCCACTTTGTCGAGGTGATACCTTCGTCTGATCCAAATATTTTATTGTAATAAAAATAAACTCCCTGATGGACGGCCTAACAAAAACAAGCTCCCCTATCGACAGCCTGAAAACTCTTTTCCTCGGCGACTGTTCTTATCAACCAAAATCAGAGCGCCTTTCAAAGCAATTTGGATTGAAGCTTCAGCGTGGGAGTAAAGATCGACTTACACCCCACCTAGAAAATACGAGAGTGAGGCGACTGCTACGGACGTATAAGTCAACGATTCACCCCTGACTGTACTCGTATACGCATCACAAGTGTCAACACCACACCTTCCCAATGTGCTCATGGATGAGAAAGCCTTGCTTGAAGAAGCTGTATACCCGCGCACCTTCATATCGATTTTTTCCAGGCTCGCTCGCCCCCGAATTTAGCAAGGAACATTGAACTGCTCGTTGTCACGCATTGGCATATTTACAAGCGAGGGCTCAATTAGGATGTATACATTTATTTTGAATTATCGATTAGGTCATTACGTTCTTACGTACACCATCAATGTCCCGCGCTTTGATACCGACTTCATTATTACGCGATACACACGTAATAAGATGTCATTTGAGCGCTACTATTTTTCATTATATTGGAGAGTTGGATATAGCTTTGCGTAAAATCGATATCATTAATATATAATATCATTAATATATGATATTGATGAATGAATAAGTAAACAAATCAATAACAAATAATAGATAAGAAGGGGTGAATAATAAATAGATGAATTAATTAATTAATCAATCGCTTGATCAATAAATACTTGAAATAATCAAGTCATTACTCTACGCAAATTCACACATTTGTAAACTCTTTGCTCAAAAATTCATCAGCCCTCTGACAATTGGGGGCCAGACTTATTCCTGAAAAAAAATGCGGTATCGAAACTCCCCCAACGAGGAAGCGAAAGTACATTAAATTTCGTGCGCTTAATCGATTCAGTATTTCAAGGCGCCTCGATCGGTTTTAACATATTTGACATCTTTTCTTGGGAGTATATATTATCTTTTAAAAACTCTTATAAAGTAAAAAAAATACGCCAGGTAATAAAAAATCCCTTGAAAATCATTGTTGTTTTTTTGCTTATGAAAAATTATGGTTTACCTTAAAAAGAATTATTAATCGTTTTAATTAAAACAATGGTTTTATTACATTTTTTCATTAATTAAATGCACAAAAAATGAACTGTTTTACAAAACAGCCAAGTATACCGTACGTATTATGTGAGTGTACAGAAAATGTTGTATACAAAGTTGTTAAACCTTGGAAATAATGTTATTCAAAATGTTTTACCTTATTTAAGCAATTACCTTATAAAAAATCATTTATATCATCATTATAGAAAAATACATCGTATGAACCACACAAGTACATTGGAAATGCCGGGCAGGGTCTTGGCGTGCCTGGCTTGTAAAAAGACAAAGCTCGAGGAGATAACGAATATTCCGTTCCACATAATATGTATATGTTTTTTACATTTTAACATCGCACCGATCGCCAGTCAGCGTTCAAAATGGATTTCATGCAATCTGTAATAAATGTAGAGTTAAGTAGAACATTCATATTCTTATCTATTTTTTTTTAATTATTCAAATCACATAAGATACGCTGTGGAGACTGAAGGGCACACCATTGATGTGATCTGTACTTCACGGGATCCTTAATTCGACCACCATTCACATAACTAGTTCAAGATAACAAAATATTTAATGTGGTTATGTGAAGATGTTGGAGAATAATTTTACTCCTTTGAAATATAATTATACAAAATTTGGTATCCAGAACGAGCATATCGCCATGATCTAAAAACTACTATCTCCAATCGCCACCACCTGATTAAGCAATCTCATTATTTTATGTCGGAGGGTTGAATACATAGTTGGGGAGTCCAAATCTTTCGCCGAGCTTGTTTTTCTTAACCATGAACGCCAAGACCCTGCACAACATTTCCAGTATACTTGCACGGTTCATACGATGTATTTTTCTATAATGGTAATATACATAATTCGTTATAAGGTCATTATTCAAATAAAAATAAAACATTCTTAATGAGATTATTTCTAAGGATTAACAATTTTGTATACAACATTTCCTGTGTTCTTGCATAATACGTAGATTATTCTTGGCTGTTTAATAAATCATTTCATTTTTTTTGTACATTTCATTAATTGGAAAATTTTAATAAAACCTTTGATTAAATTGAAACAAATAATCATTATTTTTAAGGTAAACCATAATTTTTTATAAGGTAAAAAAACAACAATGATTTTGAGGGCATGGTTTATTACTTGGGCTACTTTTTTACTTTCTAAACGTATTAAAGGAGATTTTATTTCTTGTTTTAGAGGGAAGATTTTTTTCCTTCAATTTTAATCCAAAGAGTAGAGAAGTTCAAATGTGTTTGAAGAAACTACGGATGTACAGTTTTAAATGAATATTTATTGGAGAAAAGTGTTTTAAGATATACGATCTTGTAGAAACCAAGGGAATAGCATACGCAACACAAGTTTGATACAAGAAAAGTTCATGCTTGTGGCCTCTTGTTGTTTGCGATTGAGCGAACCAAACTGACTTGTCTCCGTAATGCCTAGAGACATTTTTCATTTATTGCACTTGGTGCGGGACAAAGTCATATTTTCCGCTCCTCGTTACCTACGGGTATACATTTTTTGTTATATTAGAGCAATGGAAACTTCATATTTCAAACTTTTCAGTACCTGGAAATATACATTTTTTTGTTACCTGTGTTCAATACAAGAGAATTGCACATTTTTGGCTTCCTGTTCTGGTTAGCTTTAAGTATTATTTGATTGTCTCCAAATGAATTCCAGTAACCAAAGACAAATCTTTTTCATTTAATTCATTCACGAGACATATACATTTTTGGCCTTTTGATAGTCAAATCCCTAAGAATTTCCTATGGTGTAGAAAACATCATTTTTGTGGCCTAGCGATACTTAAAAGTATTCATTTTTCATTGTCGACGATCAAGCAAACACATCCATATATTTAACGTCGCAAAGTCTAGGGGGAGTTGGGGGACATTGATACAAGGGGCACGTATATACATTCGTCATAAAATAAAATAAAATAAAAATACACACATAGGTAGGTGTCGGTTCAACCAACCATATTAGAGGAGAGGTTAGAGCTGTCGAACCCAGTGTAACACTGTATATACAGTGACCGGCAAAAATTTGGGACCACTAGTCGAAATTTCTTACCGCACTAAAAGCTAGATAACGGACTCAAAAATAAAGATAATTGAATTTCCCAAGTGGCGTTTCAAAGAGGACAAGTTTATCTTTTTTTTGCTTTGTTTTAGAAAATTCTGTAAGATTTTTTTCGCCCCGGTACTCACTTTTGAACGTGGCCATTTTTCGGCTATTTTTTGGCCGTCGAAAATTAACTCCAAAGTTTGGGGAAAAATTTTTTCTTCGATTTTTTCCATAGTAAACTTAAAAAGGATATCAAAACCTAAATTTTTGTTTTTTAGAAAGTCTCGTACGATTTTTTCGCTCCATTATTGCATTTTTAGCTAAAAACGACATGTTTTAGAAAAAAAGGTGTCATCGAAGAACTATAGGGTTTCAGAGGAAATGTCAAGAGGGTAAAAAGTTGCATAGGTTTACACTGGAGTGGCGAGAATTTTTTCCGAATTTTTTTGGAGATTTTTTTATACCATTTTTGGTTGGAATGTTGATGACTGGAGAGACTCCACTTGGGAATGATGGGGTCTAAGACAATATATTAAGAAAGGAAATTTATTCACATTTTTATTTTTAATTACAATTTTTTTTAGAATTAAAAAAAAAATTCGTTTTAGTTTTCAAAAATAAAAAAATCTAGAAAAATTGTAGATTATTAAAAATGAAAATGTAAACAAATTTCCTTTCTTAATATATTGTCCTAGACTCCATAATTTCCAAGTGGAGCCTCTCCACTCATCAAAGTTCCGACCAAAAATGGTAAAAAAAATATCCAAAATTAAACAAAAGATTCTGGCCACTCCAGTGTGAATCCATGCAACATTTTACCTTCTTGACATGTCCTCTGAAACTCTATAGTTCTTCGATGACGCTTTTTTTTTCTAAAACATGTGTTTTTTAGCTAAAAATGCAATACTGGGGCGAAAAAAAATCGTACGATACTTTCTAAAAAAACAAAAATGTAGATTTTGATATCCTTTCTAAGTTTACCATATAAAAAAAGGACGAAAAAAATTTCCACAAACCTTGCAGTTAATTTTCGACGGCCAAAAAATAGCCGAAAAATGGCCACGTTCAAAAGTGCGTACCGGGGCGAAAAAAAATCGCAGAGAATTTTATAAAAAAGCAAAATAAAGGTAAACTTGTCTACTTTGAAACGCCACTTGAAAAATTCAATTATCTTTATTCTTGAGTCCGCTATCTAACTTTTAGTGCGGTAAGAAATTTCGACTAGTGGTCCCAAATTTTTGCCGGTCACTGTATGTATGTATCGCAAGCAAGGTGCAGTCAGCTTGCGAGAAGTGCAAAAGAGACCGAGTATGAACGCGCATGCCCGAGCTCACCCGAGCTGACCCGAGCTACGTGACGAGGCTGCGCAGACGAGTCAAAACTCGCGCACTGCGACTGTTGAGAAAAGTGTTAATCAACTCTCAAAAGGGCGTATGTACTATGTTTACGACATGAACGAATGCCTTTATTCGATTCAACAGCGAGTGTGGAATAATCAACGTGTGTGAAATGTGTGAAATAGTTTTTATGGTGACAAAATTGGCCCGTAAATTATGAGATCTCAGGATTTAGTGGACGAATCGATAAATAATCCAAACAAAATCGATAAGAAAAAATCATATTACATGGGTAAAATGTCATTAGTTTTTCGATTCGTCGATGCGTTTTTGCGTGACGTCGATTCAACGTTCAGAAACGTCCGGTGGCAGGCCATCTTACTGTATAAAGAGTACGCGACGAGTTCGTCAGTTCGTCAGTTGTGTCCAGATCGGTGGCGTAGATCAATAGCGTCGAATTTGTTAAATTTCTTACTTGCCGTCTAGACGCTGCCGTATGTCTTGACGCATGCAAGCGTATTCTGTCTTGAGTTTTTTCGCTCGAGCTACCCTGTTTGGCGGGGGATAAAGGAATGTTTTTGGAGGGTAGGTTTGGTTCGTGCGTTGCGCACCCTCACATCCACGTGCGGGAAATCAGGAATTATTAACTCTCGGGCAAGCACGTGGCAACAAAGGTAATGCAAACTGCCACGTGTGATCGAAAACATTCTCCCTTTTCTTTATGCAACGCAACGCATCACAAATGCGAAAGTATTTATGAAAACTTCAAGTCAGTTTAATCGATGAATTCATTTAACCTTATGTATTCATTTCTTTAATAAAAATTCAGTTCAGTAGAGTAGAAAATAAATTATTGTAGTAAGACGAATATTGCTTTTGTTTTAACTTTATTCATTAGTTTATTCAAGTGACTTTTAGACTTCCGGATTATTTATCTGATGATGAAATTCGTCTCGGTCGAAATTATCATTTTTTCGATTTAGAAATACTGGAAAGGTAAACGGTTTGAGGAATGTGAGCAAATAATCTCGAACGAACCCTAAACGGTCAAACGAACCCACACAGTCATTCCAAAAGTTGGGTAAATATAACCTAATTTTATTAAAGTACATTCAGCAAAAACAATTATAGGAGCAGAAAACTTTCACAATTTTTTCAGTGATTTTTGAAAGGCCGTAACTTCGTGAAAAATGGTCGTATCGGGAGCAAAAAAAAGCATTTTGAAGCTTGAAATCTCTAGTTTAAGAATCTCGCGGAGAATTTTTTTTTGAGCATCACGCTCGGCACTATCATAAGAAATAGCGCGAGAAAAAAATTTTTGAACGTTTTTTTTTTTTCGACATCGTCCATGAGCTGAATCAATGCTTGGGTCTTTTATCCTGATTCTTTAGTTTTAATTTGGTATTTTTTTGCGCTCTGTACGACCGTTTTTCGCTGAGATATCGCCGATTGAATGAAAAGTCAGCTTTTTTGACCATCAATATCTCGTGAACTAATGATCGTCCAGCGAACGGAAGGTGGGTTTCGAAAACTTGAATAACTCCTCTATGAGTATTTTTGGTATTTTTGGTATAACCCTTTGGTATTTTAGAGGAATTTTTTTTTAAATTTCTATATTGATTTGAAAAAGTACAAAAAAATGACTTTTTCTGCCGTTTTGGAAAACCCACCACAACTTTGCAAATATTGCGAAAATGACCAATGTGGCCAGGTTTTTTTTGAGCTCAATACATGCCCAAAGACCCTGAAATTTTTTTAATGGATCGGTTAAACCGTTTTTTTTACCCGAATCGTTAAAGTTTTTTTCAAAAATTGTAGGAACAATTTTATTGCTCCTTAAACGTCAATTGATGATGGTTAAGATGAAAAAAAAATCGTTATTTTTCTCTTAACTTTGCATCAACTACTCTTCAAATCTAAAAAAAAAATACAAAATTTTGTTCAAAAATACAAAAAAAGGTATTGTTATTTTTTTTACACTTTCGAATTAACTATTCATCAAATGTAAAAAAAAAATCAAAATTTTGAAAAAAAGATCTTTTTTAACCAATTTTTTACCGCCAGCATTAACATTACCGTACAAACCGTACCGCGTGGAGGTTGCATGGTTGGATTTAAGCTTCTTGTGTGTGTGTGTGTGCGTGTGTGTGTCATTCTGTGCGGCGTCACTAGCCGAGCGACTTGAGGTTCGGACAAACGCCGTCTCACCATGGTTGGGTAGAAAAAAAAATCGGAATAATTAGAGTGTTTTTTTCGGCGAAAAATGCGTTGTTTTGGAAAAAAAAGTTTTATTTTATGACAAAATTTGATAATTTTGAAAAAAAAAACGGTTTATTTTAAATGCTTGAGAACTTTCGGAAAAGTGATTGAAAAATCGTGCAGCGATTAATTTAATGCAATGAATTTTAAATCGCTAAATTATGGAATGCAAACAAAAAATCGCGTCAACACTGAACAGATGATGATTTCATAAAATGTTCTATACATTTTGAAATAAATTTTTTTTTCGGAATTAACATTTTTTTTACATTTCATCAATAGTTAATGAGATATTGTAAAAAAAATAACGGAATTTTTTTTTTTCAAAATTTTGAATTTTTTTTCGAGGTTTTATGTGGATGCATAATTGTGAGAAAAATAACGGAATTTTTTTTTTTCAAAATTTTGAATTTTTTTTCGAGGTTTTATGTGGATGCATAATTGTGAGAAAAATAACGGAAAGTTTTTTTTCATCTTAACCGTCATCAATTGACGTTTAAGGAGCAATAAAAGTGCTCCTTTCATTTTTGATAAAACATTGACGATTCGGGTCAAAAAACGGCTTAACCGATTCGTTTAAAATTTTACAGGGTCTTTGGGCATGTATTGAGCTCAAAAAAAAACTGGAAATATTGATCATTTTCGCAATGTTTGCAAAGTTGTGGTGGATTTTCCAAAACGGCAGAAAAAGTCATTTTTTTGTACTTTTTCAAATCAATATTGAGCTTCAAAAAAAAAAAAACATATCCTCTAAAATACCATAAAGGGACTCATAGAGGAGTTATTCAAGTTTCCGAAACCTACCTTCCGTTCGCTGTACGATCGTTAGTTCATGAGATATCGATGATCAAAGAAAAAAGCTGACGCTTTATTCAATCGGCGATATCTCAGCGACAAATGGTCGTACAGAGAGCAAAAAAATAACAAATTGAAGCTAAAGAATCAGGATAAAAGACCCAAGCATTGATTCAGCCAGGAATTTTTTTTAGCCCATGGACGATGTTGAAAAAAAAAAATCGAAAATTTTTTTTTTCGCGCTATTTCCTATGACAGCGCCGACCACGATGCTCAAAAAAAAATTTCTCTACGAGATTCTTAAGCTACAGATTTCAAGCTTCAAAATGCTTTTTTTTCTCCCGATATGACCATTTTTCACGAAGTTACGGCCTTTCAAAAATCACTGAAAAAATTGTAAAATTTTTCTGCTCCTTTAATTTTGTTTGCTGAGTGTTCCTCTTATGAAGAATATTGATTTATTCAACGGCAATACTTCAATCAAACAAAAAAATAGCCCAGGGAAGCTTTGTCTTCTATATTTTGTTTAAAATCTCAAGGCTCCACATGGAACTCGTAAAAATAAACGTTGATCCGTCTATATGAAGCGAAACATAAACGATAAATAAAAAGGGTAAAAATAAAATTGTCCGTGTTGTGTGTGGCGAGAAGCGTATTTTAATGGACGGGAATCATTCCAATTACGGAATCGCGAATTATTAGCTCGTGTCACGAATTTTGAGATCGTCGAGACACATCTACGGTTGATGACCTCGTGTTTTTAAATATAAACGTGTATATACCCACTACATTTACATAATACGTATCAGTAAATTGATACATCATAGACCACCAGGCGTGTGTACCGAATTCAGAGTATGAAAATTGGATCGAAGTCGGCTGACTTTGCCGCGTCAAAATCTATTCTCTCTCTCCCTCTCTCTCGCTCTCGCTCTCGCTCTCTCTCTCTCACGCACGCACGCACGCACGCACGCACGCACGCACGCACACATGCACGCACGCACGCACGCACGCGCACGCACACGCACACGCACACACACACACACACGCACACACACACACACGCACACACACACATACACGCGCATACACATCTTTGTATCACGTTCCTATATACGCACCAAAACGTTAGTAGCCTGCTTAGGATAAATATTATAATACACTTGAAAGTCGTATGCGTCGAATATTGGAATAATTTTAGAAAAACTGCGGCGGAATTTAAGAGAGTTGCTACGCGTTGCACCCTTTCTTCAAAGCTATCACTTTTTTTTTCGGAGCTCAACTTCCTCGGCGTTTTAACAGCACAAAAAAAACTGAGAAAAATTAAAAACGGAGAGTACAAGAAAAATGTGAAAGTTGCCTGAAAAAAAAGCACACGAAAAATATAAAACGCAAATATTAAGCAGAGTCTGTGAGTGTTACGTTTTTGGAAAAGCTTCACAAGATATTTCGACCGTCTTTGCAGTGGCATTCAAGGAGCGGGAAAGTGCGTGCTTACGTGCTTATATGAAAGTTTTTTTTAGTGATTCAATGTGACGGAATGTGCAGCGTAAGACTCGGTGCCGAACCCCGTAGCAACCCATGAGCAAAAAAAACATCTATATTGCCAGGAATTGTTTTTCGACACCGGTGCAAGCGTGGCACAATGACAGGAGCGATGGAAATGTATCGAACGAATGATGCGATTGGCAACCTGCAAAAAAAAGTTGAGGCCGACGGAAGCGTTGGCCTGTACTCGGATGGCCGATCGTTTAGCCCCATACCGTCTGTGTGCAACATTCCGATGGAGCCTCTCAGAAACCGAAAATAATGACAAGTGTGAGGTTGAAGTGAAAGAAATGCAGACTCCCAAAAAACTGAAAGGCATTAGAGAACATTAAGAGAATAAAATGTTGTAAAGCTGCGACTGGACATCCAGAAGAGAGCTGCAACTGGACATCAAGAAAAAAGCACTAGGGTACTCAGCCGTATGGAGGTTCAAGATCGGGAGCCCAAGCCAAACAGAAAGCACATTAAGGACGTCGGACCAGGGAAGCTGCAGATCGCATTTTTATGCCACACATAGATCTGTATCGTGCCACACATTGTGGCACGGCCATATTTTTTATCAGTGATGCCTGAAGAGTGGACGATGACGTTCTCAAAATTGTTTCACTGCGTCATCACATGCCCTTTAATATAAAAAATCGTTATGGGCACGAAATCAAAATCAGGAGAAATCAATGATCATCGAAGCGAATAGCATGGCCGTGGCTCAGTCCCGTAGTGAAAATGCTATGCATACATGAATGAATCGAGCTTACGTAAGGAGCCTGCGTTTACAAGCAATCCGAAAATACATTCGAGAGCAGTGGATCAACGATTTGGAACACTGGCGGAGTATTTGCTGCAGGAAAACCGAACGTGGAACGTTTTGCAGCAATTGTGTACGTATACATGTGCATATATATTAGTTTTTTTCCGCGGCTACGCGCGGGTGTATGCCGGAAATGGATGATGTGCTTACTGTGAAAAACATGTTTTATATACAGTGGGTAATAAAAGTATTTGTACACCGCGTGTTTTTCAAGTTGTCCTACGAAAAAAAAAAAAAATGTTTCAGCATTTTTATTTTTTTCGAAAATTTTTGTCGAACACTTTATTTTTCTTCGAAAAAAAACATGCTAAAATATTTTTTTTTTCGCAGGATAATTTGAAAAACACTTGGTGTACAAATACTTTTTTTACCCACTGTATATTTCTAAATGACAAGCTATAGGCTGTCATCAGAATCGTAAAAGCCCGAAAGGGAATACGAAAAAACATTGGACAAATAGAATATTGATTAATTCGAAAGATTGAAGTGTCGCGCTGCTACTGAAATGCTCGCTGATTATTTCAGTCTCAGAAGATTGATTGTGGAAATTGTAATTGATGCTGATTAAATAAAGTGTCTATATATGTATATGTTGCCATATGTATATATGGCAATATATATATATATATATATATATATATATATATTGCCATTTATGCTGATTAAATGAGGATTGTGTGTGCATATACATATTTCCTTCGATGAAACCGTCTGCCCAGTTGATATGAAAACGTCAAGAAAATTACCGATGCACTCTCTTTAGGAATTCCAATCTACATTATCCCATTTATTCAAATTAGGAAGTCCTAGAAATTCCCCACTCCCAACTTTGAACTCGAAGTCTGGCGTATTATCATCTGTGTATCTGATGAGACCACCCGCTGCATATATATATCTGCATTTCCGAATAATCTTCGGTAATGCAGATGTAATTATCCCATCGGAATATTCATTATCAACACAGTATCCAACATCAACTGCAACGGAATTGAAACGGATCCAACTTCGTGAATCTCGGTACGTCGATGCGTCTATTGATGTTATCAAATCAACTGAAAATACGCATCGTAAAATAGCACACTCAATGAACAGCATATTACGCACATGCACGATTTTATCTACATTTTATAAAAATTCAACTACATGTGTAGTTGAATTGCGGTTTTAATTTTATATACATATACAAGGTGTCCCATTTATCTTAAAACATTTAAATAACTCAAGAACAGCGAGGTAAATGGAAAAATCCCGAGCCACATATCGAGTAAATATAAACGAGGAATAAAATGGCAAGATCATTTTTTTATTTAGTGTACATGTTTCATGGTGATTTCAAGGTCAACTTTAAACAAAAATTACAACCTATATTTTTTATAGCGGCATCGTATTTACGTAAAAAAAAACAGGTAACTTTTGTCCAAAACTTTTTTTCATTTTGCCATTATTTATGTAAAAATGACAAAAGATGTTTAAAACGATGGCCTTTCACTTCCAAACACAACATAGTACGGCGAATAAATAATTGCTAAACTAAAATGAGAGTTTTTAGGATACTGAGACACGCTGTTCGAATAATAGTAGAGAAAAGGAAGGATATTTGGAATACTGCTGGTAACTTGGAATAGCAGGGTTTCACGGAAACTAGTAGCGCCATCTCGGTTTTATGGCCGTGGAATGTTAAAAGAAAGTGTCACATGTCAATATGTTTACCGGATTCGTTCGCGACTTTTCTAAGATGACGATCAGAGCTCGAATTGTGAAGGACTGTTTTTTGAAACTTTCAAAATACGTGTTTAATGAGATCAAATCGCTAAATTTCCATATGATTATGTTGTTAAATATATTTTATTTTAGAATATATATATTTTATATATATTATATAGGGGAGAGTGGTCCTGAGTCGGCACTGCGGGTTGAGTCGGCACTATGGTGTTCCTCAGAGATGGAGTGCGTGTCGGCTCAATTATTTTGTCGTATGACATGTTGGTAAACACTGACGTAAATTATGCTTACAATTGTCGGTTTAGATTGCTCTGCGCAGCGTGAGCGCGTTTATAGTTTTCGTTTGTGACATAATTTTATTTTCATCATTCATTCTGAAGCAGCTACTGATATGTAAATATTTCAAAAATTTGAAATGAGTGAGTGCATTGGTTTCTTTATTCAATGTTCTAATTGATTGGTTTTATCGATTTTCCATTCGGATTTGTTCGCGTGCGTAATCACGTGAAACGAATAGAAAGTCGTAGTGGTCTTGAGTCGGCACCAAACAGGTGGACCTGAGTCGGCACCATTTTTTTTTATCTTGTTGCTTTTTTGTACTGTTTCTGTTATTTTTTTTTTTGTTGCATTTTCGGTGTTTTTGCTCTATAGTCATGGGACGCAATTTCAAACGCGAGACACAAAAGATAAAATACGACGACAAGAACGCCAGTCTTCGCAGCCCTCCACAAGTGGATTGCACTTGCGTTCGCGTTCGCTACAGAGTTCAGTACGCCCCACGTACTGCGAATCTGACGACGATAGCGAGTGATCATCTCTTTTTCAATTATTTTTTTTTTCATTCAATCCAAAATTCATATTTTTTTATTTTCAACATTGTACTCGAAAAATGTTTCCATATAAAATTGGACAAAAAATGCATCTTTTATTCTTCTAAATCGTTCAAATTCATCCATTTCCTGTCGTAATTTAGAGAATCTGCGATTTTTCCTGCATTCGAGTGAAAAAAATGGGGTGCCGACTCAAGACCAGGGGGGTGCCGACTCAGGAACACTATTTTGAGAAATGGTCAAAATGTACTTTTTCACTCCGCACTGCATTGCGACTCCAAAAGCCACACTACACCTTCCTAAATGAGATTGGATTGTAGGCAAGCGATCGCTGTACGCAACTAAACACTTAGCAGCGCTATGAAATCCGTTTTACCTTCTGTTTTCGGACAAAAAGCTTAGTGGGCCGGCTCAGGACCAGTCTCCCCTATATATCATATATATTTTGGAATATTCCTATTCCAAAATAACTGCACCCCAAACCCGGTGCGTTGGTCTAATGGTTAGCATGCTGGCCAGCGGATCGGGAGGTCGCGGGTTCGAATCCCAGTCGCGTCACTTTCGTCGTGAAATATTTTTCTTCGATATTTCTCGGCGAAAGACGACTAGTTCCGTGACTGGGAAGCGAACTTGGGACTGGCTGTATCAGTATAGGTTTTCCGCAGTTTCCCTATGCCCGTGGCAGACATATCATGGTGAATACGATACAGAGGGGGAAGTCGGCTGCGGCCGCAAGGGGGGGGGGATGGGAGGTAGACGGGGGAATTGTGGAGGGGGGGGGGGTAGACGGGGGAATTATGAAATGGGAAATATAGAGGGGTGTTGTGGAATGGGTGATAGAACGAAATTGAGGTGGGTTGGGGCTCGTAAAAAAGGGGAAGACCCTGTACGGCTAGAACAAACCAATTTAAAAATAATAATAATAACTGCACCCCATCTCGAAAACGGAATTGTACAATTTTGTGTTCAAACTAATATTGTACCCAGTAGCGATATTTAGTTATTTTTGATAGCTCGCAGATTGATAGTATATGAATACTGCTTCAATTTCATTAAGGTTTTATTTGTTTACACCTTACAGAAAAAAGTCGCAGGTCTAAAACAAAATGGTATTCCAAATTACCTTCCTTCCCTCGACCCGGGATGTTCCTTATCGAACCGCGACTAACGTAGCTTAAATTGTTAAGTACAACATTGCTTCGGGTTTATTGAAAACAAAACGTTTAAAAAAATGGCCAAATGAAAAATGTTTCGAACAAAATAAACCATGATTAACCGATTACACTCGCCACACCGAAACTCTTCACACGAACGAAAAATTCGTAAACGCGCGTACAAACATTTCGAAACGTCATTTTTGACGTTTCCGTACATTCTGACCAGTCGTTCAGTGAACTCTCGAAAAGAAAGATGTATAGACGACGACAAAGTTTCCCCATGAGGGAGCTGAAGAAGAACAAAAGAAAGTTATCGCTCCCCAAACAAACCAACCCCAAAAAGACTCACCGGAATTTGATTGAGATTGATATCGGATCTGTCGTGGCTCTGGCAATGATTGCTTCCCTCAGAAGAGTGTCTGAATCTCCGGCTGAAGTTCAGAAGATTCCTCGTGATCATGGTGTTCATAGCGACAATGAGTACCAGTGGAACGATGAGGCTGGCTATGCTGTCGATGATGCTGATTATTCTCATGACTTCCCACCACTCGGCTTTGAGCTCGCAGATCTCTTGGCCGTCCTTAAATACGACACCCGCAGTGAGAAAAGCATAGGAGTGAAGAATGAAAGCAACGACGACCAGAGCGAGGACTATAGTTTTGGCGCGCGCTATCGTGCACATGTGTGGCCGATGGAGAGGATACTGGACGGCTATGAATCTCTCAACGGTGAAGGCGACTATAAGCCAGACACTCAGAGAGCTACAGGCCGCGCTTAGATAAACTAATATCTCGCACCAACCGTCCGTGTTGTAGACCTGCCAGCCGACTACGTTGTTCAACCAAACGCAAAGTAAGGCGACCAAAAATCCAAAGTCCGCGCAAGCCAGAGCCGCCAGGTAATAACTCGAGCTACGCATCTTAAGATGAGTATTCAGAAAGACAACACAGGACAATAGATTGCCGACAAAGCCCAACAGGATGATAAACGGAATGTAATACTCGTGAAAGAAGTCGAGGAGAAAGAAGACTGGACTGCAACCGGATTCCTCTTCGCTGCCGATGTACTCGTAGGTCAGATTCGTGTAATTCAACGACGAATTCCCGAAGACCTGGCTAGCCGTCGGTGATCTTTTTGATCTGGTTAAAAGACTGCTGATCGAACTCAAACCATTGTTCCCGCCGAGGCAATGCCACTTGAACGTCATCGAATGATCGTTGATCCCGATCATCAGATTTTCGTACATTCTTTAGGCAATGATTGCTCCTTCGCACTCTCTCTCTCTCTCTCTCTCTCTCTCTCTCTCTCTCTCTCCCTCCCTCTCTCCAGTGTATATTCTGTATACCACTTACTGTGGTGTCACCAGGGATTGAATTAACCAACCAAGCAATTTCTCTCCCTGCCTCGCCTTGTCGAAGATGACAGGGTCAAGATCGCCAACGATTTTTCTCGCGATTGTTCGTATTTTTTGAGAGATCAATGAATTCCAGAGATCAACGATGACCGAGATCCCAATCATGGCATCCCGTTACCTCTCTTGTTTCTCTGGTTTCCGGTTTTCTTGGTACGTTTTTTTTGTTCTGTTCTGTTGTTCTTCTTCTTTGGCTTCTTCTCTTGTTTTTTAATACTTCCGTCCTCCGTTCCCTTCTTCTTCCTTCTTAATAATTCCTTTCTTCTTCTTTGTTCTTATTTTTATTATTTCTCTCCGCCTCCCTCTCCTTTTTCCGCTTCTTCTGTTTGCCCCTTATGCTCCTTTTGAATCTGTTCCTTACTCTTCTCCTTCTTATGCCTGTCTTTATTTCTATTCTTATTCTTCTTTCTCTTCTTCCTGAGATTCCGTCCCTTCTTCCGAGTCAACGCGATCGAGGCGTGACAATCACGGTGACATAATCACCGCACTATCCATCCCGAGATCGGCTCGTTTATCGTGCATCGCAATGGCCAATGACCCTCGAATAATCGATATCGAGTTTTTGGTCCGATAACGGATACATCTTCACCGACGAGGGAAAACGGCCGAGGAACGAGGCCAACTTCACTCTCATTCGATAAAAAAAAAAAAACAAAGTATTTTGTCCCTTTTTTATTCCCACAGTCACGGCGGAAAGAAAAGCGGAAATGAACGTTCACGCGACGCGCTCACGTGATCGATCTTCTTTCAGACCTGACGAATGATGCTGCGATCTTCGAGTTTTTCTCCCACTGTAATAATTCACAGCTCCCTTGACCGAAGCGCGCAGTCTCTTCCCGTATCTGATCGGCTACAAGTACGATTTTTTTTAAATCGGCATTTGCAAATGAACGATCAAATTACGGTTTTCGATCGCACTGAAGAGCACCAAAGTCTTCGGCAGAACGACAATTGCGAAGGACACGTGTTTTTTGGTCACTCCGATTGCATAAATCGGCTGAAATTTCCAGTTCTTCGAATCGAAGCAAAAAATTTCAAGGCCCGATAACTTTTCAACGACGATGCACTACGAACTATATTTCTCGGTTGATGTATTTGTCCCGTAAGTTATTGTTGTTCCGGAAAAGTCCTTTTCATCGCGGTGCACTTTAATCAATAATGCAGTTGAAGAATAATGTATTTTAGATGCAATAAATAATGCATCTAAAGTGCAATCAAATGCAATAAACAATGCACTGGAAATACAACAAAGTGCAGTAAATAATTGATCGTCAATGCTACGAAACGCATATCACGTCCAATAAAATTTAAAAAATAGTGCATTCGCGATACAGCAAAACGCAAAAAATAATTCATGTACTTATGTTATTACGTAATGAAATGAATAATTCAATGAAATGCATCGAATAATTTATTTAAAGTGCACCTGGATGCAATAAAAAATTACTTTGGAATTGAAAAATACAATCAATAATGCCTTTGGTATGTAAAAAATGCAATAAACAATGCATTCGAAATTTTATCACGGCGAGCTTTCTATTACATAGCCAATAAAGATGAGCTACCTACGAGAGTATCGGGCGCGACATTACGAAGATTTGTTTATCGTTTTGATCTTTTCGAGACGCGCTCATTGACGATCCCTAATTCACCACTAGGCGATTGTTCTTTTCCACTATAATTCTATTTCACACCGATCGCAAGTCGATTGACAATAAATATAAAATGAACGATAACTGCACTAAATAACATTTTTTAAGTAAGGAATACAATTTTTAAATGAAGTTTTTCGATTGAATCAAATTTCGACTCGCGCTGCGATTTACCATTCTGAAAATCAATGATTAATTTCTCCGTTATTGTTACTATTATTCAGGACATTATAATCATTTTTGAAGAAGCTTATCACGCTATTATCGAAGGAGCTTTAGATGCGCATTATGGTCGATCAAACTGAATTGGAGTGTACTTGATATATATATATATATATATATATATATATATATATATATATATATGTATATATATATATAGATATTGATATATGTGTGTTTGTATATATATATATATATATATATATATATATTTGTTTATTTTTTTAATGGGTGAGAATGCGAACCCGCGCTTTACAGAAAATGCCGGGCGTACGCGTTGTGCGGTATAAAGAGCGCGGAATGAACTGGCAATGTGATGCTCGGATCTTCCCTACCTCTGAGAACGAAAAAGTTTCGTCCGCATGCGCCCTGTCGGCACCCTTACAGCTGTCATAAACGAATCCCCACTCCTCTTCGTTTCAAGGTGGTACGAAAACGCCGCGGCGGCTCTTTGAGTACTTTTCGAACAGTTGGTTAGAACTTCGCCACGTGCAGAGTAAATGTGTATATATGAATACCGGGTGCGGTAACAACTATTTAAAGTAGAAATATTTTCTAATCCTTCAGACTTAGGAGAAAACTTGTCCTACAAGAGTTGCATAGTTCGAAAGGGGTCATCGAGTGATGGCTACGAGGTTCATCTAGGTGCAGGCGCTTTGGTGATTTCAAGGTCAACTCCATTTTTATAATTAGAATCACAATTTTTATTTTCAGAATATTATCAAGGTACTAAAAAAAAGTTTACACATCGAATTTCATATTGTCTTGTTAATCACATCAGTCTGTATTAACGAACAGGCTCTAACTGAGGTTTCAATAGTTTTTCTGTACTGACAGAATGAAATTCTGTCGTAGTACTTTTCATTAACCCTTCGACTGCATACTGGGTCGTTTTGACCCCAGTGTTTTTCGTGCAAGTAGGTATTTTTCACTACGCATCTTCCACGTTGCATGAATGTTTGGGCCTTTAATTTTTGTTTTACTTAAAAAATAAATTTCAGGCCATAAAATAAGGATCATTGACTACAAAAAACGTTGCTACAAAAAAAAAGCATATTTACCGAAATACGACGATCTGAAAAACGAAATCGTAAACTTCTTACTGCCTTCTAAAATAAGTTGATAAGATTATTAGTTGCGAAAATGTAAACAAAGCCATACGACTTACATGCATTTTGATAGGTATTGGACTATTGAAACCTCAATTAGTTCATTAATACAGACTGCCGTGATTAATACAATCAATGCCGTGATTAATACAGACTGCTGTGATTAATACAAACAATGCGAATTAGATTGCAAGTGTACATTGAAAGCAGTGACCACCACTTTGAGCGCCTTTTATAGAAGTAAGGGTCTGCACCGTTTTTTTTCAATCCATTCTGAGCTAAAAACATTTAAATTTATCTTTTACATCTTTTTTATACTAAATCTTGCTCGATCATCTTGGAATTCTGTGTGTGACCTTGTTTTTACTCCCTTGATAAAATTCTGAAAAAAATAGTGGTCCCATTTAAAGAAATAGAGGTGACCTTGAAATTTACGACGCACCTCGACCTGAATGAACCTCGTCGCCACCGCTCGGTGACGGTCGAACTATACAACTTTTGTAAGAACAGTTTTCTCCTAAGTCCGATAAGTTAGAAAATATTTCCACTGCAAATAGTTGTTGCCTCACCCTGTAGATAAAATTGGAACGATATTTGTTTGTCTGTACGTTTATCACTAAATGGCCCTACAACTACTGGATCAATTGAGTCAATATTTGACATGTGGATAGGTGAAGTACCTGCGCAAAATGTAGTCTACCCCGCGTCCCGAAATACATATTTTTTCAAGGAAACAAATAAGACCCGTAAAAAAATACCGATACAGTCCTCGCAATATATGAATTCGTAACGACCTCCGTTTGTCCGTACGTTCGTTACTTAATCGCACTCTAATTACTGAACCAGTTAAATTAACATTTTTTCACGGAGCAGGCGGATTTCCTGTGCAACAAATAGGCGACTCCTTATTCCGAAATTTCCGGTAATTACTTGAAACTAGAAATAACGAAAGGTTAGGGAAACAAAGTGTATCGCTCCCTACTATTTGCACGGTATATTGGACTTTAACTGGTCACCTTGACACATCTAATTGTGACCCTTTGGTTCGAAATTCTGAAAGAATTCGTGACCAGAGCAATCCGTAAATACGTTCGAGTAGGATTACCGTGGCTATGACAGAGTCACGGGCTTCAGCACAAGAAAAATACCGCATCAGTCGTATATCTCGCGAACGTGAAAAAAAAAGACTGGAAAAAGTCGTCAACAGATGTTCTCGTACACGAGAGTCTGGATGATACGTTTCGTGTGTGCTCACTATCTCGAGAGGCGGAAACCGGCATTGCCAAGGCAACGACACGTTCGATACCTCGTTGACGTCAAATGCGCAAATCTTATTCGGAATATATATTTGTTTCTTTCTTTTTCTTTCATACGACAAGAATTCTCTGATCGTATTGATTGCAAGCACCACCTACGGTACAGATAACTCGAGGCGAATTGTGCGTATCGAATACATTATCCGGCGGCAATATTTCCGTTGATTTTTCTTCTCCACACGTAGCTTCGCAACGCAAGTTTGTGCACAATCACCCATTCGAGTACTGGCCCGCTCGACGCGGCTTCGCGTCGCAACTCTGTACAATTTATTCAAATCCCAAATTCGAAAATTCATGATATTGCATGTTTGACACGTTATGAAACGTTTGTTTGATACGGTGGCGGAGACATAGACGTTATCCGCGGGAGCGTTACTGCGCACGCGTTCGAAAAATTATTGCACGGATGATTAAGAGGGGTCGCAAAAGGGGTTGATCTTTCACAGCCCTAGGAGCATCAGCCAAGGTCGTACATTGTTTATCTCGATCGTTGATTATCATTGGCGTGCAGGATAAATATTGCTCCGTAGTGATCTAACACGTGCAAGAAAAAATGACACGTTATGCTCGTTACTCAATAGAATTTAAAAAGTTTTTCAATTGATCACCGCTTTGAAACGGTAATTGGGAATAGTATTTAACAAACTTCGATAATTGTAATATTGGCATGCAAGGTAATTGTAATATTGACATGGAAGATAATCGTAATATTGAGATGGTGGTCGCTGGCCGTATAGGGCGGTGATCGATGACTATACAGCCAGCGACCACCAATACATCGTCTTTGAGGTGGCAAGACCTACAACAACGCGACGTAACAGGCCGAAACGGCTCTCGCGGTGGAACGTACTTAAACTGGACAGAGCCAAGTTCTCGAGGGTGCTGTTAGAAGCAGTCTCACCCACAGAGGCTGTACCGTACGAACTGACAGGACGGAGAAGGACCGAACGACTCGTGGACGAGACACCAAAACTAACGGAGTGCTTATGCAAATCTTCAATGCCGCGCAAAAGTACAAGACAGAACAGACAAGCGACTACCGGTGGACGGACGAGATCGCCCAGCTGCGGAGACTCTGTATTCAAGCGAAACGCCGAATATATAGAGCCCGGGAAAGGGACAAGTCGTACGCGGCCGCATTTACGACACAGTACAAAACAGCACGAAGGACGCTGACGAGTTCTATTAAGAATAACAAGAAACGCTGCTGGAGACAGCTGTGCGAGGAGGTGGACCGAGACCCCTGGGCCTGGGTTACAAGATTGTGACTCAGAGGCTGGGGGCTTGAGGCCCACCGGAACTCAAAGACGCGACGACCATGGGACGGATCGTTGACGGACTCTTCCCGACTCATCCGATAAGGGGAGAGTCGACGGACACGGACGACGAACCCAACATCCCTGTTTTTACGAAGGTGGAGCTTACGAAAGCTACCACCTCTCTGAAGACGGGGAAACACCGGGGGCGGACGGCATACTCAGGAAGATCCTGCGGCTGATGGCTTGCCTAAGGCCCGGGATCCTCCTCGATAAGTATAACGAATGCCTCACGACAGGCATGTTCAGCACGCGCCGGAAGATGACTAGATTGGTCCTCCTTACTAAAGGAAAAGGGGAACTCCACATGCCTTCTTCCTAGAGACCTCTGAATCTTTTGGATACGACTGGCAAAGTTTTCGAACTCCTACTTAGACCGAGACTGATAGACGCGATAAGTGCGGCCAGGCCCCCGGCGGACAGCCAGTATGGCTTCCGCAAAGGACGATCGTCGATAGGGGCCATCCGCAAGGTAGCTAGACCGTCAGGAGGGCGGACCAAACTTGCCACACGGCAAAGTCCCTGGTTTTACTGGTGACTCTGGACGTGAGGATTTCCTTCAACTCGGCTAGGTGGGAGGATATCTTGGGGGTGCTGGAAGGTACTCTTCGGATTTCTCTCTGCCTTCTAGGGGTACTGAAAGACTACCTCAATGATCGACATATCACGTACGAGACGGAGGAAGGACAGGTGACTCGTAACATCATCGCGGGGGTCGCGCAAGGATCCATATTAGGACCGGACTTGTGGAACGTGACGTACGACAGCCTGCTGAGGTTAGAAATGCCGTGAAACGCATCGCTCGTCGCTTAAGCCGATGACATGGCGGCGGTGATTGTGAAACGCAACGCAGACGTGGCCCAGCTGACTCTTAACCAGGTCATGAGGCGCGTCAACAAATGGAAGCTGACCTTCTGGCCATACATAAAACGGACGGCCGAGAGGGCGGCGGTGAAGCTCGCTTCGCTCAGCCGCCTCATGGCAAACACGCACGGACTGAAAGCATCGATACGCAGACTACTGATGATGATGGCCCACTCGATTCTTCTGTATAGCGCAAAGATCTGGGCGGATGCGCTCGCCGTTACAAAATACAGAAAAGCAATGACATACGTACAGAGACAGGGGGCACTAAGGATAGCGTGCGCTTAGAGGACAGCCTCAGCTGAGGCAATCCTGGTGGTGGCGAGCGTGATTCCTATAGACCTACTAGCCACAGAACGCAAACGAATTTACGAATGCGACGAACGGACCGAAAGGGTTGATGCAGCAACGCATGAAAGGGAATGGACCCTGACTAACTGGCACGCACGCTGGACGACCGAGACGGGCGGAAGGTGGACCAGACGACTCATACGAGACCGAAGACGTTGGATAGAGCGGGGATTTGGGGAGGTAAATTTCTACCTAACCCAATCCCTCACCAGATATAAATACTTCCGCAAGTACTTACACGACATAAAACGGGTACGGACACCGGACTGTAAGTACTGGAGACACATACAGGACAACGCAGAACACACGTTCTTCACGTGCGACAAATCAACGACACAGAGATTGCAACTAGAACGGAGGACAGGTGTTATCACACCCGATAACATAATCGGACTGATGCTACGGGCCGAAGACAGCTGGACGCTCGTCGCCGCGTTCATCGAGGCGGTTCTGAGAGGAAAGAAAGAGGACGGATGCTTGGAGAGTGGATGAGAATGAATGGTGAAGGAATGAAATGTGACGATGTGTGAATGGGATCCTTGGGACTGACAGACGGCACGAAACGGACGATGGATAGGTCCCGCGGGGGTGAAATTTAACTTACGTATTGCCACCCCGCGGAGGTAGGACAGAGACGGTTTTTAGTCGGTAGGCCATGAGGAGAGTCCGACATAGGGGAGAGAAGGTGTGTCTCTCCTATGGTACCTAACGCATAGCCCCCTCGAAAAAAAAAATATTGACATGTAAGATAATTGTTTTTTAATTTTTATCTTACCTTACTCGGACTCTCTCGTAAAATGGATTTTTTTGTCGTCCTAAAAAAATGAGTGTTCGACGTGTTAAAAAGTTTTTCAATCATAATGCAGCCAAAACATTCAGAGAACAAACGCACATTTTTATAGATTCAATAAATATCAGTAGACTTCATCATATTTCGTTATATGGCGATGTATTGATGTATTGGGTATGAATCAACAAGTACAGCGATTCGAGCGTGTCTGACCACACGCAAGCTTATTTACTTTTGGCTCGTTCGAGTGCGGATGTTTCATCTCCGATAAATGTATGTTTATAACGGAGTGCGGGGCATTGCGGTTACACCGACGTGGATATTCCAAATGAGCGATAATACACTGCAAACAAATTTATACTGATAACGAGAATAATACTTACAGTAGAACCTCGATTGTCCGAACTAATTGGGATCGGACATCGTTCGGATAATCGAAAATTTGAATAATCGAAAATAGATTTCAGATTTCCAGGAAAATAAACTCATATAATATAAATAGTATCGAAAATTCTCTTTATCAATCTAACCACCCTAATTTCTTTATTTGATAGCAATTAACAATGATTAAAGTTTCAATTTTTATACCACCACTACTTATGCAGTTAGATCACAATTTCGGCTTGAAATAATGATCAGTTTTTGGCTGTCTGCAAGTTGCGCATTTCTTGGCCGCTAAGTCTCGAATTCATTTCAAAAACAGCAGCTGTGCGAAACTATTTTCTGGTTGGGTTTCAAACCATTCCAGAGCAGTTTCTAAAGCGCTGAATGCTTCGCTCTGAGACGGTTTATTGTACGCTTCCAAGTCAGATAAATGGCCATCATCATCATCATTGTTATTGTCATCCTCTTAAACCCCTTGTACTAAAGATATAATTTCATGGTCATCTATTGTAAAATTTGAAAGTCAGGATCAAACTGCTGGAAGACACTGTTAGAATACGCTCGTACATACAATGCTTCTCGTATATACATACAATGTATATACGATCTGATGTATGAAGATACATATGGGCAATAATGTATATTGAAAACATCTTGAAGTTTTAGGAAATAGCTTTATTAGAGAAAAAAAAGGGGACACCTCAGGCCTATACCTTAACTAAGAAAAAAAGACCACCGTTGAATTCGGATAATCGAGGTTCTACTGTAATATGAAAATAATCTACTTGCACAGCTTTTTTCCTCATTACTGTGATTTCTTGTACGAAAAATAGTTAACAAACTTAACGAACATAGGCAAAACGTCTCTGATGTCTTAAGGTAACACCTTAAGACATTAGAGAATATGGTGCCGTTATACCGGTATTGGTTGTCCGGCGTTTCGCCGTACCATCGGCAAATGCGGTATAGTTTACCTGACGACAGCTGGGAAAGCAACGGGAATTAGGTCAGAATAGGGAAGTGCTGGCAGGAAGCGAGAGGAAAGGTTACAATTGAGAAGGGCAATATGTATAAACTAGTAAGCGATACATTGGAACTCAGGAAACAATTATAAAAATAGTTACAGTAATATAAATAATAATAAACAATAATAAATATAAAATAATAATAAAATAACTTCAAGTTCTATGTATTATCTAGCAAGTCACTTTGGTGTATCTTCTTTTGAACTCAAAGGAATACGACATCTACGCGGTCGGTAAACAACACGTTCGATTATTTTTACCGAGACGTTTGACGTTTTAACAAAGCGAAGAGCACCGTTCCATTTGCTCTAACACCCGTAGGGCTCTGGTAAGGACGCTCAAATACCCTTTTTCCGTGATGCCAACCGTCGAGGAGAAAACCTAGCGAAATCAATTTCAGCTGTCTCGTACTGACACATCACTCTCAGTGTGTTCCCCATATGTCTGTAAATTCGAGTCGTCAGGAGATAGGTTCGAAAAAAATCTATTCGAAGGTTTCTCTCCCTCTTTGTATTTCCTTTATATTAATTATTGTTACTTTCGTTTGCAATTACATTCGTTTGCAAGACCTCGTTGAGTTTACGTGGTTTGTTTTGCCTTTCCAATATTGTCTTTACAAATCTCTAATGAATTGCACTGATTGGTTATATGGTTTTGTTTGTTCATTTCTGAGGTACCTTCTTATGCACTGGCGGACTTTTTACAATATCAACCCTTTCATAAGGAGTATACAGAGTGCCTCAAAAGTCACGTCGAAGCTTCGCAGGGAAAATAGTTCTCGCAATTCTGGAGAGAAAAGTCCTTATGCATTTTTCTCTGCGACGCACCGTTGCTTGAATGTTGATCAGTCCATAATGGCCAATCCGAAGCACAGACCCGGTGAAAAGTGGGGCGCAGACCCCGCTCGTCTTCGCTAATTGGTTAGGGTAGCGCGGTAACTGAGCGTCAGTCGGCTCAGCCAATTGGATCCAATTAATGTATGAATATCTAATTAGCGACACATCGGAAAGAAATGTGGATAAGAACTTTTTCTTCAGACTTTCACAATCTATCCACCCTGAAAGAATCCGACGCGATTTTCGGCAAGGGTTGCAAGATGCAAAGTAATTTGGGGAATTCCGCATCATCGGCGTTGCCCATTTCTCTTTCAGTGCTATCAGATATTGAGAAACGCCTGCTCGGGACTGAAAGGTCAGGCACAACCAAACGGTAAGCCATTCACCGAAGTCCACACTTTCGTGCTGAATCCGAAATCCATCACGATGGGCCAACTTTACGGTGAATATGATCTGGATACTCACGAATGGTCAGTAATTACGAATTTCATGATTATGTACTATTTTCATACAATTTACAAACAATCATTTTACAATTTACATACAATCATTTTACAAACATGAGAGAAAAGACAACCAATCATTAAATTTTCATCGAATATAAAACAGACGGTCAGCAGATTGCAAAAAAATTTCCAGTAACGACATTTCGGTTCGAATGTTAACATTTCGATTTTTCAGTAATATATTGGGTCTATGCATAATTCCGTAGCGAAATTCCGAAAGATATCGTTCGCAGTTGTTTCTCCGCTCGCAAATGCAACCATATGAAGTATCATATAGTGAGTGAAACTTGAAACTTGTGCCGACATTTAAAAAAAGTATCCATCACGATCCGTGACGTACAGGCGGTTTAATTATATTTTGAACGTGGATGAAAAAAACGTGATTTTCGATGCATTTCGCTTCTAACACACACTTTTGCCGTAAGCAAAAGTGTGTGTTAGAAGTAGTTTGGGAAATTTTGTTGTGGAGATTTCGATTTCCAACATCATCCTTGCTCCGGTCGACGAGTCACTACTCGATAGTGATGTCGATAAAATCAAGGTTTTAATCGACTCCGACAGGTGTTTGACGACTATAGAGATCGGACATAACATCAACATTGACCAATCAACTGTTTCGAGACATTCATAGAAGCTTGGGATGGTAAACAAGCTCGATGTTTGGGTGCCGCACGAACTAAGCGAAAAGAATTTAATGGATCGAATTTCAGCTTGCGATTTGCTGCTCAAACGCTATCAAAACGAAACATTTTTAAAGCGAATTATTACTGGTGATGAAAAGTAGATTGTCTACAATAATGTCAGTCGAAAAAGATCATGATCGAAGCTCTCGGAGGTTACTCAGACAGTTGCAAAGGCTGAGCAACACCCGAAGAAAATGCTCTGTATCTGGTGGGATTGGAAAGGAATAGTTTATTATGAGCTGCTGCCACCCAACAAAACGATTGATTCGACTAAATACTGTTCACAACTGGCCAAATTATAGCGAGCAATCGATCAGAAGCGGCCCGAATTGGTGAACAGAAAGGGCGTAGTGTTCCACCAGGACAACGCTAGTCGACACGTTTCTCTGATGACCCGGCAAAAGTTATTGCGGCTCGGGTGGGATGTTTGGTGCACCCACCGTGTAGTCTGGACCTTGAACCTTCAGACTACCACTGGGCACTATAGAACAGTTTGAATAATAAAACCTTCAGTTCCCTGTATGTCATCAAGAACTACTTGAATGACTTCTTTGACCAAAGATCTCAGCCCTTTATGAAAGAGAGATAATGAAGCTCGTGGACAGAAGGCAGAAAGTCATTGAACAGAATGGAACATATTTAGATTATTAAAATCGCTTCTTTTGGTAAATATTTTGCGTTGGAAATTTACTCGATTTCACATAACGGAATTATGCATAGACCCAATAGATATTCGTTTTTTTTTATAGAAATGCCTTATAGTTTGACATTTGATCGATAATGTATGATAATACATTATTAAATGAGTGGAAAACTATAAGAATACATTTGTAATTTATTTTGACAATCTAAAAAAGCAATTACAATATATACAATCGCATGCATGATAATAATAATCACAATAACAGTATTATTGTTATTTGAAATTCATTTGAGAAATGATTAAACAACAAAAAAATTATTATGACATAACATTAGTTAACAATTATAATAATGATAATAGGAATTCACCATAATAAGAATAATAATGACCATAACAGTACTGATAAAAATAGCAATATTTTTATTAATAATAATTATTATTATCATAAATCTCCGCTTCACCTTCTCACACAAAGTCTATAAATGGCAATGTTAATTTCAAACTTACGCATCACGATCATGAGAGTATGGTACAAGCAATGGAATGATGAATGAAATTATATTTTTGTAACGTGATGTGCAACGGGCAGGACCGACGGCATTCTGTCGACCCTAATACGCGCAGGAACATGCGCCACAGACGACGACAAGCGCTGGTACATTTTCGATGGTCCCGTCGACGCTGTATGGATCGAGAACATGAATACCGTTCTCGATGACAACAAGAAGCTCTGCTTAACATCGGGCGAAATAATGAAATTGACACCGGGTCAAACGATGATGTTCGAAGTTGCAGATCTGAGGGTCGCATCACCCGCGACCGTCTCGAGGTACAAAGTTGCACGTGCAATTATTTTCGTGTACACTGCACAATATGCAGGGTGGACCACGCAACGTGTGCACCTCTTTTACGACCAAAATATGCGTTGCACAAAAAAATATTTTATACAAAAGTTACATGGTTTATAAGGCTACACTATGTGGTGCATTTATTTTTTTTATAGGTGGAGGCGCTTCGAAGATTTAAAGGTCAACTTTATTTTTTCAAATGGAATGCTATATTTTTTACAGTGTAATATGATAGAGTATCGAATTCTGAGTAAAAAAGTATAGACCTTTATTAGCCCTAGAGTTAATAGCTAACGAGTAATTTCACTTTATTACTTTAAAATTTTCTTCACGTAATATCAAGTTGGAGATTCATTCATTCATTTTCACTTTTATCTTTCTGATAATAATCACGCACAATCACCGAAGGATACTTTAATACTGGATTACAATCATTGAGAAGATTGTGAATCATGATAAGTGTGTGTGATGTGGTAAAAGTGTTCATATTGATAAACACTGTGATGTAAACACTGCCATTCAGAAATTTGTAGTAGATTTGAATCTCCAACTTTATATTACGTGAAGAAAATTTTAAAGTAATAAAGTGAAATTACTCGTTAGCTATTAACTCTAGGGCTAATAAAGGTCTATACTTTTTTACTCAGAATTCGATACTCTATCATATTACGCTATAAAAATATGGCATTCCATTTGAAAAAATAAAGTTGACCTTCAAATCTTCGAAGCGCCTCCACCTATAAAAAAAAAAAAATGCACCACATAGTGTAGCCTTATAAACCATGTAACTTTGTATAAAACATTTTTTTGTGCAACGCATATTTTGGTCGTAAAAGAGGTGCACACGTTGCGTGGTCCACCCTGTATATACCGAAGGATTCAAATTAAAAAAATAAACAAAACAATTTTCATTGCATTAAAGACATATAGGGTACGCATTCATGAGCGTGTCCGTCCATCGAGCTTTTTTAAATATTCAACTCGCTCGGCATGATCGGTCGCTCCGTGAATAAAAAAAGGCCAAAGAAAACTAAAACTGAAAGAAAAAAAAGTTTATGTTTTTCCTGGTTGACAAACATGTTTTTTTTTTTCATACATATCGTCATCCTTTTTTACATCCTTGTTTGCACAATTGCCAATGAAGATGCGGCATGGTGTATCTCGAGCCTGAGGGACTTGGACTTGAGCCTCTGATCGATTGTTGGCTGAAAACGATACCGCAGGTAATAACGCCAGTCGTCCGTTTCACTGTCGCACGTATTGTGCAATATATACAAATACGTATCTCGTATTTTCTCGAAATTTACGCTTCGTAAAAAAATGTCATGATTATTAACGTTTCGTCATAGTACGAGTAATAATAATGTTAATAAAAATAGCACTGGTATAAATATAAATAGTAATAGCTAAAATACGATTACAGTTATAGTTATAATTGTAGTACGAGTTGAAGTGATATATACAGTAGTAGGTACAGTAATACTTGTAGGAGTAGTATTAGTATGTAGTAATAAGTAACTAAAGGTAGGAATAGCTATAGTATAGTTATAGTAATAATTATAGTAATAGTTATAGCAATAGTTCTAACAATAGTTATACCAATAGTCATAGTAATAGTTATAACAATAGTTATAGTTGTAGTTATATGAATAACTGTAGTAACAATTAGAGTAATAGTTATACCCATAGTTACGGTTATAGTAATAATGATAATAATATCTATAGTAATACACTCAGCAAAAAAATCAAAGGAGCAGAAAAATTACGCATTTTTTTCAGTGGTTTTTGAAACGCCGTAACTTCGTGAAAAATTGTCGTATCGGGAAAAACAAAAAGCATTTTGAAGCTTGAAATCTCAAGTTTAAGAATCTTGCGGAGAATTTTTTTTGAGCCTCACGCTTGTCGCTGTCTTAAGAAATAGCGCGAGTAAGAAAATTTCAATTTTTTTTTCAACTTCGCCTATCGGCTAAAAAAAAATTCCTGGCTGAACCAATGCTTGGGTCTTTTAGCCTGATTCTTTAGCTTCAATTTGTTATTTATTTGCTCTCTGTTCGGTCATTTGTCGCTGAGATATCGCCGATTGAATGAAAAGTCAGCTTTTTTCTTTGACCATCGATATCTCATGAACTAATGATCGTACAGCGAACGGAAGGTGGGTTTCGGAAACTTGAATAACTCCTCTATAAGTTCCTTTTGGTATTTTAGAGAAAACATTTTTTTCAAGCTCAATATTGATTTGAAAAAGTACAAAAAAAAATGACTTTTTCGGCTATTTTGGAAAATACACCACAACTTTGCAAATATTGCGAAAATGACCAATGTTTCCAGGTTTTTTTCAGCTCAATACATACCCAAAGACCCTGTAAATTTTCTAATAGATCGGTTGAACTGTTTTTTTAACCCGAATCATCAAAGTTTTATCAAAAATTAAAGGAGCACTTTTATTGGTCCTTAAACGTCAATTGTTGATGAATAAGATGAAAAAAAAAATTCGTTATTTTTATTACGATTTCGCATTAACTACTCATCAATTTCGAAAAAAAATACAAAATTTTCAAAAAAAAAAATTCAAAATTTTCCAAAAAAAAACCGCTATTTTCCTTACAATTTCTTATTAACTATTCAAAATTTTGGGGGAAAAATCGTCGGTTGGGGTAGTCGCGAGCAATGATATTCGGTATGACAAATGGCTCTCGCCGAGCACGTCGAATTATTGCTCGATCGTCCCGAGGAGTCATTGCACGTTGCCGACCTTATTCCGATCGACGACCGTATAGCGCGGTTTCCCGATACCCATTGTAGGTGCGAGACACGACGGATGACGAACCGTCCATTATGTCATCTATAACTCGATATGAATAACCATCCTCAACGAGAGTCAACAACCGAGCGACTTGAGGTTCGAACAAATGCCGTCTCACCATGATTGGGTAGAAAAAAAATCGGAAAAATTAGAGCGTTTTTTTTTCAACAGAAAAATGCGTTGTTTTAAAAAAAACTGTTTTATTTTATATTAAAACTATTTTATTTTATAACAAAAATTTGATAGTTTCGAAAACAAAACTTTTTATTTTAAATGCTTGAGAACTTTCGAAAAAGTGATTGAAAAATCTTATAGCGATGCGTGTAAAAAGCTGTATGAAGATTCGCTTGGGGTATTAACTTAATTTAATGCAATCAATTTTAACTCGATAAATGATGGCATGCAAACAAAAAAATCGCGTCCACATTGAACAGATGATGATTTCATAAAATTTTCTACACATTTTGAAATGAATTTTTTTTTATTTGGAATTTTTTTTCAAAACTTTGATTTTTTTGGTTTTTTTTTCCCCGAGATTTGATGAGTAGTCAATGCAAAATTGTGAGAAAAATAACGATTTTTTTTTCATCTTAACCATCATCAATTGACGTTTAAGGAGCAATAAAAGTGCTTCTTTCATTTTTGATAAAACTTTAACGATTCGGGTAAAAAAAACAGTTTAACCGATCAATTAAAAAATTTACGGGATCTTTGGGCATGTATTGAGCTCAAAAAAGCTGGAAACATTGGTCATTTTCGCAATATTTGCAAAGTTGTGCTAGATTTTCCAAGACGACAGAAAGTCATTTTTTTTTTGTACTTTTTCAAATCAATATTGAGCGTAATAAATGTCCTCTAAAATATCAAAAGGAACTTATAGAGGAGTTATTAAAGTTTCCGAGACCCACCATCCGTTCGCTGTACGTTCATTAGTTCATGAGATATCGATGATCAAAGAAAAAAGCTGACTTTTCATTCAATCGGCGATATCTCAGCGACAAATGGCGTACCGGGAGCAAAAAAATTCCAAATTGAATCTAAAGAATCAGGCTAAAAGACCCAAGCATTGATTCAGCCAGGAAGATTTTTTTGAGCCCATGGACGATGGTGAAAAAAAAATAGATTTTTTTTTACTCGCGCTATTTCTTAAGACAGCGCCCAGAATGATGTAAAAAAAAATTCTCCGCAAGATTCTTAAACTAGAGATTTCAAGCTTCAAAATGCTTTTCTGTTTTTCCCGATACGACAATTTTTCACGAAGTTACGGCCTTTCAAAAACCACTGAAAAAATTGTGAATTTTTTCTGCTCCTTCAATTTTTTTCATGAGTGTAGTTGCAGGCATAGTATTATGAATAGCTCCAGTAACAGCAATAGTTACAGTTACAGTAATAATAATAGCTATTGTTATAATTATAATAATATCTATAGCAATAGTTGCAGGCATAATTGCCCGAATAGCGCCAGTAACTGAAACATTTATAATGATTATTCGTCATATGTCGTCACACTATTACACTAATATATTATTGTGTGCCGTGCAGAACATGAGCGAGCACACAGAAAGGATTACCAGACTCACTTACCAATTGATCCCCGAAGGGCTCAAGTTACTGAGGAAACATTTGCGCGAAATAGTCGTCACCGTGGACACGTCGATTGTCAGAGCTTACCTGAATTTAATGGACTTTCGCATACTGCCCATGTCAGGAAGGGATGGAAAATCTCCGCCGAGCTTCGCATTCCAAAGACTCATTCGTAAGAGATATTAATTAAATTGGAATAGACTGACTCTTCAGCCTAAACCGCTGAAGATACAAACCCAGCCTAAACCGCTAAAGGTAGCCCAGCCTAAACCGCTAAAGGTAGAAACGTAAAATTTGGAGAGGGTGTTGATTTTGTATTGGAGGCATCGTCTAAAAAAGGATTTATCGAAATCAACCCCTAAGGGGGTGAAAGGGGGTGGAAAAGTTTGTATATGGAAAATTATATTCCTTGCGTGTATCAATTTGAAATTTCGAACATATGTTCCTTAGAAGGTGTAGAGGTGCACTAAGAAAGGATTTTTCGAAAATTCACTCTTAAGGGGGTGAAATGGGGTGTAAATGTTTTTATAGGTAATGATATTCCTTGCGTTTATCAACTTGAAACTAGGCAAATATGTTTCTTAGAAGGTGTAGAAGTAAACTAAGGAAGGATTTTCCGAAAATCAATTCTTAAGGGGGTGAAATGGGGTGTAAAAGTTTTTATGGAAAATTATATTCCTTGCGTTTATCAACTTGAAACTTGGAACATAAGTACCTTAGAAGGTGTAGAAGTGCACTAAGGAAAGATTTTTCGAAAATCCACTCTTGAGGGGGTGAAATGGGGTGTAAACATTTTTATGGAAAACTTTCCTTGCGTGTATCAACTTGAAACTCGGTATAAATATTCTCCAAAACAAATAATAAAACGCATATTTTAGGATTTTTTAAAACCCCTAATGCGGGGTTCTACTTCTAATGAAGTTTCTATGGGCCAAATTCTACGCGGGCGAAGCCGCGGGCGGAAGCTAGTATATATCTATATACAGGGTGGACTATTTAACGTGACCACCCCAAGTATCTCCGTTGCCTCCGTAGAGAGACGAAAAAAATGTCAGGAGGTAATTTGATTGATTTCGAAGGGCTGATACAGTGGTGAAAAGGTCATTTTGGCCAAGGTCATAGTTTTTGCGCTCAAGGTCATCAATGGTTTTTCAAATGGGAACATGTTTTTTTTTATTAAGACATTATAGCTGATATTCAGACGAATCCAACGACCTATGATATCATGACCTTAAAATAATTTTTTACCAAAATACACGTGTAAAAACGGCAAATCGTGATGGTATTGACAATAAGAATATCCGAATAATGTAATTGAATTTTTTGTGCAGAAAATTTATTGTAACAAATGTTCGAAGTGATGGCCATTAACCTTGATACATTTTTGAAGACGGTGTGATAGCGGCGCAGGTTATCCAACGAATACAACAATGTCAATAGTCGGCGATGTGTCTGACGTTTGTAAATACTGGCATTGTAACTTACAAGGAAACCGTTTCCAGTGTGGCCCTCCGATTTCGTTTATTTTTGAATATGTTATTCCTCATCGAAATCTAAGAGACACGTATTTTTTTTATCGGCGGAAAAACAGTTTTCAGGGGTGAAACTCACCCTCAAAGTTGGGCACCCTCGGAGTGACTCTTGCAGTTTCGCATAATTCCGGTCACGATATTCGAATGAAACCAATTCGAGAAGAATGCTTCTGACGAATAATGAAAAATGCGCCTTTTCCAGTTCTGAGGGGGTGAACGGCGGTAAATCTATAGGGGTTGAAAGTAAAAAAATTCGTGTAACTCGGAAACTTTTTTTTTATCTCGATGAAACCAATTGCATTCAAAAGAGCTTGAAAAAGTAGAAGATACGGGTTTTTGCGTTTTTCGAAAAGAAAACCTTTTGGAGGTGACTACCTCTATATAATACCGTTTCCGGTGTTCCCCTCCGATTTCGTTCATTTTTGGATATGTTATTCTTCATCGAAATCTAAGAGACACATATTTTTTTACCGGCGGAAAAACACTTTTAAGGGGTGAAACTCACCCTCAAAGTTGGGCACCCTCCGAGTGACTCTTGCAGTTTCGCATAGTTCCAATCAAGATATTCCAATGAAACCAATTCGAGAAGAATGCTTCTGGCGAATAATGAAAAATGCGCCTTTTCCAGTTCCGAGGGGGTGAATAGGGGTAAATCTATAGGGGTTGAAAGTCAAAAAATTCGTGAAACTCGGAAACTTTTTTTTTCATCTCGATGAAATCATTCATTTCAAGCAGTTCGACCAAACCGATTTCAAGCATTCGAAAGAGCTTGAAAAAGTAATAGATACGGATTTTTGCGTTTTTCGAAAAAAAAACCTTTTGGGGGTGACTACCCCTGTATAATACCGTTTCCGGTGTTCCCCTCCGATTTAAATCATTTTTGGATATGTTGTTCTTCATCGAAATCGGAGAGACACGTACTTTTTTATCGGCGGCAAAACAGTTTTAAGAGGTGAAACTCACCCTCAAAGTGTCTTTTGCAGTTTTGCACAATTTCATTCAAGATATTCGAATAAAAAAAATTCGAGGATAATGCTTATGGCGAATAATAAAAAATGCGCTTCCATCAATTCCGAGGGGACGAATTGGTAGAAATTTATAGGGGTTGAAAGTCGAAATTTTTTCAAAAATTGATTTTTTTTCATTCTATCAAAACCATCTAAATTTTATAGAGTTACATAATGTAGGAGATACCTGTTTTTGAATTTTCCGGAAAAACATCGCCCCAGGGCGAACTACCCTTATATGATGTCCGGTGCTCCCTTATCCGATTTTGTTCCGTTTGATCGATGGTGTTTTTCATCGAAATTGACGTGACGCAAATCGTTCAATCTCATTGCGAATGACTTAAAATAGACGTATTTAAGGTTTTTTTCGAAAAACGCAAAAACCCGTATCTTCTACTTTTTCAAGCTCTTTTGAATGCAATTGGTTTCATCGAGATAAAAAAAAAGTTTCCGAGTTACACGATTTTTTTTACTGTCAACCCCTTCAGATTTACCGCTATTCACCCCCTCGGAACTGGAAAAGGCGCATTTTTCATTATTCGCCAAAAGCATTCTTCTCGAATTGGTTTCATTCGAATATCTTGATTGGAACTATGCGAAACTGCAAGAGTCACTCCGAGGGTGCCCAACTTTGAGGGTGAGTTTCACCCCTTAAAACAGTTTTTCCGCCGATAAAAAAATACGTGTCTCTTAGATTTCGATGAGGAATAACATATTCAAAAATAAACGAAATCGGAGGGGGACACCGGAAACGGTTTCCTTGTTAGTAAAACTGTAGCAGAGTGAAGAATGTTTACCATCTACCAATATTAGAATCAGTAGACAAGTGTATCCATCTAAAGTAACATGTAATAACCGTATCGAAAATGGTATTGTACAGTCAAGTAGAAAAAGTGGAAATGATTCTGATTTATGGTGAGACCGGCAGAAACTCTGTACAAGCGCAGGAACTTTATGTACAACGTTATGCTGACAGAAATCATCCTTCCCGTCGATGTTTCGATCGAATGATTCATTTATTTCGTGAAACGGGCAGTGTCAATCTACCCAAAAGGATATGTCGCAAGACTAAAACAAACGAAGAAGCAGAGATTGCCGTTCTGGCTGCAGTAGTTCATGATCCGCAATTAAGTAGTCAGCAAATTGAGCGCTATTCCGGAATTTCCAAGGCGAGTGTTTTAAGAATATTAAGACGTCATAAATTTCATCCGTACCATATTTCCTTGCATGAAGAACTTCATGGTGCCGATTTTGGAAATAGGGTTCACTTCTGAGAAAGGGCTCTGCGCCAGTTACAAGTGAATCCGAATTTTTTCGACGACGTTTTGTTTACTGACGAATCAACTTTTACTAACCATGGACAGTTGAATACGCATAACATGCACTATTGTTCAATCGAAAATCCGAAGTGGCTCTGGCAAATTGTGCACCAGCGTCCTTGGAGTGTTAATGTGTGGTGTGGCATAATTGAGGACCGGATTATTGGACCATTTTTCATAGACGGCTATTTGAATGGACGGAAATACGTCGATTTTTTTTAACAATACTTTGGGGCAATTGCTACAAGATGTCCCGTTAGCACAGCGATGCCGAATGTGGTATCAACATGATGGCTGTCCAGCTCATGGGGCAGTTATAGCTCGCGAAGTATTAAACCGAAAATTTCCCGGACGCTGGATTGGGAGAGGTGCAGTAATCCCTTGGCCTCGATTGCCGGATTTAACGCCACTTGATTCCTTATTTCAGACTTTTTTCGACATTTTTTTCTCGAGTTACGGTAATTAAATCATCTGATTTTTTACCGAAAATAGGTGTCCGGAAACTTTTCGCTGGTAGTGTATATATATATATGAAACATACTTGATAAAAATAAAAATACAACTACAATACAGTTTCTATTTTTTCCTCATCTCGTCGCATCAAATCATCCCCGTTGCCGAGACAGCCGACTTATTAGCGCCTTGGACATCATTCGCAATCGTCTGGAGCATCGGCGGAAGTTGCGACTACGCTGGACGTCGAATGTTCGACGAATGGTTGCGAAACAAGCACAAGCTCACCGACCATCCCATGCCGTTTCCTGACGACGGATTGGTCTACGATTACAGGTGATTTCCGGAAAAATAAATGGCCCTTTATGGTATAATTTCTTTGTGTCGGGCCAAGCGAATGAACAATCGATCGTACGATGTTCGATCGGGTTGCAGATTACACGACGGTGGATTCACCGATAAGATCGAGGAAGCCGAACCCCTTAAGCCTAGTTGGAGAAAATGGCACGTGGATATTCCTAGCATCAAGATAACGCCGGAAACTAAATTTGCAGGTAGGATTCTTTGGAGAGCGGGAAAGGGGATTCGCGTTACTTCTCAACAAAAATATGTATTTTTGCAAAAAGAAATACATATAAAAGGTGTCTCAAAATGGCCATATATATGAAATTGCGCGCCATTTTTTGTGACGAACATAGAGTACTAATCTTTGACAACTGGCATCAGGAAGTATTCAGGTTTAGTCATGGATTACACGATCGAGCAATGCATATAAATTGTGAAAATACCCTACAAAAATGGTGAAATTTTTGCAGAGACGTTTCGAAAAATCCGTACGTCATTTGATCATCATAACGCACCTTCTAGCAACACGGTGGTGAATTTAATCACAAAATTTAAGGTTAGTGGTTGAACGGCATGGGCTTGGAAGACATATTCTTTCAACAAGATGGCGCAACCTGCCACACGGCGAGCGAAACAATGCAGTTTTTGCAGACGAAGTTTCATGGTCGTGTTATTTCGCGCCGTGACGATGTGAATTGGCCACCAAGATCGTGCGGTTTGACGCCATTGGGCTTCTTTCTGTGGGGTTTTCTGAAAGGAAAAGTGAATGCCCATGATCCACAGACCATTCCGGAGCTCAAGGAAGCAATTGGACGATTTCCATTAATTTATCGACATTTTCGACAATTGGCCTTCCAGAGCGTGGTGCATCTTTGACATAAAAATTACCGGAACGGAATCAACGAAACCAAAATTGCGCGTGATTGGCTATTACAGTATCAGGACAATAAACACTATTCACATTTTCAGCCGCCTGGCTTGTGTTTTCGCCTTTATCGAAGAAAAACTGTAAAATATGGCGTATTTTCACTTTGCTGGTGGCCATCTTTGACGCGCGCTCAAAAAATATTGAGTCAAGCAATCACAAAACTGTCTGAGAATTTTATTTTAGTACGAAATCTTATCTTTCTAACGCCATCTAGCGTAATCCGATCGCACTTATACAACGCGAGATACAGATTACTAAAGCCATCTGTTGCAAAAATAATGGATTTCTTTTTACTACACCTAATATTTTAATGTGCGTTTTATTTCAGGTAAACGCTGCTATTAAATTACTAGACCGTCACTAGAAGCTTTATATAGAGACCTGTTTGTTATCGCCTGGTGCCGCCACTTTGAAACAAACTTAATTAATTAAGCGCCAATGTAATACAATAAGACAAAATAAACATCGGTCAATCTTTAAATTAAAGTTTTATTGCATTAAGTAAGTATATTTTTGCAATCTCTGAACTCTTTGAGAAGTAACACAAAAAATCAACTAGGTAATTATAACAATAATCAAGTTAAATCATTGGTTTGAACAATTGTGCAATATTTTCAGTATTATTACTGCCCATTACTTCTCGTCGGTAAAATTGCTGGAATGTGTTAGCTGATCGCCAATTTCCTCGAGCCAAGATTTCATCGAGGGGATGATTATCTAACCAACTTTTGGCAGTTACGGCAGACCGAACGCTTCCTAGAGCTGCTGTAATGCCAGTTTCTTTGAACAGGGTTTTGAACCAACCTTATATAACTGTGCGTGTTATATAATCTGTTATATAATCTTGCGTTTTTCATTGAATAATGTTATGGTTTTCTCTATCCATAATAGAAGATACAATTTAGGATGATTTGTATTTGAAAGTAGTTTCCAACCAGATTGTCTATAATTACTGCTGTCAGTTTTTGAACAAAATTGAGGCCAAAATATTATGCTATCATCATATCTAATGTAGTAATCAGGATCTCTACTTGAGCAAGGTCAAGTAGTATATGCGTCTACCTGAGCAAAGCAGTAATAAAATTTCAGTATGACGCGATACTTGAAATAGATTATCCACGTCTACTGCATAATTGGTTAAAAATAAAGTAATTTTATTAACATCCTAAACAGGTGGTTTGGAAATCTTTGGATTTCTTAAAGCAATTGACTTTAAAACATGTCTCAACAAAACATGAGAACTCAGGTGACTGGATGTTTTTGCGTTATACAACGTAGAAACGGCAGACTTGTGCAAAAATATAGTATTGTATGATAAGTTATTAATGAAATGCAAATCAGATAAAAACTGTGCTAATTGTGAGGCTGTAGGATTTTTCGTGTCAACATTTTTAGAATTAGACCAAGTTATCCAACGTTTCCAAGCCACCTCGTAGGTTTTTAGAGTAGACTTTCGCCACGAATTTCTAAGCAACGATAATTGTTCAGTGTTTCACGTTTCTATCGCCTCGGACCACCCCCACATTTGCACACCTCGAGAATGATGTTCTTGACCCTCGGAAGTGGGAGTCCCGTCGACGCGTCGACTAAATCTTTCTGTAGGTTTTTCAAGGTTAATGGTGCTGCGAGTGCTCGGGCTTTGAGGTCCGCGCGCCAAAATACCATTTCCCATCTAGGTACTACTATCAGATATACTCCCGTTGATTTATTTAGGTGAGTCAGGACGTTGGAGATTAAGAATGGTGGTGGAAACACCCACACGAGTCTGTAGTTCTATGGAGCACTGAACGCGTTGTCAAATAGGGCTTGACGGTCTTTCAGGTCTCGAGACACATAATTGTAGACAACATGCGCGGTCTCCGAGGCGAACAAATCTATCATTGGGATTCCCCACTTTGCAAACACTTTGTGCACACAGGTCGGTGGAAGGTGCCACTCTGGAGTTTGGCTATGCCGTGACAAGTGATCGGCATGATTGTTGTACTTGCCTGGGATATAGTGTGTGCTGAAGTGTATTTGGTGTTGATCTAGCAAATTTAAAACCTGAAAAGTTATTTTCATCAGGGATACCGATTTCGTCCCTTCTTCTTTCCGTAGATGAGCGACTGCAGTCCTGTTGTCGCATTGTATGAGGATCGAGCTGTGACGCAGTGCCTGAGCTTGGCTCTGAAGGGCATGTAGTATACCCATCATCTCTTTTTGATTGTAGTGTAGTGTTTGTTCTGCTTGCGACCAAGTGCCCGAGAGGGCCAGATCGTTCAGTTGTACTCCCCAAACTTGATCTGAAGCATCTTTTGCAAGGAAGTTTGTCGAAGGGGGGTAATGTAGTGACGTTGACAATTGACAATTTTTACCCCACCAAAGCAGTTCTTTGAAAAGAGCTTCTGGTAGTGGGAAAATGTTCGATGATAGGTTTGGTAGTGAATTCATGAACATTTTCAACTGTCGGTGATTGAGTCATCCGCGCGGAACAACAAAACTGGCAAAGTTCAGAAGTCCTACTATTCTTTGTAATTCCTTTAGGGTTACTTTTTTTGTTTGAATACATGATTTACTTTTTTGACTCGACTTTTCTTGTGTCAGAGATTTCAAATTGTCCCAGGGTCTCCACAGTACCCGTAAATAAATTATGCTTTTTTCAGAACGGAGAACTGATTTCTTGAAATTTATTTTCCAACTAAGGTTCTCCTATGTTTGAACAATGAGTTTGACATGTTCGCGAAGTGTGTCTGAATTTTGATGTACTACCACTTGATAGTACAGGTACACGATACAGTCGTCAAGATACACGACGATTCTTACATTCCATCTTTCTCGTAATGTTTGAGCTACCCAATTCGTAAGTATGAAAAAGGTTTTGGGAGCTGTGCTTAATCCGAATGGAAGGCAAGTCATCTCTAGCAATTCTCGATTGTATGCAAGGCGTAGGAAGCGCCTGTGTGACGTTGCTATTTTCAAATGAAAGTACGCTTGAGAAAGATCTATCTTGCACATTCAGTCCTGTGGTTGCAGAAAATCCGGAATACGATACATGTTGACGAGGTGAAAGGGTTCAGTCAATACATAGCCGTTAAGCGCTTTGAGGTTGAATATGGGACGGGCAGACCGGTCGGATTTTGGTACCCGAAATAAGGGGGATATGAAGCTTGGCGAGGGTTGAGCTATTTTGAGAATGCCCTGTACTTTCATTTTGTGTACAATTGCAGACTATTCCTTCGAGACAGGAGTCTAAAACGGGCCTGTGTTTACATTCGGGTAAACAAGTGGGAAGTTTTGAAGGAATGGTATGCGATACCCTTGAATTAATTTTAAAAAAATTCTGGTGCCCGCATTTTCTTCCAGTGTGATTGGAAGTGCGCTAACTGACCTGCTTGAAAACGCTTCGAATCATTGTATGTTCCTTTCTTGGCTTCGTGAACCTCTCGAAGCATTTGAGCGTCCGTGGTTACTTCCACGAACGGGCCGCAAGCTTCGGTTGTGAAATGAACCCCTCCTATTTGACTGATGGTTTTCATATTGAGCATCCGGTCGACCTCGATATGGATAGTTGTTTTAGTGGTATCCTCCCCGCGAGGGTGGGTTGTAACCGTCATGTATGTGCATAAGGCGGTCCGGTTCCTGAAAGGTACATTGAGTTCCACGCGGTGGAAATGTTGGTTTTCGAATACTTTGCCCCCCAAGGGGCAGGTGTCAGATTGATTGGATTTTCCTTGTGAAAATCCATCATTTTTTGAAGATCAAAAAGCTTTGCGAACCCCTCCTGCCTTTTCTAATGTAGCTGTGAAAGGTTCTAACTTAAATATGTAAGTAGGAGACGGGGGTATTCTATTTAGTGAAGCTTTAACCAGCGGGTCTCGAACTTGGCTTGTAATGTTCTCTTGGCACATTTCAATACGTTCGGCTCGGTGGCCGCAAACTAATTGTAAAAGGTAAGACACCTTCTGCAAATCAACTTTTTGAAACAACTCTTCAACTTTACCGCTTAAATTGTTAAAATTAACTTCTGTATGTCTTGCCCAAGAAATAAGGTTACGAATACCTTCCTGCAAAGTTTCTTTTTGTTTAAGTATGCTCCAGATACTTATGGCTCCATCTGATCTGTCAGCATGAGCCAGGTGACGTGAGGTGTCATATGCTTTCACCTCTTCATTTGTTTCCAATTATATGAAACCTGGAGTATGATTGTACGTCTTTTGTATATCAGCATATCTTACTTCTGACCAAGAAGTATTACCTATACGCTGAATCTCGAGCAGCATTTTTAAAAAGCTTTTGCGGGTTTTCGTAACAGTTGGTTTCTTTAGCTTTGTCTCTATATCAAAGGCGAAGTTACAATTCGAGTCTTCACATTCGTCATCGAGACATTCTTTGTCAGTGATGTGATGGTGTTCGTATAGGTCACCACTAATGCCAGAACTAATTGGCACACCACCGTGGCCAGCTACGTCAATATTACCTGATTAATTGGTAATGAAATTAGTAACTATGTTTTGGAGCTCATTCACCCTGTAATAGTTTGTTCATCCTAGGGTCCGGACGTCAAGCGCGCTTGTTCTTCTTATGACAGTGTCTGCGATATCACTTTTTATCAGCACTTCCTTGTTTTTTGCTCGGAGATAACGAGCTTGACGAGCTGCTGCTTGAGCGGCTTTTAGCGCGCTTCCGAGTCCTTTTGCTCGGGTTGGCTACATGCTGCGGCTCGGCAGCCGAGGTGGACTCATTAGCATCCATGACTTTTTATAAAAGCGGAGTGAACCCAATTACGCAGATACTAAAATGAACGGAAAATCATGTACGAAATGGTAAAATTTTAAAGCATCGTACGAGATCCGAACGGAAAACCGTTTGAAAGTATGATCAAGTACTAAATATGTGATATTTAAAGAATACTTACAGTTTTTCTCCCGACAAATTATCACTTTTAATTACTACAAGTATTTTAAGGAAGAGAAATTGACTTTTTTACTTCCCTTTATTTTACTATGACCCGACTAGAAATTTTGACCCGGCAGCCTGAAGACTGATCAGGCCCCGATCAGGCTGCAGTCCGGAATGCCGTAGTACGGCACGTCTGATCAGGCTCGGATGTCCACCGGATCAGTGGAACCGTAGTACAGGCGTAAAAAGGCACCCTGATAAGGCCGTAGTAGGGTAGCCTGTGCGGCGCCGTAACAAGGCGTCCATGGACGCCGTAGTACACCACCCCTGATCAGGGCCCGTAACAAGGCGTCCACGGACGCCGTGTTACGGCGTCGCACAGGCTACCCTACTACGGCCTGATCAGGGTGCCTTTTTACGCCCGTACTACGGTTTCACTGATCCGGTGGACATCCGGCCCTGATCAGGCGTACCGTACTATGGCATTCCGGACTGCAGCTTGAGCTGCCACGTTTTGAAGCTGCCATATTTGAGAGTCTTGGCGGTGCATGCACGCGGATATATGCGTTTTTCCAATTTCCTGGCTGAAATAATAGTGCAAAATGGACCAAAAAGAGTCCCGAAAAAAATTATTGGCACACTTTCGGGTGCGAAAGTGGCGTGCTGTACACGCAGAAAGAAAAAAATAACGGCTAACAGAAGTAAATTCTTCACTCGTACTAGGTGTATATATATATATATATATATATAACACATGGTCATTAAGTCCCGGGACTGATACACAGATGGCGCCGCCAATGCCATGCCGCTTTTGGTTTTCGGTAGTACCAACCTTCAAAAGATACGTGTAAAAATTTCATGACATTCGGTTCAGTCGTTCTCGAGATATTGAAGATTAAGTGACGCTACATTTGTTTTTGATTAAACGATGGATAAAAACGCGTTTCGTGTGTTAATCAAACCCTGTTTTTCAATGGGAAAAAAATACCGTTCAAGCTCAGCAATGGCTTGTTACCGGGAAAAGTGCCCATCGAAAACAACCATTTGCTGATGGTATGCGGATTTTAAACGTGGTCGTACAACCACCAATGATGCGGAGCGCTCAGGTCGTCCAATTGGGGTGGCTACGCCCGAAATCATCCAAAAAATTCTGAAAATTGTTATGTCCGATCGTAAAGTGAAGCTGCAAGAGATAGTTGACATCCTAAAGATATCAAAAGGCACCGTGTTCAAAATTGTGCATGAAAATTTGGGTATGAAAAAACTTTTGTCCAAGTGGGTGTCGCGTTTGCTCACAGTGGAACAAAAACAACAACGAATTGATGATTCGGAGCGCTGTTTGAAGCTGTTTATGCGCGATAAAAAGGATTTTTTGCGTCGATACATAACAATGGATGAAACATGGATTCATCACTATACGCCGGAGTCGAAAAGAGCGTCAGCCGAGTGGAGAGGAGAGGGCGAAAGACGGCCAAAACGTCCGAAGACACAATAGTCAGCAGGCAAGGTCATGGCCTCTGTATTTTGGGAAACACACGGAATTTTGCTCATCGACTTTCTTCCGAGGGGCCAGACGATCAACAGCGACTACTACATTGCATTATTGGATCGATTGGATGACGCGATCAAGCAGAAAAGGTCTCACATGGCAAAGAAAAAACCGCTGTTTCACCAAGACAATGCACCGATCCACAAGTCCATGAAAACGATGGTGAAATTGAACGATTTACGAATCGAATTGCTTTCACACCCTCCATATTCACCAGATCTGGCCCCATCTGACTTCTACCTGTTCGCAGATCTCCAAAAAGATGCTCCCGGGAAAGAGATTTGGCTCGGATGATGAGGTTATAGCCGCAACTGAAGCCTATTTTAAAGGCAAAAGACAAATCGTTCTATAAGAAAGGCATCGAAAGTTTAGAAAAACGTTGGAATGATTGTATCGCTATGGAAGGTGACTATGTTGATGAATAATGTCGAATTTTGCAAAAAAATGTGTTTTTCCTGGTTAGTCCCGGGACTTAATGACCCATGTGTTACATATACATTTTCATTTATATATTCTTTACTTTCAAAATTAACAATATCTATTATTATTACTATCATGAATAATATCTATTATTTTTGTAATGGTATTTTTAGAGCCAAGCGGAGAATTGCCTAAAAATCTTGAGAATTGAGATTGCCCACAAATCTTGAGATGAATAATCAACCCATATATCGAAAGAACATCGAAAAATCGCTAAGCAAAATGATCAATGCTGCAAAAGATTGGGACGGTGCACGTCAAGCGAGGGCGAAGACTGTGAAGGACCTAAAGATCAAAGCGATATTTTTGATCAACGTATTATTTAAACTATTATTAATCGAAAACGTTTAATTTAAACTGTTATTTGTCAAAGAACCAAAGATGTGAAGACTGAGTAATTTCTAAATAATATAAAAATAAAAATATAAGTGAGTTTATTATTGTTATCAAAATTACTATACATTCATAAATACCAAATTCCCCTTTTTTAGTTCTTTAAAAAAAGAATCAAAATATCGTTGAATTTTGCATCGGTGGAATGCAACGATTTTTTTTTTCATTTTTTATTCGTTTATTTTGATCATCATCAAAAGCCTTTTTTGTAAATTGAAGTCGTAAAACTCTAATAAGAATGCGTTAAAACGTGTGGATTATTTTTAGTGCCTAATTAGGCAACAAAAAAAAATTCAGTAGTCAAAAAGTATTAATTTTCGTTGCATTGCTAACTTCGATGCTAACTTCAACGCCATAAAAAAATATTGACATTTTTTTAAATGATGATAATATAAGCAACGAAAAAAAGAGAATTCCTACAAGTGTTAGGATGGCTAAGTAGGTAGCGCGTTCAGCTCTAGAATTAGAAGACGTAGGTTCGAAACCGAGGCTAGACAAAAACTTTAATGGGGCAGAACACGTTTTAATCCAATTATCATATATGCAGCAATATAAGTAAAGCATATGGAAACGAAAAATACTACCAGAATATTTTTATTCATCATTTGTTGCCTTTTTTATTTTTCATTTCAGGCATGGCAGCCGGATCAGGGCCGGATCAGGGCCATAATCGGCAGCCGGCTCAGGGCCGTAAACGGCAGCCGGATCCGGGTCGGATGCCAAAAAGCGTTACACCCCTGATAAAGCCCTGATCCGGCCGCCTGTTCAGTGCCGTAGTACGGGATACGGATGCCGGATCCGGCCCTAGTCAGTCCCGTAGCAAAATTTCTAGTCGGGGAGTATTATTTTAATAATTCGCAATGGCCGCTGAAACGGAGCTGTTGCGAAGACAAGCTGCTTTGACGGAAAACAAAACGCCAATAAATCAAAGATGGCGCGATACATTTTACGAAACAAAAACAACGCGCGGCCCCTGGCTGTCGCTACAGAAGTACGAAAAATTGTAGAAAAACGAGGAAAACGGATATGCTATTTCAATATAAAGCTTCCAGTGACGGTCTAGTAATTTAATATTATTATTACTCGTCTTAGGAATATTTTCATATTCTTTTTGAAGATTTTAGTTATTTTTGGATTAACTATTGACGACGCTTTTAGTCTACACTCAGAGCACAACAAGTGAAAATCATTTAACCCAAACGTTTTTGAATACTGACTGATGCTCGTCGCAAGCCATTTCATTTTAGATGATTCTTTACATTAAACGGATTGCAACAACAATCGAAATAGCTTTTCGATTCCATGTTATATCAAGACTTGAAAAAACATTCCGCATGAGAATCTCGATAAAAACTAGTGTCGTTGATGCGAGATAAACCTTATAACCTTCGAAAATGTAAAAGAAAAATGGAAGTTACATGAAAAAAAAACATTTATAAAGTCCGTTTCATAATATGTCGTATACGGCGTCAACGCCCACGCGTACGATATCACACACCAAAATATTGTGAAATGAGCTTAATCGTTCGAGAATTTAATTAAAAACTAAATCAAAAGATGGCAGGCAACTAATCTCACAATTTAGCGACAAATTCAACTACTACTTGCGAAATTTCTGAGTAAAACTTTAATCTAAATGAAATAGTACACTGCATTGTTTTTTAAAACATAGAATTTATTAACTGCCATCATTGCATCATAGGAAACAGCTAAATTTAGAAAAAAATCGAGTATAAAAATGTTTCAATTTTCGAGAAAAAAAATAGATATTTAAATCATACCACGATGGGCGTTACGGCAAAAAACGCTAAATTGATGAAATTTTTCGAACGGAAAAAAAATTAAATATAAAAATGTCCAACTTTTACGTGAATCTTCTTTTTTAAATTCATTTCATTTTGATATTTAATAATGTAATACTAATAATTATAATAATAATATATAGTAAGTATGCATATATGTATAAATATAATTAATATAATAGATACTTTACAGCATTATTATTTATAGGTATGTATATTTCTTCTAAACATTTATAAATAAAACAAATGTTGAACTTTCTGCACATTTCGAACATCGAATTTTCAACGCTTCAAGATGTTACAAATATCCTTATAAACATTTTCTGCCGACAACTAAAACAAATTGTTAAATCATTCTGCAAATTCCAGACATCGAAGTGCCAACTATGGACAACGTTAGAAATTCCGAACTAATCGGTAATTTGTTATTGAACGAGAGCAACGTTCTGTGCGTCGGCCCAACCGGAAGTGGTAAAACTATAACGATCACCGCTAAACTCTCAAGGAACATGACGAAAAAATATATCTGTGATTTTATCACGTTCTCTGCGAGGACCACGGCTAATCAAACGCAGGTTCGTTAATCTCATATATATTTTTTTCTTTCCCGCACAGTTCGATGACCTTGACAGAGGGACGAAAAAAAAATTAAATAAATTACACGAGTCCGCACAAATCTTGGATAAAAAGTAATTTCAACTGATCGTTCTTCGTTGTGCTGTTTTTTCGCCACGCTCTACGCCTGTAGGATCTGATTGACTCGAAATTGGAGAAGAGACGCAAAGCGATATACGGACCGCCCGTTCTCAAGAACCAAATCTTCTTTATCGACGACTTCAATATGCCAGCCCTCGAGATTTACGGGGCCCAGCCACCGGTAGAATTAATTCGTCAGTTTATGGACTTTCAAGGTGACTCGTGATAAACGTTCTCTCATTCGCAATTCAAGACAATAACTTTTTCGATCCCTTTTTAATTTTTGAGAATGCGGAATTGAGTCGGCGCAAAAAATATTTCTAGTGGAGAGTAAATAATAGTAAACAATGTTAAATAATAATAAATAAATCATTATTTACTGTTATTGAGTAAAGACGAAATTCTATATCAAAGAAAGTTTTCTTTTTTTTTTCATATTTTTTAGGGACATCGCCTCAAAATTGACCCAATCAAACCCAGAAAAACTCTTTGATTCTCATACAGAAAATCTCCAAATAATCTTCCTTCTTTCTTTTTCATTTTCGCTCGCTTTTTCAGGCTGGTATGACAGAAAGGAAATCGGCACGTATAGACACATCGAAGACGTGAATTTCGTGTGCGCTATGGGTCCAACAGGTGGAGGAAGAAATCCTGTCACAGCAAGAATTCTGCGTCACTTTCATTTCGTCTCTTTCCCCGACATGGAGTACGACGCCAAGGTAAGCGCGAACTCCAAAATACTATTCTTTTCCAACCATCAACTCCGTAATCTTCGACAATTGTAATATGGGCCGAAAATTTCGTCCGAAATACAATAAAATTCGTCCTTTGGTGCTGGACATTGAACAATTCCGTAGTATGTTCAATTTCCTCACGATATATATTTATTCTTATCTTCTTGTATTTTTATCATTTTTTTCTCATCCGCCTTTTTTTTATTTCTTTCGCTCCTTTTTTTCTTCTTTTATACTGTCGTCTGAGCTCCGTCTCGCATTTTATTCCATTGGATCGAGCCCACACCTATCAAAAGTAATTAGGGAAACCACCCCGCTGTTAAATATATATATATATTAGCTGTACCCGGCATGCGTTGTAATGCGACTCAAAAAAGAAAGTTTCTGTGTTTTAATTCTGTCTATTGAAGTGCTTTTGGATAAACAATATTTGTTGTTTTTCCGTTTAGTGCGTACACGAATAAATCAGAAGGTTTTCCATCGTGTGAGCAGGCCACATACAGCTGTCCATTTGCGAAGCATGAATTTTCAAATTTAGTCTACACACTTCTAGCGATTGTCCCTGTACTTTGTTGATGGTCATTGCAAACGCAAGTCGCATCAGAAAGTGTAAACGTTTGAATTCGAATGGCATATCTGTCGAAATCATTGGGATGCGTGCCAACAGTACATCTTCTCCTTAAAATGTTCCATTCAAGATTGCAGCTTCGATGATATTGTTCATCATCTTTTTAATTTAAAGCCTGGCACCGCTGCAAAATCGTGGTGGATTGATACCTCGCAAATCAAGTTAATTCAAGAATATCGATGGACTTATACGTTGTTGCTTCGCCTGGTATTTCGTTTTGAATACTGAAATTGATGGCATTGACATCGTTGTTTTTGGCTGCTAATATAGCACGTGCACTTAGCCACCGATGATTTTTGTAATTCCATGCGATATTTTGGAAAATGTTGGGAGTCAAATCGTCTGTGGTTGCTGTGATTTTACAGAAGTTTGTCGGCAATGTGATATATTGTGTGGATTCTTCGATTATCATTTTCCCATTCCCAATATCCAACAATTATTTTGTGAAAAGTTCAGCGAATGCATCATGTTGTAGTTGTACACGCATATTGGTATTCAAAGTCTTCTTCAATCTTCTATCTTATATATATATATATATATATATATAAATAAATGTTTCTCTGTTTGTCCCGTATGCGTTCCTATACCATTCATCCGATTGAGTTGAAACTTTGTACAGTTGATGTTGCCACTTCCGAAAAGGTTGAACTACTGCTACTCAGTCTATTCGCTATAAATTCAGAATGGCTTATGTCAGCCTTAAACAAAAATAATCCCTTAACGGGTTGGAAGGTACTACAAACTATTACATATAGTAGACCATTTCTACATTGATCGTGGCGTGATCGTGTATCGCACAATTCAATAGCCACGGTTCCACGACCAAACGAACAACAACGAATCGGGCTCTACCAATCGCACGTTTCTGGGAGGAAACAAATGAACACCGGTTTTTTTTATTTTCGTGTGAACCATGTGAACTAGAATATATGAATTTCCTTCAAGTGAAAACATTTCATATTTAAATAGTAACGTAAGTACTTAATTATGTAAGTATACTACATACGTATGCTTGATTGTCATCCCTCGCTTGTTTGAGAAGCTCATAATTTCTTTTTCTTTCGTACTCCGCTGATAGATGTACCACTTGAGGCGCGTTTAGAAGGCATGATTAAAACTTTCAACTCAATCTGATGAACGATGC